>JBBELK010000263.1:0-618992 GCA_037783545.1 Henricia sp. BOLD:AAB3569 | reverse complement strand
TAAAATGTTTCTTATTTACAACACAAATTGGTAACACTAACGTCATACATAAGATCATTACTGATGGACCTGTATGGGGTTACAGCCAAACCTTACTTTTGTCAACCTGTCTGCAAGTTATGATATTTCATTTTCCCCTCAGGCACATTTAAACAAAAAGCGCGATGGCCGAATCTACAGCCAAATGTGAGATCAGCCAGGAATATCTGGAATGCCCAATCTGCTTGCGCCGTTTCCAAGATCCGAAAATACTTGACTGTCTTCACAGTTTCTGTCGGAATTGCTTGGAGGACTTGGTCAGCAAGTGTCAACCTGATGCTGATCAGATTATCTGCCCAGTCTGTAGGAAGGCCACGGAGATTCCAGACTCGCGCCTTGAGAATCTCAAGAACTGTTTCTTGCTGAGCTCGCTTGTCGATGACGTCAACAAACGGGAGAAGTTACCTGGGGAAACCTCCCCTTCTAGTCTCATTTGTGAAGAGTGTGAAGACGGTTTGGAGGCCGTCTCCCGATGCCTGGACTGCAATGCGAACATCTGCCAACAATGTGAGGCTGTTCACAAGCGCTTGAAACACACCAAGAAACACCGAATTGTGTCAGATCTTAGTGCGCGCCAGGACGTCACAGCTAAGGATCCTCATTCACCAAAATGCACACAGCACCATGACCAAAATCTCTCTCTTTACTGCGAGACTTGCAAGACACTGATCTGTGCAATGTGTGTAGCGCTTGATCATCGTACAGCAGCGGAACACACATTAAGCAGCATTGCCGATGCTATTGGATCTCATCGTAAAGATGTTGATGACGTCTTGAAGAAGTTTCAGAAGAGCGAGGAAGAATTCCAAGTCTCGCAAGAATCCATATCTCACTCGCGGAAGAGATTAAAGCTGATGGTGACCAAGGCATGCGATGATGTTTCTGCTATAGAGAAAGAGGAAATTGCCAAAATTCAAACCAAGGCTCGGCTCCTTAGAGACGAGATCACCAAAATCTGTAAGGACAGAGATGAAGAGTATGAAACGGTGTTCAACAGTAATCGTGACAAGATGGAGAGAGCCAAGACCATTGTGACCGCTGTGAGTGACCTGATGGAACGTGCTGACGACTTTGAGATGTTGGATCTTAGGCCCAAGGTGATGCACAACCTGGAATTTCAGGAGGAACTCCTGTTTAAACAAGGTGACCACAAGAAGTCATTTATTGGGTTCAAGTGTCAAGATGTAGTCTCCGATACAGATCTGGGAGAAATACTTCATGAGGAAAAGTGGCTGTTGAAGAATGAGTTCAAGGGGGAGGAAACTGAAGACGGCAAATTCTATGCAAGCATTGGCACCTTAAAAAACGGTGACATTGTGGTATCGAACGCGGCGACAGTCTCTGTATTTACGTCCGATGGACACTTCAAGACTTTCTTTAATCCAGAAGGTAGCTTGCAGGATCCACACAGCGTGGCAGTGACACGAGACAATTTAATATTGGTCACAGATGGAGATTTGGTTAAAGTGCTTAACACTGATCAGCAGTTGATTCGTCAGTTCACACCGGCACAAGATGAATCTGGGGAACTGCGAAAAAGTAAACTTACTTGTATTGCTACCGATGAGCAAAATCGCGTAGCTGTTACAGACAAAGAAAGAAACATTGTGTATGTGACAAACCTTGATGGGTCGTTGATTTCAATCATTCCCACTGACATATGCCCATCACGCATTGCCTTCCAACACGACGACCGTTTGGTCATATCTGATTGGTATGCGTGCAGGTTACTCTGCCTAGATCTTTCAGGTCATGAGATTTTCAACATCAGCCCTGAACCAAATGGTCAGCCCATGACATCTACCGGCGTGTGCTGCGACGAGGCGGGTGATATTTACGTGACAGCACATCCAAGTATTGACATGGCCGGAAAGAGTGAACTGCATCATTACACTGCACTAGGAGTACATGTACAGCGAATAGCTCAGGGATTATTTTGGCCCTTCGACATGACGTTCTCTCCTCGTGGTGATCTCGTGGTGGCTGATTACAATTCTGTGAAAGTTTTTCATCGAGTATGATGATGGTACCGTTGGAGGGACCGCTCTTTCAAACTCCCACCGCCACAACTACTTCCTTTAAGATTCAACTACAGGTTAAAAAGGGAGTTATCGAAAGAAAAAATAAAACCACACTCATAAAAAATGCCCGGCACTGTGAAATGGTGAACAATAAAATCCAATTCCCAGTTAGCCTACTGTGGCATTGCACTGTTAAAAATTACCGTATTTTTTTACGGTAGAAAGTACGTACATTTTTACGAAAAGTGCCCGTAAATGAATTTTTACGGGCCGAACACGTAAAAATTATTTCACAATGCATTGTGGGATTGCGTTTAACTGAAAAGATTTCCCGTGTAAATATGGTGATTTTCTTCAGTTTTCAGTTCTTCTGCTTTTTGTAATTGAGTTTTTTGCTTGGAAAGATGCAAAATGGACAGTTGTTGGTTACAAGTTAACTTAAGATGGTGACAGATGAGCGACTATAATCAATTTAATTTTAGTAGATGTGTGCAACCGTGAGGATAGACTGCCGAAGTGAATACGTCATCTTTTGTTAGTTGCTTTGGCAATGGCTCTACACTAAAAATCACTGAACCGTGTCTCAGTGCTTTTTCCGACGGCCATGATGTTTAGAGCCAATTACCATGTCTATACGATGTGTGCCTACATGGAGCATAAATAAAAGTTGCTACAGGTATTTTGCAGTTGAATTAGTGTTAACCAACATATCTTACATGAATACGAAGTTAAAATTACATTTTACGGGATTTCCCGTTTAACAATTTACGGGACAACCGCTATAATTACGGTAGAAAGGTGGCAACTCGCTGCACAAAAAAATTTACAGTGTGGGTACCAAACAGCGGTATAGTCACGTGCCGGAGTATACCTGCACGGGGACCTAGGTTCCCCTATTAATTCCCCCAGTTTCCCCCAACAAAACTTACCAGTAGTGGCTTCCCTTTTCGACCACCATGCAAAACAGTCTTTCTGGACGTTTAGTCTTGGGTCAGGTGTGCCCCTTCCATTTCAATTCGGTAAAAACGAACCTGCGAAACGATTGAAAATGATACATGAACATAGAATCAGCTTTAAAACGGATTTGTTATTGCCCAATTTTTATTTTGTAATTTGTTCAATTGACCGATCAGAATGTCCAGTTTCAATATCGAAATTCCCATTTTAATGGGAATTTAATCCTCTTCAGAAAGATGTAAAGAAAACAATAAAATGACTAGTTATGTTTGATTTTGAAGAAAAGGTTCACATATAATGATTGCAGTAGCACAATCCACGATCCCTCTCATGAGTGTGATTCTGATGAAAGGAGAAACAGTTTTATCAATTTAAAGAAACAAATATTTTAATATTTCGATTGGACCTGAATTTACGATTAATCATAGTTTATTGTAAAAGAAAATTCATATTATTTCGTTACATGTAATACATGCATAGCTTAAGTAGATATTCATTGTGTAATGCTCATAGCACCTTTAGAAACTTATAGGCTTTGCTTTATTTAGTTTATTAAGCACTTGGTTTCTGTATACAGTATTGAAGTTCTAAAACAAATGAATCGACTATTCGATATCTGTCATATATATTGATCTTATATCAAGTGCTTACAAAGGAGAATGTTTTGACAAATTTTGTAATGCTTCTGTGGTGTAAATTTTCAAATGCTATATTAAAAAAATCATATTATTCTGTTACATCAATTCATAGCTTCTTTAGATATGTTGATATCAGGGTTGTAGTCGAGTCCATCACAAGTCCATCACAAGCCTTCACAAGTCACTGGGTCTTAAATCAAGTCACAAGCTATTTAAATGAACTCCAAGAAAGGCATTCTTTTGTGCATGTTGATCCTTTGCTTCTTGTTACTGGACTTGAGACGGACGTGTGCGGGACTTGTCACAGACTTGTGATTTTATCGGCTCTGGACTTGTGAAAGACTTGTGATGGACTCGACTACAACCCTGGTTGATATATATCGTGTAGTGCTTAAAAACTAACTCTAGAACTTTAGAAACTTGTCAAAAAAACTATATAACTTTATGTATTTGATTTATTAAGTACTTTGTGTCTTTACACAGTATTGAAATTGTAAAAAAAGAATCGCCTATTTGATATCTGTGTTTATTGATCTTAATATCAAGTAGGGCCTACTTATACAGAAGATTGTTTTGACAATTTATGTAATGCTTTTATCGGGGTCAAAGTTCAAATGCTATTTTTAGGATGATTTACTGGTCACAGTTGCTACAACTTGATACTGTTAGACAATCAATTTAACAAAATTATGCAAAAGGCGATGGGCCTAATAAGGTACATTTGGTGGCAGTGCATGATATTATCCCATCCTTATGTGGTCATCAGTGAGATCATGGTGAAATAAGCAATGTATCGGCCAACTGTGTTGAAACGAAATAAACAAACTGTCCGTTCACCAAAATGGAATTTAGCCCATCTTTGATCATTAAAATTGGGGGAAATGTAAATATATGGCATATACATGTGTATTGTGTACTAACGTGTTTTTAGTTTTATTGGTGCCTTCCATTTAGTCTATTATTTGTTTCTATTATCATGAGCATAAAAACGACCTTCCCTTTGGACCCAGCACCGACTGAACCAAACGTTGGCCTAATTGCGTTTGGAAATCCAATTTGTGAGGCGAATTTCATTACATCTTTATCTGTTTATAGTTGTCAGTTTCAAGTGTGAATCGCCTGTCAAAAACAAAAATTGATGTCGCGATTCACGGCTGAATTTTAACAGTCATTCAGTTGAGGAGAATGGACGAGAAGTGTTGATTCTTGAAAATAATGGGCGAGGCGAAGCCGAGCCCATTATTTTCAAGAAGCTACACTTTCGAGTCTATTCTCCGACTTAATCCATTTCACCGCCCCGGAACAAAGAAACGCGCCAGCAAGTCATTGTGGCAATATGGGTCTGTCCACGGTAATGGGGTACATTTCTGTAACATTCAAGATCTTAGGTCCCAGTTCACTTCAAATGTCTTAATTTTATCTTTAAATTATCAAGCTAAACTGAAGAAATAACTTTTTCACCAAGGAGTAAGGAAAATAGTCCTACAACATACATTTGTGAAAACCTCGTGCACAAATTTTCCTATTACGCATGTAACAAAGACGGAAAAAGATGTCACAAAATTGTCTGTCCATGTTACATGCGTAATAGGAAAATTTGTGCACTTGCTTTTTAAAAATGTATGTTGTGGCAGCAATTTGTTACATTTTGGGCAAAAGTTATCTCCTGAGAACAAAACAAGGACATTTCTTTAATTCTGAGATCAACTAAAGACATCTGAAAGGAATTATTGACTTATTTTTCAAATGTGCCCCATTACTGTGGACAGACCCATATACAATGCACGGCGTTTGGTTTGGTGTAAGAATATAATCACTCATGCAAACACGCTGCATTATAGTGCCCGGGACTTGCAATCATTTCGTTTGTGGTGTACTACGAGCAACAACTATATTATTGCAATGTTTGATGCACACGATTTTGACATTTCTGGAGTCATTTTGAAGTTTGGAGACGACAGAAGCGGATTTGTTTCGGGATTTATACGATGAAACTGCCCTTTTTGGAAATTAGCCCTTTGGATAACTATGTACCCAAAACACTGAAGACGCCGGAAAACAAATCCCTGTGACTTTTGAGCATTAGGACTATGGCCCATCAAGCAAGCATCGTTAAGTGTGAATTTTTTTCTTAGAAGTGAACAATTAGCAGGGAAATTTTAAACGAAGTTATTTGTTAAGCCAGTCTCATCAGTTTCGTACACAAGGTCTGATTCCACGGTCAAGTACGCAATTCTTTCCTCATGAATTTGCAACCATCCAAAAGGAATTATTATTCGAAAGAAACCGGGTTAATCAAGAGTGAGGATTTGCCTTTTTGGAAAGTTTACTATAAACGGACACCCTCAGGACCCCATGCACCATTTTGTGCTTCTGTTTGTGACTTCTTCCGACACCCATTTAGTACTTTACGCTATCAAACGATAGGATCTGTGAACGGCGAGTATACAGTTTTACGGTAAGTAGGCAAAGTGCAAGTTAGTTCAGGAATGTGCCTGGAATTAATGGAATTTAGGTTTCAGGCCTTGTTTCACCCGGAAGTTCCAGAAACATTCTAACGAAGAATATAGCTTGCAAGTTGCAGGATTCACGTTCGTTCGTTATACCACAGTCAACCTGCTATTAAGGCCACCTTGAAAAGAGGCCACCTGCACCTGTTTATAGTGGCCACCCGTCTTTGGTGATTGCGCCCACTCCCAAATGCCATGTGTATACGGTAATGCAACCTTTGTACTGAAGTGGCCACCTGTTTAAAGTGACCAGTTTTTTTTCCGATACCGAGGGTGGCCATCATATACAGGTTTCATTGTACATATACGGATATTCTTTTTTTTCCCCACAAATTCGCAAACAAACTATACGACAGCATAAAAAAACATGTCTTGTGACGTCGGATCGCAGCTGTGTTTAAAACTGAACGAAAAACGTGTGATTTTTCAATGCTATTTGCTGTCGCTATAGGCCTACATGTAATCTTAAACCGCTGCATGGGTAGACTACATGTACATGTACTTGGCGCACAAATTGGGCCTGTGACATCGAAATGACCTCATTACTTTGTTGGCACATTGAAACTGTTAAATATAATTATTCATAGGCCTTGTACAGCATTCAATGCAGTTTTTATTTGCATACTGTTTGAAATGGTAAGAAGTACATGTAAATTCAAACTAGTTATAAAACATTTCGCAGGAGACCTCGTACCAAGTTTTCCCCCACAAACACCAAATTTGTATACGGTTTAATTTAGTACTGAATTTTGTATTTCCTCACAAAATTATAAAATGTTTCTTATTTACAACACAAATTGGTAACACTAACAGTATACATAAGATAATTACTGATGGACCTGGGGTTACAACCAAACCTTACATTTGTCAACCTGTCTGCAAGTTATGATATTTCATTTTCCTCAGGCACATTTAAACAAAAAAGTGCGATGGCCGAATCTACAGCCAAATGTGAGATCAGCCAGGAACATCTGGAATGCCCGATCTGCTTGCGCCGTTTCCAAGATCCGAAAATACTTGACTGTCTCCATAGTTTCTGTCGGAATTGCTTGGAAGACTTGGTCAGCAAGCATCAACCTGATGCTGATAAGATCATCTGTCCATTCTGTAGGAAGGCCACGGAGATTCCAGACTCGCGCCTTGAGAATCTCAAGAGTTGTTTCTTCATGAACGCGCTTGTCGATGACGTCAACAAACGGGAGAAGATACTTGGAGAAACCTCGGTTTCTAATCTGATTTGTGAAGAGTGCGAAGAGGGTTTGGAGGCCGTCTCCCGATGCCTAGACTGCAATGCGAACATCTGCCAACAATGTAGGGCTTCTCACAAGCGTTCAAGGCACACCAAAAAGCACCGAATTGTGTCAGATCTCAGTCCGCGCCAGGACGTCACAGCTAAGGATCCTCATTCCCCAAAATGCAGACAGCACCCTGACCAAAATCTCTCTCTTTACTGTGAGACTTGCAAGATACTGATTTGCTCAATGTGTGTAGCGCTTAAACATCGTACACCAGCCGAACACACATTAAGCAGCATTGCCGATGCTATCGGATCTCATCGTGAAGATGTTAATGACGTCTTGAAGAAGTTTCAGAAGAGCAAGGAGGAATTCCAAGCCTCGCAAGAATCCATATCTCACTCAAGGAAGAGATTAATGCTGATGGTGACCAAGGCATGCGATGATGTTTCCGCCAAGGAGAAAGAGGAAGTCGCCAAAATTCAAACCAAGGCTCGGTTTCTCAGAGACGAGATCACCAAAATCGGTAAGGACAGAGATGAAGAGTATGAACAAGTGCTCAACAGTAATCGTGACAAGATGGAGAGAGCCAAGACCATTGTGACCGCTGTGAGCGACCTGATGGAACATGCTGATGATTTCGAGATGTTGGATCTTAGGCCCAAAGTGATGCACAACCTGGAATTTCAGGAGGAACTCCTGTTTGAACAAGGTGACCACATGAAGTCATTTATTGGGTTCAAGTGTCAAGATGTAGTCTCCGATACAGATCTGGGGGAAATACTTCATGAGGAAAAGTGGCTGTTGAAGAAAGAGTTCAAGGGCGATGGAACTAAAGACAAGTTATTTAGAGCATATAACATTGGTACCTTAAAAAACGGTGACATTGTAGTAACGAACAGAGACGCGGCAACAGTCTCTGTATTTACGTCTGATGGACGCTTCAAGACTTCCTTTAATCCAGAAGGTGGCTTAAAAGCTCCACACAACATGGCAGTGACACGAGACGATTTGATATTGGTCACAGACGGAGATTTGGTTAAAGTGTTTAACACTGATCAGAAGTTGATTCGTCAGTTCAGACCGGAACAAGATGAATCTGGGGAACTGCGAAAAGGTAAACTTGTTTGTATTGCTACTTTTTTTGTATCGCGTAGCTGTGGCAGACAACGAAAAAAACGTTGTGATTGTGACAAACCTCGATGGGTCGTCGATTTCAATCATTCCCACTGACATATGTCCATCAGGCATATCCTTCCAACACGACGACCGTTTAATTATATCTCTTTACGGTCAGAATTAGAGGTTACTCTGCCTAGATCTTTCGGGTCATGAGTTTTTTAGCATCAGCACGGAATCAGACGGTCAGCCCATGAGACCTACTGGTGTGTGCTGTGACGAGGCGGGTGATATTTACGTGACAGTTCATCATTCCAGTGTTGACATGGCCGGAATGAGTGAACTGCATCATTACACTGCACAAGGAGTACATGTACAGTGCATAGCTCAGGAATTTTTTTGGCCATTCGATTTGACGTTCTTTCCTCGTGGTGATCTCGTGGTGGCTGATCAAAACTCTGTAATAGTTTTCCATCGAGTGTGATGGTTGAAGGGACCGTTTATTCAAACTCCCACCGCCACAACTACTTCCTTTAAAATTCAACGATAGGTTGGAAAAGGAGTTATCGAAAGGACCAGTATAGACTGCCGAAGTGAATACGCCATCTTTTGTTAGTTGCCTTGGCAATGGCTCTACACTACAAATCACTGAACCGTGTCCCTGTGCTTTTACAATGGTACATTTCCCGACAGCCATGATGTTTAGAGCCAATTACCATGTCAACCCACGTCACACTTCGGCTGTCTATACAATGTATGCCTACATAGAGCATAAATAGAAGTTGCTACAGGTATTTTGTAGTTGAATTAGTGTCAATCAACATACCTTACATGAATACGAAGTTAAAAGTACTGATAAGCAATTAGTGAAAGCGAAAGTACGGGGAAAACACCGTCAAATATGGGAATAACGTAATATTTTACGGGATTTCCTGTTTAACAATTTACGGGACAACTGCTATAATTACGGTAAAAAGGAGGCAACTCGATGCACAGCTTTTGACCGAAATTTACGGGAAACAATTTGTTTACAGTGTGGGTACCAAACAGCGGCATAGTCACGTACGGGAGTATACCTGCACGGGGACCTAGGTTCCCCTAAATTACCCCAGTTTTCCCTCAATACAACTTACCGGTAGTGACTTCCCTTTTCGACCACCATGCAAAACAGTCTTTCTGGCCGTTTAGTCTTGGGTCCGGTGCCCCTTCCATTTCAATTCGGTGAAAACGAACCCACAAAACGACTGAAAATGATGTACATGGAATAAGCTTTATTAAAACGGATTTGTTATTGCCCAATTCTTATTTTGTAAATTGTTCAATTGACCAATCAGAATTTCAAGTTTCAATATCGAAATTCCCATTTTAACAGGAATTTAATCCTCTTCTGTATCAGAAAGATGTAAAGAAAACAATCAAATGCCTATATAGTTACGTTTGATTTTGAAGAAAAAGTTCACAATGATTGCAGTAGCACAATCTGCGATCCCTCTCATGAGTGTGATTCTGATGAAAGGAGAAAAAGTATTGTCAATTTGAAGAAACAAATATTTCAATATTTCGATTAGACCTGAATTTAAGATTAATCAGAGTTTATTGTAAAAGAAAATTCATAGTATTTAATTACATGTATATGCATAGCTTAAGTAGATATTCATTGTGTAATGCTCATAGCACCTTTAGAAACTTGTCAAAAAACTATAGACTTTGCTTTATTTAGTTTATTAAGCACTTGGTTTCTTTATATTGCAGTTCTAAAACAAAATAATCGACTATTTGATATCTGTCATATATATTGATCTCATCAGGTACTTACAGAGGATATTGTTTTGACAAATTTTATAATGCTTCTGTGGTGTAAATGTTCAAATGCTCTATTAAACAAATTATATTATTTTGTTATATCCATTCATAGCTTCTTTAGATGTGTTGAATCGACTATTTGATATCTTGTCATATATATTGATCTTATCAAGTACTTTCAGAGGCGATTGTTTTGACAAATTTTGCAATGCTTCTGTGGTGTAAATGTTCAAATGCTATATTAAGAAATTCATATTTTTTCGTTATATCCATTCATAGCTTCTTTAGATATGTTGATATCAGGGTTGTAGTCGAGACCATCAAAAGTCCTGCACAAGCATTCAAAAGTCCACCACAAGTCCCTGGGTCTTAATTTAAGTCACAAGCTATTCAAATCAACTCCAAGAAAGGCATTCTTTTGTGCATGTTCATCCTTTGTTTCTTATTACTGGACTTGAGACGGACTTGTGCGGGACTTGTCACAGACTTGTGTTTTTATCGGCTCTGGACTTGTGAAAGACTTGTGATGGACTCGACTACAACCCTGGTTGATATCTATCGTGTAGTGCTTAAAAACTAACTAATGGCAACTTTAGGAACTTTAAAAAAAAATATACAGCTTTATGTATTTGATTTATTAAGTAGGCCTACTTGATTTCTTTACACAGTATTTAAATTGTAAACAAGAATCGACTATTTGATATCTGAGTTTCATTGATCTTAATATCAAGTAGGCCTACTTATGGAGGAGATTGTTTTGACAATTTATGAAATGCTTCTATCGGGGTCAAAGTTCAAATGCTATTTTTAGGGATGATTTACTGGTCACATTTGCTACAACTTGATACTGTTAGACAATCAATTTAAAAAAATTATGCAAATGGCGATGGACACTGCTAATAAGGTACATTTGGTGGCAGTGCATGAGATTATCCCATCTTGATGTGGTCATCAGTGAGATCATGGTGAAATGAGCAATGTATCGGCCAACTGTGTTGAGACGAAATAAACAAACTGTCCGTTCACCAAAATAGAATTTAGCCCAACTTTGATCATTAAAATTTGGGGAAATGCAAATATATGGCATATACATGTGTATTGTGTACTAACGTGTTTTTAGTTTTATTGGTGGCTTCCATTTAGTCTATTTTTTGTTTCCCATTATTATGAGCATAAAACAATCTTCCCTTTGGACCCAGCACCGACTGAACCAAACGTTGGCCTAAATGCGGTTGGAAATCCAATTTGTGAGGCGAATTTCATTACATCTTTATCTGTTTATAGTTGTCAGTTTCAAGTGTGAATCGCCTGTCAAAAACAAAAATTCATGTCGCGATTCACGGCTAAATTTTAACAGTCATTTATCGTGTATAACATACAAACTGTCGTACAAATTGCCAATGGGCCTTACGTATTGTCACTGTATTATTATGTAGCAAAATACGCGGATTTAATAGAATGAGTGCAGTTGCAGAGATCTGTTTCACTGGGCAAAAAAATGAAAAGCCAAATGTTGCGCATGAATAGCTGTACCGTGTCCAATCTAGTGCACCGTACGTACACACGCTTCGTCTGACCTTTCACCTCGAGCCAGAAGTTTCTCATGTCTGGGAATTCCCCTGCTATTTTTGGACCACAACTCGTTTCTAAATCGCTCGTGATCATTTTTTTGCGGCGCCATTTTGTGCTTTTGTTTGACTTCTTCCGACACCTATTTAGTACTTTACGCTATCAAACGATAGGCTATCTGTGAACGGCGAGTATACAGTTTTACGGTAAGTACGCAAAGTGCAAGTTAGTTTAGGAATGTGGCTCTGGAATTAATAGAATTTAGGTTTCACTGTTTCACCCGGAAGTTCCAGTAGCATTTTATTTTTAAAGAAGAATATAGCTTGCAGGATTCACGTTCGTTCATTATACCACAGTTAACTTGCTATTAAGGCCACCTTGATAAAGATGCCACCTGCACCTTGATAAAGATGCCACCTGCACCTGTTTATAGTGGCCACCTGCGCCTGTTTATAGTGGCCACCCGAAGTTCGTCCTACTCCCAAATGCCATGTGTGGTAATGCAACCTGTCTAAAGTGACCAGCTTTTCCCCGATCTCGAGGGTGGCCACTATATAAAGGTCTTATTGTGCGGATATTCTGTTTTTCCCCCACAAATTCGCAAACAAACTATACGACAGCATAACAAAACATGTCTTGTCACGACGCCGGATCGCAGCTGCGTAGCGACAGACTCGTGTGTTTAACACGGAACCAGAAACGTGAGAATTTTCAATGCTATTTACTGTCACTATACATGTAATCATAAACCGCAGTAGACTGCATGGGTGTACTTTCAGTGGATGTTAACTTACGAGCGGGAGTGATCATTATCTTTATTTTTGTCTCATCGAAGAACAATTACTCGCCACATCTTAAATACCACAGTACATGTACTTGGCGCACAAATCGGGCCTGTGACATCGAAATGACATCATTTCTTTGTTGGCGCATTGAAACTGTTAATTATAATTATCCATAGGCCTTGTACAGCATTCAATGCAGTTTTTATTTGCACATTGTTTGACATGTAAATTCAAACTAGTTATAAAACATTTCGCAGGAGACCTCGTACCAACTTGGTTCCCCCCCCCCCCCCCCCCCCCACAAACAACACCAAATGTGTATACGGTTTGATTTAGTACTGAATTTTGTATTTCCTCACAAAAGTATAAAATGTTTCTTATTTACAACACAAATTGGTAACAACAGCATACATAAGATAATTACTGATGGACCTACAGGTATGGGGTTACAACCAAACCTTACATTTGTCAACCTGTCTGCAAGTTATGATATTTCATTTTCCCCAGGCACATTTAAACAAAAAGGGCGATGGCCGAATCTACAGCCAAATGTGAGATCAGCCAGGAACATCTGGAGGGCCCGATCTGCTTGCGCCGTTTCCAAGATCCGAAAATACTTGACTGCCTTCATAGTTTCTGTCGGAATTGCTTGGAAGACTTGGTCAGCAAGTATCAACCTGATGCTGATAAGATCATCTGCCCAGTCTGTAGGAAGGCCACGGAGATTCCAGACTCGCGCCTTGAGAATCTTAAGAGCTGTTTTTTCCTGAGCTCGCTTGTCGATGACGTCAACAAACGGGAGAAGTTACTTGGAGAAACCCCGGCTTCTAATCTGATCTGTGAAGAGTGCGAAGAGGGTTTGGAGGCCGTCTCTCGATGCCTGGACTGCAATGCGAACATCTGCCAACAATGTGAGGCTGCTCACAAGCGCGTGAAACTCACCAAGAAACACCGAATTGTGTCAGATCTCAGTACGCGCCAGGACGTCACAGCTAAAGATCCCCATTCCCAAAAATGCACACAGCACCCCGACTACATTCTCTCCTTTTACTGCGAGACTTGCAAGATACTGATCTGTGCAATGTGTGGAGTGACTGACCATCGTACAGCTGAACACACATTAAACAGCATTGTCGATGCTATTGGATCTCATCGTAAAGACGTTGATGATGTTTTGAAGAAGTTTCAGGAGAGCGAGGAATTCCAAGCCTCGCAAGAATCCATATCTCACTCACGGAAGAGATTGAAGCTGATGGTGACCAAGGCATGCGATGATGTTTCCGCCAAGGAGAAAGAGGAAATTGCCAAAATTCAAACCAAGGCTCGGCTTCCCAGAGACGAGATCACCCAAATCGGTAAGGACAGAGATGAAGAGTATGAAAAAGTGTTCAACAGTAACCGTGACAAGATGGAGAGAGCCAAGGCCATTGTGACCGCTGTGAGCGACCTGATGGAACATGCTGACGACTTTGAGATGTTGGATCTTAGGCCCAAGGTGATGCACAACCTGGAATTTCAGGAGGAACTCCTGTTTGAACAAGGTTACCACAAGAAGTCATTTATTGAGTTCAAGTGTCAAGATGTAGTCTCCGATACAGATCTAGGGGAAATACTTCATGAAAAGTGGCTGTTGAAGAATGAGTTCAAGGGTAATAGAACTAAAGACGGCAAATTATGTGCACAGAGCATTGGAGTCTTACAAAACGGTGACATTATCGTAACGAACAGAGTAGCGGCAACAGTCTCTGTATTTACGTCTGATGGACACTTCAAGACTTCCTTTAACCCAAAAGATGGCTTAAAAGTTCCAAGCAACGTGGCAGTGATACGAGACAGTTTGATATTGGTCACAGATGGCGATTTGGTTAAAGTGTTTAACACTGATCAGCATTTGATTCGTCAGTTCAGACCGGCACAAAATGAACTGCAAGAAAGTAAACTTACTTGTATTGCTACGGATGAGCAAAATCGCGTAGCTGTGGCAGACGAAAAAAGAAACGTTGTGCATGTGACAAACCTTGATGGGTCGTTGATTTCAATCATTCCCACTGACAAATGCCCAGAACAGATTGCCTTCCAACACGACGACCGTTTGATTATATCTATTTACGGTGCGAGGAGGTTTCTCTGCCTAGATCTTTCGGGTCATGAGGTTTTCAGCATCAGCACGGAATCAAACGGTCAGCCCATGAGACCTAGCAGCGTGTGCTGCGACGAGACGGGTGACATTTACGTGACAATTCATCATCCCAGTGTTGACATGGCCGGAAAGAGTGAACTGCATCATTACACTGCACAAGGAGTACATGTACAGTGCGTAGCTCAAGGATTATATTGGCCCTGGGGCATGACATTCTCTCCTCGTCGTGGTGATCTCGTCGTGGCTGATCAAGACTCTGTCAAAGTTTTTCATCGAGTGTGATGGTTGGAGGGATCGCTCTTTCAAACTCCCACCGCCACAACTACTTCCTTTAAGATTCAACGAAAGGTTTCGATAAAGAGTTTGATTCTGCCCCAAAACCACCTCGCCCTGGACCACTTCGTCCTGAAGCAATTCACCCAAAGGCCATTTCGCCTCAAAACCACTTCGTCCAAACTCTACCTCGTCCAAATGATTCAGGGTGAAGTGGTTTTGGGGCGAAGTGACTGTAAACCATTTGTTTTACTGTTTTTTGCTCAGGTTTGTTTTAATCATGCATATCTTCACTGCTATTTTTGGACCACAACTCGTTTCAAAATCGCTCGTGATAATTTTGCGCGGCGCCATTTTGTGCTTCTGTTTGTGACTTCTTCCGACACCCATTTAGTACTTTACGCTATCAAACGATAGGCTATCTGTGAACGGCGAGTACACAGTTTTACGGTAAGTACGCAAAGTGCAAGTTAGTTCAGGAATGTGGCTGGAATTAATAGAAATTAGGTTTCACTAGTTTCACCCGGAAGTTCCAGAAACATTTTATTTTTAAAGAAGAATATAGCTTGCAGGATTCACGTTCGTTCATTATACCACAGTTAACCTGCTATTAAGGCCACCTTGATAAAGAGGCCACCTGCACCCGTTTATATAGTGGCCACCTGCGCCTGTTTAGTGGCCACCCGAAGTTGGTCCCACTCCCAAATGCCATGTGTATACGGTTATGCAACCTGTTTAAAGTGACCAGTTTTTTCCCGATCCCGAGGGTGGCCACTATATACAGGTTTCATTGTACATGTACGATATTCTGTTTTCCCCCACAAATTCGCAAACAAACTATACGACAGCATAACAAAACATGTCTTGTCACGACGCCGGATCGCAGCTGCGTAGCGACAGTCTGAGAATTTCCAATGCAATTTACTGTCACTATACATGTAATCATATTAAACCGCAGTAGACTGCATGGGTGTAGCCTACTATTAGTGGATGTTAACTTACGAGCGGGAGTGATCATGATCTTTATTTTTGTCTCATCAAAGAACACAGCGGAACAATCACTCGCCACATCTTAAATACCACAGTACATGCACTTGGCGCACAAATCGGGTCTGTGACATCGAAATGACATCATTATTTTGTTGGCGCATTGAAACTGTTCATTATAATTATTCATAGGCCTTGTACAGCATTCAATGCAGTTTTTATTTGCACATTGTTTGAAATGGTAAGAAGTACATGTAAATTCAAACTAGTTATAACACATTTCGCAGGAGACCTCGTACCAAGTCCCCCCCCCCCCCCCCCCCACAAACAACACCAAATGTGTATATACGGTTTGATTTAGTACTGAATTTTGTATTTCCTCACAAAAGTATAAAATGTTTCTTATTTACAACACAAATTGGTAACAGTAACAGCATACATAAGATGGACATGGGGTTACAACCAAGCCTTACTTTTGTAAACCTGTCTGCAAGTTATGATATTTCATTTTCCCCAGGCACATTTAAACGAAAAGTGCGATGGCCGAATCTACAGCCAAATGTGAGATCAGCCAGGAACATCTGGAGTGCCCAATCTGCTTGCGCCGTTTCCAAGATCCGAAAATACTTGACTGCCTTCATAGTTTCTGTCGGAATTGCTTGGAAGACTTGGTCAGCAAGCACCAACCTGATGCTGATAAGATCATCTGCCCAGTCTGTAGGAAGACCACGGAGATTCCAGACTCGCGCCTTGAGAATCTCAAGAACTGTTTCTTCCTGAGCTCGCTTGTCGATGACGTCAACAAACGGGAGAAGTTCCCTGAGGAAACCTCGGCTTCTAATCTCATTTGTGAAGAGTGTGAAGACGGTTTGGAGGCCGTCTTCCGATGCCTAGACTGCAATGCGAACATCTGCCAACAATGCGAGGCTGCTCACAAGCGCTTGAAACACACCAAGAAACACCGAATTGTGTCAGATCTCAGTCCGCGCCAGGACGTCACAGCTAAGGATCCCCATTCCCCAAAATGCACACAGCACCCTAACCACGATCTCTCCTTTTACTGTGAGACTTGCAAGATGCTGATCTGTGCAATGTGTGTAGCGCTTGACCATCGTACAGTTGCGGAACACACATTAAGCAGCATTGCCGATGCTATTGGATCTCATCGTAAAGATGTTGATGATGTTTTAAAGAAGTATCAGGAGAGCAAGGAATTCCAAGCCTCGCAAGAATCCATATCTGACTCAAGGAAGAGATTGAAGCTGATGATGACCAAGGCATGCGATGATGTTTCTGCTAAGGAGAAAAAGGAAATTGCCAAAATTCAAACCAAGGCTCAGCTTCTCAGAGACGAGATCTCCAAAATTGGTAAGGACAGAGACGAAGAGTATGAACAAGTGTTTAACAGTAATCGTGACAAGATGGAGAGAGCCAAGACCATTGTGACCGCTGTGAGCGACCTGATGGAACGTGTTGACGAGATGTTGGATCTTAGGCCCAAGGTGTTGCACAACCTGGAATTTCAAGAGGAACTCCTGTTTGAAGAAGGTGACCACAAGAAGTCATTCATTGGGTTTAAGTGTCAAAATGTAGTCTCCGATACAGATCTGGGGGAAATACTTCGTGAAAAGTGGCTGTTGAAGAATGAGTTCAAAGTCGATGGAACTAAAGAGGGCAAATCCTGTGCACAGAGCATTGCAGTCTTAAAAAACGGTGACATTGTCGTAATGAACAGAGAAACGGCAAAAGTCTCTGTATTTACGTCTGATGGACACTTCAAGACTTCCTTTAATCCGGAAGGTGGCTTACAGGCTCCGCACAGCGTTATGGACACGAGACGATTTGATGTTGGTCACAGATGGCGATTTGGTTAAAGTGTTTAACACTGATCAGCAGTTGGTTCGTCAGTTCAGACCGGCACAAGATGAACCTGAGGAACTACGAGGAAGTAAACTTTTTTGTATTGCTACCGATGAGCAAAATCGCGTAGCTGTTAAAGACAATGGAAGATACGTTGTGTACGTGACAACCATCGATGGGTCGTTGATATCAATCATTCCCAATGACATAAGGCCAGGAGAGATTGCCTTCCAACACGATGACCGTTTAATTCTATCTATTTACGGTTTGAGGATGTTACTCTGCCTAGATCTTTCGGGTGATAAGGTTTTCAGCATCAGCACTGAACCAAACGGTCAGCCCATGAGACCTGGCGGCGTGTGCTGCGACGAGGCGGGTGATATTTACGCGATAGTTTGTCATGCCACTAATAAAGACACAGCCGGAAGGAGTGAACTGCGTCAATATACTGCACAAGGAGTACATGTACAACGCATAGCCAAGGGATTATTTTGGCCTTTCGACATAGCGTTCTCTCCTTGTGGTGATCTCGTGGTGGCTGATTACAAATCCGTGAAAATTTTTCATCGCGTACGTGTTAAGGTTGGAGGGACCGGTCCTTCAAACTCCCACCGCCACAACTACTTTCTTTAAAGGGACATAATTACCGGCTTTGTTGGGGTATTTTGACTCGAAATAGACCCATACATTATTCTGAAAGTCTTTCCGAAATAGACTGAAGAGAACCTGAAAAGAAACCACCAAGTTTGGCCGTTTTTGAGCACTTTTCAAAAAACCAAGGTCACGTGATTTATCCGAAACAGATTTCTGCTTCGGATAAATCACGTAGTCTTGGAGTTAGTTTTATTTCCAGCCGAGAGAAACCAGCGCGAAGTGCGAGTTGCTTTTGTCATTCGCGGTTGTACATGCCGTATTTTCCAATTTGTACAGAAATCTGCCGACAGATTTCATAAGAAGGGTTTCTGGGTGTTGATTTCTCAGATTTTCTCGTCTTCGCTTCGCGGCGATAAATAATATCCGAAAAAAAAACAGCATATTGCGTTCGAGTTGCTTCCTCGAGTCAGCGCTGACCTGGAGATCATGCAAGGAGTGATGAATCAGGGAAAGCAAGGAAACGAGGTTAAACACGTGTCGACCCATATCGAACGCCACCTTTATTAACAAACACATGATACATAATACATCTATACGGCTGGTAAAGCGTATAGCCCAATATTTGGTCCCTTTTGTTAATTTTTGTTATTTTTTTTCACAACGACCATCGAAAAATTATTGTTAAGGATGCTAGATCGCTACATTATGTAAACAGTAAGCCGGTGTGTCCCTTTAAGATTCAACGATATGTTTCGATAAGGAGTTCCTTCCCCCCCCCCTCCCCCCCCCCCCCCCCCAAAAAAAAACCAACAAGCACCCTCATAATGCCTGGCACTGTAAAACGGTTACAAAAATCAATTCTCGCGTTTTACTCTGATGAGTGCAAGTCGAAAAGTGCTTTAGCATGTCTTTGTCGTTACTTTATTCTATCTTGCAAAAAATCCAATTCCTAGTTAGCCTACTCGGACTGTGCTATTGGGTACCGAACGGTGGTATATAGTTACGTGAGGGAGTATACATGCACGGGGACCTAGGTTCCCCTAAATCCCCAGGTTCCCCCCAACAGAACTTACCGGAAGTGCCTTCCATTTTCGACCACCATGCAAAACAGTCTTTTTATCTGGCCGTTATAGTCTTGGGTCTGGAGCCCCTTCCATTTAAATTCGGTGAAAACGAACCTGCGAAACGATTGAAAATGATACATGTACATATAATAAGCTTTAAAATTGATTGTTTATTACTCAGTTCTTATTTTGTGAATTGTTCAATTGACCGATTAGAATGTCCAGTTTAATATCGAAATTCCCATTTCAACGGAAATGTAATCCTCTTCAGAAAGATGTATAACGAAAACAATCAAATGCCTAGTTATGTTTGATTTTGAAGAAAAGGTTCACATAATGATTGCAGTAGCACAATCCACAACCCCTCTCATGAGTGTGATTCTGATGAAAGGAGAAAAGGTATTGTCAATTTAAAGAAACAAATATTTCAATATTTCCATTAGACCTGAATTTACGATTAATCACAATTTATTGTAAAATTAAATTTATAATATTTCATTACATGTATATCCATAGCTTAATGTGTAATGAATAGCACCTTAAGAAACTTGTCAAAAAACTATAGGCTTTGCTTTATTTGGATTATTAAGCACAAGTTTACGGTATTGAAGTTCTAAACAAAAAGAAGAATCGACTATTTGATATCTGTCATAATTATAATGATCTTATTAAGTACTTACAGAGGAGATTGTTTTGACAAATTTTGTAATGCTTCTGTGGTGTAAATGTTCAAATGCTATATTAAAAAATTAATATTATTTGGTTATATCCATTCGTAGCTTCTCTAGAATAGATATGTTGATATCAGGGTTGTAGTCGAGTCCATGACAAGCCTTCAAAATTCCACCACAAGTCCCTGGGTCTTAATTCAAGTCACAAGCTATTCAAAAGAACTCCAACAAATGCATTCTTTTGTGTATGTTCATCCTTTGCTTCTTGTTACTGGACTTGAGACGGACTTGTGCGGGACTCTTCACAGACTTTTGATTGTATCGGCTCTGGACTTGTGAAAGACTTGTGATGGACTCGACTACAACCCTGGTTGATATCTATCGTGTAGTGCTTAAAAACTAACCCATGGCAACTTTAGGAACTTGTCAAAAAAACTATACAGCTTTATGTATTTGATTTATTAAGTACTTGGTTTCTTTACACAGTATTTAAATTGTAAACAAGAATCGACTATTTGCTATCTGTGTTTCATTAATCTTAAAGGAACACGTTGCCTTCGGGTTGCGCTTTATTGGGCGTTTTTGGGCTATTACAAGCGTTTGAAGTATAATGAGTACGATCTGAAAGATGTTTAAAAAGTAGAATATAATGATCCACACAAACGTGCCTTAGAACTGCTTCAATTTTGCGTAATTTCTCGAAGCAGCACGCTCCGCCATTTATGGGAGTCAAAATCTTGACTCCCATAAATGGCGGAGAAATTATATTAGTCTTATTTCCAGCCTGGAGAAAGAAATTATTTTTCCTTCCTCCGTTGCGTGTGATGTGCCTGTTTTTTTAATTCGTGTCTACAATAACCATTGGGTATAAATCATCCAAGTCCTTTCTATCGGTTTGTCCCATGACAATATTCTTACCCTGATTGGCGAGGTTTTCGTTTTTTCTTTTTTGACGCGTCTGCTGTGTTCTCTTGACGATCCATTTTTTGACAGCCAGTCGGTGTGTGTACGTGTAGAGCCGTGTGTTTACATTTCACACATGACTCGGGAGGCGGAGAATGGTATGGTACCTTGCGTTCATCTGATAGGTTTACCTGACCACTGGCTACGGCGCCAGCCTAACTCCTGTTCGTAGCTGCATTTTGCCCACTACCCGGACGATCGTATTGACGGCTGAAATACGTATACATTTCGCGGGACATGTAGTGGGGGTCAGAGGTCAGTGTTTGTTTTTTTTAATTACCATTCACTAATTATAACACATTAAATGTGTTTTATTGCAAGAACAACTCTTAATAAGTATAAGGAACACCCTCAAACGTGAGATTTCGTGAAATCTGAAGGCAACGTGTTCCTTTAATATCAAGTACTTATGGAGATTGTTTTGAACATTTATGTAAATGCTTCTATCGGGGTCGAAGTTCAAATGCTATTTTTAGGATGATTTAATGGTCACATTTGCCACAACTTGATACTGTTAGACAATCAATTATGCAAAAGCATGCAAAGATTATGCAAAAGGCGATGGCCTATAATAATGTACATTTGGTGGCAGTGCATGAGATTATCCCATCCTGATGTGGTCATCAGTGAGATCATGGTGAAATGAGCAATATATCGGCCAACTGTGTTGAGACGAAATAAACAAACCGTCTGTTCACCAAATTGGAATTTAGCCCAACTTTGATCATTAAAATTTGGGGAAATATAAATATAGGGCATATATATACATGTGTATTGTGTAATAACGTGTTTTTTTAAATTTATTTAGTGCCTTCCATTCAGTATATTATTTGTTTCCCATTATTATGAGCATAAAAACAACCTTCCCTTTGGACCCAGCACCGACTGAACCAAATGTTGGCCTAAATCCAATTTGTGAGGCGAATTTCATTACATCTTTATCTGTTTATAGTTGTCAGTTTCAAGTGTGAATCGCCTGTCAAAAACAACAATTCACGTCTCGATTCACGGCTGAATTTGAACAGTCATTCATCGTGTATTAATATACAAACTGTCGTACAAAATGCCAATGGGCCTATACCATATTGTCACTGTGTAATTATGTAGCAAAATACGCGGATTTAAAGGCACAGGCTCGTCAGCAATGCGCGCCCGCCAAATTCGTGCTCGAAACACGCAGCTCCATGCCTTTGCTATGGAGCTGCATATTGCGTGGCACACATTTAGCGGGCGCGCAATGCTGACGAGCCTGTGCCTTTAATAGAATGCGTGCAGTTGCACAGATATAGATCTGCGTCACTGGACAAGAAAATGAAGAGCCAAATATGTTGCGCATGAATAGCTGTTACCGTGTCCATTCTAGTGCACTGTGCGTACACACGATTCATCTGACCTTTCACCTCGAGCCAGCAGTTTCTCATGTATGGGAATTCCCCTGCTATTTTTGGACCGCAACTCGTTTCGAAATCACTCGTGATCATTTTTCGCGGCGCCATTTTGAGCTTTTGTTTGTGACTATACGAAAGAATAAAAAACATGTCTTGTGACGTCGGATCGCAGCTGCGTAGCGACAGTCTCACTCATGTGTTTAACACGGAACCAGAAACGTGAGAATTTTAATCCAATTTACTGTCACTATACATGTAATCATAAACCGCAGTAGACTGCATGGGTGTATACTATTAGTGGATGTTAACTTACGAGCGGGAGTGATCATGATCTTTAATTTTGTCTCATCGAAGAACAATTACTCGCCATACATCTTAAATACCACAGTAGGCCTACATGTACTTGGCGCACAAATCGGGCCTGTGACATCGATATGAACTCATAACTTTGTTGGCGCATTGAAACTGTTATTCATAGGCCTTGTACAGCATTCAATGCATTTTTTATTTACATACTGTTTGAAATGGTAAAAAGTAAATTCAAACTAGTTATAAAACATTTCGTAGGAGACCCCGTACCAAGTTTTTCCCCACAAACAACACTAAATTTGTACCGTTTGATTTAGTACTGAATTTTGTATTTCCTCACAAAAGTGTAAAAGGTTTCTTATTTACAACCAAACCTTACTTTTGTAAACCTGTCTGCAAGTTATGATATTTCATTTTCCCCAGGCACATTTAAACGAAAAGTGCGATGGCCGAATCTACAGCCAAATGTGAGATCAGCCAGGAACATCTGGAGTGCCCAATCTGCTTGCGCCGTTTCCAAGATCCGAAAATACTTGACTGCCTTCATAGTTTCTGTCGGAATTGCTTGGAAGACTTGGTCAGCAAGCACCAACCTGATGCTGATAAGATCATCTGCCCAGTCTGTAGGAAGACCACGAAGATTCCAGACTCGCGCCTTGAGAATCTCAAGAGTTGTTTCTTCCTGAGCTCGCTTGTCGATGACGTCAACAAACGGGAGAAGTTACTTGGAGAAACCTCGGCTTCTAATCTGATTTGTGAAGAGTGTGAAGACGGTTTGGAGGCCGTCTTCCGATGTCTGGACTGCAGTGCGAACATCTGCCAACAATGTGAGGCTGCTCACAAGCGCATGAAACACACCAACAAACACCGAATTGTGTCACATCTCAGTCCGCGCCAGGACGTCACAGCTAAGGATCCTCATTCCCCAAAATGCATACAGCACCCTAACCACGATCTCTCCTTTTACTGCGAGACTTGCAAGATACTGATCTGTGCAATGTGTGGAGTGGTTGACCATCGTACAGCAGCGGAACACACATTAAGCAGCATTGCCGATGCTATTGGATCTCATCGTAAAGATGTTGATGATGTCTTGAACAAGTTTCAGAAGAGCGAGGAGGAATTCCAAGCCTCGCAAGAGTCCATATCTCACTCACGGAAGAGATTGAAGCTGATGGTGACCAAGGCATGCGATGATGTTTCCGCCAAGGAGAAAGAGGAAGTCGCCAAAATTCAAACTAAGGCTCGGCTTCTCAGAGACGAGATCACCAAAATAGGCAAGGACAGAGATGAAGAGTATGAACAAGTGTTCAACAGTAATCGTGACAAGATGGAGAGAGCCGAGACCATTGTGACCGCTGTGAGTGACCTGGTGGAACGTGCTGACGACTTTGAGATGTTGGATCTTAGGCCCAAGGTGATGCACAACCTGGAATTCCAGGAGGAACTCCTGTTTGAACAAGGTGACCACAAGAAGTCATTTATTGGGTTCAAGTGTCAAGATGTAGTCTTGGATACAGATCTGGGGGAAATACTTCATGAGGAAAAGTGGCTGTTGAAGAATGAGTTAGAGCGCGATGGAACTAAAGACAAGTTTTTTAGAGCATATAGCATTGGCACCTTAAAAAACGGTGACATTGTCGTAGTGAACAGAGAAGCGGCAACAGTCACTGTATTTACATCTGATGGACACTTCAAGACTTCCTTAAACCCAGAAGGTGGCTTACAGGCTCCACACAACGTGGCAGTGACACGAGACAATTTGACATTGGTCACAGATGGTGATTTGGTTAAAGTGTTTAACACTGATCAACAATTGATTCGTCAGTTCAGACCGGCACAAGATGAATCTGGGGAACTGCGAAAAAGTCAACTTCTTTGTATTACTGTGGATGACCAAAATCGCGTAGCTGTGGCAGACAAAGAAAGAAACGTTGTGTATGTGACAAACCTCGATGGGTCGTTGATTTTAATCATTCCCACTGCCATATGCCCAGTAGAGACTGCGTTCCAACACGACCGTTTGATTATATCTCTTTACGGTGCGAGGAGGTTACTCTGCCTAGATCTGTCCGGTCATGAGGTTTTCAGCATCAGCACGGAATCAAACGGTCAGCTCATGAAACCTACCGGCGTGTGCTGCGACGAGGCGGGTGATATTTACGTGACAGTTCATCATGCCACTGATGATGATGATGACGATGACGAAGCAGGAAGGAGTGAACTGCACAAGGAGTACATGTACAGTGTATAGCTCGGGGATTATATTGGCCCTGCGACATAACGTTCTCTCCTCGTGGTGAGCTCGTGGTAGCTGATTTCGAATCTGTGAAAGTTTTCCATCGAGTGTGATGGTTGGAGGGACCGTTCATTCAAACTCTCCTCGCCACAACTACTCCCTTTAAGATTCAACGATAGGTTGAATAAGGAGTTATCGAAAGAACCAACAACCACACTCATAAAAAAATGTCTGGCACTGTGAAACGGTGAACAATAAAATTCACTTCCCAGTTAACCTACTCGGACTTTCCTGGGAATTTCCTACGGGATTTCCTGTTTATCAATTTACGGGACAACCGCTATAATTACGGTAAAAAGGTCGCAACGCGCTGCAGAGCTTTCAGCCATAAAATTTACGGGCAAAATTTGTTTACAGTGTGGGTACTAAACAGCGGTATAGTCATGTGTGGGAGTATACCTGCACGGGGACATAGGTTCCCTTATAAATTCCCCCAGTTTCCCCCAACAAAACTTACCTGTAGTGCCTTCCCTTTTAGATCACCATGTAGAACAGTCTTTCTGGCCGTTTAGTCTTGGGTCCGGTGCCCCTTCCATTTAAATTCGGTGAAAACGAACCTGCGAAACGAATGTACATAGTGTAGCGAATTTGGGCCGTGCGCGAGTCTCGACACAATACTCGGAGTCGGACAAAGACTACAACTCGCTTTTTGACTTGCTTTTTGAAGAACCTTTATTGAACAACTCTTATCCTTACAACATCCAAAACGTCGACTCTGCGTTTCCCCGCAGACGTGTGTCAATCCTCCGGCAGAACGCAGCTACACCGTAAAGTCGTGCTGGCGCCCTCTGCCGGCCGATTGGCACAATCGTTACACTGCCCCCTCCGAGGACCCTGCTGTCCCCACAGCAGGCAGCGAACAACCGTCATTGGAGGAGGACCACCGCAACATGTCAAAAGAAACAAAGAACAATCAACAAGAAAAGTCAACAACAACAAAACAAGGTTCAGTCCGTAGCTGTCCATTAGGGGGGCGGTGGAGGCATGCGGTGAAGTTCCGTTAGGCGGAATAGCTGTTCCCAGAACTCCGGAGGCATAGTGGCCGGGTAGCGAGGAGGTGGCGGAGCCCCCGGTGGAAGCAAACCACCCAGGGAGGGTTGGGCGGCCGCCGCGGGGTCCACGAAGTACTGGGCGTAAGGGTGTCCCTCGTATGTTTGCAGCAGGCGCCCCGGGACCTCATAGACGTGGGTGACCCGCGACCGCCGCAGCGGGTGGCCTTGACTATCCACTCCCACCCCGACGTGTTCGAGTCGCCACTCCTCCCTCATGTGCTCACACAGTGGGGTCTCCATCTCGGTTGTGGCGTCCCGTGCAGCTGAACGGCGGCAAAAAATACCATCGGGTAGAAGGATCCGGTGTGAAGCGCCGGGGAGCAGGAGCTGGCTTCCTGGGGGTACGAGAAGAGACGTCTCAGCACCGAAGGGTAGGGGCAGCTCCGGCAGGGTCGCTACGGTTTGGGTGGTGCTGTCCTTTCTCTGAGATGGGCCCTTTCTGACGTCATCAACTCCCGGCCTCGTCGGCCTGGCGGGATAGTGCCCCCGCCCCAGTCCACTCCAGAGATGATGAGATGGTCTGACGTCTGGCCGGCTTGGGGATCGGGATCGGGGGCGTGGCGCTGACAGGGGAGGCGGCCGATCCGAGCGGACCGAGCTTCCCCCCTGTTGGCCTTGAGCTCGATGACCGTGCGGTTGTGTCGATGAGGAAGGCGGCCGATCCGAGTGGACCGCGCCTCCTTCCTTCTGCTGATATGGAGAACGCAGGCCGTGAGGTGGTGGCGGGGAAGGCGACCGATCCAAATGGACCGCGCCCCCTTCCCTCTGCTGATTTGGGGACCGCAGGCCGTGCAGTGGTGGTGGCGGGGAAGGCGGCCGATCCAGGAGGACCGCGCCTCCTTCCATCTGCTGATATGGAGACCGCAGACCGTGAGGTGGTGGTGGCGGGGAAGGCGACCGATCCAAATGGACCGCGCCCCCTTCCCTCTGCTGATTTGGGGACCAAGACTCCTCATCGCTCGCAAACACTTCTAGCTCCTCTTCCAGTCGCACGCATCCCACGAACCCAGCGGGGTGGTTACAGTGCGGTAGGTGCAGACTCCTTTGATCCGGCCGGTAGAATGCCCGGCCACATCCGTGAGGGCAAGGGTAGTTCGGTATCGGGTGTAGGATGGGGCAAGCTGTCTGTATGTGTCGCCTGAGGTTGCGGGACTGCCCAAATTCCCGGCCGCAGTGGGCGCAAGTGACCCTCTCCATCCTGTGAGAAACAAAAGAAACAGAAGAGTTAGTCACCGCTTGGCAAAAGCGACTGGGTTTGTTTATTTTTCGCCCCCTCCTCGTGGTTTGTTGTTCTTCCGTGATCGGTTGAGGAGGCGCCGAGTCATTTCCTTGGGACGGGGTGGCCCCGTGGCCTTCCGTGTCCTTGGGTGCTGGTCCTTGTTCTTCGGTACCAGTCTCTGTGGCTACAACACTCGCTTCACCGTCTCCATCCGGCGGCGCTCGCGTAGGTATCCCGGATGCGGGCTCCATCGGCGGCACGCCCTGCTTCGTTGACGTCGTGTCTCCCTCGTCTAATTGGGACTGTGGGTTAGTTTTGGTGGTTTTCCACCACCCAAGATCAGCCTCGCCCGTGTAAGGCTTGAGCCGGTTGTAGTGAATCACCTTCGCCTTAGCCCGGGGCCCTCGTTGAATCCGGTAGGTCACTTGGTCGATCCGTTTCAGGACCACAAACGGTCCGTCCCACCAGCGCTGCAGCTTGGGTGATCGACCAATCACCTTTTTGGGGGTGTAGAGCCATACTGGTTGTCCCGTTTCGTATCCATTCCCATTGGCCCGGCGATCATATTGTTGTTTTTGGTATGTCTGGCTACGCCGCAAGTGGTGACGGGCAAGCTCATGGGCCCGCTCCAACTTCTCCCTCAGGTCGTCCAGATATTGGTGGACTCCTTCCATCGAATTCCGTTCCTGTTCGGGCAGCCCAACCACCAGGTCTATAGGCAGTGCCACCTCTCTGCCGAGCATGAGCATATTAGGTGTTACTTTAGTGCTATCGTGTCGGGAGGAACGGTACGCCATCATCACGTATGGAAGGTGTTCGTCCCAGTCATCCTGTCTCTCACTGACGAACATACTCAACATCGTCTTGACCGTGCGGTTGAACCGCTCCACCATTCCGTCTGATTGCGGGTGAAACGGTGTGGTGCGAGTCTTGTGGATTCCCAGCAGGCCGCAGACACCTCTGAACAAGCCCGACTCGAACTCTCTCCCCTGGTCCGTGTGTATTTCTCGGGGAGCACCAAACCGTGTAATGATCTGTTCGACGAGGACTTTCGCGACTGTCTCCGATGTCTGATCCGGTATGGGAAAGGCCTCCACCCACTTGGTGAAATAGTCGGCCACGACCATAATGCTGGTGTTCCCGGCGCGTGTTCGTGGGAACCTGCCGGTGAGGTCGATTGCTATCCGTTCCATCGGGGTGCCATTTGCACTTTGTTGGAGAGGGGCCCTCAAGGGTCGTGGGGGTTGTTTCTTAGAGCCGCATAGATGGCACCTTTGGCACCACTCCACCGCCTGGCGACGCATTCCTCTCCAATAGACGGGGGCCTGTCTCAGTCGCTCTGTAGTCCGGGCGATGCCCAAATGGCCCGAGGTTCGAGTGTCATGCACCAGGTTCAAGACGTCCTTCGTTCTCGTCCGTGGTACCACTGTCTTCCATGAGGGAGCCTCGCCCGCGGGTTGGTCCCACCTGACCTGTAAGATGTCGTCCTTCAGTCGAAGCGTCTCCCACTTCGCCCACCAAAATGTTGTTGCTCCGTCGAATGCCGCGACGTCTGACCAACTGGGCTTGGAGTTCCCTTCCTGAAGCCACCGCATGACCGCCCGGAGTTCCGGGTCAGAACTCTGTTCCCTTGCTAACTCTTCTACATTCCAGGCCCCCACAAGCCCCTCTGGGGTTATTGTCTTGTCCCCGTCATCCTCTGCGGCGCTCTCTCCCTGTCCAGTCACGGCTGTAACCCGTGGAGCCTCAGGCGTTTCCCCTTCTGTGGTCGGCGGCCGGTACGGCAGATCTGGCCCCTGCTGGCCCGTGTGGCACTCCTGCGCCTCGCTCTGAGACCTCCCGCATTGGCCACAAGGGATCCGGGAGACTGCGTCAGCGTTGGTGTGCTTCCTGCCTGCGCGATGTTCAATGTCAAATTCGTAGCATCCCAGCCTCTGGATCCACCTTGCCGTTTGCCCTTCCGGTTCACGGAACTGAAACAGCCACCGCAAGGACCCATGGTCGGTACGGAGGAGGAATCGTTTGCCGAGCAGGTAGTGTTTAAAGTAGTGGACAAAGTAGACCACCGCTAGCAACTCTTTACGGGTGGTGCAGTAGTTGCGCTCGGTCTTAGTGAGTG
The DNA here is from genome assembly GCA_037783545.1 of Henricia sp. BOLD:AAB3569. Lineage (NCBI taxonomy): Eukaryota > Metazoa > Echinodermata > Asteroidea > Spinulosida > Echinasteridae > Henricia > Henricia sp. BOLD:AAB3569. Next base: position 589,378 of record JBBELK010000263.1, on the reverse strand, counting down.
TGCGGCTACCGTAGGCTATCACCCGTTCCCCTTCGTCTGTCTGTTGGGCAAGCACCGCTCCGATGGTGCAGTGGCTAGCGTCGGTATCTAGGATGTAACGATGATCCGGACTAGGGTAGGACAGCACTGGGGTCGATGTGAGCGCACTCTTCAAGTGATCGAATGCTGTATGGCAGTTTTCGGTCCAAGAAAACTCCCTCTGAGTTTTGCTGGTCAATGCGTGTAGGGGTCGAGCGATTTCAGCGAAATGGGGAATGAACCGCCGATAGTAGGACGCTAGTCCCAGGAAGCTCCGAACTTGCGTCACGTTGGTCGGCTGTGGCCAGCGCCGGATGACTGCCACCTTCTCTGGGTCCGTCCGAACCCCCTCCGCCGACACCAGGTGGCCAAGGAAGGACACTTCTGTCCTAAACAGGTCGCATTTGGTTGGTTTCAACCTAAGCCCCGCGGTGCGAAATCGCGAGAGCACTGTTGCCAGTCTTTCATAATGCTCTTCAAAGGTCGTCCCCCACACGATGACGTCATCCAGATATACAACCGCCACTTGCCATTGGAGTCCCATCAGGACCTTTTCCATTAACCGTTCGAATGTGGCCGGGGCGTTGCATAGCCCAAACGGCATCACTGTGAACTGAAAAAGTCCGTTATGCATGCCAAAAGCCGTCTTCTCTCGGTCCTTACTGTCCATACTCACTTGCCAGTAGCCGCTGGCCAAGTCAAGCGTACTAAACCATTTTGCTCCACTTAGAGCGTCCAAGTTGTCTTCTATCCGAGGGATGGGATAAGCATCCTTGATGGTCTCTTCGTTCACCTTCCGGTAGTCCACACAGAATCTCATTGTCCCGTCTTTCTTTTTCACCAGCACCACTGGCGAAGACCACGGGCTGGTGGACGGCTCAATCACCCCATCCCGGAGCATTTGTTCGACTTGCTTCTCCGCCTCTCTCCGTCGGTGAATCGGTAGTCTCCTGGCCGCCTGTCGGATAGGCGTTGCTGACCCTGTGTCGATCTTATGTTCGGCCAGGTTCGTCCTTCCGAGCTGACCATCCGGTCCCATGAAGGCCTCGGCGAAGTCCGTAAGTAGCATTGCTAGCTTTGAACGCTCGGCGGGGCTCAGGTTCGTGGACCCCTGTTCCAACAGGTCCTGTAGATGGCTCGGAACTTCCCTCTGACTGACGTCCCCTGTATTGCCGGTGTCAGGAAGGAGAGGGCACACGTTGTGCTGCTGACCGTCTCCATCCGGCTCGGCAATATCCCGCTGGTCTAGAGGTGAGAAGAATGCCAAGTGGGTCCCCTTATAGATCGTCACCGGGTCCGACGTTGGGTTGAACACCCGAACGGGAAGAGTCCCGTTCGCAGTGTCCACCAGGCTAGCTGCAATTGCCACCTGGCGGCTGCCAGAAGAGTCCACCTTCGGGCACACTAGCCCAACTCCCGTAGACTGTCCGGTTTGTACCACTCCTCCAACAATCGCCTCGTGTCCCGCCGGGACAACAGTGTTTTCCGTGACTAGCACTCTCGCGACCGACGACCGCGGTCCGTCGCCCCCTAGAACAGTGGTCTTCCCGTTGATGAGCACCGTGTTGTCTCCCCATTGCCATTGACACCGGTAGGTCGACAGAAAGTCAATCCCAAGGATCGCGTCCGGCTCTATATTTGCAATCGTGCAGGTGTGCTCCAGCAACTGGTCCCCAATTTGCAGCTTAAAGTTAGCTTCCCCTTTAGCTTGCATTGGGCTGCCGTCGGCTTGCTTTAGCGTTGGTGGTGGGGGTCGGAGGTCGGGCCTCTCCCGTTGGTCTAGCTGGTTGTAGATCCGCTCCGAGATAAGGCTCACCGCTGCCCCCGTGTCCAGGAGGAAGCCCACGGGCCTTGATGCAACCTTCCCCACCACGTAGTTTTCCCTAGGCCGTGGCTTGGCAGCTGTCTTGCCTTGCCCCGCACCCTTTCTGTCGACCGTGGTGGCTTCTGATCTAGCCTCAGCCCATGTATGTCGTTGCTGGCCACCGGTTCTTCGGTTCAGGCGCGGGCAGTCTCGACGAAAATGGCCAAGCTCGTGGCACTGGTAGCACTCCAGGGCAGATCGGTCTGGCGCCCGACGCGTGGGGCTCGTGTTGCTGTCGTCGGGTTCGGCCAATGGCGGCTGCACCACAGACCTAACATCTTTGGCTCCCTGCCTCCCCTTCCTGTTGTGTGCTTGGGAGTTTATGAATGCTTCCATTTCGGTCGCCAGTGTAACAGCCTGCGACAACGTCGTGGCCTTACTCGCAAAGATGTGGCGTTGTAGCTGCTCGTCGCACAAAGCATTACGAAATGCCTCCACTGCCAAATCCTCGCGAGCCGACAGTGGGAGTCCTGGGTAGCTCTTGGAGACTAGCCTTCGGATGGACTGGCCAAGACTGCTGATCGACTCATCCCGGCCTCGAGTCCGCATGGAAAGCTGAGCTCGGTGCAATGGGACTTGGGCCATAACTCCAAACCGCTTCTCAAAGCAGTCGAGTATGGCAGAGTATTCTGTCTGACTCTCTGGTGCCATGTCCGCCAGCGCCTCCTGTGCTGAACCTCTTAGATGGGAAGCGAGGAACATTGCCTTTTCTGCCTCGCTCCATCTATTGACTCTGGCGACACTTTCAAAGTGGGTCAAGTAGTCTGACCATGAGGAAGCCCCGTCGAACTTATCCGGCAGTATCATCGGCCGCCGACTACCGGCGACTACGTCCCGCCCCATGATTTTAGGCGGCAGAAAGGGCCGGTTGCTGTCCGCTCCAGTATGCCGTGGCTCCACCCTCTCCTCGCGGGAAGACGGTTTCCATTCCCGTTGTGAATTCGTCAGATGGAGCTGCTCTATCCGCCCAGGGATATTGGAGTCATATCGGAACTTTGCATCTGCCGTGTAGGCTTGTCGGCTGGGGGACCATTCCACATTGGGTCCGGTACTTGCAGCGTGGGCCTCTGGGTACCGCAGCTGTTCCAGTGGATCTGGGCGAACCCATGGTTGTCCAAAATACTGCGAGCCCATCGGGCGTGCGCTAATGTCCCGGGGCGGTTCCGAGTAGGAACCTGCACCCAAGCCACGAGCGTCCACCTCGCGTAAATACTCCGAACGATCGCGGTGTTCCGGTCGGTACTGTATCTCCGCGGCGCGCGCGTGCGTGGCTCGGGGCGGTTCCGGATAGGGACCTGCGCCCAAGTCACGAGCGCCTGCCTCGCGGGGATGTTGTGTGATGTCGCGGTATTCCGGTCGGTACTGTATCTCCGCGGCGCGCGCGTGCGTAGCTCGGGGCGGTTCCGGATAGGGACCTGCGCCCAAGTCACGAGCGCCTGCCTCGTGGGGATGTTGTGTGATGTCGCGGTATTCCGGTCGGTACTGTATCTCCGCGGCGCGCGCGTGAGTGGCTCCGGGCGGTTCCGGATAAGAACCTGCGCCCAAGTCACGAGCGCCTGCCTCGCGGAAATGTTCCGTGATGTCGCGGTATTCCGATCGGTACTGTATCTCCGTGGCGCCCGCGTGAGTGGCTCGGGGCGGTTCCGGATAGGAACCTGCGCCCAAGTCACGAGCGCCTGCCTCGCGGGAATGTGGTCATCAGTGAGATCATGGTGAAATGAGCAATATATCGGCCAACTGTGTTGAGACGAAATAAACAAACCGTCTGTTCACCAAATTGGAATTTAGCCCAACTTTGATCATTAAAATTTGGGGAAATATAAATATAGGGCATATATATACATGTGTATTGTGTAATAACGTGTTTTTTTAAATTTATTTAGTGCCTTCCATTCAGTATATTATTTGTTTCCCATTATTATGAGCATAAAAACAACCTTCCCTTTGGACCCAGCACCGACTGAACCAAATGTTGGCCTAAATCCAATTTGTGAGGCGAATTTCATTACATCTTTATCTGTTTATAGTTGTCAGTTTCAAGTGTGAATCGCCTGTCAAAAACAACAATTCACGTCTCGATTCACGGCTGAATTTGAACAGTCATTCATCGTGTATTAATATACAAACTGTCGTACAAAATGCCAATGGGCCTATACCATATTGTCACTGTGTAATTATGTAGCAAAATACGCGGATTTAAAGGCACAGGCTCGTCAGCATTGCGCGCCCGCCAAATTCGTGCTTGAAACACGCAGCTCCATGCCTTTGCTATGGAGCTGCATATTGCGTGGCACACATTTAGCGGGCGCGCAATGCTGACGAGCCTGTGCCTTTAATAGAATGCGTGCAGTTGCACAGATATAGATCTGCGTCACTGGACAAGAAAATGAAGAGCCAAATATGTTGCGCATGAATAGCTGTTACCGTGTCCATTCTAGTGCACTGTGCGTACACACGATTCATCTGACCTTTCACCTCGAGCCAGCAGTTTCTCATGTATGGGAATTCCCCTGCTATTTTTGGACCGCAACTCGTTTCGAAATCACTCGTGATCATTTTTCGCGGCGCCATTTTGAGCTTTTGTTTGTGACTATACGAAAGAATAAAAAACATGTCTTGTGACGTCGGATCGCAGCTGCGTAGCGACAGTCTCACTCATGTGTTTAACACGGAACCAGAAACGTGAGAATTTTAATCCAATTTACTGTCACTATACATGTAATCATAAACCGCAGTAGACTGCATGGGTGTATACTATTAGTGGATGTTAACTTACGAGCGGGAGTGATCATGATCTTTAATTTTGTCTCATCGAAGAACAATTACTCGCCATACATCTTAAATACCACAGTAGGCCTACATGTACTTGGCGCACAAATCGGGCCTGTGACATCGATATGAACTCATAACTTTGTTGGCGCATTGAAACTGTTATTCATAGGCCTTGTACAGCATTCAATGCATTTTTTATTTACATACTGTTTGAAATGGTAAAAAGTAAATTCAAACTAGTTATAAAACATTTCGTAGGAGACCCCGTACCAAGTTTTTCCCCACAAACAACACTAAATTTGTACCGTTTGATTTAGTACTGAATTTTGTATTTCCTCACAAAAGTGTAAAAGGTTTCTTATTTACAACCAAACCTTACTTTTGTAAACCTGTCTGCAAGTTATGATATTTCATTTTCCCCAGGCACATTTAAACGAAAAGTGCGATGGCCGAATCTACAGCCAAATGTGAGATCAGCCAGGAACATCTGGAGTGCCCAATCTGCTTGCGCCGTTTCCAAGATCCGAAAATACTTGACTGCCTTCATAGTTTCTGTCGGAATTGCTTGGAAGACTTGGTCAGCAAGCACCAACCTGATGCTGATAAGATCATCTGCCCAGTCTGTAGGAAGACCACGAAGATTCCAGACTCGCGCCTTGAGAATCTCAAGAGTTGTTTCTTCCTGAGCTCGCTTGTCGATGACGTCAACAAACGGGAGAAGTTACTTGGAGAAACCTCGGCTTCTAATCTGATTTGTGAAGAGTGTGAAGACGGTTTGGAGGCCGTCTTCCGATGTCTGGACTGCAGTGCGAACATCTGCCAACAATGTGAGGCTGCTCACAAGCGCATGAAACACACCAACAAACACCGAATTGTGTCACATCTCAGTCCGCGCCAGGACGTCACAGCTAAGGATCCTCATTCCCCAAAATGCATACAGCACCCTAACCACGATCTCTCCTTTTACTGCGAGACTTGCAAGATACTGATCTGTGCAATGTGTGGAGTGGTTGACCATCGTACAGCAGCGGAACACACATTAAGCAGCATTGCCGATGCTATTGGATCTCATCGTAAAGATGTTGATGATGTCTTGAACAAGTTTCAGAAGAGCGAGGAGGAATTCCAAGCCTCGCAAGAGTCCATATCTCACTCACGGAAGAGATTGAAGCTGATGGTGACCAAGGCATGCGATGATGTTTCCGCCAAGGAGAAAGAGGAAGTCGCCAAAATTCAAACTAAGGCTCGGCTTCTCAGAGACGAGATCACCAAAATAGGCAAGGACAGAGATGAAGAGTATGAACAAGTGTTCAACAGTAATCGTGACAAGATGGAGAGAGCCGAGACCATTGTGACCGCTGTGAGTGACCTGGTGGAACGTGCTGACGACTTTGAGATGTTGGATCTTAGGCCCAAGGTGATGCACAACCTGGAATTCCAGGAGGAACTCCTGTTTGAACAAGGTGACCACAAGAAGTCATTTATTGGGTTCAAGTGTCAAGATGTAGTCTTGGATACAGATCTGGGGGAAATACTTCATGAGGAAAAGTGGCTGTTGAAGAATGAGTTAGAGCGCGATGGAACTAAAGACAAGTTTTTTAGAGCATATAGCATTGGCACCTTAAAAAACGGTGACATTGTCGTAGTGAACAGAGAAGCGGCAACAGTCACTGTATTTACATCTGATGGACACTTCAAGACTTCCTTAAACCCAGAAGGTGGCTTACAGGCTCCACACAACGTGGCAGTGACAAGAGACAATTTGACATTGGTCACAGATGGTGATTTGGTTAAAGTGTTTAACACTGATCAACAATTGATTCGTCAGTTCAGACCGGCACAAGATGAATCTGGGGAACTGCGAAAAAGTCAACTTCTTTGTATTACTGTGGATGACCAAAATCGCGTAGCTGTGGCAGACAAAGAAAGAAACGTTGTGTATGTGACAAACCTCGATGGGTCGTTGATTTTAATCATTCCCACTGCCATATGCCCAGTAGAGACTGCGTTCCAACACGACCGTTTGATTCTATCTCTTTACGGTGCGAGGAGGTTACTCTGCCTAGATCTGTCCGGTCATGAGGTTTTCAGCATCAGCACGGAATCAAACGGTCAGCTCATGAAACCTACCGGCGTGTGCTGCGACGAGGCGGGTGATATTTACGTGACAGTTCATCATGCCACTGATGATGATGATGACGATGACGAAGCAGGAAGGAGTGAACTGCACAAGGAGTACATGTACAGTGTATAGCTCGGGGATTATATTGGCCCTGCGACATAACGTTCTCTCCTCGTGGTGAGCTCGTGGTAGCTGATTTCGAATCTGTGAAAGTTTTCCATCGAGTGTGATGGTTGGAGGGACCGTTCATTCAAACTCTCCTCGCCACAACTACTCCCTTTAAGATTCAACGATAGGTTGAATAAGGAGTTATCGAAAGAACCAACAACCACACTCATAAAAAAATGTCTGGCACTGTGAAACGGTGAACAATAAAATTCACTTCCCAGTTAACCTACTCGGACTTTCCTGGGAATTTCCTACGGGATTTCCTGTTTATCAATTTACGGGACAACCGCTATAATTACGGTAAAAAGGTCGCAACGCGCTGCAGAGCTTTCAGCCATAAAATTTACGGGCAAAATTTGTTTACAGTGTGGGTACTAAACAGCGGTATAGTCATGTGTGGGAGTATACCTGCACGGGGACATAGGTTCCCTTATAAATTCCCCCAGTTTCCCCCAACAAAACTTACCTGTAGTGCCTTCCCTTTTAGATCACCATGTAGAACAGTCTTTCTGGCCGTTTAGTCTTGGGTCCGGTGCCCCTTCCATTTAAATTCGGTGAAAACGAACCTGCGAAACGAATGTACATAGTGTAGCGAATTTGGGCCGTGCGCGAGTCTCGACACAATACTCGGAGTCGGACAAAGACTACAACTCGCTTTTTGACTTGCTTTTTGAAGAACCTTTATTGAACAACTCTTATCCTTACAACATCCAAAACGTCGACTCTGCGTTTCCCCGCAGACGTGTGTCAATCCTCCGGCAGAACGCAGCTACACCGTAAAGTCGTGCTGGCGCCCTCTGCCGGCCGATTGGCACAATCGTTACACTGCCCCCTCCGAGGACCCTGCTGTCCCCACAGCAGGCAGCGAACAACCGTCATTGGAGGAGGACCACCGCAACATGTCAAAAGAAACAAAGAACAATCAACAAGAAAAGTCAACAACAACAAAACAAGGTTCAGTCCGTAGCTGTCCATTAGGGGGGCGGTGGAGGCATGCGGTGAAGTTCCGTTAGGCGGAATAGCTGTTCCCAGAACTCCGGAGGCATAGTGGCCGGGTAGCGAGGAGGTGGCGGAGCCCCCGGTGGAAGCAAACCACCCAGGGAGGGTTGGGCGGCCGCCGCGGGGTCCACGAAGTACTGGGCGTAAGGGTGTCCCTCGTATGTTTGCAGCAGGCGCCCCGGGACCTCATAGACGTGGGTGACCCGCGACCGCCGCAGCGGGTGGCCTTGACTATCCACTCCCACCCCGACGTGTTCGAGTCGCCACTCCTCCCTCATGTGCTCACACAGTGGGGTCTCCATCTCGGTTGTGGCGTCCCGTGCAGCTGAACGGCGGCAAAAAATACCATCGGGTAGAAGGATCCGGTGTGAAGCGCCGGGGAGCAGGAGCTGGCTTCCTGGGGGTACGAGAAGAGACGTCTCAGCACCGAAGGGTAGGGGCAGCTCCGGCAGGGTCGCTACGGTTTGGGTGGTGCTGTCCTTTCTCTGAGATGGGCCCTTTCTGACGTCATCAACTCCCGGCCTCGTCGGCCTGGCGGGATAGTGCCCCCGCCCCAGTCCACTCCAGAGATGATGAGATGGTCTGACGTCTGGCCGGCTTGGGGATCGGGATCGGGGGCGTGGCGCTGACAGGGGAGGCGGCCGATCCGAGCGGACCGAGCTTCCCCCCTGTTGGCCTTGAGCTCGATGACCGTGCGGTTGTGTCGATGAGGAAGGCGGCCGATCCGAGTGGACCGCGCCTCCTTCCTTCTGCTGATATGGAGAACGCAGGCCGTGAGGTGGTGGCGGGGAAGGCGACCGATCCAAATGGACCGCGCCCCCTTCCCTCTGCTGATTTGGGGACCGCAGGCCGTGCAGTGGTGGTGGCGGGGAAGGCGGCCGATCCAGGAGGACCGCGCCTCCTTCCATCTGCTGATATGGAGACCGCAGACCGTGAGGTGGTGGTGGCGGGGAAGGCGACCGATCCAAATGGACCGCGCCCCCTTCCCTCTGCTGATTTGGGGACCAAGACTCCTCATCGCTCGCAAACACTTCTAGCTCCTCTTCCAGTCGCACGCATCCCACGAACCCAGCGGGGTGGTTACAGTGCGGTAGGTGCAGACTCCTTTGATCCGGCCGGTAGAATGCCCGGCCACATCCGTGAGGGCAAGGGTAGTTCGGTATCGGGTGTAGGATGGGGCAAGCTGTCTGTATGTGTCGCCTGAGGTTGCGGGACTGCCCAAATTCCCGGCCGCAGTGGGCGCAAGTGACCCTCTCCATCCTGTGAGAAACAAAAGAAACAGAAGAGTTAGTCACCGCTTGGCAAAAGCGACTGGGTTTGTTTATTTTTCGCCCCCTCCTCGTGGTTTGTTGTTCTTCCGTGATCGGTTGAGGAGGCGCCGAGTCATTTCCTTGGGACGGGGTGGCCCCGTGGCCTTCCGTGTCCTTGGGTGCTGGTCCTTGTTCTTCGGTACCAGTCTCTGTGGCTACAACACTCGCTTCACCGTCTCCATCCGGCGGCGCTCGCGTAGGTATCCCGGATGCGGGCTCCATCGGCGGCACGCCCTGCTTCGTTGACGTCGTGTCTCCCTCGTCTAATTGGGACTGTGGGTTAGTTTTGGTGGTTTTCCACCACCCAAGATCAGCCTCGCCCGTGTAAGGCTTGAGCCGGTTGTAGTGAATCACCTTCGCCTTAGCCCGGGGCCCTCGTTGAATCCGGTAGGTCACTTGGTCGATCCGTTTCAGGACCACAAACGGTCCGTCCCACCAGCGCTGCAGCTTGGGTGATCGACCAATCACCTTTTTGGGGGTGTAGAGCCATACTGGTTGTCCCGTTTCGTATCCATTCCCATTGGCCCGGCGATCATATTGTTGTTTTTGGTATGTCTGGCTACGCCGCAAGTGGTGACGGGCAAGCTCATGGGCCCGCTCCAACTTCTCCCTCAGGTCGTCCAGATATTGGTGGACTCCTTCCATCGAATTCCGTTCCTGTTCGGGCAGCCCAACCACCAGGTCTATAGGCAGTGCCACCTCTCTGCCGAGCATGAGCATATTAGGTGTTACTTTAGTGCTATCGTGTCGGGAGGAACGGTACGCCATCATCACGTATGGAAGGTGTTCGTCCCAGTCATCCTGTCTCTCACTGACGAACATACTCAACATCGTCTTGACCGTGCGGTTGAACCGCTCCACCATTCCGTCTGATTGCGGGTGAAACGGTGTGGTGCGAGTCTTGTGGATTCCCAGCAGGCCGCAGACACCTCTGAACAAGCCCGACTCGAACTCTCTCCCCTGGTCCGTGTGTATTTCTCGGGGAGCACCAAACCGTGTAATGATCTGTTCGACGAGGACTTTCGCGACTGTCTCCGATGTCTGATCCGGTATGGGAAAGGCCTCCACCCACTTGGTGAAATAGTCGGCCACGACCATAATGCTGGTGTTCCCGGCGCGTGTTCGTGGGAACCTGCCGGTGAGGTCGATTGCTATCCGTTCCATCGGGGTGCCATTTGCACTTTGTTGGAGAGGGGCCCTCAAGGGTCGTGGGGGTTGTTTCTTAGAGCCGCATAGATGGCACCTTTGGCACCACTCCACCGCCTGGCGACGCATTCCTCTCCAATAGACGGGGGCCTGTCTCAGTCGCTCTGTAGTCCGGGCGATGCCCAAATGGCCCGAGGTTCGAGTGTCATGCACCAGGTTCAAGACGTCCTTCGTTCTCGTCCGTGGTACCACTGTCTTCCATGAGGGAGCCTCGCCCGCGGGTTGGTCCCACCTGACCTGTAAGATGTCGTCCTTCAGTCGAAGCGTCTCCCACTTCGCCCACCAAAATGTTGTTGCTCCGTCGAATGCCGCGACGTCTGACCAACTGGGCTTGGAGTTCCCTTCCTGAAGCCACCGCATGACCGCCCGGAGTTCCGGGTCAGAACTCTGTTCCCTTGCTAACTCTTCTACATTCCAGGCCCCCACAAGCCCCTCTGGGGTTATTGTCTTGTCCCCGTCATCCTCTGCGGCGCTCTCTCCCTGTCCAGTCACGGCTGTAACCCGTGGAGCCTCAGGCGTTTCCCCTTCTGTGGTCGGCGGCCGGTACGGCAGATCTGGCCCCTGCTGGCCCGTGTGGCACTCCTGCGCCTCGCTCTGAGACCTCCCGCATTGGCCACAAGGGATCCGGGAGACTGCGTCAGCGTTGGTGTGCTTCCTGCCTGCGCGATGTTCAATGTCAAATTCGTAGCATCCCAGCCTCTGGATCCACCTTGCCGTTTGCCCTTCCGGTTCACGGAACTGAAACAGCCACCGCAAGGACCCATGGTCGGTACGGAGGAGGAATCGTTTGCCGAGCAGGTAGTGTTTAAAGTAGTGGACAAAGTAGACCACCGCTAGCAACTCTTTACGGGTGGTGCAGTAGTTGCGCTCGGTCTTAGTGAGTGTGCGGCTACCGTAGGCTATCACCCGTTCCCCTTCGTCTGTCTGTTGGGCAAGCACCGCTCCGATGGTGCAGTGGCTAGCGTCGGTATCTAGGATGTAACGATGATCCGGACTAGGGTAGGACAGCACTGGGGTCGATGTGAGCGCACTCTTCAAGTGATCGAATGCTGTATGGCAGTTTTCGGTCCAAGAAAACTCCCTCTGAGTTTTGCTGGTCAATGCGTGTAGGGGTCGAGCGATTTCAGCGAAATGGGGAATGAACCGCCGATAGTAGGACGCTAGTCCCAGGAAGCTCCGAACTTGCGTCACGTTGGTCGGCTGTGGCCAGCGCCGGATGACTGCCACCTTCTCTGGGTCCGTCCGAACCCCCTCCGCCGACACCAGGTGGCCAAGGAAGGACACTTCTGTCCTAAACAGGTCGCATTTGGTTGGTTTCAACCTAAGCCCCGCGGTGCGAAATCGCGAGAGCACTGTTGCCAGTCTTTCATAATGCTCTTCAAAGGTCGTCCCCCACACGATGACGTCATCCAGATATACAACCGCCACTTGCCATTGGAGTCCCATCAGGACCTTTTCCATTAACCGTTCGAATGTGGCCGGGGCGTTGCATAGCCCAAACGGCATCACTGTGAACTGAAAAAGTCCGTTATGCATGCCAAAAGCCGTCTTCTCTCGGTCCTTACTGTCCATACTCACTTGCCAGTAGCCGCTGGCCAAGTCAAGCGTACTAAACCATTTTGCTCCACTTAGAGCGTCCAAGTTGTCTTCTATCCGAGGGATGGGATAAGCATCCTTGATGGTCTCTTCGTTCACCTTCCGGTAGTCCACACAGAATCTCATTGTCCCGTCTTTCTTTTTCACCAGCACCACTGGCGAAGACCACGGGCTGGTGGACGGCTCAATCACCCCATCCCGGAGCATTTGTTCGACTTGCTTCTCCGCCTCTCTCCGTCGGTGAATCGGTAGTCTCCTGGCCGCCTGTCGGATAGGCGTTGCTGACCCTGTGTCGATCTTATGTTCGGCCAGGTTCGTCCTTCCGAGCTGACCATCCGGTCCCATGAAGGCCTCGGCGAAGTCCGTAAGTAGCATTGCTAGCTTTGAACGCTCGGCGGGGCTCAGGTTCGTGGACCCCTGTTCCAACAGGTCCTGTAGATGGCTCGGAACTTCCCTCTGACTGACGTCCCCTGTATTGCCGGTGTCAGGAAGGAGAGGGCACACGTTGTGCTGCTGACCGTCTCCATCCGGCTCGGCAATATCCCGCTGGTCTAGAGGTGAGAAGAATGCCAAGTGGGTCCCCTTATAGATCGTCACCGGGTCCGACGTTGGGTTGAACACCCGAACGGGAAGAGTCCCGTTCGCAGTGTCCACCAGGCTAGCTGCAATTGCCACCTGGCGGCTGCCAGAAGAGTCCACCTTCGGGCACACTAGCCCAACTCCCGTAGACTGTCCGGTTTGTACCACTCCTCCAACAATCGCCTCGTGTCCCGCCGGGACAACAGTGTTTTCCGTGACTAGCACTCTCGCGACCGACGACCGCGGTCCGTCGCCCCCTAGAACAGTGGTCTTCCCGTTGATGAGCACCGTGTTGTCTCCCCATTGCCATTGACACCGGTAGGTCGACAGAAAGTCAATCCCAAGGATCGCGTCCGGCTCTATATTTGCAATCGTGCAGGTGTGCTCCAGCAACTGGTCCCCAATTTGCAGCTTAAAGTTAGCTTCCCCTTTAGCTTGCATTGGGCTGCCGTCGGCTTGCTTTAGCGTTGGTGGTGGGGGTCGGAGGTCGGGCCTCTCCCGTTGGTCTAGCTGGTTGTAGATCCGCTCCGAGATAAGGCTCACCGCTGCCCCCGTGTCCAGGAGGAAGCCCACGGGCCTTGATGCAACCTTCCCCACCACGTAGTTTTCCCTAGGCCGTGGCTTGGCAGCTGTCTTGCCTTGCCCCGCACCCTTTCTGTCGACCGTGGTGGCTTCTGATCTAGCCTCAGCCCATGTATGTCGTTGCTGGCCACCGGTTCTTCGGTTCAGGCGCGGGCAGTCTCGACGAAAATGGCCAAGCTCGTGGCACTGGTAGCACTCCAGGGCAGATCGGTCTGGCGCCCGACGCGTGGGGCTCGTGTTGCTGTCGTCGGGTTCGGCCAATGGCGGCTGCACCACAGACCTAACATCTTTGGCTCCCTGCCTCCCCTTCCTGTTGTGTGCTTGGGAGTTTATGAATGCTTCCATTTCGGTCGCCAGTGTAACAGCCTGCGACAACGTCGTGGCCTTACTCGCAAAGATGTGGCGTTGTAGCTGCTCGTCGCACAAAGCATTACGAAATGCCTCCACTGCCAAATCCTCGCGAGCCGACAGTGGGAGTCCTGGGTAGCTCTTGGAGACTAGCCTTCGGATGGACTGGCCAAGACTGCTGATCGACTCATCCCGGCCTCGAGTCCGCATGGAAAGCTGAGCTCGGTGCAATGGGACTTGGGCCATAACTCCAAACCGCTTCTCAAAGCAGTCGAGTATGGCAGAGTATTCTGTCTGACTCTCTGGTGCCATGTCCGCCAGCGCCTCCTGTGCTGAACCTCTTAGATGGGAAGCGAGGAACATTGCCTTTTCTGCCTCGCTCCATCTATTGACTCTGGCGACACTTTCAAAGTGGGTCAAGTAGTCTGACCATGAGGAAGCCCCGTCGAACTTATCCGGCAGTATCATCGGCCGCCGACTACCGGCGACTACGTCCCGCCCCATGATTTTAGGCGGCAGAAAGGGCCGGTTGCTGTCCGCTCCAGTATGCCGTGGCTCCACCCTCTCCTCGCGGGAAGACGGTTTCCATTCCCGTTGTGAATTCGTCAGATGGAGCTGCTCTATCCGCCCAGGGATATTGGAGTCATATCGGAACTTTGCATCTGCCGTGTAGGCTTGTCGGCTGGGGGACCATTCCACATTGGGTCCGGTACTTGCAGCGTGGGCCTCTGGGTACCGCAGCTGTTCCAGTGGATCTGGGCGAACCCATGGTTGTCCAAAATACTGCGAGCCCATCGGGCGTGCGCTAATGTCCCGGGGCGGTTCCGAGTAGGAACCTGCACCCAAGCCACGAGCGTCCACCTCGCGTAAATACTCCGAACGATCGCGGTGTTCCGGTCGGTACTGTATCTCCGCGGCGCGCGCGTGCGTGGCTCGGGGCGGTTCCGGATAGGGACCTGCGCCCAAGTCACGAGCGCCTGCCTCGCGGGGATGTTGTGTGATGTCGCGGTATTCCGGTCGGTACTGTATCTCCGCGGCGCGCGCGTGCGTAGCTCGGGGCGGTTCCGGATAGGGACCTGCGCCCAAGTCACGAGCGCCTGCCTCGTGGGGATGTTGTGTGATGTCGCGGTATTCCGGTCGGTACTGTATCTCCGCGGCGCGCGCGTGAGTGGCTCCGGGCGGTTCCGGATAAGAACCTGCGCCCAAGTCACGAGCGCCTGCCTCGCGGAAATGTTCCGTGATGTCGCGGTATTCCGATCGGTACTGTATCTCCGTGGCGCCCGCGTGAGTGGCTCGGGGCGGTTCCGGATAGGAACCTGCGCCCAAGTCACGAGCGCCTGCCTCGCGGGAATGTGGTCATCAGTGAGATCATGGTGAAATGAGCAATATATCGGCCAACTGTGTTGAGACGAAATAAACAAACCGTCTGTTCACCAAATTGGAATTTAGCCCAACTTTGATCATTAAAATTTGGGGAAATATAAATATAGGGCATATATATACATGTGTATTGTGTAATAACGTGTTTTTTTAAATTTATTTAGTGCCTTCCATTCAGTATATTATTTGTTTCCCATTATTATGAGCATAAAAACAACCTTCCCTTTGGACCCAGCACCGACTGAACCAAATGTTGGCCTAAATCCAATTTGTGAGGCGAATTTCATTACATCTTTATCTGTTTATAGTTGTCAGTTTCAAGTGTGAATCGCCTGTCAAAAACAACAATTCACGTCTCGATTCACGGCTGAATTTGAACAGTCATTCATCGTGTATTAATATACAAACTGTCGTACAAAATGCCAATGGGCCTATACCATATTGTCACTGTGTAATTATGTAGCAAAATACGCGGATTTAAAGGCACAGGCTCGTCAGCATTGCGCGCCCGCCAAATTCGTGCTTGAAACACGCAGCTCCATGCCTTTGCTATGGAGCTGCATATTGCGTGGCACACATTTAGCGGGCGCGCAATGCTGACGAGCCTGTGCCTTTAATAGAATGCGTGCAGTTGCACAGATATAGATCTGCGTCACTGGACAAGAAAATGAAGAGCCAAATATGTTGCGCATGAATAGCTGTTACCGTGTCCATTCTAGTGCACTGTGCGTACACACGATTCATCTGACCTTTCACCTCGAGCCAGCAGTTTCTCATGTATGGGAATTCCCCTGCTATTTTTGGACCGCAACTCGTTTCGAAATCACTCGTGATCATTTTTCGCGGCGCCATTTTGAGCTTTTGTTTGTGACTATACGAAAGAATAAAAAACATGTCTTGTGACGTCGGATCGCAGCTGCGTAGCGACAGTCTCACTCATGTGTTTAACACGGAACCAGAAACGTGAGAATTTTAATCCAATTTACTGTCACTATACATGTAATCATAAACCGCAGTAGACTGCATGGGTGTATACTATTAGTGGATGTTAACTTACGAGCGGGAGTGATCATGATCTTTAATTTTGTCTCATCGAAGAACAATTACTCGCCATACATCTTAAATACCACAGTAGGCCTACATGTACTTGGCGCACAAATCGGGCCTGTGACATCGATATGAACTCATAACTTTGTTGGCGCATTGAAACTGTTATTCATAGGCCTTGTACAGCATTCAATGCATTTTTTTATTTACATACTGTTTGAAATGGTAAAAAGTAAATTCAAACTAGTTATAAAACATTTCGTAGGAGACCCCGTACCAAGTTTTTCCCCACAAACAACACTAAATTTGTACCGTTTGATTTAGTACTGAATTTTGTATTTCCTCACAAAAGTGTAAAAGGTTTCTTATTTACAACCAAACCTTACTTTTGTAAACCTGTCTGCAAGTTATGATATTTCATTTTCCCCAGGCACATTTAAACGAAAAGTGCGATGGCCGAATCTACAGCCAAATGTGAGATCAGCCAGGAACATCTGGAGTGCCCAATCTGCTTGCGCCGTTTCCAAGATCCGAAAATACTTGACTGCCTTCATAGTTTCTGTCGGAATTGCTTGGAAGACTTGGTCAGCAAGCACCAACCTGATGCTGATAAGATCATCTGCCCAGTCTGTAGGAAGACCACGAAGATTCCAGACTCGCGCCTTGAGAATCTCAAGAGTTGTTTCTTCCTGAGCTCGCTTGTCGATGACGTCAACAAACGGGAGAAGTTACTTGGAGAAACCTCGGCTTCTAATCTGATTTGTGAAGAGTGTGAAGACGGTTTGGAGGCCGTCTTCCGATGTCTGGACTGCAGTGCGAACATCTGCCAACAATGTGAGGCTGCTCACAAGCGCATGAAACACACCAACAAACACCGAATTGTGTCACATCTCAGTCCGCGCCAGGACGTCACAGCTAAGGATCCTCATTCCCCAAAATGCATACAGCACCCTAACCACGATCTCTCCTTTTACTGCGAGACTTGCAAGATACTGATCTGTGCAATGTGTGGAGTGGTTGACCATCGTACAGCAGCGGAACACACATTAAGCAGCATTGCCGATGCTATTGGATCTCATCGTAAAGATGTTGATGATGTCTTGAACAAGTTTCAGAAGAGCGAGGAGGAATTCCAAGCCTCGCAAGAGTCCATATCTCACTCACGGAAGAGATTGAAGCTGATGGTGACCAAGGCATGCGATGATGTTTCCGCCAAGGAGAAAGAGGAAGTCGCCAAAATTCAAACTAAGGCTCGGCTTCTCAGAGACGAGATCACCAAAATAGGCAAGGACAGAGATGAAGAGTATGAACAAGTGTTCAACAGTAATCGTGACAAGATGGAGAGAGCCGAGACCATTGTGACCGCTGTGAGTGACCTGGTGGAACGTGCTGACGACTTTGAGATGTTGGATCTTAGGCCCAAGGTGATGCACAACCTGGAATTCCAGGAGGAACTCCTGTTTGAACAAGGTGACCACAAGAAGTCATTTATTGGGTTCAAGTGTCAAGATGTAGTCTTGGATACAGATCTGGGGGAAATACTTCATGAGGAAAAGTGGCTGTTGAAGAATGAGTTAGAGCGCGATGGAACTAAAGACAAGTTTTTTAGAGCATATAGCATTGGCACCTTAAAAAACGGTGACATTGTCGTAGTGAACAGAGAAGCGGCAACAGTCACTGTATTTACATCTGATGGACACTTCAAGACTTCCTTAAACCCAGAAGGTGGCTTACAGGCTCCACACAACGTGGCAGTGACACGAGACAATTTGACATTGGTCACAGATGGTGATTTGGTTAAAGTGTTTAACACTGATCAACAATTGATTCGTCAGTTCAGACCGGCACAAGATGAATCTGGGGAACTGCGAAAAAGTCAACTTCTTTGTATTACTGTGGATGACCAAAATCGCGTAGCTGTGGCAGACAAAGAAAGAAACGTTGTGTATGTGACAAACCTCGATGGGTCGTTGATTTTAATCATTCCCACTGCCATATGCCCAGTAGAGACTGCGTTCCAACACGACCGTTTGATTCTATCTCTTTACGGTGCGAGGAGGTTACTCTGCCTAGATCTGTCCGGTCATGAGGTTTTCAGCATCAGCACGGAATCAAACGGTCAGCTCATGAAACCTACCGGCGTGTGCTGCGACGAGGCGGGTGATATTTACGTGACAGTTCATCATGCCACTGATGATGATGATGACGATGACGAAGCAGGAAGGAGTGAACTGCACAAGGAGTACATGTACAGTGTATAGCTCGGGGATTATATTGGCCCTGCGACATAACGTTCTCTCCTCGTGGTGAGCTCGTGGTAGCTGATTTCGAATCTGTGAAAGTTTTCCATCGAGTGTGATGGTTGGAGGGACCGTTCATTCAAACTCTCCTCGCCACAACTACTCCCTTTAAGATTCAACGATAGGTTGAATAAGGAGTTATCGAAAGAACCAACAACCACACTCATAAAAAAATGTCTGGCACTGTGAAACGGTGAACAATAAAATTCACTTCCCAGTTAACCTACTCGGACTTTCCTGGGAATTTCCTACGGGATTTCCTGTTTATCAATTTACGGGACAACCGCTATAATTACGGTAAAAAGGTCGCAACGCGCTGCAGAGCTTTCAGCCATAAAATTTACGGGCAAAATTTGTTTACAGTGTGGGTACTAAACAGCGGTATAGTCATGTGTGGGAGTATACCTGCACGGGGACATAGGTTCCCTTATAAATTCCCCCAGTTTCCCCCAACAAAACTTACCTGTAGTGCCTTCCCTTTTAGATCACCATGTAGAACAGTCTTTCTGGCCGTTTAGTCTTGGGTCCGGTGCCCCTTCCATTTAAATTCGGTGAAAACGAACCTGCGAAACGAATGTACATAGTGTAGCGAATTTGGGCCGTGCGCGAGTCTCGACACAATACTCGGAGTCGGACAAAGACTACAACTCGCTTTTTGACTTGCTTTTTGAAGAACCTTTATTGAACAACTCTTATCCTTACAACATCCAAAACGTCGACTCTGCGTTTCCCCGCAGACGTGTGTCAATCCTCCGGCAGAACGCAGCTACACCGTAAAGTCGTGCTGGCGCCCTCTGCCGGCCGATTGGCACAATCGTTACACTGCCCCCTCCGAGGACCCTGCTGTCCCCACAGCAGGCAGCGAACAACCGTCATTGGAGGAGGACCACCGCAACATGTCAAAAGAAACAAAGAACAATCAACAAGAAAAGTCAACAACAACAAAACAAGGTTCAGTCCGTAGCTGTCCATTAGGGGGGCGGTGGAGGCATGCGGTGAAGTTCCGTTAGGCGGAATAGCTGTTCCCAGAACTCCGGAGGCATAGTGGCCGGGTAGCGAGGAGGTGGCGGAGCCCCCGGTGGAAGCAAACCACCCAGGGAGGGTTGGGCGGCCGCCGCGGGGTCCACGAAGTACTGGGCGTAAGGGTGTCCCTCGTATGTTTGCAGCAGGCGCCCCGGGACCTCATAGACGTGGGTGACCCGCGACCGCCGCAGCGGGTGGCCTTGACTATCCACTCCCACCCCGACGTGTTCGAGTCGCCACTCCTCCCTCATGTGCTCACACAGTGGGGTCTCCATCTCGGTTGTGGCGTCCCGTGCAGCTGAACGGCGGCAAAAAATACCATCGGGTAGAAGGATCCGGTGTGAAGCGCCGGGGAGCAGGAGCTGGCTTCCTGGGGGTACGAGAAGAGACGTCTCAGCACCGAAGGGTAGGGGCAGCTCCGGCAGGGTCGCTACGGTTTGGGTGGTGCTGTCCTTTCTCTGAGATGGGCCCTTTCTGACGTCATCAACTCCCGGCCTCGTCGGCCTGGCGGGATAGTGCCCCCGCCCCAGTCCACTCCAGAGATGATGAGATGGTCTGACGTCTGGCCGGCTTGGGGATCGGGATCGGGGGCGTGGCGCTGACAGGGGAGGCGGCCGATCCGAGCGGACCGAGCTTCCCCCCTGTTGGCCTTGAGCTCGATGACCGTGCGGTTGTGTCGATGAGGAAGGCGGCCGATCCGAGTGGACCGCGCCTCCTTCCTTCTGCTGATATGGAGAACGCAGGCCGTGAGGTGGTGGCGGGGAAGGCGACCGATCCAAATGGACCGCGCCCCCTTCCCTCTGCTGATTTGGGGACCGCAGGCCGTGCAGTGGTGGTGGCGGGGAAGGCGGCCGATCCAGGAGGACCGCGCCTCCTTCCATCTGCTGATATGGAGACCGCAGACCGTGAGGTGGTGGTGGCGGGGAAGGCGACCGATCCAAATGGACCGCGCCCCCTTCCCTCTGCTGATTTGGGGACCAAGACTCCTCATCGCTCGCAAACACTTCTAGCTCCTCTTCCAGTCGCACGCATCCCACGAACCCAGCGGGGTGGTTACAGTGCGGTAGGTGCAGACTCCTTTGATCCGGCCGGTAGAATGCCCGGCCACATCCGTGAGGGCAAGGGTAGTTCGGTATCGGGTGTAGGATGGGGCAAGCTGTCTGTATGTGTCGCCTGAGGTTGCGGGACTGCCCAAATTCCCGGCCGCAGTGGGCGCAAGTGACCCTCTCCATCCTGTGAGAAACAAAAGAAACAGAAGAGTTAGTCACCGCTTGGCAAAAGCGACTGGGTTTGTTTATTTTTCGCCCCCTCCTCGTGGTTTGTTGTTCTTCCGTGATCGGTTGAGGAGGCGCCGAGTCATTTCCTTGGGACGGGGTGGCCCCGTGGCCTTCCGTGTCCTTGGGTGCTGGTCCTTGTTCTTCGGTACCAGTCTCTGTGGCTACAACACTCGCTTCACCGTCTCCATCCGGCGGCGCTCGCGTAGGTATCCCGGATGCGGGCTCCATCGGCGGCACGCCCTGCTTCGTTGACGTCGTGTCTCCCTCGTCTAATTGGGACTGTGGGTTAGTTTTGGTGGTTTTCCACCACCCAAGATCAGCCTCGCCCGTGTAAGGCTTGAGCCGGTTGTAGTGAATCACCTTCGCCTTAGCCCGGGGCCCTCGTTGAATCCGGTAGGTCACTTGGTCGATCCGTTTCAGGACCACAAACGGTCCGTCCCACCAGCGCTGCAGCTTGGGTGATCGACCAATCACCTTTTTGGGGGTGTAGAGCCATACTGGTTGTCCCGTTTCGTATCCATTCCCATTGGCCCGGCGATCATATTGTTGTTTTTGGTATGTCTGGCTACGCCGCAAGTGGTGACGGGCAAGCTCATGGGCCCGCTCCAACTTCTCCCTCAGGTCGTCCAGATATTGGTGGACTCCTTCCATCGAATTCCGTTCCTGTTCGGGCAGCCCAACCACCAGGTCTATAGACAGTGCCACCTCTCTGCCGAGCATGAGCATATTAGGTGTTACTTTAGTGCTATCGTGTCGGGAGGAACGGTACGCCATCATCACGTATGGAAGGTGTTCGTCCCAGTCATCCTGTCTCTCACTGACGAACATACTCAACATCGTCTTGACCGTGCGGTTGAACCGCTCCACCATTCCGTCTGATTGCGGGTGAAACGGTGTGGTGCGAGTCTTGTGGATTCCCAGCAGGCCGCAGACACCTCTGAACAAGCCCGACTCGAACTCTCTCCCCTGGTCCGTGTGTATTTCTCGGGGAGCACCAAACCGTGTAATGATCTGTTCGACGAGGACTTTCGCGACTGTCTCCGATGTCTGATCCGGTATGGGAAAGGCCTCCACCCACTTGGTGAAATAGTCGGCCACGACCATAATGCTGGTGTTCCCGGCGCGTGTTCGTGGGAACCTGCCGGTGAGGTCGATTGCTATCCGTTCCATCGGGGTGCCATTTGCACTTTGTTGGAGAGGGGCCCTCAAGGGTCGTGGGGGTTGTTTCTTAGAGCCGCATAGATGGCACCTTTGGCACCACTCCACCGCCTGGCGACGCATTCCTCTCCAATAGACGGGGGCCTGTCTCAGTCGCTCTGTAGTCCGGGCGATGCCCAAATGGCCCGAGGTTCGAGTGTCATGCACCAGGTTCAAGACGTCCTTCGTTCTCGTCCGTGGTACCACTGTCTTCCATGAGGGAGCCTCGCCCGCGGGTTGGTCCCACCTGACCTGTAAGATGTCGTCCTTCAGTCGAAGCGTCTCCCACTTCGCCCACCAAAATGTTGTTGCTCCGTCGAATGCCGCGACGTCTGACCAACTGGGCTTGGAGTTCCCTTCCTGAAGCCACCGCATGACCGCCCGGAGTTCCGGGTCAGAACTCTGTTCCCTTGCTAACTCTTCTACATTCCAGGCCCCCACAAGCCCCTCTGGGGTTATTGTCTTGTCCCCGTCATCCTCTGCGGCGCTCTCTCCCTGTCCAGTCACGGCTGTAACCGGTGGAGCCTCAGGCGTTTCCCCTTCTGTGGTCGGCGGCCGGTACGGCACATCTGGCCCCTGCTGGCCCGTGTGGCACTCCTGCGCCTCGCTCTGAGACCTCCCGCATTGGCCACAAGGGATCCGGGAGACTGCGTCAGCGTTGGTGTGCTTCCTGCCTGCGCGATGTTCAATGTCAAATTCGTAGCATCCCAGCCTCTGGATCCACCTTGCCGTTTGCCCTTCCGGTTCACGGAACTGAAACAGCCACCGCAAGGACCCATGGTCGGTACGGAGGAGGAATCGTTTGCCGAGCAGGTAGTGTTTAAAGTAGTGGACAAAGTAGACCACCGCTAGCAACTCTTTACGGGTGGTGCAGTAGTTGCGCTCGGTCTTAGTGAGTGTGCGGCTACCGTAGGCTATCACCCGTTCCCCTTCGTCTGTCTGTTGGGCAAGCACCGCTCCGATGGTGCAGTGGCTAGCGTCGGTATCTAGGATGTAACGATGATCCGGACTAGGGTAGGACAGCACTGGGGTCGATGTGAGCGCACTCTTCAAGTGATCGAATGCTGTATGGCAGTTTTCGGTCCAAGAAAACTCCCTCTGAGTTTTGCTGGTCAATGCGTGTAGGGGTCGAGCGATTTCAGCGAAATGGGGAATGAACCGCCGATAGTAGGACGCTAGTCCCAGGAAGCTCCGAACTTGCGTCACGTTGGTCGGCTGTGGCCAGCGCCGGATGACTGCCACCTTCTCTGGGTCCGTCCGAACCCCCTCCGCCGACACCAGGTGGCCAAGGAAGGACACTTCTGTCCTAAACAGGTCGCATTTGGTTGGTTTCAACCTAAGCCCCGCGGTGCGAAATCGCGAGAGCACTGTTGCCAGTCTTTCATAATGCTCTTCAAAGGTCGTCCCCCACACGATGACGTCATCCAGATATACAACCGCCACTTGCCATTGGAGTCCCATCAGGACCTTTTCCATTAACCGTTCGAATGTGGCCGGGGCGTTGCATAGCCCAAACGGCATCACTGTGAACTGAAAAAGTCCGTTATGCATGCCAAAAGCCGTCTTCTCTCGGTCCTTACTGTCCATACTCACTTGCCAGTAGCCGCTGGCCAAGTCAAGCGTACTAAACCATTTTGCTCCACTTAGAGCGTCCAAGTTGTCTTCTATCCGAGGGATGGGATAAGCATCCTTGATGGTCTCTTCGTTCACCTTCCGGTAGTCCACACAGAATCTCATTGTCCCGTCTTTCTTTTTCACCAGCACCACTGGCGAAGACCACGGGCTGGTGGACGGCTCAATCACCCCATCCCGGAGCATTTGTTCGACTTGCTTCTCCGCCTCTCTCCGTCGGTGAATCGGTAGTCTCCTGGCCGCCTGTCGGATAGGCGTTGCTGACCCTGTGTCGATCTTATGTTCGGCCAGGTTCGTCCTTCCGAGCTGACCATCCGGTCCCATGAAGGCCTCGGCGAAGTCCGTAAGTAGCATTGCTAGCTTTGAACGCTCGGCGGGGCTCAGGTTCGTGGACCCCTGTTCCAACAGGTCCTGTAGATGGCTCGGAACTTCCCTCTGACTGACGTCCCCTGTATTGCCGGTGTCAGGAAGGAGAGGGCACACGTTGTGCTGCTGACCGTCTCCATCCGGCTCGGCAATATCCCGCTGGTCTAGAGGTGAGAAGAATGCCAAGTGGGTCCCCTTATAGATCGTCACCGGGTCCGACGTTGGGTTGAACACCCGAACGGGAAGAGTCCCGTTCGCAGTGTCCACCAGGCTAGCTGCAATTGCCACCTGGCGGCTGCCAGAAGAGTCCACCTTCGGGCACACTAGCCCAACTCCCGTAGACTGTCCGGTTTGTACCACTCCTCCAACAATCGCCTCGTGTCCCGCCAAGACAACAGTGTTTTCCGTGACTAGCACTCTCGCGACCGACGACCGCGGTCCGTCGCCCCCTAGAACAGTGGTCTTCCCGTTGATGAGCACCGTGTTGTCTCCCCATTGCCATTGACACCGGTAGGTCGACAGAAAGTCAATCCCAAGGATCGCGTCCGGCTCTATATTTGCAATCGTGCAGGTGTGCTCCAGCAACTGGTCCCCAATTTGCAGCTTAAAGTTAGCTTCCCCTTTAGCTTGCATTGGGCTGCCGTCGGCTTGCTTTAGCGTTGGTGGTGGGGGTCGGAGGTCGGGCCTCTCCCGTTGGTCTAGCTGGTTGTAGATCCGCTCCGAGATAAGGCTCACCGCTGCCCCCGTGTCCAGGAGGAAGCCCACGGGCCTTGATGCAACCTTCCCCACCACGTAGTTTTCCCTAGGCCGTGGCTTGGCAGCTGTCTTGCCTTGCCCCGCACCCTTTCTGTCGACCGTGGTGGCTTCTGATCTAGCCTCAGCCCATGTATGTCGTTGCTGGCCACCGGTTCTTCGGTTCAGGCGCGGGCAGTCTCGACGAAAATGGCCAAGCTCGTGGCACTGGTAGCACTCCAGGGCAGATCGGTCTGGCGCCCGACGCGTGGGGCTCGTGTTGCTGTCGTCGGGTTCGGCCAATGGCGGCTGCACCACAGACCTAACATCTTTGGCTCCCTGCCTCCCCTTCCTGTTGTGTGCTTGGGAGTTTATGAATGCTTCCATTTCGGTCGCCAGTGTAACAGCCTGCGACAACGTCGTGGCCTTACTCGCAAAGATGTGGCGTTGTAGCTGCTCGTCGCACAAAGCATTACGAAATGCCTCCACTGCCAAATCCTCGCGAGCCGACAGTGGGAGTCCTGGGTAGCTCTTGGAGACTAGCCTTCGGATGGACTGGCCAAGACTGCTGATCGACTCATCCCGGCCTCGAGTCCGCATGGAAAGCTGAGCTCGGTGCAATGGGACTTGGGCCATAACTCCAAACCGCTTCTCAAAGCAGTCGAGTATGGCAGAGTATTCTGTCTGACTCTCTGGTGCCATGTCCGCCAGCGCCTCCTGTGCTGAACCTCTTAGATGGGAAGCGAGGAACATTGCCTTTTCTGCCTCGCTCCATCTATTGACTCTGGCGACACTTTCAAAGTGGGTCAAGTAGTCTGACCATGAGGAAGCCCCGTCGAACTTATCCGGCAGTATCATCGGCCGCCGACTACCGGCGACTACGTCCCGCCCCATGATTTTAGGCGGCAGAAAGGGCCGGTTGCTGTCCGCTCCAGTATGCCGTGGCTCCACCCTCTCCTCGCGGGAAGACGGTTTCCATTCCCGTTGTGAATTCGTCAGATGGAGCTGCTCTATCCGCCCAGGGATATTGGAGTCATATCGGAACTTTGCATCTGCCGTGTAGGCTTGTCGGCTGGGGGACCATTCCACATTGGGTCCGGTACTTGCAGCGTGGGCCTCTGGGTACCGCAGCTGTTCCAGTGGATCTGGGCGAACCCATGGTTGTCCAAAATACTGCGAGCCCATCGGGCGTGCGCTAATGTCCCGGGGCGGTTCCGAGTAGGAACCTGCACCCAAGCCACGAGCGTCCACCTCGCGTAAATACTCCGAACGATCGCGGTGTTCCGGTCGGTACTGTATCTCCGCGGCGCGCGCGTGCGTGGCTCGGGGCGGTTCCGGATAGGGACCTGCGCCCAAGTCACGAGCGCCTGCCTCGCGGGGATGTTGTGTGATGTCGCGGTATTCCGGTCGTTACTGTATCTCCGCGGCGCGCGCGTGCGTAGCTCGGGGCGGTTCCGGATAGGGACCTGCGCCCAAGTCACGAGCGCCTGCCTCGTGGGGATGTTGTGTGATGTCGCGGTATTCCGGTCGGTACTGTATCTCCGCGGCGCGCGCGTGAGTGGCTCGGGGCGGTTCCGGATAGGAACCTGCGCCCAAGTCACGAGCGCCTGCCTCGCGGAAATGTTCCGTGATGTCGCGGTATTCCGATCGGTACTGTATCTCCGTGGCGCCCGCGTGAGTGGCTCGGGGCGGTTCCGGATAGGAACCTGCGCCCAAGTCACGAGCGCCTGCCTCGCGGGAATGTTCCGTGATGTCGCGGTAATCCGGTCGGTACTGTATCTCCGCGGCGCGCGCGTGCGTGGCTCGGGGCGGTTCCGGATAGGGACCTGCGCCCAAGTCACGAGCGCCTGCCTCGTGGGGATGTTGTGTGATGTCGCGGTATTCCGGTCGGTACTGTATCTCCGCGGCGCGCGCGTGAGTGGCTCCGGGCGGTTCCGGATAGGAACCTGCGCCCAAGTCACGAGCGCCTGCCTCGCGGGAATGTTCCGTGATGTCGCGGTATTCCGATCGGTACTGTATCTCCGCGGCGCGCGCGTGAGTGGCTCGGGGCGGTTCCGGATAGGGACCTGCGCCCAAGTCACGAGCGCCTGCCTCGCGGGGATGTTGTGTGATGTCGCGGTATTCCGGTCGGTACTGTATCTCTGCGGCGCGCGCGTGAGTGGCTCCGGGCGGTTCCGGGTAGGAACCTGCGCCCAAGTCACGAGCGCCTGCCTCGCGGGAATGTTCCGTGATGTCGCGGTAATCCGGTCGGTACTGTATCTCCGCGGCGCGCGCGTGCGTAGCTCGGGGCGGTTCCGGATAGGAACCTGCGCCCAAGTCACGAGCGCCTGCCTCGCGGGAATGTTCCGTGATGTCGCGGTATTCCGATCGGTACTGTATCTCCGCGGCGCGCGCGTGAGTGGCTCGGGGCGGTTCCGGAAAGGAACCTGCGCCCAAGTCACGAGCGCCTGCCTCGCGGGGATGTTGTGTGATGTCGCGGTATTTCGGTCGGTACTGTATCTCCGCGGCGCGCGCGTGAGTGGCTCCGGGCGGTTCCGGATAGGAACCTGCGCCCAAGTCACGAGCGCCTGCCTCGCGGGAATGTTGTGTGATGTCGCGGTATTCCGGTCGGTACTGTATCTCCGTGGCACACGCGCGAGCACCCCCGGTACGTTCCGGGAGCTGGTTCAACAGTTCCGGTTGGTCCGGGCGTTCCGACCAATACCGCGAGTCTGCCATGGGCGCCCTCATCGCCCGTGGTGGTTCCAAGCGGAACCGCGAGTCCACCCGGGGAATATCGCGGAGGGGAGTGGAGGTCACACCCCCACCCAACGGTCTTTCGGACCGACAACGGTCTGATGTTAACCCTTCGAAAAATTGACCCCTGGGGCTACATGCTGAGTCAGAAACAAGACCAGTTTTCCCACCCCACACAATTTCGGGTTCCAACATCCTAACAACTCCTCTCTCTTGGGCGGTTCCGGATAGGAACCTGCGCCCAAGTCACGAGCGCCTGCCTCGCGGGAATGTTCCGTGATGTCGCGGTAATCCGGTCGGTACTGTATCTCCGCGGCGCGCGCGTGCGTGGCTCGGGGCGGTTCCGGATAGGGACCTGCGCCCAAGTCACGAGCGCCTGCCTCGTGGGGATGTTGTGTGATGTCGCGGTATTCCGGTCGGTACTGTATCTCCGCGGCGCGCGCGTGAGTGGCTCCGGGCGGTTCCGGATAGGAACCTGCGCCCAAGTCACGAGCGCCTGCCTCGCGGGAATGTTCCGTGATGTCGCGGTATTCCGATCGGTACTGTATCTCCGCGGCGCGCGCGTGAGTGGCTCGGGGCGGTTCCGGATAGGGACCTGCGCCCAAGTCACGAGCGCCTGCCTCGCGGGGATGTTGTGTGATGTCGCGGTATTCCGGTCGGTACTGTATCTCTGCGGCGCGCGCGTGAGTGGCTCCGGGCGGTTCCGGATAGGAACCTGCGCCCAAGTCACGAGCGCCTGCCTCGCGGGAATGTTCCGTGATGTCGCGGTAATCCGGTCGGTACTGTATCTCCGCGGCGCGCGCGTGCGTAGCTCGGGGCGGTTCCGGATAGGAACCTGCGCCCAAGTCACGAGCGCCTGCCTCGCGGGAATGTTCCGTGATGTCGCGGTATTCCGATCGGTACTGTATCTCCGCGGCGCGCGCGTGAGTGGCTCGGGGCGGTTCCGGAAAGGAACCTGCGCCCAAGTCACGAGCGCCTGCCTCGCGGGGATGTTGTGTGATGTCGCGGTATTTCGGTCGGTACTGTATCTCCGCGGCGCGCGCGTGAGTGGCTCCGGGCGGTTCCGGATAGGAACCTGCGCCCAAGTCACGAGCGCCTGCCTCGCGGGAATGTTGTGTGATGTCGCGGTATTCCGGTCGGTACTGTATCTCCGTGGCACACGCGCGAGCACCCCCGGTACGTTCCGGGAGCTGGTTCAACAGTTCCGGTTGGTCCGGGCGTTCCGACCAATACCGCGAGTCTGCCATGGGCGCCCTCATCGCCCGTGGTGGTTCCAAGCGGAACCGCGAGTCCACCCGGGGAATATCGCGGAGGGGAGTGGAGGTCACACCCCCACCCAACGGTCTTTCGGACCGACAACGGTCTGATGTTAACCCTTCGAAAAATTGACCCCTGGGGCTACATGCTGAGTCAGAAACAAGACCAGTTTTCCCACCCCACACAATTTCGGGTTCCAACATCCTAACAACTCCTCTCTCAAAACCATCGGTAATTTCACCGGTGAACGACAGTAACTCGTCTACTGTAACAAAGGTGCCGCCATCCGAGCGGCCGAGCGGCGGGCCAACGGGGGATCCGTCGTCCCCGGCCCCGCCCCTCCCGCGCGGTGAGTCTATCACCACGCCATTACGACTACGGGTGGTCATATTAGCCCCGAAAAACACAAGTTTCTACCTCTTTTCCGCTCGTATCGTGCCGCCGCTGCCACCAGTGTAGCGAATTTGGGCCGTGCGCGAGTCTCGACACAATACTCGGAGTCGGACAAAGACTACAACTCGCTTTTTGACTTGCTTTTTGAAGAACCTTTATTGAACAACTCTTATCCTTACAACATCCAAAACGTCGACTCTGCGTTTCCCCGCAGACGTGTGTCAATCCTCCGGCAGAACGCAGCTACACCGTAAAGTCGTGCTGGCGCCCTCTGCCGGCCGATTGGCACAATCGTTACAATAGGATAAGCTTTAAAATGGATTTATTATTGCCCAATTTTTATTTTGTAAATTGTTCAATTGACCGATTAGAATGTCCAGTTTCAGTATCAAAATTCCCATTTTAGTGGGAATTTAATCCTGTTCAGAAAGATGTAAAGAAAACAATCAAATGCCTAGTTATGTTTGATTTTGAAGAAAAGGTTCACATAATGATTGCAGTAGCACAATCTGCGATCCCTCTCATAAGTGTGATTCTATTGAAAGCATCAGAAAAAGTATTGTCAATTTAAAGAAACAAATATTTCAATATTTCGATTAGACCTGAATTTACGATTAATAACAGTTTATTGTAAAAGAAAATTCATATTATTTCATTACATGTATATGCATAGCTTAAGTAGATATTCATTGTGTAATGCTCATAGCACCTTTAGAAACTTGTCAAAAAACTATAGACTTTGCTTTATTTACTTGATTAAGCACTTGGTTTCTTTATACAGTATTGGAGTTCTAAAACAAAAGAATCGACTATTTAATATCTGTCATATATATTGATATGATCAAGTACTTACAGAGGAGATTGTTTTGACAAATGTTGTAATGCTTCTGTGCTCATGGTGTAAATGTTCAAATGCTATATTTAAATATTACTAGTATTTTGTTATATCCATTCATAGCTTCTTTAGATATGTTGATATCAGGGTTGTATATAGTCGAGTCCATCACAAGTCCTGCACAAGCCTTCAAAAGTCCACCACAAGTCACTGGGTCTTAATTCAAGTCACAAGCTATTCAAATGAACTCCAAGAAAGGCATTATTTTGTGCATGTTCACCCTTTGCTTGTGATTTTATCGGCTCTGGACTTGTGACAGACTCGACTACAACCCTGGTTGATATCTATCGTGTAGTGCTTAAAAACTAACTCATGGCAACTTTAGGAACTTGTCAAAAAATTATACAGCTTTATGTATTTGATTTATTAAGTACTTGGTTTCTTTACACAGTATTTAAATTGTAAACAAGAATCGACTATTTGATATCTGAGTTTCATTGATTTTAATATCAAGTACTTACGGAGGAGATTGTTTTGACAATTTATAATGCTTCTATCGGGGTCAAAGTACAAATGCTATTTTTAGGGAGGATTTAATGGTCACATTTGCTACAACTTGATACTGTTAGACAATCAATTTAACAAAATTATGCAAAAGGCGATGGGCCTAATAATGTACATTTGGTGGCAGTGCATGAGATTATCCCATCCTGATGTGGTCATCAGTGAGATCATGGTGAAATGAGCAATGTATCGGCCAACTGTGTTGAGACAAAATAAACAAACTGTCCGTGGAACTTTGCACAAGTTTATCATATTTAAAACGTTGGCCTATGCGGTTGCAAATCCAATTTGTGAGGCGAAATTCTATCTTGATCTGTTTACTCTCTAAATGCAAAAGAGTGGAAAACTCACTCATTCTGTCGGAATTGTTTGGAAGTATTGGTCAGCAAGTATGAACCTCATGGTGCCGATAAGATCATCTGTCCAGTCTGTAGGAAGGCCACGGAGATTCCAGACTCGCGCCTTGAGAATCTCAAGAACTGTTTCTTTCTGAGCTCGCTTGTCGATGACGTCAACAAACGGGAGAAGTTACTTGGGGAAACCTCGGCTTCTAATCTGATTTGTGAAGAGTGTGAAGACGGTTTGGAGGCCGTCGCCCGATGCCTAGACTGCAATGCGAACATCTGCCAACAATGTAGGGCTTCGCACAAGCGTTCAAGGCACACCAAGAAGCACCGAATTGTGTCAGATCTCAGTCCGCGACAGGACGTCACAGCTAAAGATCATCATTCCCCAAAATGCACACAGCACCTCAACCAGGATCTTACCCTTTACTGCGAGACTTGCAAGAAACTGATCTGTGCAATGTGTGTAGCGCTTGACCATCGTACAGCAGCGGAACACACATTAAGCAGCATTGCCGATGCTATTGGATCTCATCATAAAGATGTTGATGACGTCTTGAAAAAGTTTCAAAAGAGCGAGGAGGAATTCCAAGCCTTGCAAGAATCCTTATCTCACTCACGGAAGAGATTGAAGCTGATGGTGACCAAGGCATGCGATGATGTTTCCGCCAAGGAGAAAGA
This sequence comes from Henricia sp. BOLD:AAB3569, assembly GCA_037783545.1. NCBI lineage: Eukaryota > Metazoa > Echinodermata > Asteroidea > Spinulosida > Echinasteridae > Henricia > Henricia sp. BOLD:AAB3569. The sequence goes on along the minus strand of JBBELK010000263.1, from coordinate 558,050 downwards.
GGAAATCGCCAAAATTCAAACCAAGGCTCGGCTTCTCAGAGATGAGATCACCAAAATCGGTAAGGACAGAGATGAAGAGTATGAAAAGGTGTTCAACAGTAATCGTGACAAGATGGAGAGAGCCAAGACCATTGTGACCGCTGTGAGCAACCTGATGGAACATGCTGACGACTTTGAGATGTTGGTCCTTAGGCCCAAGGTGATGCACTACCTGAAATTTCAGGGGAAACTCCTGTTTGAACAAGTTGACCACAAGAAGTCATTTATTGGGTTCAAGTGTCCAGATGTAGTCTCCGATACAGATCTGGGGAAAATACTTCAAGAGGAAAAGTGGCTGTTGAAGAATGAGTTCAGGGGGGATGGAACTAAAGACAGCAAATTCAAGGGCGATGGAACTAAAGACAGCAAATTCAAGGGCGATGAAACTAAGTTATTTAGAGCACATAGCATTGGCACCTTAAAAAACGGTGACATTGTCGTAATGAATAGAGGCGCGGCAACAGCCTCTGTATTTACGTCCGATGCCCAGCAAACACAAAACGTTCACAAAACGTTTTGGATAAGTTTTATAAAGGTGACTTAGGTTTTTGTCAAATAAAACGTTTTTTAAACGTGTATCAAACGTTCCAAAATGGTACGTTTTCTTCCGTGATGTTCCAGGCACGTTTTTAGGACGTTAGAAAAGGTACCGACAAAAACGTTTTATTTTGACGTTTGTAAAACGTTTTTCCGAGGACTCCTGAAACTTACAAAAATAAATGATTTTACGTGAAGGTTTTATATAGGTTACTTACGTTTTTATCTTCAGCAACGTTTTATGAACGTGTATGCAACGTTCCACGATGGTACGTTTTTTCTATGACGTCCAGATCACGTTTTAAGGACGTTAGAGGGAGTACTGACATAAAACGTTTTGTTCGGACGTTTGTAAAACGTTTTGTCGTGGAATTCTTCAAACATAAACAAATACACGTACGTTTTATGTTGGTCTCTTACGTTTTCGTCTTCAGAAATGTATTTAAACGTATATAAAATGTTTCAGACGTACGTTTATTTTCCTGTGACGTCCGAAACACGTTTTAAGAACGCAGGAGAGGGTACTGAAATAAAACGTTTTGCTTGGACGTTTCCAAAACGCTTTTTTCCTGGAAATTACACGTATAGAGCCTTTGCACCGAACGTTCGTGGAAGTTACGTTCGTTTTGAACTTCGAGGGGACGTTCTGCCGACGTTTGAATCTAACGTTGCACTATAACGTTCTAAGAACGTTTTTAATAACGTTTGGAGAATGTTCGTTTTTTGTCACGTTCGTTTTGAACATCGAGGGGACGTTCTGCGGACATTAAGATTTAACGTTGCAGTGTAACGTTCTGGGAACGTTCCGAGAACGTTGTTAACAAAACAGATCGCGTGGGGATCATTTTTCCGTAAATTTCACGGGAAAATGCATTGTTTTAAGGTTTACGTCGTAACCACGCACTGCCTGATTTCAAATGTATGTACTTTTGTATATAAAGCCCATCTATAGTCTAAAAAGGTAATATTTTCAAGAAATATTAGGGGAAAAAAATGGTTTCCAATGCCCACCAACCGTGACTACATACGAAGGAAATTCAAGGAGCATATATATCAAGCGTCGTAATATTACCTAATAGGAGGAAGTGACTGATGGTATCAAGAGCCGGAACTTCAGGTAAGCGATTAGTTATATGTAATTACACAGTGAGAATATTCCGATTACGTCATGTTTACATCACAATTGCGTCAAAATAAAGGTGTTGTAAGTACAAATGACAATAACGTTCTAGGGACGTTAGTTCTAAAAAGTCGGTTGTAAAAACGTCGCAAACTAACGTCTTTAAAACGTCCAAAAGTGTCCACAAAATAACGTCGAAAAAACATTTTGTTAAACGTACAAGACACTTTCAAAAAACGTTTTATGCACGTTATTAATACGTCCGCAGAAACTGGAGAAAGGTTTTTAAAACGTTTCCTACGTTCAAAAAACGTATTGAGAACGTCGCAATTAAACGTCTTCAAAACGGTTTAAAGTGTCCACAAAATAACGTCCAAAAAACATTTTGGTGAACGTACACAAAACGTACGCGACACTTTCAAACAACGTTAAAAAACGTTTTAGAAACGTCTAATTGTTTGCTGGGTGGACACTTCAAGACTTCCTTTAATCTAGAAGGTGGCTTAAAAGCTCCACGCAACGTGGCAGTGACACATGACAATCTGATATTGGTCACAGATGACGATATGGTTAAAGTGTTTAACACTGATCAGGAGTTGATTCGTCAGTTCAGACCGGCACAAAATGAATCTGGGGAACTGCAAAAAGGTAAACTTTCTTGTATTGCTGCAGATAAGCAAAATCGCGTAGCTGTTGCAGACACACAAAGAAACGTTGTGTATGTGACAAACCTTGATGGGTCGTTGATTTCAATCATCCCTACTGACATAAGGCCAACAGAGATTGCCTTTCAACACGACGACCGTCTAATTCTATCTCTTCACGTTGCGAAGAGGTTAATCTGCCTAGATCTTTCGGGTCATGAGGTTTTCAGCATCAGCACTGAATCAAACGGTCATCCCATCAGACCTAAAAGCGCGCGCTGCGACGAGGCGGGTGATATTTACGTGACAGCACGTACCAGTGTTGACATTGCTGGAAAGAGTGAACTGCATCATTACACTGCACAAGGAGTACATGTACAGTGCATAGCTCATGGATTATTTTGGCCCTTCGACATGACGTTCTCTCCCCGTGGTGACCTCGTCGTGGCTGATCAAAACTCTGTGAAAGTTTTTCATCGAGTGTGATGGTTGGAGGGACCGTTCATTCAAACTCCCACCGCCACAACTACTTCCTTTAAGATTCAACGATAGGTTGAAAAAGGAGTTATCGAAAGAACCAACAACCAAGACGGACTGTGGCATTGCACTGTTAAAAAATTACCGTATTTTTTGGGTAGAAAGTACGTACATTTTTACGAGAAGTGCCCGTAAACGAATTTTTACGGCCGAACCCGTAAAAATCCTTTGACAATGCATTGTGGGATTGCGCTTAACTGAAAAGATTTCCTGTGTAAATATGGTGATTTTATTCAGTTTTCAGTTCTTCTGCTTTTTGTAATTTATTTTTTTGCTTGGAAAGATGTAAAATTTACAGTTGTTTGGTACAAGTTAACTTAAGATGGTGACAGATGAGCGACTAATAGTAAATTTTATTTTAGTAGATGTGTGCAACCGTGAGTATAGACTGCCGAAGTGAATACGGGAAAGCACCGTAAAATTTTACGGGATTTCCCGTTTAACAATTTACGGCAAACCGCTAATAAAGGAGGCAACTCGCTGCACAGCTTTCGACCGTAAAATTTACGGGCAAAAATTGTTTTACAGTGTGGGTACTAAACAGCTGGAGTATACCTGCACGGTGACCTAGGTTCCCCTAAATTACCCCAGTTTTCCCCCAACACAACTTACCGGTAGTGACTTCCCTTTTCAACCACCATGCAAAAACAGTCTTTCTGGCCCTTTAGTCTTGGGTCCGGTGCCCCTTCCATTTCAATTTGGTAAAAACGAACCTGCGAAACGATTGAAAATGATACATGTACATATAATAAGCTTTAACATGGATTTGTTATTGCCCAATTCTTATTATTGTTCAATTGAGCGATAGGAATTTCCAGTTTCAATATCGAAATTCTATATATTTTGACAGGAATTTAATCCTTTTCAGAAAGATGTATAAAATAAGAAAACAATAAAATGCCTAGTTATGTTTGATTTTGAAGAAACGGTTCACATAATCGATTGCAGTAGCACAATCCGCGATCCCTCTCATGAGTGTGATTCTGATGAAAGGAGAAAAAGTATTGTCAATTTGAAGAAACAAATATTTCAATATTTCGATTAGATCTGGATTCACAATTAATCACAGTGTAAAAGAAAATTCATATTATTTCATTACATGTATATGCATAGCTTAAGTAGATATTCATTGTGTAATGCTTATAGCACCTGTATAAATTTGTCAAAAACTACAGGCTTTGCTTTATTTAGTTTATTAAAGAGGAAGAATCCCCCTTGACGAAAATCCAGCATTTAGGCTTTTTTCGATAGTCCAAACATCCCTCTTGCCGACGTGGATTTTTATTATTTTTTAATTGTCGGTTTTAAGTGGATAAATTGCAAGCAAAAGTGCGCTTTTCGAAAATGAGTTTCAGAATTCGGGTGAAGAGGGTCGGAAACTGCTTTACGTTTTAAGCAAAAGCCTGTCGATTTGTTGTGAAAAACAAGTTGTCATGGTGTTGTAGACTCATACACCTCCATGATAAACAGAAAAACTAAAACAATGTGGACGGGGGGATTCTAGCTGTTTAAGTACTTGGTTTCTTTATACAATATGAATCGACTATTTGATATCTGTCATATATATTGATCTTATCAAGTACTTACAGAGGAGATTGTTTTGACAAATTTTGTAATGCTTCTGTGGTGTAAATGTTCAAATGCTACATTAAAAAAATAATATTATTTCGTTATATCCATTCATAGCGTCTTTATATATGTTGATATCAGGGTTGTAGTCGAGTCCATCACAAGTCCATCACAAGCCTTCAAAAGTCCACCACAAGTCCCTGGGTCTTAATTCAAGTCACAAGCTATTCAAATGCACTCCAAGAAAGGCATTGTTTTGTGCATGTTCATCCTTTGCTTCTTCTTACTGGACTTGACACGAACTTGTGCGGGACTTGTCACAGACTTGTGATTTTATCGGCTCTGGACTTGTGAATGACTTGTGATGGACTCGACTACAACCCTGGTAGTGCTTAAAAACTAAATCATGGCAACTTTAGGAACTTGTTTAAAAACTATATAGTTTTATGTATTTGATTTATTAAGTGCTTGGTTTCTTTACACAGTATTTAAATTGTAAACAAGAATCGACTATTTGCTATGTGTATTTCATTAATCTTAATATCAAGTACTTATGGAGGAGATTGTTTTGACAATTTATGTAATGCTTCTATCGGGGTCAAAGTTCATATGCTATTTTTAGGGATGATTTAATGGTTACATTTGCTACAACTTGATACTGTTAGACAATCAATTTAACAAAATTATGCAAAAGGCGATGGGCCTAATAATGTACATTTGGTGGCAGTGCATGAGATTATCCCATCCTGATGTGGTAATCCGTGAGATCATGGTAAAATGAGCAATGTATCGGCCAACTGTGTTGAGACGAAATAAACAAACTGTCCGTTCACCAAAATAGAATTTATAGCCCAACTTTGATCATTAATATTTTGGGAAATGTAAATATATGGCATATACATGTGTATTGTGTACTAACGTGTTTTTAGTTTTATTGGTGCCTTCAATTTAGTCTATTATTTGTTTCCCATTATTATGAGCATAAAAACAACCTTCCCTTTGGACCCAGCACCGACTGAACCAAACGTTGGCCTAAATGCGGTCATCTTTTATTTGTTTATAGTTGTCAGTTTCATATGCAAATCGCCTGTCAAAAACACAAATTCATGTCGCCATTCACGGCTAAATGTTAACATTCATTCATGTCGTACAAAATGCCATGGGCCTATACCGTATTGTTACTGTATCATATAGCAAAATACGATTTAATACAATGAGTGAAGTTGCACAGATCTGCGTCACTATAGGCAAGAAATTGAAAAACAAAATGTTGCGAATAAAAAGCTGTTACCGTGTCCAATCTAGTGCTCCGTACGTACACACGCTTCGTCTGACCTTTCACCTCGAGCCAGCAGTTTCTCATGTCTGGGAATTCCCCTGCTATTTTTGGACCACAACTCTTTTCTAAATCGCTCGTGATCATTTTTCGCGGCGCCATTTTGTGCTTTTGTTTGTGACTTCTTCCGACACCCATTTAGTACTTTACGCTATCAAACGATAGGCTATCTGTGAACGGCGAGTATACAGTTTACGGTAAGTACGCAAAGTGCAAGTTTATTCAGGAATGTGGCTGGAATTAATAGAATTTAGGTTTCACTAGTTTCACCCGGAAGTTCCAGAAACATTTTATTTTTAAAGAAGAATATAGCTTGCAGGATTCACGTTCGTTCATTATACCACAGTTAACCTGCTATTAAGGCCACCTTGATAAAGAGGCCACCTGCACCTTGATAAAGAGGCCACCTGCACCTGTTTATAGTGGCCACCTGCGCCTGTTTATTGAGTGGCCACCCGAAGTTCGTCCTACTCCCAAATGCCATGGTAATGCAACCTGTCTAAAGTGACCAGCTTTTCCCCGATCTCGAGGGTGGCCACTATATATAAAGGTTTTATTGTACATGTACGGATATTCTGTTTCCCCCCACAAATTCGCAAACAAACTATACGACAGCATAAAAAACATGTCTTGTGATGCCGGATCGCAGCTGCGTAGCGACAGTCTCACTCGTGTGTTTAACACGGAACCAGAAACGTGAGAATGTTAATGCAATTTACTATCACTATACATGTACATGTAATCATAAACCGCAGTAGACTGCATGGGTGTAGCCTACTATTAGTGGATGCTAACTTACGAGCGGGAGTGATCATGATCTTTATTTTTGTCTCATCGAAGAACAATTACTCGCCACATCTTAAATACCACAGTACAAATGTACTTGGCGCACAAATCGGGCCTGTGACATCGAAATGACATATTCATTACTTTGTTGGCGCATTGAAACTGTTATTCATAGGCCTTGTACAGCATTCAATGCATTTTTTATTTGCACATTGTTTGAAATGGTAAGAAGTACATGTAAATTTAAACTAGTTATAAAACATTTCGCGGGAGACCCCGTACCAAGTTCCCCCACAAACAACACTAAATTTGTATACGGTTTGATTTAGTACTGAATTTTGTATTTCCTCACAAAAGTATAACAATTTCTTATTTACAACACAAATTGGTAACACTAACAGATACATAAGATGGACATTGAGTTACAAAGGTTGTAACTTACAACCAAACCTTACTTTTGTAAACCTGTCTGCAAGTTATGATATTTCATTTTCCCCAGGCACATTTAAACAAAAAGTGCGATGGCCGAATCTACAGCCAAATGTGAGATCAGCCAGGAACATCTGGAATGCCCAATCTGCTTGCGCCGTTTCCAAGATCCGAAAATACTTGACTGCCTCCATAGTTTCTGTCGGAATTGCTTGGAAGACTTGGTCAGCAAGCATCAACCTGATGCTGATAAGATCATCTGCCCAGTCTGTAGGAAGACCACGGAGATTCCAGACTCGCGCCTTGAGAATCTCAAGAACTGTTTCTTCCTGAGCTCGCTTGTCGATGACGTCAACAAACGGGAGAAGTTACCTTGGGAAACCTCGGCTTCTAATCTCATTTGTGAAGACTGTGAAGACGGTTTGGAGGCCGTCTTCCGATGCCTGGACTGCAACGCGAACATCTGCCAACAATGCCAGGCCGCCCACAAGCGTTCAAGGCACACCAAGAAGCACCTAAATGTGTCAGACCTCAGTCCGCGACATGACGTCACAGCTAAGGATCCTCATTCCCCAAAATGCATACAGCACCCTAACCACGATCTCTCCTTTTACTGCGAGACTTGCAAGATGCTGATCTGCTCAACGTGTGGATTGATTTACCATCGTACAGCGGAACATACATTAAGCAGCATTGCCGATGCTATTGGATCTCATCGTAAAGATGTTGATGATGTCTTAAAGAAATTTCGGAAGAGCGAGAAGGAATTTCAAGCCTCGCAAGAATCCATAGCTCACTCACGGAAGAGATTGAAGCTGATGGTGACCAAGGCATGCGATGATGTTTCAGCCAAGGAGAAAGAGGAAGTCGCCAAAATTCAAACCAAGGCTCGGCTTCTTAGAGACAAGGTCACCGAAATCGGTAAGGACAGAGATGAAGAGTATGAAAAAGTGTTCAACAGTAATCGTGACAAGATGGAGAGAGCCAAGACCATTGTGACCGCTGTGAGCGACCTGATGGAACGTGCTGACGACTATGAGATGTTAGATCTTAGGCCCAAGGTGATGCACAACCTGGAATTTCAGGCGAAACTCCTATTTGAACAAGTTGACCACAAGAAGTCATTTATTGGGTTCAAGTGTCAAGATGTAGTCTCCGATACATATCTGGGGAAAATACTTCATAAGGAAAAGTGGCTGTTGAAGAATGAGTTTGAGGGGGAGAAAACTGAAGACGGCAAATTCTATGCACAGGGCGTTGGCACCTTAAAAAACGGTGACATTGTCGTGACGAACATAAACGCGGCTACAGTCTCTGTATTTACGTATGATGGACACTTCAAGACTTCCTTTAATCCAGAAGGTGGCTTGCAGGCTCCATTGTACGGCATGGCAGTGACACAAGACAATTTGATATTAGTCACAGATGGCGATTTGGTTAATGTTTTTAACACTGATCAGCAGCTGATTCGTCAGTTCAGACCAGCACAAGATGAATCTGGGGAACGGCAAAAAAACGAACTGTTTTGTATTGCTACGGATGAGCAAAATCGCGTAGCTGTTGGAGACCAACAAAAAAACGTTGTGCATGTGACAAACCTTGATGGGTCGTTGATTTCAATCATTCCCACTGAGATATGCCCAGCACGCATTGCCTTCCAACACGACGACCGTTTAGTCCTATCTATTTGGTATGCTAGCAGGTTACTCTGCCTAGATCTTTCGGGTCATGAGGTTTTCAGCATCAGCACCGAGCCAAACGGTCAGCTCATGAAACCTACCGGCGTGTGCTGCGACGAGGCGGGTGATATTTACGTGACAGCTCGGCATCCCAGTGTTGACATGGTCGGGAAGAGTGAACTGCATCATTACACTGCACAAGGAGTACATGTACAGTGCATAGCCCAGGGATTATTTTGGCCCTACGACTTGACGTTCTCTCCTCGTGGTGATCTCGTGGTGGCTGATCAAAACTCTGTGAAAGTTTTTCATCGAGTGTGATGGCTGGAGGGATCGATCTTTCAAACTCCCACCGCCACAACCTCTTCCTTTAAGATTCAACGATAGGTTTCGATATAAACGATGTACATTTCGCGTGCTCGTATATATCCCTTAGGCCTAGGCCTATATAACATGTGTACATTTGGTGAAAGGGGATTATTTTGCTCTGTCCAAATTCCTGTGATTATTAAAAGGGATATAAGAACACAAAAATTCGCCCTCAATGCGGCGAAAGAATCAAACCTTTAATTTTGTAACTGAGCACGGAATTCATATGGATATAAGAACAATATTCGTTGTGAGCGCCCAAATTATTCACGCCGCCCGCAAGATAATACAGCCGGAGACTTTAATCATTTCGCACGCATGCGATCGGAAAATCTGCGGATACATTTACAAATAATTGAGCGATCGAAAAATACCTAAACAGGAAAGGTTCTGAATATTTCACTACCGACAATGGCTGGTATACAGCGATCGGGATTCTGCAGACTTATCGTGGTGTGACTCTATTGATTTTAAAACGGCTCTTTCTGGCTACGCGCCCGTCCAGCGAGTCAACGTACAGGCCGCGCATATTCATGTTTGCCGATCTGCATATTTCCGTGCCATCCGCAGACAACTTTTGTATTGGGGAATTATACCAGTCTGCAGGATCCTGCAGAAAAGAACACAAAGTCTGTTGCGAGAGGCCGGCTAAGGAGTTCCTTTTACACAAACCGAAACCCCGATAAGCACCATCATAATGCCTGGCACTGTGAAACGGTCAAAAAATCCATTCTTGCCTTTCGCTAAGTGTCTAAGCTTTGTCGTTACTTAATTCAATTTTGCGAAAAATTCAATTCCTAGTTAGCCTACTCGGACTGTGGCATTAGGTGCCAAACAACGGTATAGTCACGTGGGGAAGTATACCAGCACGGGGACCTAGATTCCCCCAGGTTTCCCCCAACTTACCGGTAGTGCCTTCCCTTTTCGACCACCATCATGCAAAACAGTCTTTCTATCTGGCCGTTTAGTCTTGGGTCCGGTGCCCCTTCCATTTCAATTCGGTGAAAACGAACCTGCGAAACGACTGAAAATGATACAAGTACATAGGATAAGCTTTAAAACGGATTTGTTGTTGCTCAATTCTTATTTTGTAAATTGTTAAATTGACCAATCACAATGTCATGTTTCAACTAAATTCCCATTTTAACGGGAATTTAATCCTCTTCAGAAAGATGTAAAGAAAACAATCAAATGCCTAGTTATGTTTGATTTTGAAGAAAATATTTATATAATGATTGCAGTAGCACAATCCACGATCCCTCACATGAGTGTGATTCTGATGAAAGGAGAAAAGGTTTTGTCAATTTGAAGAAACAAATCATTTCAATATTTCTATTAGACCTGAATTTACGATTAATCACAGTTTATTGTAAACGAAAATTCATATTATTTCATTACATGTATATGCATAGCTTAAGTAGATATTTATTGTGTAATGCTCATAGCACCTTTAGAAACTTGTCAAAAACTATAGGCTTTGGTTTATTTAGTTTAATAAGTACTTGGTTTCTTTATACAATATTGAAGTTCTAAAAAAAAAGAATCGACTATTTGGTATCTGTCATATATATTGATCTTATCAAGTACTTACAGAGGAGATTGTTTTGACAAATTTTGTAATGCTTTTGTGGTGTAAATGTTCAAATGCTATATTAAAAAATTCATATTATTTTGTTTTATCCATTCATAGCTTCTTTAGATATGTTGATATCAGGGTTGCTGTAGTCGTCGAGTCCATCACAAGTCCATCACAAGTCCTGCACAAACCTCTAAAAGTCCACCACAAGTCCCTGGGTCTTAATTCAAGTCACAAGCTATTCAAATGAACTCCAACAAATGCATTATTTTGTGTATGTTCATCCTTTGCTTTGTGGGTGCAAGTGGTACGTTCAAGGATGATGGTGGAAGTTATCACTTACCCACAATAAGCGTGTTCACCGTGTTAATCGTTCAATGCACCAGGTCCTGCGGAGAATTCCGAGTTTGGCCAGGATAGGCCATGTAGGCTTTTACAAAGTTCCACGCAATTTTACAAAGTTCCACGCAATTATTGGAGTGGCAAAAATCACTGTTAAATCTGCAAAACACCGTTCCAAAGCTGGTGCAAAATATCCGCAGAGACTTCAACTCTCTGCAGTTGTAGTCAGGAAAATCTTCCCGCGTATTTAGTCGATAAAACTTGATGCACAAACACGAACTTTATCAAACGCGTGAAGAAAACTTTGGACAAATTACGGAGCAAAAAAAAACATGCCCGGTCGTTTCCTCGGCAACGCTATGTACAGTCTATTATATACAGTGTAGCTGGTACTAGTCATGCTGTTACCAACCATCGACCTATGACACACATAATGCACTCTGGTGGTATGTTGTGCCAAAAGTATCAAAACGTGTAAGAGCCACAAAAGTTTGGTATTTAGTTATCGTACCACCACAATTATAGCCCCCTTCTAGCCAGCGAATGGGAATGAAGCAGGCGATGCGACGTATCATCAGAGAAATGCTCAACCGCAGTCATAGGTGAGGTACTTTGTTGGCCAGTGAACGTGTCCGCCAGAACGCGTTGAACGTTGTGGTGGTGGCGACGGATGTGGGCTCTTCTTACCGGTAGTTTGGCCACTATGTAGATCGGGCAACTGAGCGCGAGGGTTCTGGTGATTGTGGAGTGCAGTCCATCGTGTCAGTGTCCAGGTATGCCACTTTCAAGCGATCTAAACTGACGGTTTTGGGTACCCCATGTCGAGCACGAAATACTTGTCAGCTTTGGTGATGACCTTGAATGGGCCAGTGTATGCAGGCTGGAGGGGTTTTTGCACATGATCAGTTCGTATGAAAACATGTGTGCAAGAGGTCAAGTTGGGGTCAATTTGTGCCTTACGTTAAGTGCCTCTGGTTGGTATGGGTCTCACGTGTTGCATAAGGCGTCGTAAACGATGCACGTAGTTGCTGATGTCGAAATCCGGAGTTTCGTCCGGTGCCACAAACTGGCCGGGAAGCCGCAGAGTAGTCCCGAATACCAGTTCCGCTGTAGAGCACCCAAGGTCTCTCTTGACAACAGTGCGAAGACTGAGGAGAATGAGTGGTAAGGCTTCTGTCCACTTGCGAGGGTCAGCTTGAGCCTTGAGGGAAACCTTGAGTTGGCGATGGAATCTTTCGACGATGCCATTGGCTATAGGGTGGTAAGATGTTGTTCGAATCCGCTTGCAACCTAGCAAGGCTGTTAAGGTGTTGAATAAGGTGGACTCAAACTGCCTGCCACGGTCGGTCGTGATAGTTGATGGTGCACCGAAAATCGCAATCCACCTGGCGACGAATGCCTTGGCCACTGTCTCGGCTGTGATGTCGACAATAGGGATCGCCTCTGTCCATCTGGTGAATCTGTCAATGCACGTAAGAATGTAAGGAAACCCGTCTGATGACGGCAGAGGGCCAACGATGTCTATGTGGATATGGTTGAAGCGAACGTCGGGAGTAGCGAAAGTACCCAACGGCGTCACAGTATGGCGATGTACCTTGGACGTTTGACATTTGAGGCAAGTTTTAGACCACTGCCTGACATCGTGGTTCATGTGGGGCCAGAAAAAACGTGCGCTGACAAGTTTCAAGGTGGACCGTATCCCTGGGTGTGACATGGAGTGGAGCGAGTCAAAAACTGCACGGCGGAAGGACTTTGGTACGAATGGGCGAGGTACACCAGTAGTCATATCACATGCGATCGTGCCATTGCTAGTGGGTAATGGTATGTCCTTCAACTGTAGTACCGAGCTGTGCTTGTGCTGTATGTAGTCCTCATCTGTAAGCTGATGTTTGGCCATGGATTCAAAGTGTATAGCGGGTGGAGTCGGTGGCAGTGATGTCATGCTAATGCGGGATAACGCGTCAGCCACTTCATTGTCTGTCCCTTTGACGTGCCTGATGTCGGTGGTAAACTGGGACACATAGTCTAGCTGGCGGATTTCACGGGGCGAGTACCTGTCTGCTGCTGCATTGAAGGCATGTGTCAGTGGTTTGTGGTCAGTCAATACGAAAAACTCTCTACCTTCTACGGCGTATCGGAAGTGCCGGATGGCAAGATATACTGCAAGGAGTTCCCGACCAAATGTACTGTATTTCGTCGCAGCTGGTTGTAGTCGCCGTGAAAAGAAAGCCATGTGTTGTCATTCTCCGTTGATCAGCTGCTGGAGCACGCCACCGACAGCAACATCCGATGCGTCAACCATGTGATTGGCGTCTTGGAATGTTTGGGCTTTCCAGCCAGCAGATCAGTGAGGGGCTGTACAAGTTGTGCACAGTTCGGAATGAACCGCCTGTAGAAGTTTATCAGACCAAGGAATTCCCTGAGCTTTCGCAGTGACTGTGGCGGAGGAATCTCTTGGGTAGCCTTTACCTTGGAGGTTAGAGGGCGAATGCCATCCCCTGAGACATGATGTCCGAGGAACTCCAGCGAGCTGACCCCAAATTGACTCTTTGCCGGATTGATCACAACACCGTACTCGCGCAGTCGCGCGAACAACTGGTGCAGGTGATTTTGGTGCTCATCTTCACTCGTGCTGGCTACTAGCAGGTCATCGATATAGGGGTACACGAAATCCAGTCCTCGAATGACTTGGTCAATAAAGCGCTGAAATGTTTGTGCTGCATTTTTCAAACCGAATGGCATGCGATTGAACTCGAACAAACCGAAGGGGGTTGTGATGGCTGTTTTAGGGATGTCGGTCGGCTCAACTGGGATCTGATGGTAGGCTCTGATCAGGTCAACTTTCGAAAAAATTGTTTTGCCATGTAAGGCCGCAGCAAAGTCATGGATGTGTGGTATAGGGTACTGGTCGGAAACTGTATTTCGGTTCAGTGCTCGGTAGTCACCACAGGGACGCCAGTCACCTGACTTTTTGGGCACCATGTGCAAGGGCGACGACCAACAACTGTCGGATGGGCGGATGATCTCCATTTGAAGCATGTGGTCAAATTCCGCCTTAGCTACTGGTAGCTTATCTGCTGAAAGGCGACGAGGACGGGATGCCACAGGTGGCCCTCGTGTGCGAATGTGATGGGTGACGTCGTGTTTCAAAGATGTTTCGCTGAAACAAGGCCGAGTTAAGTCCGCGTATCGGAAGTGCCGGATGGCAAGATATACTGCAAGGAGTTCCCGACCAAATGTACTGTATTTCGTCGCAGCTGGTTGTAGTCGCCGTGAAAAGAAAGCCATGTGTTGTCATTCTCCGTTGATCAGCTGCTGGAGCACGCCACCGACAGCAACATCCGATGCGTCAACCATGTGATTGGCGTCTTGGAATGTTTGGGCTTTCCAGCCAGCAGATCAGTGAGGGGCTGTACAAGTTGTGCACAGTTCGGAATGAACCGCCTGTAGAAGTTTATCAGACCAAGGAATTCCCTGAGCTTTCGCAGTGACTGTGGCGGAGGAATCTCTTGGGTAGCCTTTACCTTGGAGGTTAGAGGGCGAATGCCATCCCCTGAGACATGATGTCCGAGGAACTCCAGCGAGCTGACCCCAAATTGACTCTTTGCCGGATTGATCACAACACCGTACTCGCGCAGTCGCGCGAACAACTGGTGCAGGTGATTTTGGTGCTCATCTTCACTCGTGCTGGCTACTAGCAGGTCATCGATATAGGGGTACACGAAATCCAGTCCTCGAATGACTTGGTCAATAAAGCGCTGAAATGTTTGTGCTGCATTTTTCAAACCGAATGGCATGCGATTGAACTCGAACAAACCGAAGGGGGTTGTGATGGCTGTTTTAGGGATGTCGGTCGGCTCAACTGGGATCTGATGGTAGGCTCTGATCAGGTCAACCTTCGAAAAAATTGTTTTGCCATGTAAGGCCGCAGCAAAGTCATGGATGTGTGGTATAGGGTACTGGTCGGAAACTGTATTTCGGTTCAGTGCTCGGTAGTCACCACAGGGACGCCAGTCACCTGACTTTTTGGGCACCATGTGCAAGGGCGACGACCAACAACTGTCGGATGGGCGGATGATCTCCATTTGAAGCATGTGGTCAAATTCCGCCTTAGCTACTGGTAGCTTATCTGCTGAAAGGCGACGAGGACGGGATGCCACAGGTGGCCCTCGTGTGCGAATGTGATGGGTGACGTCGTGTTTCAAAGATGTTTCGCTGAAACAAGGCCGAGTTAAGTCCGCATACTGATGCAGTAACGCGCTGTATACATAGCTGGATGTGACGTCGGGCACTGTGATAGTGGGACTGGTGGAATTTATCAATGTGCAAATTCCTTGTACATTTAAGCTGGTCGTGGTATCGATGAGCCGATGGTGCTTCACGTCGACACCCAGGTCAAAATGCCTAAGGAAATCGGCACCGATAATTGGCGTAGACAGCTCGGCAATGATGAAAACCCAACGATACGTTCGGCGCAGACCGATGTCAAGTGTCAAAGAACGCTCTCCAAAAGTGGCTATGGGCGATTTGTTTACGGCCTGGAGGTTGAATTGGTTAGATGGATGTTTACGATCACTTGGCGTGGGTGGCAGGACACTTATCTCAGCGCCTGTATCAATAAGGAAACGCCTTCCTGATTGTTTATCAGTGACATAGAAAAGACGACCGTTCGTGTCATTGCCAGGAGGGCCCGTCGTCGCTAACCGCTGGCGTTGGCGTTTCCCTGGCCCTTTCTGTTGTTGTAGCTACAGGGTTCCTTGCACTTACGAGCATTGTTTCCATAGCGCCAGTGGTACCAACACTCGTCAGAGGAGTCTGGGTAGGAATCAGAGCTATGACTCCGCCGTCCACGGCTTTGGCTACGGGTGCGGCTGCGAGCACGGGTATAGTGGTCACGATCCATGTTGGACGATAACTGTTGGACTTGTAGGCTGAGGTGCTGGACTTGAGACTGCAGGAGTTGCATGGCAGAGGACTGGTGTGGTGGCTCCCCTGTAGATGCGGCTGCTGCTTTTGGCGTGGAGCTCACTGACGTAGATCCGACTACAGGTGACACAGCTACCTCGACAATCTTGTCGGCTAACTCGGCCAGTTGTTCAATGGAGACAGTCGGGGGTTTTGAGGCTAGTATCAGTTGGACATTGGCTGGCAAGCGTTGTAGAAAAAGCAGTTTCAAGATATTGTCTTTAAGTGAATTATCCCCAAGGAGTTGCTTCATCCGTCTGAGGAGTTGGGAAGGTTTGCGGTCGCCTAACTCCTCTGAGATTAATAGCTGGTGGAGACGTTTCTGTTCTGAGGCTGTCGTACGGCGGATCAGGGCGGTCTTTAGGTAGTCATAGGCGTCAATCGCGGGTGGCGTGATGAGGATATCCCTCACCTCAGTCGCGAATTCGGGCTAAAGAGAGCCAACAACGTATGCAAATTTTGTGTGCTGTTGGGTGATGTTGCGAGTCAAGAATTGCGCCTCCACTTGAGCGAACCAGAGCGCTGGATCATTTGGCCAGAATGGGGGTAGCTTTAATGTAACTCCGGCGAGGGGTACGGGTGCGGTCTGTCCAGCGGATGTAGGTGGACTAGCCGGTCCTGCAGAGTCGGGATTCGAATTTGTTGCCATGATCACGTCCTGGTCACCAATGTGGGTGCAAGTGGTACGTTCAAGGATGATGGTGGAAGTTATCACTTACCCACAATAAGCGTGTTCACCGTGTTAATCGTTCAATGCACCAGGTCCTGCGGAGAATTCCGAGTTTGGCCAGGAGTTGCAGTAGGCCATGTAGGCTTACTTTTTATGTGAAGTGACGCATAAAGTTAAAAGCCTTGGGCCTACAGCTGGTCTGTGTCCGCTAGTGATGATACATAAAATGTTCAGAAAGTCACGAAGACAAGGACACAAAAAATAAACGACGAAAAACGAAGACGCTGAAATGACGATGATGATGTAGGCTACATGTAGTGCTATACAAAGTCTACGTGCACGTATTCGCGTATTTTACACGCAATTATTGGAGTGGCAAAAATCACTGTTAAATCTGCAAAACACCGTTCCAAAGCTGGTGCAAAATATCCGCAGAGAGTTCAACTCTCTGCAGTTGTAGTCAGGAAAATCTTCCCGCGTATTTAGTCGATAAAACTTGATGCACAAACACGAACTTTATCAAACGCGTGAAGAAAACTTTGGAAAAATTACGGAGCAAAAAAACCATGCCGGTCGTTTCCTCGGCAACGCTATGTACAGTCTATTATATACAGTGTAGCTGGTACTAGTCATGCTGTTACCAACCATCGACCTATGACACACATAATGCACTCTGGTGGTATGGTGTGCCAAAAGTATCAAAAAGTGTAAGAGCCACAAAAGTTTGGTATTTAGTTATCGTACCACCACAGCTTCTTATTACTGGACTTGAGACGGACTTGTGCGGGACTTGTCACAGACTTGTGTTTTTATCGGCTCTGGACTTGTGAAAGACTTGTGATGGACTCGACTACAACCCTGGTTGATATCTATCGTGTAGTGCTTAAAAACTAACTCATGGCAACTTTAGGAACTTGTTAAAAAACTATATAGCTTTATGTACTTGATTTTATTAAGTACTTGGTTTCTTTACACAGTATAGAAATCCGTGTTGCATTGATCTTAATATCAAGTACTCATAGAGAAGATTGTTTGACAATTTATGTAATGCTTCTATCGGGGTCAAAGTTCAAATGCTATTTTTAGGGATGATTTAATGGTCACATTTGCCACAACTTGATACTGTAAGACAATCAATTTAACAAAATTATGCAAAAGGCGATGGGCCTAATAATGTATATTTGGTGGCAGTGCATGAGATTATCCTATCCTGATGTGGTCATCAGTGAGATCATGGTGAAATGAGTAATGTATCGGCCAACTGTGTTGAGACTAAGTAAACAAACTGCCCGTTCACCAACATGGAATTTAGCCCAACTTTGATAATTAAAATTTGGGGAAATGTAAATATATAGTATACATGTGTATTGTGTACTATTATTTGTTTCTCATTATTATGAGCATAAAAACAACCTTCCCCTTGGACCCAGCACCGACTGAACCAAACGTTGGCCTAAATGCGGTTGGAAATCAAATTCGTGAGACGATTTTCATTACATCTTTATCTGTTTATAGTTTTAAGTTTTAAGTGTGAATCGCCTGTGAAAAACAAAAATTCATGTCGCCATTTCCGGCTGAATTTTAACAGTCATTCATCGTGTATATAATATACAAACTGTCGTACAAAATGCCATTATGGGCTTTTTGTACCGCTTCTGTGTAGCAAATATGGGTGCAGTTGCACATAATGATCTGCGTCACAACAGGACAAAAACAAAATGAAAAGCAAAATGCTACGCATGAATAGCCTTTAACATTGCATGAATAGCTGCTACCAGTACACCGTACACACACAGTATATTTGGCCTTTCACCACAAGCCAGAAGTTTCTCATGTCTGGAAATTCCAGCAGCTATTTTGGGTCAGGCTTGTTTCGTGACCAGTTTCGCCATTTTGCGCTTTTATTTGCGACTTCTTTCGACTGCCGACACACTCTTTACATACGCTATTAAACGACAGATTGTGAACGGCGAGTATAATTTCCCGGTAAGCAATCAAAGTGCAAGTGGAAATTTGATGGGAATGTTAGTGTACGTTTCAACCCGGAAGTTTAAAGTTCTGTATGCAAGTTATATTATTTCATCTTCCCCCTGCAGGTACATTTAAACAAAAAGTGCGATGGCCGAATCTACAGCCAAATGTGAGATCAGCCAGGAACATCTGGAATGCCCAATCTGCTTGCGCCGTTTCCATGATCCGAAAATCCTTGGCTGCCTCCATAGTTTCTGTCGGAATTGCTTGGAGGACCTGGCCAGCAAGTATCAACCTGATGCTGATAAGATCATCTGTCCAGTCTGTAGGAAGACCACGGAGATTCCAGACTCACGCCTTGAGAATCTCAAGAGCTGTTTCTTCCGGAGCTCGCTTGTCGATGACGTCAACAAACGGGAGAAGTTACTTGGAGAAACCTCGGCTTCTAATCTGATTTGTGAAGAGTGTGAAGACGGTTTGGAGGCCGTCTCCCGATGCCTTGACTGCAATGCGAACATCTGCCAACAATGTGAGGCTGCTCACAAGCGCGTGAAACACACCAAGAAACACCGAATTGTGTCAGATCTCAGTCCGCGCCAGGACGTCACAGCTAAGGATCCTTATTCACCAAAATGCACACAGCACCCTGACCACAATCTCTCTCTTTACTGCGAGACTTGCAAGATACTGATCTGCGCAATGTGTTCGGCATTTGACCACCGTACAGCAGAACATACGCTCACCAGCATTGCCGAAGCTATTGGATCTCATCGTGAAGATGTTAATGACGTCTTAAAGAAGTTTCAGAAGAGCGAGGAGGAATTCCAAGCCTCTCAAGAATCCATATCTCACTCACGGAAGAGATTGAAGCTGATGGTGACCAAGGCATGCGATGATGTTTCCGCCAAGGAGAAAGAGGAAGTCGCCAAAATTCAAACCAAGGCTCGGCTTCTCAGAGACGAGATCACAAAAATCGGTAATGACAGAGATGAAGAGTATGAAAAAGTGTTCAACAGTAATCGTGACAAGATGGAAAGAGTCAAGACCGCTGTGACCGCTGTGAGCGACCTGATGGAACGTGCTGACGACTTTGAGATGTTGGATCTTAGGCCCAAGGTGATGCACAACCTGGACTTTCAGGAGGAACTCCTGTTTGAACAAGATGACCACATGAAGTCATTCATTGGGTTCCAGTGTCAAGACGTAATCTCGGATACAGATCTGGGGGAAATACTTTATGAGGAAAAGTGGCTGTTGAAGAATGAGTTCGAGGGGGAGGAAATTGAAGACAGCGAATTCTATGCACATAGCATTGGTACCTTAAGAAACGGTGACATTGTCGTAATGAACATAGACGCGGCAACAGTCTCTGTATTTACGTCTGATGGACACTTCAAGACTTCCTTTAATCAAGAAGGTGGCTTTAAAGCTCCACACGACGTGGCAGTGACACAAGACAATTTGGTATTGGTCACAGATGGCGATTTGGTTAAAGTGTTTAACACTGATCAGCAGTTGATTCGTCAGTTCAGACCGGCACAAGATGAATCGGGGGAACTGCGAAAAAGTAAACTTACTTGTATTACTACGGATGAGCAAAATCGCGTAGCTGTGGCAGACGGAGAAAGAAACGTTGTGTATGTGACAAACCTTGATGGGTCGTTGATTTCAATCATTCCCACTGACATATGCCCAGGAGAGATTGCGTTCCAACACGACGACCGTTTAATTTTATCTCTTTACGGTGCGAAGAGGTTACTCTGCCTAGATCTTTCGGGTCATGAGATTTTCAGCATCAGCACGGAATCAAACGGTCAGCCCATGAGACCTAGAAGCGCGCGCTGCGACGAGGCGGGTGATATTTACGTGACAGCACGTCCCAGTGTGGACACGGCCGAAAGGAGTGAACTGCATCATTACACTGCACAAGGAGTACATGTACAGTGCATAGCTCGGGGATTATATTGGCCATTCGACTTGACGTTCTCTCCTCGTGGTGATCTCGTGGTGGCTGATCAAAACTCTGTGAAAGTTTTTCATCGAGTGTGATGGTTGAAGAGACCGTTCATTCAAACTCCCTCCGCCACAACTACTTCCTTTAAGATTTAACGATAGGTTGAAAAAGGAGTTATCGAAAGAACCAACAACCACACTCGTAATCGGTGAACAATAAAATATAATTCCCAGTTAGCCTACTCGGACAGTGGCATTGCACTGTAAAAACATTACCGTATTTTTCACGGTACATTTTTACGGGAAGTGCCCGTAAATGAATTTTTACGGGCTGAACCCGTAAAAATCCTTTTACAATGCATTGTGGGATTGCGCTCAACTGAAAAGATTTCCCGTGTAAATATTTTCTTAAGTTTTAAGTTCTTCTGCTTTTTGTAATTGATTTGTTTGCTTGGAAAGATGCAAAATTAACAGTAGTTTGGTACAAGTTAACTTAAGATGGTGACAGATGAGCGACTAATAGTAAATTTCATTTTAGTAGATGTGTGCAACCGCGAGTATAGACATAGAGCTGTATAGACTGCCGAAGTAAATACGTCATCTTTTGTTAGTTCCCTATGCAATGGCTCTACACTAAAAATCACTGAACCGTGTCTCAGTGCTTTTTCCGACGGCCATGATGTTTAGAGCCAGAGGTTGATTTGGACTTGCGTCGGGGAAATTAAATGTTAAGTAAGGTTGTTTTTGCCCTTACCCGACGTAATTATTAACACTATGTTTAGAGCCAATTACCACATCAACCACGTCACACTTCGGCTGTCTATACGATGTATGCTACATGGAGCATAAACAGAAGTCGCTACAGGTATTTTGTAGTTGAATTAGTGTCAACCAACATACCTTACATGAATACGAAGTTAAAAGTACTGGAATAAGTAATTAGTGAAAGCGAAAATACGGGAAAGCACCGTCAAAATACGGGAATAACGTAATTTTTTTACGGGATTTCCCGTTTAACAATTTACGGGACAACTGCTATAATTACGGTAAAAAGGTGGCAACTCGCTGCACAGCTTTCGACCGTAAAATTTACGGGCAAACAATGTTTACAGTGTGGGTACTAAACAGCGGTATGGTCACGTGCGGGAGTATACCTGCACGGGGACTATAGGTTCCCCTAAATTACCCAAGTTTTCCCCCCAACAAAACTTACCGGTAGTGCCTTCCCTTTTCGATCAGCGTGCAGAACAGTCTTTCTGGCCGTTTAGTCTTGGGTCCGGTGCCCCTTCCATTTCAATTCGGTGAAGACGAACCTGCAAAACGACTGAAAATGATACATGTACATAGGATATAAGCTTTAAAACGGATTTGTTATTGCTCAGTTCTTATTTTGTAAATGTTCAATTGACCGATCAGAATGTCCAGTTTCAATATCGAAATTCCTATTTTGATGGGAATTTAACCCTCTTCAGAAAGATGTAAAGAAAACAATCAAATGCCTACGCTTGATTTTGAAGAAAAGGTTCACATAATGATTGCAGTAGCACAATCCACGATCCCTATCATGAGTGTGATTCTCATGAAAGGAGAAAAAGTATTGTCATTTTGAAGAAACAAATTTTTCAATATTTCGATTAGACCTGAATTTACGATTAATCACAGTTTATTGTAAAAGAAAATTCATATTATTTCATTACATGTATAGGCAAAGCTTAAGTAGATATTCATTGTGTAATGCTCATAGCACCTTTAGAAACTTGTCAAAAACAATAGGCTTTGCTTTATTTAGTTTATTAAGCACTTGGTTTCTTTATACAGTATTGAAGTTCTAAAACAACAATCGACTATTTGACATCTGTCATATATATTGATCCTATATCAAGTACTTACAGAGGAGATTGTTTTGACAAATTTTGTAATGCTTCTGTGGTGTAAATGTTTAAATGCTATATTAAAAAATTCATATTATTTCGTTATATCCATTCATAGCTTCTTTAGATATGTTGATATCAGGGTTGTAGTCGAGTCCATCACAAGTCCCGCACAAGCCTTCAAAGGTCCTGCGTCTTAATTCAAGTCACAAGCTATTCAAATGAACCCCAACAAAGGCATTCTTTCGTGCATGTTCATCCGTTGCTTCTTTTTACAGGACTTGAGACAGACTTGTGCGGGACTCGTCACAGACTTGTGATTTTATCGGCTCTAGACTTGTGAAAGACTTGTGATGGACTCGACTACAACCCTGGTTGATATTTATCGTGTAGTGCTTAAACACATGGCAACTTTAGGAAATTGTTAAAAAACTATATATAGCTTTATGTATTTGATTTATTAAGTACTTGGTTTCTTTACACAGTATTGAAATTGTAAACAAGAATCGACTATTTGCTATCTGTGTTTCATTGATCTTAATATCAAGTACTTATAGAGAAGATTGTTTTGACAGTTTACGTAATGCTTCTATCAGGGCCAAAGTTCATATGCTATTTTTAGGAATGATTTACTGGTCACATTTGCCACAACTTGATACTGTTAGACAATCAATTTAACAAAATTATGCAAAAGGCGATGGGCCTAATAATGTACATTTGGTGGCAGTTCATGAGATTATCCCATCCTGATGTGGTCATCAGTGAGATCATGGTGAAATGAGCAATGTATCGGCCAACTGTGTTGAGACGAAATAAACAAACTGTCCGTTCACCAAAATAGAATTTAGCCCAACTTTGATCATTAAAATTGGGGGAAATGTAAATATATGGCATATACATGTGTATTGTGTACTAACGTGTTTTTATTTTTATTAGTGTCTTCAATTTAGTCTATTATTTGTTTCCCATTATTATGAGCATAAAAACAAACTTCCCTTTGGACCCAGCACCGACTGAACCAAACGTTGGCCTAAATGCGTTTGGAAATCCAATTTGTGAGGCGAATTTCATTACATCTTTATCCGTTTATAGTTGTCAGTTTCAAGGGTGAATCGCCTGTCAAAAACAAAAATTCATGTCGCGATTCACGGCTGAATTTTAACAGTCATTCATCGTTTATAATAATATACAAACTGTCGTACAAATGCCAATGGGCCTATATAGACTGTATTGTCACTGTATTATTATGTAGCAAAATACGATTTAATATGAGTGCAGTTGCACTAGATCTGCGTCGCACTGGACAAGAAAACGAAGAGCCAAATGTTGCGCATGAATAGCTGTTACTGTGTCCAATCTAGTGCACCGTACGTACACACGATTCATCTGACCTTTCACCTCGAGCCAGCAGTTTCTCATGTCTGGGAATTCCCCTGCTATTTTTGGACCACAACTCGTTTCTAAATCGCTCGTGATCATTTTTAGCGGCGCCATTTTGTGCTTTTGTTTGTGACTTCTTCCGACACCCATTTAGTACTTTACGCTATCAAACGATAGGCTATCTGTGAACGGCGAGTATACAGTTTTACGGTAAGTACGCAAAGTGCAAGTTAGTTTAGGAATGTGGCTCTGGAATTAATAGAATTTAGGTTTCACCCGGAAGTTCCAGTAACATTTTATTTTTAAAAAAGAATATATCTTGCAGGATTCACGTTCGTTCATTATACCACAGTTAACCTGCTATTAAGGCCACCTTGATAAAGATGCCACCTGCACCTTGATAAAGATGCCACCTGCGCCTGTTTATAGTGGCCACCCGAAGTTCGTCCTACTCCCAAATGCCATGTGTGGTAATATGCAACCTGTTTAAAGTGACCAGTTTTTCCCCGATCTCGAGGGTGGCCACTATATACAGGTTTCATTGTACATACGGATATTCTTCTTTTCCCACAAATTCGCAAACAAACTATACGACAGCATAAAAAACATGTCTTAATTGTGACGTCGGATCGCAGCTGCGTAGCGACAGTCTCACTCGTGTGTTTAACACGGAACCAAAAACGTGAGAATTTTAAGAAGTACATGTAAATTCAAACTACACGTATTTATAAAACATTTTGCAGGAGACCCATACCAAGTTCCCCCACAAACACCAAATTTTTAGACGGTTTGATTTAGTACTGAATTTTGTATTTCCTCACAAAAGTATAAAATTTTCTTATTTACAACACAAATTGCTAATTACTGATGGACCTGGGGTTACAACCAAACCTTACTTTTGTAAACCTGTCTGCAAGTTATGATATTTCATTTTCCCCAGGCACATTTAAACAAAAAGTCCGATGGCCGAATCTACAGCCAAATGTGAGATCGGCCAGGAACATCTGGAATGCCCAATCTGCTTGCGCCGTTTCCAAGATCCGAAAATACTTGACTGCCTCCATAGTTTCTGTCGGAATTGCTTGGAAGACTTGGTCAGCAAGCATCAACCTGATGCTGATAAGATCATCTGCCCAGTCTGTAGGAAGGCCACGGAGATTCCAGACTCGCGCCTCTCTAATCTGATTTGTGAAGAGTGTGAAGGCGGTTTGGAGGCCGTCTCCCGATGTCTGGACTGCAATGCGAACATCTGTCAACAATGCCAGGCCGCGCACAAGCGTTTTAAACACACCAAGAAGCACCGAATTGTGTCACATCTCAGTCCGCGCCAGGACGTCACAGCTAAGGATCCTCATTCCCCAAAATGCACACAGCACCCTGACCACAATCTCTCCTTTTACTGTGAGACTTGCAAGATACTGATCTGTGCAATGTGTGTAGCGCTTGACCATCGTACAGCATCGGAACATACATTAAGCAGCATTGCCGATGCTATTGGATCTCATCGTAAAGATGTTAATGACGTCTTGAAGAAGTTTCAGAAGAGCGAGGAGGAATTCAAAGCCTCTCAAGAATCCATATCTCACTCACGGAAGAGATTGAAGCTGATGGTGACCAAGGCATGCGATGATGTTTCCGCCAAGAAGAAAGAGGAAATCGCCAAAATTCAAACCAAGGCTCGGCTTCTCAGAGACCAGATCACCACAATCGGTAAGGACAGAGATGAAGAGTATGAAAAAGTGTTCAACAGTAATCGTGACAAGATGGAGAGAGCCAAGACCATTGTGACCGCTGTGAGCGACCTGATGGAACGTGCTGACGACTTTGAGATGTTGGATCTTAGGCCCAAGGTGATGCACAACCTGGAATTTCAGGAGGAACTCCTGTTTGAACAAGGTGACCACAAGAAGTCATTCATTGGGTTCAAGTGTCAAGATGTAGTCTCCGATACAGATCTGGGGGAAATACTTCATGAGGAAAAGTGGCTGTTGAAGAATGAGTTCGAGGGGGAGGAAATTGAAGACAGCGAATTCTATGCACATAGCATTGGCACCTTGAAAAACGGTGACATTGTGGAAACGAAAAGAGAAGCGGCAACAGTCTCTGTATTTACATATGATGGACACTTCAAGACTTCCTTTAATCCAGAAGGTGACTTACAGGCTCCACACAGCGTGGCAGTAACACGAGACAATTTGTTATTGGTCACAGATGGCGATTTGGTTAAAGTGTTTAACACTGATCAGCAGTTGATTCGTCAGTTCAGACCGGCACAAGATGAATCTGGGGAACTGCGAGAAAGTAAACTTACTTGTATTGCTACGGATGAGCAAAATCGCGTAGCTGTGGCAGACGAAGAAAGAAACGTTGTGTATGTGACAAACCTCGATGGGTCGTTGATTTCAATCATTCCCACTGACATATGCCCAGCACGCATTGCCTTCCAACACGACGACCGTTTGATTCTATCTCTTTACGATACGAGCTGGTTACTCTGCCTAGATCTTTCAGGTCATGAGGTTTTCAGCATCAGCACTGAATCAAACGGTGAGCTCATGAAACCTAGCGGCGTGTGCAGCGACGAGGAGGGTGATATTTACGTCACAGTTGAAGACACTGATGACACGGTCGGAAAGAGCGAACTGCATCATTACACTGCACAAGGAGTACATGTACAGTTCATAGCTCAGGGATTACTTTGGCCCTTCGACATGACGTTCTCAGCTCGTGGTGATCTCGTGGTGGCTGATTGGAACTTTGTGAAAATTTTTCATCGAGTGCGATGATTGAAGGGACCGTTCATTCAAACTCCTCTCGCCAAAACTAACTTCTTTAAGATTCAACGATAGGTTAAAAAAGGAGTTATCGAAAGAACCAACAACCAAACTCTTAAAAAATGCCCGGCACTGTGAAACGGCAAAATAATTTTTTTTAATAATTCCCAGTTAGCCTACTTGGACTGTGGCATTGCACTGGAAAAAAAAGAACTGTATTTTTCACGGTACATTTTTACGTGAAGTGCCCGTCAATTAATTTTTACGGGCCGAACCCGTAAAAAGATGCAAAATTAACAGTAGTTTGGTACAAGTTAATTTAAGATGGTGACAGATGAGCGACTAATAGTGAATTTAATTTAAATTAGTAGATGTCTGCAACCGTGAGTATAGACTGCCGAAGTGAATACGTCATCTTTTGTTATAGTTGCATAGTCAATGGCTCTACACTAAACATCACTGAACCGTGTCTCAGTGCTTTTTCCGAGGGCCATGATGTTTAGAGCCAATAACCATGTCAACCACGTCACACTTCGGCTGTCTATACGGAGCATGCCTGGAGCATAAATAGAAGTTGCTACAGGTATTTTGTAGTTGAATTAGTGTCAACCAACATACCTTACAAGAATACGAAGTTAAAAGTACTGGAATAAGTAATTAGTGAAAGCGAAAGCACCGTCAAAATACGGGAATAACGTAATATTTTACAGGATTTCCCGTTAAACAATTTACGGGACAACCGCTATAATTACGGTAAAACTGAGGAGGCAACTCGCTGCACAGCTTTCGACCGTAAAATTTACGGGCAAAAAAAAGTTTACAGTGTGGGTACTAAACAGCGGTATAGTCACGTGCGAGAGTATACCTGCACGGGGACCTAGGTTCCCCTATCAATTCCCCCAGTTTTCCCCCTAACAAAACTTACCGGTAGTGCCTTCCCTTTTCGACCACCATTATGCAAAACAGTCTTTCTGGCCGTTTAGTCTTGGGTCCGGTGCCCCTTCCATTTCAATTCGGTGAAAACGAACCTGCAAAACGACTGAAAATGATACATGTACATATAATAAGCTTTAAAACGGATTTGTTATTGCTCGGTTCTTATTTTGTAAATTGTTCAATTGACCGATCAGAATGTCCAGTTTCAATAACGAAATTCCTATTTTAACGGGAATTTAATCCTCTTTAGAAACTATCAAATGCCTAGTTATGTTTGATTTTGAAGAAAAGGTTCACATAAAGATAGCAGTAGCACAATCCACGATCCCTCTCATGAGTGTGATTCTGATGAAAGGAGAAAAAGTATTGTCAATTTGAAGAAACAAAAATTTCAATATTTCGATTAGACCTGAATTTACGATTAATCAGAGTTTGTTATAACAGAAAATTCATATTATTTCATTACATGTATATGCATAGCTTAAGTAGATATTCATTGTGTAATGCTCATAGCACCTTTAGAAACTTGTCAAAAACTGCAGGCTTTGCTTTATTTAGTTTATTAAGTACTTGGTTTCTTTATACAGTATTGAAGTTCTAAAACAACAATCGACTATTTGATATCTGTCATATATATATTGATCTTATCAAGTACTTACATAGGAGATTGTTTTGAAATTTTTTGTAATGCTTCTGTGGTGTAAATGTTTAAATGCTATATTAAAGAATTCATATTATTTCGTTATATCCATTCATAGCTTATTTAGATATGTTGATATCAGGGTTGTAGTCGAGTCCATCACAAGTCTTGCACAAGCCTTCAAAAGTTCACCACAGGTCCCTGGGTCCTAATTCAAATTACAAGCTATTCAAATTAACTCCAAAGGCATTCTTTTGTGCATGTTCATCCTTTGTTTCTTATTACTGGACTTGAGACGGACTTGTGCGGGACTCGTCACAGACTTGTGATTTTATCGGCTCTGGACTTGTGAAAGACTTGTGATGGACTCGACTACAACCCTGGTTGATATCTATCGTGTAGTGCTTAAAAACTAACCCATGGCAACTTTATGAACTTGTTAAAAAACTATATAGCTTTATGTAGTTGATTTATTAAGTACTTAATTTCTTTACACAGTAATGAAATTGTAAAAAAATAATCGACTATTTGGATCCAAGTTTCATTGATCAAGTACTTATAGTGAGATTGTTTTGACAATTTATGTAATGCTTCTATCGGGGTCAAAGTTCAAATGCTATTTTTAGGGATGATTTACTGGTCACATTTGCTACAACTTGATAATGTTAGACAATCAATTTAACAGATTTATGCAAAAGGCGATGGGCCTAATAATGTACATTTGGTGGCAGTGCATGAGATTATCCCATCCTGATGTGGTCAACAGTGAGATCATGGTGAAATGAGCAATGTATTGGCCAACTGTGTTGAGACAAAATAAACAAACTGTCCGTGGAATTTTGCCTATTAAGTTGATTATATTTAGAACGTTGGCCTATGCGGTTGCAAATCCAATTCGTAAGGCGAAATTCTAACTTGATCTGTTTTCTCTCTAAATGCAAAAGAGTGGAAAACTCACTCTTCAAAAGAGTAAATTCCTTATAAAAGCACTTCAAAAGAGCGAAAATAACTCCACATAAATTAAACCATATAAGGGACAGCTTGAAAGAGAATTGTTCCTTATATGCTCTTTTTGGGAGTGATTTTCACTCTTTTAAAGAGTTTGGTGAAAAGGAACCTGCGAAACGACTGTAAATAATACATGATGTACCTGCAGAGTCCAGCAGTTACTATTCCTGGCCAACTGCTGCCCAGGAAAATTGACCAGGTAACTTTTCTCGAGACGATACGTCCAATGCGGACACAGAGTCGGTAAAGCGCCTTGGGAGCGGCGCCGGTACATGTACACCACATCATGCATGCATGCGCTTATGTTTCGCGGTGCAGCGCATAATGTGACAAGTTTTCAGTGCGTTGTTCTTTTTGGGCACGGCATATTAATGGCAGATGTTATTGATACAGTTGAAAGTTTGATTGGTGCTCAGTACCAATGCAATATTCCCATATAATATTAACGATATTAACGTTGTGTCTTATGACAAAAGAAAGCACGACAATGCATTATAATATTGACATCTTTTCTGAAACATCGCTGCATTTAGCAAGGAGGAAGGTTCATGACCAATGCAGCTGAAATTTCTGAATGTAATTGTTCTGGAAATCTACGATACCAAAATGAACTCTGAACAGCAAATTGCTGCCTATTAGGCCTAATTACCAGTTCCGCCCCGTATCCAATCAAATTTATTTACCCAACCTTTCACCTTGAACAGTTTATCAAGCGTGGAAATTCCAAATTAGCTATTTTGGTTTAGATCAGGTGAGTTTCGACATCACTCGTGACCTTTTTTTGATGCGCCATTTTGCAGTTCATCTCTTCAGACACCCATTGCGCCAAACGTATTCTACAGTTGAAGGACGAGTGTATATAGCTTTTACAGTAAGTAATCAGAGTAATTATAGTGCAGGAAACTGATTGGAATTTCAGTGTGTCAATAGATAATGTTGACTTCCCAAAATCAATTCTTTTTAAAACTCATTTAAATTGACGCATGTGGCTTGCTGGGTGTTTACGTTTGTTCACGTTACGTTTGTTCCATTTTGGGTTGAATTCCATATCCGGATACAAATAGGATTTATACTACGATAGCATAATTATAAACCGAGTGTAAAATTACAGGTGTAATGACAAAAAGGCAAAGTTAGCAGAAAATACTCAACATTTACACACGGGGGGATTCTTTCCTCAGCCTTACATCTCCACACAAGAACTGACTGTCATCGCGAAATGTTAATAGTAAGTATAGGATAAAGCTGGGGACACAACCAAACTATATTTGTAAACCTATCTGTAAGATTTGTATGTATTTTATTTTCCCCTCAGGCACATTTAAACAAAAAGTGCGATGGCCGAATCTACAGCCAAATGTGAGATCAGCCAGGAACATCTGGAATGCCCAATCTGCTTGCGCCGTTTCCAAGATCCGAAAATACTTGACTGCCTCCATAGTTTCTGTCGGAATTGCTTGGAAGACTTGGTCAGCAAGCATCAACCTGATGCTGATAAGATCATCTGTCCAGTCTGTAGGAAGACCACGGAGATTCCAGACTCACGCCTTGAGAATCTCAAGAGCTGTTTCTTCCGGAGCTCGCTTGTCGATGACGTCAACAAACGGGAGAAGTTCCCTGAGGAAACCTCGGCTTCTAATCTCATTTGTGAAGAGTGTGAAGACGGTTTGGAGGCCGTCTTCCGATGCCTAGACTGCAATGCGAACATCTGCCAACAATGCGAGGCTGCTCACAAGCGCTTGAAACACACCAAGAAACACCGAATTGTGTCAGATCTCAGTCCGCGCCAGGACGTCACAGCTAAGGATCCTCATTCCCCAAAATGCACACAGCACCCTGACTACAATCTCTCCTTTTACTGCGAGACTTGCAAGATACTGATCTGTGCAATGTGTGGAGTGATTGACCATCGTACAGCTGAACACACATTAAACAGCATTGCCGATGCTATTGGATCTCATCGTAAAGATGTTGATGATGTTTTGAAGAAGTTTCAGGAGAGCAAGGAATTCCAAGCCTCGCAAGAATCCATATCTCACTCACGGAAGAGATTGAAGCTGATGGTGACCAAGGCATGCGATGATGTTGCCGCCAAGGAGAAAGAGGAAATTGCCAAAATTCAAACCAAGGCTCGGCTTCTCAGAGACGAGATCACCCAAATCGGTAAGGACAGAGATGAAGAGTATGAACAAGTGTTCAACAGTAATCGCGACAAGATGGAGAGAGCCAAGACCATTGTGACCGCTGTGAGCGACCTGATGGAACGTGCTGACGACTTTGAGATGTTGGATCTTAGGCCCAAGGTGATGCACAACCTGGAATTTCAGGAGGAACTCCTGTTTGAACAAGGTGACCACAAGAAGTCATTTATTGGGTTCAAGTGTCAAGATGTAGTCTCGGATACAGATCTGGGGGTAATACTTCATGAGGAAAAGTGGCGGTTGAAGAATGAGTTCAAGGGGGAGGAAACTGAAGACAGCGAATTCTGTGCACAGAGCATTGGCACCTTAACAAACGGTGACATTGTCGTAGTGAACAGAGACGCGGCAATAGTCTCTGTATTTACGTCCGATGGACACTTCAAGACTTTATTGAATCCAGAAGGTGGCTTAAAAGCTCCACAAAACGTGGCAGTGACACAAGACAATCTGATATTGGTCACAGATGGCGATTTGGTTAAAGTGTTTAACACTGATCAGCAGTTGATTCGTCAGTTCAGACCGGCACAAGATGAATCTGGGGAACTGCGAAAAAGTAAACTTGTTTGTATTGCTACGGATGAGCAAAATCGCGTAGCTGTGGCAGACGGAGAAAGAAACGTTGTGTATGTGACAAACCTCGATGGGTCGTTAATTTCAATCATTCCTACTGACATACGGCTAGAAGACATTGCCTTCCAACACGACGACCGTTTGATTCTATCTCTTTACAGTGCGAGCAGGTTACTCTGCCTAGATCTTTCGGGTCATGAGGTTTTCAGCATAAGCACTGAGTCAAACGGTCAGCTCATGAGACCTGACGGCGTGTGCTGCGACGAGGCGGGTGATATTTACGTGACAGTTGATCATGCCACTGATGATGATGATGATGATGATAATGACGACGACGACGACGACGGAAGGAGTGAACTGCATCATTATACTGCACAAGGAGTACATGTACAGTGCATAGCTCGGGGATTATATTTGCCCTTCGACATGACGTTCTCCCCTCGTGGTGATCTCGTGGTGGCTGATTACGACACTGTGAAAGTTTTTCATCGAGTGTGATGGTTGGAAAGACCGCTCTTTCAAACTCCCACGACCACAACTACCTCCTTTAAGATTCAACGATAGGTTGAAAAGGGAGTTATCGAAAGAACCAACAACCACACTCTTAAAAAATTGGACTTGTGAAAGACTTGTGATGGACTCGACTACAACCCTGGTTGATATCTATCGTGTAGTGCCTAAAAACTAACTCATGGCAACTTTAGGAACTTGTTAAAAAACTATATAGTTTTATGTATTTGATTTATTAAGTGCTTGGTTTCTTTACAAAGTATTAAAATTGTAAAAAATATCGACTATTTGATATCTGTGTTTCACTGATCTTAATATCAAGTACCTATAGAGAGATTGTTTTGACAATTTATGTAATGCTTCTATCGAGGTCGAAGTGCAAATGCTATTTTTAGGATGATTTACTGGTCACAGTTGCTACAACTTGATACTGTTAGACAATCAATTTAACAAAATTATGCAAAAGGCGATGGGCCTAATAATGTACATTCGGTGGCAGTGCATGAGATTATCCCATCCTGATGTGGCCATCAGTGAGATCATTGTAAAATTAGCAATGTATCGGCCAACTGTGTTGAGACGAAATAAACAAACTGTCCGTTCACCAAAATGGAATTTAGCCCAACTTTGATCATTAAAATTTGGGGAAATGTAAATATATAGCAAACATGTGTATTGTGTACTAACGTGTTTTTAGTTTTATTGGTGCCTTCCATTTAGTCTATTATTTGTTTCCCATTATTATGAGCATAAAAACAACCTTTCCTTTGGACCCAGCACCGATTGAACCAAACGTTGGCCTAAATGCGGTTGGAAATCCAATTGGTAAGGCGAATTTCATAACATTTGTATCATTCTGTTTATAGGTTTTATTGTTCTGTTTATATTCAGTTTTAAAGGTAGAACACATCATTTGCACTGACCCCAATATTTTTTCACGAGTTGACAAGTGTTAAGAACAATGAAATCAAATACCACATGATTATATTTCAGACCGAAATGGTATTTTGTGTGAGAAATTAACAACTGAAGGTAGTTTTCTTTTTTACAATTTAACTCAACACAAAAACCATGCATGGATTTTTCAAGTTTTCATAAGTATTGTGGCGGCCGATCTCGCCCAGGTTGTCACCTCTAGCAGTCCAAGTGTTGACTACTCCTCTAGTCGGCAGATCATGTCAGCGATCGGAGGTGAAGGCCCGTTTAGACAGAAATATACCGCCTCTACGCGTGGCTGCACTAAACCTCACCCTCACAGTAATTGTCGGAGGGTAATACATGTACAAGGAAGTAAATACAGAGGAGACTGAATCTCAGTGAACGCAAACTTTAATGATCAATAACATGTCATCTGGATCCTTTATTTAATCCAACAGAGGCTAATTGAGGCTTCCCCGTGTATGCATCTAAATGCTGGCTGTACTGGACGGTGCGGCGGAGTCTGGCTAAGTAGTAGCCTCGGGGCCGTTCGCGGCGCTGCACGCCTCCCGTGTACCGGTACTCCGCCTCCTGACCCGTGCGCGCGCTATCTGCGCCGAGTGGGTCTATACTCCCTCGGTCCTCCGAGGCAGCGAGTCCAAGCGCGTACGCTTCCGGCTCCGTCTCGGTACGTCGTACGGTAGCCTCTCGTACTTCCGCCTCCGGTAGCCTCCGGACGCCCGTGGTCTAGACTCCAGCCCGTCTCCACCTCACCGCTCAGTACGCCGTCACGTCCTACCGTGCCTACCTGGCAATCCTCTCAGGTTGGCACCCGACTATACGATTGGGGACTGACGATAACGTCTTACTCGATGTTGTTCTAACAACAGACGACTGAGAACTAACTGCGCGAGCTGAGCTCGCGGCTTCTTATACTACAGCCGGCAGCATCGTGCGCCCTCTGTAGTTCATATGAATCATCATACAAGTGTACGATAGGTAATTTTCGCTACATAGCCTCCTTCTTAGCATTAACGTCCTCGTTCATATCAGCTAAAGACCCTAAATTTAAGCAAATTACACTCTTACCCTTAACGTTATGCAATATGGGTCCATACAGCATACGTTGGGCGCCTCCTTATACATGCGCCTCTTATAAAAGAAAACATAATATGGTTATAAACTTTTAGCATAGGCCTAAGCCTCTTTAAAAACATGAGGGAACGTTAAACTAAGAAAAACGTTTGAAAAGCCTTTAAGGAAACTTTAAAACTCTTAAAATGTTCGGCACTACTTTTTCACAAAGTTCTCGTCAAAAACGACCTCGTACACGCGCTCCAGGCGGTGCTCCCGCATCTTCACTCCATCTTCAAACTCCTTTGTGGTGGAGACTTCTGTAACCTTGGTGACCTTGCCTCTAAGGACCTCGTGCAATGGGGTAACGTGTTCTGGTCGCAGCTTTTCTCCCTTAACATCTCTAGTGGGACGGGGATCTGGTGCATCCGGTTCCTGTTCAGGCAACACGGGTTCGGGGCTGCCTTCGCCTATTTCCTTATCCCTCATAGCCTGGAACATTTCTCGGGGTTTGCCTGTCAGTGGGATCCTCCGTTTCGGAGCTGGCGCCTCCTCTGTCAGAAGCGACGTCGACGCTGCTGGGGACAACGACAAATCCATAGCTACATTCGGTGGGGCCGCCGAAAGATCCATTGGGGCATCGTTTCCTAATTGTTCCTCACACTCTACCTCTCCAGCGTCTACTGATCCTTCGTATTCCGAGTCCTCCTCGGGTGAACGACTTCTTTTAGCGGCTTCTTCACTCAGTATGGCCTTGGCTTCCTCCCAAGTTTCAGCGTCGCCAAGATCCCTTGTCACCGTAATGCGCCTCGTCTCCCTAGGTGCCTCTCTCTCTAATGCACGTCGCCTATGTACTCGTTCCTCCTCTGTCTCCAAGGGAAGAGCATCCACCTCCCGCATGTGCCTCTCATGGTTCTTGCTGTAGTGTCTGCGCAGGTTGTCCTTCCTAGTGCTCCTGAACTCACACCTCTCGCACCAGGCGTATAGTGATGGTCCATGATCTACCTGTCGGTATCGCGCCAGGCTGGTCCTGTGGCGAAAGTGCTTCACGCATTCCTCACATGCGAACTTTCTTTTCTCCTTAGTCATCGCATCAGCTCCTGCAACCAAGCAGAGGAAATGTGCCATGATTAGTAGTGTACTATTTACAGATATATACAAGCTCTAATAGCGATAACGGTGAGGCAACTGCCTCATCCGTGTTGGATTCCGTCGAATCGCAGGGGAGTTTCCGGCGTCCTGCACCTCCTTGGTAGCACCACGGTCGTCAGATTTTCCGGTGTCCGTTTGAGGATCGCATGGGGCATCGTAACCATCGGTTGGATCTGGGGACACATGTCCTCGCCGTCTAGCGGGGGGTCTTCTCCGAGTAAGGTGCTCGCGGCCTGCCTGTGTTCTTCCTCCCTCAACTGCCGGTCCTGTCTGCCAGGGGTCCAGGGGAGTGCCTAGGTATGGTTTCATCCGATCAAAATGAACCACCCGCATCGTTCCTCTCGGCTTTTTCTGGATGCGGTAGTGGACGTCAGAAAGTTTATTCACGATAAGGTATGGTCCTTCCCATTTGGATACCAGTTTAGGGGAAACCCCCTTCTTCCTAGCGGGGTTGTAGAGCCAAACGAAGTCGTCCACCTTATAGCCTGCTCCCTCAACGCGTCTGTCATAAGTCATCTTCTGACGTCTAGCACTAGATTTCGCCGTTTGCCTGGCCCGTTCATGGGCCTTCTGCATTCTGTCGCGCAGCTCTCCGCCATAGTCAGTGACAGGTTGTTCCACCTCGTCAGGTGGAGGTCCAACATTAAGTAAATCCACGGGGAGCATGACCTCCCGACCCAGCATAAGCATTAGGCGTTTCTCCGGTTGATTCTTGGGGCACCGACCTATATGCAGATGTTGCAAAGGATAGCTGTCGGTCCCAATCTCTTTGTCCACGTCCAGGATCTAACATCATCGAAACGGTGTCAATCAGAGTGCGATTATATCGCTCTATTAACCCATCGGATTTCGGGTTATAGGCGACAGTGCGAGTCTTTTTGATGCCTAGGATGCGACACATTTCGGCAAATACATCCGCTTCAAAATTGCGCCCTTGATCGGAGTGTAGCTCCTTGGGCACTCCATAACGGCACACAAAGTTTTCCACGAAGGCCTTTCCCACTGTCACGGCAGTGCTATCTGGGAGCGCATATGCCTCCATCCATCTCGTAAAATAATCGCCTACAACCAGCACCCATTTTTTTCCTTCGTCTGTCTCCGGAAGAGGTCCAACAAGGTCTAGTGCAACCCTCTCCATCGGGGCGCCTACTTGATACTGTCTGAGTGGTGCCCGCCTTTGTTTAGCTGGGGACTTCCGCCTAGCACATGTCTGGCACCTCCGACACCACGTTCTAACGTCTACCGCCATGCTGGACCAGTAAAATCTCGTTTTGAGTTTGGCGAGTGTGCGGCTTATCCCAAAGTGACCTCCAGTCTTTCCTCCATGTACTTCAGCCATTGCAGCCTCTCGGAACTTGAGGGGAAGAATCACCTGCCACTTTACCTCCAGACCATTGTGTGACTCCCAGCGGCGGCATAACACCGACTCCCTCACCTCTAATTGGTCCCATTGTGACCAATACACCTTGACCGGTGGGGCATGGAAGGATACACTTTTCCACTCAGGTCGCGTATCCGAGTCCTCCCTTGCGCGTATCACCCAGCCAATAGAGGGATCTTCCAGCTGGCCTTTCCGCAAATCCTCTTTGGAGGCAGAAGGCTCTAGTGATGTCACCCTCACATCCGCCTTCACAGATGCTTCCACATCGTCACTATCTTCCAGTCCACATTGCTTGCATGGACGGCGCGACAAGCCGTCGGCGTTCCCATGCTTTTTGCCCGGCCGATGAACGATATTATAGTCGTACTGTCCAAGCACCTCCAGCCAACGAGCAACTTGGCCTTCGGGATTCTTGAAGCTTACCAGCCAGCGCAGAGCCGAGTGATCTGTCCGTATTGTTATCCTTTGTCCGTATAGGTATGGCTTAAAGTGTTTGAGGTACACGATGACTGCCAGGAGCTCTCTACGCGTAACACAGTAATTTCTTTCCGGCTTGGAAAGGGTACGGCTCGCGTATGCAACGACATGCTCCACCCCGTCTTGTATCTGTGACAATACCGCTCCTATACCGACTCCGCTCGCATCCGTATCAAGGATATAATTTTCCTCCGGTTCGGGATATACAAGTATGGGCGCCTCCTGCAAACGCGTCTTCAACGTTTGGAAAGCCTCCTCGCATTCCTCGCTCCAATGAAAAGCTTGTGATTTCTCAGTAAGTCTGTGAAGTGGGCGCGCAATATCCGCGAAGCCTCTTATGAACCTTCTATAATATGAGGCTAGGCCTAGGAAACTCCTCACCATTCTAACATCCGTTGGGGTAGGCCAGGACCGTATCGCCTCCACTTTCTCCGGATCGGTGGATATCCCGTCCTGGTACACCACATGGCCCAAGTACTTCACAGACTGCCTAAAGAGGTGGCATTTCCCCGGTTTTAGCTTTAGTCCGGCTGCGCGAAACCTCAGGAACACCTCTCGCAGGCGGTTTATCTCCTCCATAATGGTTCGTCCATATACTATGACATCGTCCAAATACACGAGCAAGGTTTCCCACTGCAAGCCTGACGTCACCCTTTCCATGAGCCTCTCGAAGGTGGCGGGGGCGTTGCACAGACCGAAGGGCATTACCCTCCAGCTGTACAAGCCCCCTCGCACCACAAAAGCAGATTTCCGTTGCG
This sequence comes from Henricia sp. BOLD:AAB3569, assembly GCA_037783545.1. Taxonomy (NCBI): domain Eukaryota; kingdom Metazoa; phylum Echinodermata; class Asteroidea; order Spinulosida; family Echinasteridae; genus Henricia; species Henricia sp. BOLD:AAB3569. Next base: position 519,878 of record JBBELK010000263.1, on the reverse strand, counting down.
CCTCCTCATCCAGTTCGACCTGCCAATAGCCGGAGGCAAGATCCAAGGTCGAGAACCATCTTGCCCCGGCTAATGCGTCCAAGGTGTCGTCAATTCGTGGTACCGGGTAGGCGTCCTTAATTGTCCTCTCATTGAGCCCCCTGTAATCCACACAAAATCTCTGTGTCCCGTCCTTCTTTCGAACAAGAACGACGTTTGACGCCCACGGGCTATCAGTTGGCTCAATGATGCCTCTCTCGAGCAAGTCCGCAACCTGACGATCGATTTCCTTTTGGTTGAACGGCGGCTGCCTCCTTGGCCTCTCCTTTACATGTCGTGCATTTCCAGTATCAATGGTGTGCTTCACCAAGTCTGTCCTTCCCAAATCGCCATCTCCTTTTGAGAACACGTCTGAAAAATCGGTCAAGAGTCCAGCGATGGCGTAATGGTATTGCGGCTCCAGCCCCTCAACACTACGCTTCCAAAGGTCTTGAAGATAACCCGGTACATGAACTTTCCGGCTCTCTGAGTATGCAATGTTCCTAGGGGCCTCTTGGATATCAGCCTCGTCCACTGGAATAAGTTGACCAGCGATCGTTCCACTTTTAAGGACACACTTCTGACGACCTGGGTTCAATACCCTCAATGCAAGTGTTTCTTTATCCGTGCTGACCAACGATCTCGCCAGTATTAATCCTCTATGGGCGAGTCCTCCGCCTCCTTCAGTCGGCTCTATCACACCAACATGGCACGCCTCCTGCGTCTTAGCCACTCTTCCAGGTACGATGGTTTCGTGTCCCGGTGGAATGACCGTAGTCTCCGCTACAACAATTCTTGCGCACAGCAATGTTCCCCACTTGCTTGTACATTTGATGTGCTCCCCATTCAGAATAAGCTCCAAGGCCTTGAAGTCCAGTACTCCTCCTGTTGGAACAAGAAAGTCCATCCCGAGTATCCCTGATGCATTAACTTTAGCAAAGACGGCCCGGACTGGATGTATTGTCCTGCCGACTCTCACCTCAATTTGTGCGGACCCCAGCGCTTCTATTGGCGTCCCATCCGCCTGGAACACTTTTATTCCTTGGTTTTCCAGGGCCGGTCGCTTCTCGCGTGGTATCTTGTAGTACGCCTCAGTCGAGATTATCGTGTCGGTCGTCCCTGTATCAACAAGAAATGAAATTTCCAGTGATCGGACCTTTCCGTTGACGTAAAGTCCTTTCGTTGGGGATAGTTGCGGCACCACTATCTTGTGTCCTTCGTATGGCAAACGTTCAGTCCTGGTATCGCTTAATTTGTCTCGGGATGACCCTCTTTGGGCTCCAGCCTTCCCTCGGGTCGCAGGGCAGGCTGATTTGCGTTTCCCTGATGCCGTTGCTTGATCTTTCTCAACGGGCATTCCCTTGAAAAATGTCCAAGCCCTTGACACCTGTAACATATGTCATCGGGTGTTGCTTGTCGCTTTGGGCAGGATCGGTACATTTTGGGGTCCCGCCTCCTTGCTGCTTGTGAAGTATCTCCACTTTGGGCGGACTCTGTCTGACCGGTCCGGTCCTCAAACAATCTCTGTTGTTCCTCTTTGGCACTGTCGCTCAACATCCTACACTTCCAATTGGTAGGTTTGTATCCAGTTCTCTGAGCCTCGATTTTCTCAAAGTTTTCAGTGGATAATGCTGCTTGTATGGCTTCTTCGAGCGTTGATGGTCTAGCTCGGAAAACTCCTTCACGAATAGATTGGCTGGCTAAGGCATCCGAAAAGTGTCCTCTGGCGAGACGGTCCCGTCCACTTTCGTCGAATTCCGGGTAAGCTAAAGCAGCCAACTCACGTACCGCTTGGCCAAGTTCCTGAATTGCCTCCTTTGGCCCTTGCCTCCTATTTCTTAGCTCCATGAGAAAGTTTTTCGCGCCCTGACCAGGGCCAAAACGTCTGTCCAAAAGTTTCAGCAATTCCTTGTATTTGTGTCTCTTTCTTTCCCCATGCCTGAGTAAAACTTTGAGTGCCGGGCCTTGGAGGCTCGCCGCTAAGAATACGCCTGCCTCCTCGTCGTCCCATCCATTTGCCAACCTACAGGATTCGAAATGCTCCTTGTAGTCTATCCATGGCTGCTTTCCTCCAAATCTATCGCGGATGATTCTGGGGCGGCGGGGTTCCTTAATCATAGCTCCATAGGAGGCTCCAGCGCCTCCTCCTGATTGGCATTCATCTGGTGTCTTAATAAGAGTCTCATTAGGCTCCATTGGACTCGCCTCTACGTGCGGCTTTGCATGTTCTTTTTGAACCGTAGAATGTGCCTGTGGCACCAATGTCCTATTTCCCTCCGTCGGTGTCCAATTACTCTCAGCAGCCTCTGACATCGGGGTCATGGAGGGATATCCAGTCGCCATCACCGAGTCCATTGAAACATCTTGATGTGGTACACGCCGCCAAGCTTCCTCCAGCCGCGACTGTCTTTCTGTCAGTTGCTTGATTTTAGCCTCCATGTTCGTGTTTTCCTCCATTGAATGCTGCAACTCGTCCTCCTTCATTTGGAGGTCTATTCGGAGTAGGTCAACCTCCTCCCGGAGTTCATCAATGTTTAGATCGGTCATCATAGTTTACTTTTTGGATCCTATAATCCTCCACGTTCTGCAATTTAATTTTCTCGAGGCTACCTTATTAGATAGCTGATCCACCCGTTATCCTCACTGTGTACATGGGTCCAGTTACTGCCAGGCGTAGATCCCACTTCTGACACCATTTGTGGCGGCCGATCTCGCCCAGGTTGTCACCTCTAGCAGTCCAAGTGTTGACTACTCCTCTAGTCGGCAGATCATGTCAGCGATCGGAGGTGAAGGCCCGTTTAGACAGAAATATACCGCCTCTACGCGTGGCTGCACTAAACCTCACCCTCACAGTAATTGTCGGAGGGTAATACATGTACAAGGAAGTAAATACAGAGGAGACTGAATCTCAGTGAACGCAAACTTTAATGATCAATAACATGTCATCTGGATCCTTTATTTAATCCAACAGAGGCTAATTGAGGCTTCCCCGTGTATGCATCTAAATGCTGGCTGTACTGGACGGTGCGGCGGAGTCTGGCTAAGTAGTAGCCTCGGGGCCGTTCGCGGCGCTGCACGCCTCCCGTGTACCGGTACTCCTCCTGACCCGTGCGCGCGCTATCTGCGCCGAGTGGGTCTATACTCCCTCGGTCCTCCGAGGCAGCGAGTCCAAGCGCGTACGCTTCCGGCTCCGTCTCGGTACGTCGTACGGTAGCCTCTCGTACTTCCGCCTCCGGTAGCCTCCGGACGCCCGTGGTCTAGACTCCAGCCCGTCTCCACCTCACCGCTCAGTACGCCGTCACGTCCTACCGTGCCTACCTGGCAATCCTCTCAGGTTGGCACCCGACTATACGATTGGGGACTGACGATAACGTCTTACTCGATGTTGTTCTAACAACAGACGACTGAGAACTGACTGCGCGAGCTGAGCTCGCGGCTTCTTATACTACAGCCGGCAGCATCGTGCGCCCTCTGTAGTTCATATGAATCATCATACAAGTGTACGATAGGTAATTTTCGCTACAGTATTACACTATGAACAACTAACAATGGAAATTCGGCACACACCAAACATGTTAATAACAATGGTTTGTGCCCAATTTCCATTGCTCATAGTGTTACTGCACAAGGCAGTTTTATCAACATGGGCTTTTAATAACGCCCCTTTTACCAATCATGTGTTCTACCTTTAAGTGTGAATCGCCTGTCAATAACAAAACAAGTCATTTCAGAAATCACGGCTGAATTTTAACAGTCATTCATAGTGGGTCTTTCGTATTGTCACTGTATAATTATTATGTAGCAAAATACTATCTAATACAATGAGTACACATGTCAAGAACAATTTGAACAGCCAATAAATGCTAGCTGCGTATGAAAAGATATTACCGCTGTGTCCAATCCAATACACCGTAGGCGTACGTACACACTTTATCTGACCTTTCACCCCGAGCCAGCAGTTTATCATGTCTGGGAATTCCCGCAGCTATTTTTGGTCCACAAAGGATGCAACAGGCTTGTTTCGTGACCGGTTTTCGGCATTTTGTGCTTTCATTTGCGACTTAAGGTTCTGACACACATTTAGTACCTTACGATCTACGTCATCAAACGACAGATTACATTATACGGGTGAACGACGACTTTAGACTACACACAGTTTTATACGGTAAGTACTCGGGAATTGGCTGGAATTACCATGTAGGTTTCATCCCGCTTGCTGTGAATTTACGATCGTTGCACTCAAACCTGCTATTAAGTCCACCTTAATGCCCCCTTAATGTATAATGTCCAATGCTAATGCAACCACGGAGGTAGGAAAATATCCTACCTCCATGATGCAACCAGTAGGCCTATATACAAGGAGACACCTGTTTATAGTAGCCATTTTTTTGCGGTCCCAAGGGTGCCAAGTAATATACATGTACATGTTTCATTGTACGACATTCATTTACCCGCACAAATTCGCCAACCAAGAATAAAACGGCATGGCCTTGTGACGGATCACAGCTGCGTTGGCCTACCGTAGCGATAATCTCACTAACAAGTCTAATGTGTTTATAAAAGCGGGCCTCCAACTGTGCGATTTTTGCTACGAAATTCCTACGAATTAGTACGATTACCAGAGACTGTCTATAGACTCTACACACAATCGTACCCAATCGTAGCTAATCGTAGGAAATTCATGGCAAAAATCGCACAGTGGGAGGCCCGCTTAACACGAACATTCATTGCAACTATATACATACAAGTATTATCATAAACCATACAAGTATAATGCATGGGTGTGCTATTAGTGGATGATATAACTCAAGTGGGAGTGATCATGATTTATGTCTCCTTCAAGGAGCACGTAGCTGAACAATCACTCACCGCATCTTTTCCTACCTCCATGGTTAGACTATAAGTGGAAGATTAGGCCTACTTCCACTTAACATCGTTTCGACCGATTCCATACTTCGTGTAAAACACGACATCATTTATTTATTGGCGCATTGAAACTTTTAATTATATATTTATAATATTCACAACGCAGTAACAACATACCGTTTGAAATCAAGATTGAAGTAAGATTAAACTAGTTATAAAACATTCCGCAGGAAGCCACAGCCAAATCCAATACAAGTTTTTACGGTTTGATTTAGTACTAAAATCTGTATTTCGTCACATAAAAACATAACATATTTTCTATTTACAACACAAATTTGTAACACCAAAAGTATACATACGATGGACATAACAGCATATAAGATAATTACTGATGGACCTGGGGTTACAACCAAACCTTACTTTTGTAAACCTGTCTGCAAGTTATGATATTTCATTTTCCCCAGGCACATTTGAACAAAAAGTGCGATGGCCGAATCTACAGCCAAATGTGAGATCAGCCAGGAACATCTGGAATGTCCAATCTGCTTGCGCCGTTTCCAAGATCCGAAAATCCTTGACTGCCTCCATAGTTTCTGTCGGAATTGCTTGGAAGACTTGGTCAGCAAGCATCAACCTGATGCTGATAAGATCATCTGCCCAGTCTGTAGGAAGGCCACGGAGATTCCAGACTCGCGCCTTGAAAATCTCAAGAGCTGTTTCTTCCTGAGCTCGCTTGTCGATGACGTTAACAAACGGGAGAAGTTACCTGGGGAAACCTCGGCTTCTAATCTGATTTGTGAAGAGTGTGAAGACGGTGTGGATGCCGTCTCCCGATGCCTGGACTGCAATGCGAACATCTGCCAACAATGTGAGGCTGCGCACAAGCGCGTGAAACACACCAAGAAACACCGAATTGTGTCAGATCTCAGTCCGCGCAAGGACGTCACAGCTCCAGATCCCCATTCCCCAAAATGTACACAGCACCCTGACCACAATCTCTCCTTTTACTGCGAGACTTGCAAGATACTGATCTGTTCAATGTGTGCAGTGATTGACCATCGTACAGCAGCAGAACACACATTAAGCAGCATTGCCGACGCTATTGGATCTCATCGTAAAGATGTTGATGACGTCTTAAAGAAGTTTCAGAAGAGCGAGAAGGAATTCCAAGCCTCTCAAGAATCCATATCTCACTCACGGAAGAGATTGCAGCTAATGGTGACCAAGGCATGCGATGATGTTTCCGCCAAGGAGAAAGAGGAAATTGCCAAAATTCAAACCAAGGCTCGGCTTCTCAGAGACGAGATCACCAAAATCAGTAAAGACAGAGATGAAGAGTATGAACAAGTGTTGAACAGTAATCGTGACAAGATGGAGAGAGCCAAGACCATTGTGACCGCAGTGAGCGACCTGATGGAACGTGCTGACGACTTTGAGATGTTGGATCTTAGGCCCAAGGTGATGCACAACCTGGAATTTCAGGAGGAACTCCTGTTCGCACAAGGTGACCACAAGAAGTCATTTATTGGGTTCAAGTGTCAAGATGTAGTCTCGGATACAGATCTGGGGGAAATACTTCATCAGAAAAAGTGGCTGTTGAAGAATGAGTTCAAGGGCGATGGAACTAAAGACAAGTTATTTAGAGCATATAGCGTTGACGCCTTAAAAAACGGTGACATTGTCGTAACGAACAGAGACGCGGCGACAGTCTCTGTATTTACGTCTGATGGACGCTTCAAGACTTCCTTTAATCCAGAAGGTGGCTTGCAGGCTCCACTGTACGGCATGGCAGTAACACAAGACAATTTGATATTGGTCACAGATGGCGATTTGGTTAAATTGTTTAACACTGATCAGCAGTTGATTCGTCAGTTCAGACCGGCACAAGATGAATCCGGGGAACTGCGAGAAAGTAAACTTATTTATATTGCTACGGATGAGCAAAATCGCATAGCTGTGGCAGACAATGAAAGAAACGTTGTGTATGTGACAAACCTCGATGGGTCGTTGATTTCAATAATTCCCACTGACAAATGCCCAGCAGGCATTGCCTTCCAACAGGACGACCGTTTGGTCCTATCTATCTGGTCTGCTGGAAGGTTACTCTGCATATATTTTTCGGGTCGTGAGGTTTTCAACATCAGCACTGAATCGAACGGTCTGCCCATGAGATCTAGCGGCGTGTGCTGCGACGAGGCGGGTGATATTTACGTGACAGTTCATCCCAGTGTTAACATCGCCAGAAAGAGTGAACTGCATCATTACACTGCACAAGGAGTACATGTACAGTGCATAGCTCAGGGATTATATTTCCCCTTCGACATGACGTTCTCTCCTCGTGGTGATCTCGTGGTGGCTGATTACAAATCTGTGAAAGTTTTCCATCGAGTGTAATGGTTGGGGGACCGTTCATTCAAACTCCCTCCGCCACAACTACTCCCTTTAAGATTTAACGATAGGTTGAAAAGGGAGTTATCGAAGGAACCAACAACCAAACTCTTAAAAAATGCCCGGCACTGTGAAACGCCAAAAAAAAATATCAAATTCGCAGTTAGCCTACTCGTATGGGGCGCCGTTCGTCAACTAATTATTTAGGCGAATTATAGCATGTTTTTTCCATGGTTTATCTTAATTCTGTGTAAATAATGCATTTGTGTCAAAGGCCGTTTATGGTTTACAAACAACTCGATTCTTTACAAAACAGGAAATATACTTGTAGCTGTGCAAATTCATTATTTACAAATAATGAAAATAACCTCGGCGTTCCATACTTTATTAATGAAACCGACCAGTGTACATTTCAATGGTTTACAAACAAGAGAATTGTATCGTTCATAGACAATTCCATGGTTTATAAATAATGAATACTGCACATTGCTGCACGTTTTTCTGGTTTACAAATAATACAAAACTATCCAGTGCGCAATTACATAATTTATAAACCAAGAAACTTGCACCGGGGTCTGATTTTCTATGGTTTATAAATAATTAAAATTGGTTAGTGGATGTACAATTCCATGGTTTATAAACAATCTAAGCTGCGCCGTTCTAATCAATTTTGTGGATTCTGTGGTTTGTAAACAATTACAAATAGTCAATAGGCGTGCATTTTGATGGTTTGTAAATAATTGAAAGTGATTGTTGGCTCACAATTTCATGGTTTATAAATAATGAAAATGAACTAGTTAGTGTGTCGCAAAATTTCATGGTTTACAAACAGAAAAAAATAAAGCATTATACACTTGTCTGTTGTTTGTAAAGGTTGACTATCGATAAAATAAGAAGTATTATGCACTCGGTACATCTCAAAATACGATCATTGACGAAAAATTGAAGGGTTTGTAAATAATGAAAATGGACTAGTTAGTGTGTCGCAAAATTTCATGGTTTACAAACAGAGAAAATTAAAGCTTTATACACGTTTCTGTCGTTTGTAAAGGTTGACTATCGATAAAATAAGAAGTATTATGCACTCGGTACATCTCAAAATACGATCATTGACGAAAAATTGAAGGGTTTGTAAACCATGAAAAACACGCTTCATAAACGTTTATTATAATCCAGTAACGTTGCGAGAGCAATGGGTGCGTTCAATTAGCTATCATCGAGTCATAAGGTGCTCGTTCATAGTGTGAACAGTCCGGCAGACCATGGCAACAAATGTATTTATGTGTACAGCTCATCGAACGCCACGGCACAGCCTTCAGCGCGCGCGCGGGAAATTCCAGGTTCATTACCCGACTAAACCTAGCCGCGTATTGGGCCTAAAATCCAGCCGCGGTCTTAAAATCTCAAACGGATGTAGTAAAAGGTGATAAAATCTTATTTTGTATTACACGAGTTAAATAATAATAATAATAATTACATTTATATAGCGCGCATTCCATATAAATATGTTCATGTGCGCTGCACATTTTAAAAACGAAACTAATCACATCATCGTTACTTAATTAAGATTAAAAATCATAAATCAAAGGCAAGTTTAAAAAGATATGTTTTAACTTCAGTTTTAAACTTCTCAAGACTCCTAAGATTTCTGATGTGACCTGGAAGTTTGGACCATAGTTTAGGGGCAGCGGTCTGAAAAGCACAATCGCCTAATGAAACTTTACATTTAACATTTCCCGGAGTCAGTAACACACTATTCATTGAACGAAGACTCTGGCAATGAAATTGTTAAAATTCTCATAGAAATGTATTTCTTTTCACGGTGTTACCTAACTCAGTCATCTACCGGGCTGATTAAATTTTAAATGGTAATTTTAATTTATTAATTTTTAATTAATTTTAATTAATGAGGAGTCTCCATTTTCCACCCCAAAAGTGCCGAAAACTTAATACTGCCGACAAAATGGTCCCTTTAAAAGAAAATGTACACCACATAGTTTCAAAAATTAGCATTTTTATTACATAATCTGTTTGATCCGTCAATGGGGCACATCAAATTTTGGATGAAGCCAAATCGGTCCACAAATTAGTGCTTAATTAAATGGCTAATAAGGAGTCTGGTTTCCACTATAAAAGTGTCGAAAACTTAATACTGCTGACAAAATGTCCCTTTAAAAGTAAATGTACCCAGTGCGCAAGCCGCGGTCGGGCCGTCAGCGGCCCGCTAGCGGCACCGCTAGCGGGCCGCTGGTGGCAGCCACCCGCGGACCGCGGACCGCTAGTGCTCCGTTGGCGATTGAGGAGCGGCAGTGGCACTGGTGGTTTGCCACTGGATACCGCTAGTGGTTCGTAGTAGCTCGGGAGCTGTAAAACGCTGTTCGCGTGCCACTTGCAAGCCACCGGCGAACCGCCGGTGGTTTTTGGTCGGTGTGCCGATGCCGACCGGTCGCTTCCCAGCCGACGGCAGCCGACGGCGGTCAGTGTGAAAAATTTGCATTTTTATTACATATTCCGTTTGTTCCGTCCATGGGGCAGATCAAATTTTGGAGGAAGCCAAATCGGTCCACAAATTAGTGCTTAATTAAAGGGCTAATGAGAAGTCTCCATTTTCCACCCCAAAAGTGCCGAAAACTGAATACTGCTGACAAAATGGTCCCTTTAAAAGAAAATGTACACTACATAGTTTCAAACGGATTATGTAATAAAAATGCAAATTTTTCAAACTATGTGGTGTACATTTTATTTTAAAGGGACCATTTTGTCAGCAGTATTAAGTTTTCGGCACTTTTTTAGTGGAAACCAGACTCCTTATTATCCCTTTAATTAAGCACTAATTAGTGTACCGATTTGGCTTCCTCCAAAATTTGATCTGCCCCATGAACGGATTAAATGGATTACTAGTATGTAATACAAATGCTAATTTTTAAAACTATGTGGTGTACGTTTTCTTTTAGTTTTTTGGCACTTTTGGGGTAAAAAATGGACACTCCTCATTAATTAAAATTAATTAAAAATTAATTAATTAAAATTACCATTCAAAATTTAATCAGCCCGGTAGATGACTAAGTTAGGTAACACCGTGAAACAAAATACATTTCTTTGAGAATTTTAACAATTTCTTTGCCAGAGTCTCAGAACTCGTGTAATAAAAAATAAGAATATGTTTACATAGATAGATGGCGCTTTACAAATGCATGTGTTATTATTATTATTATTTTATCACCTTTTACTACATCCGTTTGAGATTTTAAGACCGCGGCTGAAACCGCTGCTGAGACCGCTGCTGGATTTCGGGCCCAATACGCGGCTAGGTTTAGTCAGCTAATGAACCTGGAATTTCCCGCGCGCGCGCTGAAGGCTGTGCCGTGGTGTTTGATGAGCTGTACACATAAATACCTTTGTTGCCATGGTCTGCCGGACTGTTAACACTATGAACGAGCACCCCTATGACTCGATGATAGCTAATTGAACGCACCCATTGCTCTCGCAACGTTACTGGATTTATATAATAAACGTTTATGAAGCGTGTTTTTCATGGTTTACAAACCCTTCAATTTTTCGTCAATGATCGTATTTTGAGATGTACCGAGTGCATAATACTTCTCTTTTTATCGATAGTCAACCTTTACAAACGACAGACAAGTGTATAAAGCTTAATTTTTTTCTGTTTGTAAACCATGAAATTTTGCGACACACTAACTAGTTCATTTTCATTATTTAGAAACCATGAAATTGTGAGCCAACGATCACTTTCAATTATTTACAAACCATCAAAATGCACGCCTATTGACTATTTGTAATTGTTTACAAACCACAGAATCCACAAAATTGATTAGAACGGCGCAGTTTAGATTGTTTATAAACCATGGAATTGTACGTCCACTAACCAATTTTCATTATTTATAAACCATAGAAAATCAGACCCCGGTGCAAGTTTCTTGGTTTATAAACCATGTAATTGCGCACTGGATAGTTTTGTATTATTTGTAAACCAGAAAAACGTGCAGCAATGTGCAGTATTCATTATTTATAAACCATGGAATTGTCTATGAACGATACAATTCTCTTGTTTGTAAACCATTGAAATGTACACTGGTCGGTTTCATTAATAAAGTATGGAACGCCGAGGTAATTTTCATTATTTGTAAATAATGAATTTGCACAGCTACAAGTATATTTCCTGTTTTGTAAAGAATCGAGTTGTTTGTAAACCATAAACGGCCTTTGACACAAATAAATTTTATGGAAAAAACATGCTATAATTCGCCTAAATAATTAGTTGACGAACGGCGCCCCATATACTCGGACTGTGGCATTGCACTGTAAAAACATTACCGTATTTTTCACGGTACATTTTTACGGGAAGTGCCCGTGAATAAATAAATGTTTACGGGCCGAACCCGTAAAAATACTTTTACAATGCATTGTGGGATTGCGCTTAACTGAAAAGATTTCCCGTGTAAATATTTTCTTCAGTTTTCAGTTCTTCTGCTTCTTGTAATTGAGTTTTTTGCTTGGAAAGATGCAAAATTTACAGTAGTTTGGTACAAGTTAATTTAAGATGGTGAGAGATGAGGGACTAATAGTAAATTTAATTTTAGTAGATGTGTGCAGCCCTGAGTACAGACTGCCGAAGTGAATACGTCATCTTTTGTTAGTTGCCTAGGCAATGGATTAAACATCACTGAACCGTGTCTCAGTGCTTTTTCCGACGGCCATGATGTTTAGAGCCAATTACCATGTCAACACGTCACACTTCGGCTGTCTATACGATGTATGCCTACATGGAGCATACATAGAAGTCGCTACAGGTATTTTATAGTTGAATTAGTGTCAACCAACATACCTTACATGAATACGAAGTTAAAAGTACTAGAATACGTAATTAGTGAAAGCGAAAGTACGGAAAAGCACCGTCAAAATACGGGAATAACGTAAAATTTTAAGAGATTTCCCGTTTAACAATTTACGGGACAACCGCTATAATTACGGTAAAAAGGTGCCAACTCGCTGCACAGCTTTCGACCGTAAAATTTACGGGCAAAACATGGTTTACAGTGTGGGTACCGAACAGCGGTATAGTCACGTGCGGTAGTATACCTGCACGGGGACCTACAATCCTGGCCAAAATGGTTGGGCCACCTCCCTCGCTCCCCCGATCAATGTTGTTACTCCGCGCTGGAGCACAGACCGCGCGGAAATCAAACAACATTGAACGGGGGCCGGGGGTGCCCAGCGAGTTTTGGCCAGGATTGTCTGAATTTTTACAGAAACTGTGGAATGAGAAACAGCATTGCGCGGAGGTTGGGGCAACATTATTTATTTGTTTTTTTGTATCTATATACTTATTTACTATTTTTGTTTATCTTTTCCCCAAACGACACAGCACATCGCTTTCGTATTGGTGGATCACATGCATGCAAAACAAGTTCTTCAAATCAAAGTTCAGTTTGGAAATATATTTCAAAGTATTTCATCAGTTAATGAAAAACTATAACCAGAGCGAGATCTGAACTCGGTCCCTCTAATTGATAGTCCCACTTTTGTCTAGTGGGATTCGAACCTGCGATGCTCGCTTTTCAAAGGCTATGTCTTAACCGTTAGACCACACAGACTACCCGCTTGGTGCTTGTCTTGTTTGTATAAAGCCTTACAAAATACATCGTTCATGGTTCGCCACACGACGTGCCATTCTATTTAGGCCGTTTTTTTTATAAACAAATGCTGGTTTTGATGATTGTGAAGTGTGGATTGGAATCCTCAATAGCAATGTACATTCCCTTGAATTATATATTTTGTTTACCCCATAATTTTAACGAAATTAGCGAAAACTCATCGGTCCTCCATCCAAATAAAAAAGAAAAGAAAGAATGATTCTTCTTTTTAGTGTCCAGCCGAGAACCGTGGCTATTGCGTAACCCGCCAACGCGCACGTGCGGTGTCGGGGAGATTTAGCGAGTATAAACTGTCGAAGTGAATACGTCTTGTTTTGTTAGTTGCCTCACCAATGGCTCTTCTCTAAAACAAATCACTGGACCGTGTCAATATGCTTTTGCAATGATACATTTTTCGAGGGCCCATGATGTTTAGAGCCAATTACCATGTCAAACGTCACACTTCGGTTGTCCATTTTTCCCCTCTCCATCACTCTGGACGAGAGAGGCGCGCAATTGCAAAGTCCGTACATGACGTAATCGCGTCTCAATCCAGTGAGCTTTCATTCAACACGTGTGGCGCGAAGAAAATGCAACCAATACAATACGTTTGTTACCCTCCCCCCATCTTTTTCTATTTAAATCAGATAAAAACGGGACACGAAGGGTTGATTCAATCATTACTGTAGTTTTACTGGGATGCGCCGAAAGGGTTGATAGTCGGAACCAAACGTTGGCCTAAATGCGGTTGGAAATCCAATTTGTGAGGCGGATTTCATTACATCTTTATATGTTTATAGTTGTCAGTTTCAAGTTTAGTGTGAATCGCCTGTCAAAAACAAAAATTCATGTCACGAATCACGGCTAAATGTTAAAGAGGAAGAATCCCCCTTGACGAAAATCCAGCATTTAGGCTTTTTTCGATAGTCCAAACATCCCTCTTGCCGACGTGGATATTTTTTTTTTTAATTGTCGGTTTTAAGTGGATAAATTAGGAAGGCCACGGAGATTCCAGACTCGCGCCTTGAGAATCTCAAGAGCTGTTTCTTCCTGAGCTCGCTTGTCGATGACGTCAACAAACGGGAGAAGTTACCTGGGGAAACCTCGGCTTCTAATCTCATTTGTGAAGAGTGTGAAGACGGTTTGGAGGCCGTCTCCCGATGCCTGGACTGCAATGCGAACATCTGCCAACAATGTGAGGCTGCGCACAAGCGCGTGAAACACACCAAGAAACACCGAATTGTGCCAGATCTCAGTCCGCGCCAGGACGTCACAGCTAAGGATCCTCATTCCCCAAAATGCACACAGCACCGTGACCACAATCTCTCTCTTTACTGCGGGACTTGCAAGATACTGATCTGCGCAATGTGTGCAGCATTTGACCACCGTACAGCAGAGCATACATTCACAACCATTGCCGATGCTATTGAATCTCATTGTGAAGACGTTGATGTCGTCTTGATGGAGTTTGAGGAGAGGGAGGAAGAATTCCAAGCTTTCCAAGAATCCGTATCTCACTCACGGAAGAGATTGAAGCTGATGGTCACCAAGGCATGCGATGACGTTTCTGCTAAGGAGAAAGAGGAAATTACCAAAATTCAAACCAAGGCTCGGCTTCTCAGAGACGAGATCACACAAATCGGCAAGGACAGAGACGAAGAGTATGAAAAAGTGTTCAACAGTAATCGTGACAAGATGGAGAGAGCCAAGACCATTGTGACCGCTGTGAGCGACCTGATGAAACGTGCTGACGACTTTGAGATGTTGGATCTTAGGCCCAAGGTGATGTACAACCTGGAATTTCAGGAGGAACTCCTGTTTGAACAAGGTGACCACAATAACTCATTTATTGGGTTCAAGTGTCAAGATGTAGTTTCCTATACAGATCTTGGAGAAATACTTCATAAGGAAAAGTGGCTGTTGAAGAATGAGTTCAAGGGCGATGGAACTAAAGACGGCAATTTATTTGCACAGAGCATTAGAGTCTTAAAGAACGGTGACATTGTCGTAATAAACAGAGACAGGGCAACAGTCGCTGTATTTACGTCTGATGGACACTTCAAGACTTCTTTTAATCCAGAAGGTGGCTTGCAGGATCCACACGGCATGGCAGTGACACGAGACAATTTGATATTGGTCACAGATGGCGATTCGGTTAAAGTGTTTAACACTGATCAGCAGCTGATTCGTCAGTTCAGTCAGGCACAAGATGAATCTGATCAACTTGTTTGTATTGCTACGGATGAGCAAAATCGCGTAGCTGTGGCATACAATAAAATACACGTTGTGTATGTGACAAACCTTGATGGGTCGTTGATTTATATCGTTCCCACTGAGATATGCCCATCAAGGATTGCCTTCCAACACGACGACCGTTTGGTCCTATCTATTTGGTCTGCGGGCAGGTTAATCTGCCTAGATCTTTCAGGTCTTGAGATTTTCAACATCAGCACGGAATCAAACGGTCAGCTCATGGAACCTAGCGGCGTGTGCTGCGACGAGGCGGGTGATATTTACGTGACAGCTCAGCATCCCACAGTTGACATGGCCGGAAAGAGTGAACTGCATCATTACACTGCACAAGGAGTACATGTACAGTGCATAACTCAGGAATTATTTTGGCCATTCGATTTGACGTTCTCTCCTCGTGGTGATCTCGTGGTGGCTGATCAAAACTCTGTGAAAGTTTTTCATCGAGTGTGATGGTTGGAGGGACCGTTCATTCAAACTCCCTCCGCCACAACTACTTCCTTTAAGATTCAACGATAGGTTGAAAAAGGAGTTATCAAAAGAACCAGTATAGACTGCCGAAGTGAATACGCCATTTTTGCCTTGGCAATGGCTCTACACTACAAATCACTGAACCGTGTCCCTGTGCATGCTTTTGCAATGGTACATTTTCCGACGGCCATGATGTTCAGAGCCAATTACCACGTCAACCCACGTCACACTTCGGTTGTCTATACAATGTATGCCTACATGGAGCATAAATAGAAGTTGCTACAGGTATTTTGTAGTTGAATTAGTGTCAACCAACATACCTTACATGAATACAAAGTTAAAAGTACCGATAAGCAATTAGTGAAAGCGAAAGTACGGGAAAACACCGTCAAATATGGGAATAACGTATATTTTACGGGATTTCCTGTTTAACAATTTACGGGACAACTGCTATAATTACGGTAAAAAGGAGGCAACTCGATGCACAGCTTTTGACCGTAAAATTTACGGGCAAAAAATTGTTTACAGTGTGGGTACCAAACAGCGGTACACTTAGTCACGTGCGGGAGTATACCTGCACGGGGACCTATGTTCCCCTTTAAATTCCCCCAGTTCCCCCCAACAAAACTTACCAGTAGTGCCTTCCCTTTTCGACCACCATAATGCAAAATAGTCTTTCTGGCCGTTTAGTCTTGGGTCCGGTGCCCCTTCCATTTTAATTCGGTGAAAACGAACCTGCAAAACGACTGAAAATGATACATGTACATAGAATAAGCTTTAAAACGTATTTGTTATTGCCCAATTTTTATTTTGTAAATTTTTCAATTGACCGATCAGAATGTCCAGTTTCAGTATCGACATTCCCATTTTAGCGGGAATTTAATTCTCTTCAGCAAGATGTAAAGAAAGCAATAAAATGCCTACAGTTGTTTGATTTTGAAGAAAAAGTTCACATAATGATTGCAGTAGCACAATCCGCGATCCCTCTCATGAGTGTGATTCTGATGAAAGGAGAAAAAGTATTGTCAATTTGAAGAAACAAATATTTCAATATTTCGATTAGACCTGAATTCACGATTAATCACAGTTTATTGTAAAAGAAAATTTATATTATTTCATTACATGTACATGCATAGCTTACGTAGATATTCATTGTGTAGCACAATCCACGATCCCTCTCATCAGTGTGATTCCGATGAAAGGAGAAAAAGTATTGTCAATTTTAAGAAACAAATATTTCAATATTTCGATTAGACCTGAATTCACGTTTAATTACAGTTTATTGTAAATAAAAAATTATATTATTTCATTACATGTACATGCATAGCTTAAGTAGATATTCATTGTGTAATGCTTATAGCACCTTTAGAAACTTCAACTTACAAAAAATCGACAGGCTTTTGCTTAAAACGTAAAGCAGTTCCGACCCTCTTCACCCGAAGTTCTGAAACGCTCGAGGTCACTTGGTC
The DNA here is from genome assembly GCA_037783545.1 of Henricia sp. BOLD:AAB3569. Lineage (NCBI taxonomy): Eukaryota > Metazoa > Echinodermata > Asteroidea > Spinulosida > Echinasteridae > Henricia > Henricia sp. BOLD:AAB3569. The sequence goes on along the minus strand of JBBELK010000263.1, from coordinate 502,762 downwards.
TGTTTATCAACAGGGTTTTGACGTCATCCTGAGAAACATACAAAACGGCCTGTGCAGCATTGAATGGAAAATGGTGTGATCATGATCATGATCGCAGACATTCGTATGTACATGTCTGAACAAGTCGCAGATGTCGTAGATTCGCACTGTCATCGTAAGGAATCGTAAGGAATCACAGACATTCGTATACTGAAAATGCATTTATCTTTACAATACGATAAGCGCTAAGCGTTAAAATTTTCTAAGATTTGTAACAAAATGACTATCTGAACAACCCGCAGATGTCGTCACAGTAGATTTGTACTGCGTCATCGTAAGGAATCATAACAAATAGTAAGGAATCGTAATAAATCGCACAATGTGTGATCATGATCGCAGACATTCGTATGTGTCTGAACAAGTCGCAGATGCTGTCGTAGATTTGTACTGTCATCGTAAAGAATCGCAGACATAATTCGTATGTATATTTATAAAAAAATCCATATCACAACAATACAATAAGCGCTAAGCATTACGATTTTCTAAGATTTGTTACAGTGCAATCGTAGCTTGTCGTAGAGTTTCGTAAGCTGTGTCTTGTCATGGACATTTGAACAGGATCAACAAATTTCATGATCGTACCGTGTCATCTCTTAAGGAACTGTTAAGTTGGGGGATCACTAAGAAAAATAAAGGGAAAAATTTGTATGTTTTCGGAATAAATTGCACATTGTAACCATATCGCAAGCTTTAGATTTTGCAAAATAAAAGATATGTCGTGAAGTGGCTGAAAATCCTTACGACACGTACAATACTTCCTACTTTTGCACATGTCGCAGTCGCAACAAATTGTGGCAATTTAAATCATGCAGTGGGTGACCAAAAACTGTACAAAAGTCTGTGACAACCTGCGAGACGCTACGAAATTGTACCTGTATCATATCTTAAGATAATTGCGACTAGTCGTAAGAAAATATTGCACAGCGGAATACCGGCTTAGCTCCCACTGTGCGATTTGGCTTGGAAATTCCCAAAATTTATGATTGATAAAGATCACCAGAACCTGCAGCTAGTACAATTGTCACACAGTGGCAGTGTTTTTCGTAAGTAATTAAACTTAAGAGTTGTCGTAAGTTGTTGTAAGTAATTGTCGTGGCTTGTCGCAGGTTGACAGACATTTGAACTTGTTTATTGTAACAAATAGTAAGGAACTGTTTATTCGGGGTATATACAAATTTAAATATCACTAATAAATCCTTTTAAATATGACATGATAAATGCTCCAGAGAGTTTTAATTGGGTGACAAAGAAGCAATTTTAGCAGTAAGACAATTTTCTTTTGCAGTAAGATTTTGTTTAAAACAATTTGTATGCCATGCTTCATTGCCTTAGTACATCATACATTGTACGCAAAACAACAATGCACCGTGCGGCATTGCCATGCACTAGCGGGGGGGCCGCCGCAGACGACCGGCGGCATATACCGGCGCGGCACGGTGTAGCTGTGCGGCCGGCCGGTTCGGGAGTAGGCCTTGGTGAATTTAATTTTCTTGGCCTGGATATGTTGCGACTTATTAAGTTTCCCGACATATTTAGCTTTTTATTCTTCGAAGATTCACACAAACTACAACTGCCTAATTTTCTATGCGTATGACGTCATGCAGTTTAACAGTTCACCTTCTCATTGGTCAATGGGGAATCCTGACTCATGCATTATGCACGTAACCCCTCTACCAAAACGGTAGACAGAAATAAAGAAAAACATAAGCCCCACAAAACGCTATGGTAAAGGCTGTCGGGGCGGACAGTCCGTGCGTTCTAGTCTTTCCTCAAGCGTTGGTAAAACTGACTGCGCGCGAATAACTCTCCGCGGCAGCCTTGACTAAAGGCTAGGTACGCATGGGTGTAGATCAACTCATGCGTACAGCGCTTGCGGCACGAAACGGACTGCGTCCGTGTAAATGTATTTTTGACCGATTAACGATCGGGCTTGATACAGTCTGTCGGCATTTGAGCTTTGGGCAGAACACTTTGGCTTCAAAAATGGTGTTGTAAGTATTTTTTTCCAATCATGTTCCAATCATGGACATCTCAAACCACTGCAGGACACAACTAGGAGGAAATGTTTGTGTGTGATTTCAATTTCGAGGCAAAATGACAACCATCCACAACATGAAAGTGTTTTTTATGTCTATAGACTGATTGTTGACGTAATTGTGTACCATATCTGTGTGAATTCTGTAGGTAGAGCATAATGTGAAGCCGACAGTGCATCTCCCAGGCAACCGTCATAACCACACCCGAGATGAATGCCTGCCAAGCACCGTCACTGGACAGACACAGACAGGCGGGACGTGCTGACCGGACTGCACCGATTCATTGTGCAGCAGAAGCTTCAAGGGAGACGCGACATTGAGACATCCTGTCCTGTGGCACTCCAGACGCGATCCTGGCGAACCATCAAGGACTTTTGCCGAAACACAATATGCGCAAGGACTGGCACGTACAGGCAGTGTTTAGTGTCCACTAAAATGTTACCCGCTCGGTAAACAATGAGTCAGATGTCGTGCAGGTTGGATTGAGTTTTCGCAACCAAGAGCAGAAACCTGGTGCTGACATTTCATGAGGAAAGATTACCATGCACGGACACCCTCGGAGATTATATGCGCTAAACGTATGGGACAACTTTCAAAAAATTTATGACACCTTTCTCTTTGCCGAATGTTTAAACGATTTTAAACGAAACCCAATTTAAAGGAATTTAAAACAGTTTTTAGAGGGTTTACATGCATTTGTATTTTCTTCATGAAACTGAAATAAATTTATATCGGGTCAAAGTGAAATTCTGACCAATTATTATTTTGGGGGTTAGGAGTATTGTGTAAATTGCAAATGCATACTATAAACACCAGCAACAGTCTTTAGTGTCAGCTGAACGGTTAACCGACACTTGAAAGTAGGGATGAGAATTTATGGTTAATTGAGAAACCAGTTTGTAATTCTTTCAAGTGTCGGTTAACCGTTTGGCCGACACCAAAGATTGTTGCTGGTGTATATAGAATGTGCAATGTACACATCATCTCTCGACCCCCAAAATAATCACTGAACCCTTATCTGATCAAAATGTTACTATATGACCCCATAGTAATTAATAATTTCAGTTTCATTAAGTCATTACAAATAACCCTCTAAAAACCGTTGTAAATTCTTTAAAATTGGGTTTCGTTTAAACGTTCAGCAAAACTTCTTTTTAAATGTGTCGGTTAAGCAATTAACCGGTTAAAGTTGCACTGCCCGTGTTTGGGCCGATTTGGGCGTCAAATTTGTTTTTAAAAGTTAAATAGGTATTTTTCTAGAATAGAAAAAGTTATCAGCTTTCATTTGGTACCAAGAACGTAAAAATCCGTCAAGGATTAATGCCAGTCGATTAAAAACAAGAAATGAATAAAAGGCTGGCAGGTCAATTAATCGACAGGGTTATGACGTAAATGTACATGTGCGCGTACATGTGTACATTGTACACATACTATGTACATATGAGCATACGCGCCCATGTACAACATGTGAAGCACGTTTCAAGAAAAAGGCTTGTATCTTCAATTCCCGACGTCGGAAATTTAAGTTTTTGATATTTTTCGTTAAAGAGACACGTAAGCTTTCTAAATTCGTTCGCTTGTGTAAATTAATTTTTTTAATCCTTTCACCGAAACACGGGCAATGCAACTTTAAACGTCCCACCTCTACTAGAAAGAACTGCAATTTGAAAGCGTATAACTTTTATTTTTCTAGAAAATTAAAAATTCAGGTGCCACACCCAAAATGCACGGACTATTATTATCTTAAAAGAAATGTTGTCAACACTTTGAGTAATGAGTATTTTTGGGATGGGGATGCATTGGGCACAATGTTATTTGGGGGAATGTCGCTCCATCACGCCTTTATTATTGGTTTATACCACTGTATCTAGGGGTTTGTAAATACTGCATTCTGCATACATTGAGAGGTACATGTATAACGCGTTTCGTGCCAAGGTTTATAACATTTAAAACTATGATGAAGCCACTAAAATTGGGTTATACATGCACATGTAATATCACATTGTTATAATTAACACTTGCTGGATGAAGAAATGTAAAAATAAAATATTATGGTGGTGGAGATTTCTCTGTCATGCAGACATTTATTCAGTGACTTTGAACAACTAAGATTTTAAACAACCTCAATTGAACAACCGCTGCCGAGTAAACAACAATGTTTAAATATTTAAACAACCGTCGTTTAAACTGTTAAACAACTGTTGTTTGAACTGTTAATTTGAACAACCGTTGTTTAAACTGTTAAACAACCCCGGTTGTTTAACACTTTAAACAACGGTTGGTCATGTGCCCTGGTTAAACCGCGGTTGTTTAAAATTTTAAACAGGTTGTTTAAAATACTATTAACAGTGTACAGATCAAACTTAATTACAATTTTAGTTGGGGCTACGTGTAACGTGTAAACAAATTAAACTCGCAAGTGGAAAATAAAGATAAAAAAATTACATTCACTACCGATAATGAACTGGTTTTAAATCCAGGCATTGAATAGTAATATAGAAATTTAAGACAGAAACGAGTGGGTGGTCTGTGTCTAAGCTAAACACGCTGTACTTAAACTTTACAGAGTACAGACCGATTAGAGGAAACTCTTACATAAAATTACCAGATTACATAAGAAATACAAAGGCTGTGGTAAACGTGAAAAACGAGGACGACGAGTGTATACGCTGGTCATTAAAAGCCGCTCTCGGTCAATTTAAAGACAAAAGAAAAACATGCATAATGAATAAACCGACGTACAAAATAGAGTATGCTAGAACGACAATTTACAAAAAAAGACGAAGGTCTAAATTTCAACGGCTATAAACTCATGACTAATTTAATTAGTCATGAGTTTCGGCGGGAATATTCTTTCCATTGATAATGTAATAAAAGGTTAGTCATGAAATCAGTCGTGGGAAAATAATTCTTCGGTTCTCGTTTTCGTGCAGCTGTGCGACGCCATTACATGCGAACCGCACCGCAAAATTAAGTCGTGTTTGACTGGACTGAACATTCTGTGACGTTACCTGGAAAGGTAAGCGTGTGACGGGTTTTGTGTGACGCCAAAGAATTGTGCGGGACTCTGAGATTTCTAAAGCAAACATTGGTTTGCATGTTTCAAACTAATTTAGTTTAGCAGAAAACGAGACAGCGTGTTGAACTAAGACTGATCAGACTTGCGGTTGAGGAATTTTTCGCTGGTTTGGCGCAATATATCTCTGTGGGGGCGCTTTATACTGCACCGCATTCTTCATCTCCAGCTCTCCCCTAATCAGTTTACACATATGATTTCGCGGAAAAACGGCCTATTTCTAAGATGTATATCTCGAATGTTGTTTTGGAATTTACAGAAAATAATCTGTATTGTGAGATGATATTTTCAATCAAAATCGAACTTTGAATTTTTTTCCCAAGTCCCTAGTAAACGAGCTTTAAAAATGTGATTTCCCCATAGGGATGTACAGTGATCACGGTGAAGGATTAGTGATGTCCGTGAAACAAAAAAAAGTCGACGCGACAGTGGGCAAAGCAACGTTAGTGTTGATGTACCTGGGCGCAGCCATCTTTACTGTGTCAGATGCAGGTCATGTGACAGAATCTAGCTAATCATGGCGAGTGTCATCTAGGCTCGGTGTTGGGTGACGTCACACCCACGCGCTTCGCAGGATTTGCGGCAGAGTTTAGCAGTGGTTGGAGCGGGCAAACTAAAGTGGCGCGCGCAAAGCACTGCTAAAGGAGTGTACCCCTAATATAACTGGTGGAAATATGTTTGTGACCGTGTCCAGAACTTAACCAATTGATTAGAACAAAAGTTTGTTGAATACAGTGAACCTGTGGATAACAAGGCACTGATCGACCATTAACTTTGGAATCACTTTCAAGACTGTTCCGCTTTAGTGATTTCGTCCACGTCCACAGGACCTGTTTGAACAAATTGCTTCCCACAGCAATGAAATGTGACATCTCCTGTTTCTTGGAGAATCGTGTAATTCTTATAAAAGGCTCGCAAAAAAATGAATGGAATGAGCTGACTCTTGTTGCGCATCTCTTAAACAGACGTGCAGGAGCTTAAGGAGGCAATTCAGGCAGAGTGGCATCCTACCTCAGCGGCTTATACCGAGGCTGGTGCAGTCAGCTTTGCCACACGAGGTGTTCATACACGTTACTAACCAATAAAATGTCACATCTCTCGGCCTCCTTTATCTTTCGTCAGAGTACAACCGCGTGACTGTAATGATGACAACAATTTCACCCGATTCCCCCCCCCACTCCCCCCCCCCCCTCAGAAACATCGTCCCCTGACGACGAACACAGGCTGCGTACGAAGATGCTGCGATGCCGGTTTTGGGCCCAGCGGATAGATGTACTCTTTCGAATTCTGATGCCGCTCGTACTTTTAACATTTGGAATTGTGTACTTAATCGTGTACACGTAATAATATGATATATTAGACAGTTTCGGCATCTCAGTTTAATGGTACGTGTTCGCAGACGTATCCGTGTGACATAACACTAATTTGGTGTAAACAAGTCGAAATTAATTTTATACGTACCGCTCCCGTGTCAAACGGCTCCCATACGTTGTCCTACGTGTGGCTGATCCGCATCACGTACGAGAAGACCGCATAAAGTGATGACGTCAAAGCTGAAACTGTCTAATATCTTAAAGTCATTACATTTGCACTGACCCAACATTTTACTTCATGAGTTGACAATAAAACAAAACGACCAAAGGTGTTGTATGATAGCAATGGTAACAAACACCACATGATTTATAAAATGGTATCGGAAAAAAATTGCCAACTGAAGGTGCTCTTTAAACAAATGTTTAGCCAGTCATTCAACACAAAACCCATGCACGGATTGTTAAGGTTTTCTAAAGTATTACTGTACAGTGAACGCTTTCGTTCTGAAATATTGGATAGCAGATTTGCTATGCAATTTTATTTTTGTGTAGCAATTTAAATTTTTTGTTTAGCAATCCAGTATTTTTGTTTAGCAAATTCAAATAATGCGTGATTTCTTAGTGAAAACGGTGTCTACTGACTACAAGAAACCACTCATTGTGTGTGTAAGACATACACATCGCCTTTTGAATGACAAAAATCAATAAAACAGTTTTTGAGTTACATCATGGAGCTAGCTCCATGGTTACATCGAGACGGGAACTAACTTGTTGTGATGGGTGTTTAATGCACGTGGGTCCGGAAGCACAGTAGGAAAACAATATGCATCAACTGGTACCCATAGGCATTATAGGCAGATTACCAGTTGCAGATTACAAGTCTTTTTTTCCCACTAGCTGTCCGGACAGAGTGGTTCGCGTCGCGTTTTTTTCCCTGAAAATGTACCAATTACATTTTCGTTTTGTTTTCATTTTTCACTAACATTAACAAAACTAATCTGGAAGTGCAAGAATAAGGACTAGATGTTGACAAATATGTGTCGCAAATTACATCGCTAAATCAAGTCAAAAACTGCCATGCACTTTGAAAAGTGGCATCGCAGATTGTCAAAAACGCATCGCATTTTGCGATGCGATACAGGGGAAATCGTTCACTGCTTATCTATGTAGGCCTAGGTGAAATTTCTACGGGGCAGTTTATCAATATTATTGTTTAGTTATGTAATGCTGTTGTTCCTAGAGTTTGTAACAAATTTTCATCTACAAGTGATATACATGTAATAGGCCTTTAAATGACGTTACTATAGTTTCTTTCTTTCTTTTTTCTTAACATTAAAATTAAGAGGCTGAAAAAGTGCAATAGTTTTTAAATTTGAGACCAGGGCCAATTGGCCAAGAATTGGATCTGAAGTCCCTTAATTTTTGTGTGTACTATCTTAAAGTAATTTCTTAAATTTGTAAGATTGTCATCTTAAAATAAAATTTGAATAAATTAACTTAAAAGTAGTGAAAACAAGAAAATGACGTTGCGATGTTGCAAATTTTGTCGCACATTCTTTTAGCAAATCTTTGCAAATATTTGTCATGTCGCAAATTTCGTCGCAAATATCTTTGAATTTTTTTTTCTCTTAGTTTTCGATGTCGTACATTTCTTTGCAAATATATTACGTGTTTTGGCCAAGGATGTGATGCGTGGTTCTCACTTTCATAGTTCGGGCTTTCACAGTTATCCCTAATAAATCCGTAGACATGACCGTTAAGTTTGAGGATAAACCCTCGTGATTCGGCTGACGCAGCCTATCCGTTGCTTCCTACGGAAGTGCGTATATTACAGATATGGTCGCATTGCTTCAATAATGTGTCATATAAATGGTTGAATTGAATGTGGGAACTCTATCTTTGGTTCAAACGACTTGCAACATACAACCCACACAACTAAGCGCGCGCGCGTGATTTGATTAGCATAGAAACGCATAAACACACCGGGGAGCTCGCAAAAATAATGAGCCTCCACCCTCTGGGCAAGGTATTGAGCGCAGTGAAATACGTGGCGTATTGACGAGCCTCCGTCTTTCAGAGTCAAAATTGTATGTCAACTTTTATAGCAAGAATAGCAGAACACCAGTCATTGTGAAATTGGCCCCTGGTCTTGGGCCAAAGTTCCAAGAATAATGCAGTGGTTATGATAAGATCAAAGCCAGCCAAGATCAAAGCCAGCCTGTCTGAGATTACATGTAACATCAAGACCATCCTGCAAGGATAAGCCCTATCGGAGACGATGGGTACTTTCTTCCATTTTAAGTCCAATGCGGACAGCCTAGGACGTTTTCCTCAGTACAGCAGTTACTATTACTGGCCAACTGCTGCCAAGGAAAATTTACCAGGTAACTTCTCGAGACGATAAGTCCAATGCGGACACAGAGTCGGTAAAGCGTCTTGGGAGCGGCGCCGGTACATGTACACCACATCATGCATGCGCTTATGTTTCGCGGTGCAGCGCATAATTATGTGACAAGTTTTCAGTGCGTTGTTCTTTTCGGTCATGGCATATTTTATGGCAGATATTATTGATACAGTTGAAAGTTTAATTGGTGCTTAGTACCAATGCAATATTCCCATATCATATTAACGATATTAACGTTGTGTCTTATGACAAAAGAAAGCACGACAATGCATTATATTGGCATATTTTCTGAAACATCGCTGCATCTATGCAAGGAGGAAAGTTCATGACCAATGCAGCTGAAATTTCTGAATGTAATTGTTCTGGAAATCTACGATACCAAAATGAACTTTGAACAGCAAATTGCTGCGTATAAATTACTAGTTGCGCCCCATATTCAATCAATCTTATTTACTCAACCCTTAACCTTGAACAACCGTGGAAATTCCAGAAGCTATTTTCAGATCAGGTGAGTTTCGAAATCAATCTTGACTTATTTTTTGATGCGCCATTTTGCCGTTTATCTCTTCAGACACCCATTGCGCCAAACGTATTCTAGTTGAAGGACGAGTGTATAGCTTTTACAGTAAGTAATCAGAGTAATTATAGTGTAGGAAAGTGATTGGAATTGTCAATAGATAATGTTGAATTCCCGAAATCCATTCTTTTTAAAACTCATTTAAATTGACGCATGTGGCTTGCTGTGGGTTTACGTTTGTTCACATTACGTTATTTCCATTTTCGGCTGAATTCCATATCCAGACACAAATATGAATTGTACCACGATAGCATAATTATAAACCACGTGTAAACTTACAGGTTTGGTGACAAAGGCAAAATTAGCAGAAGATATGTCAAAATTTTACCAAATAAAACTTCAAATTCTCCTGATTTCCCCAACGGGTTTTGAGCATAAATCCACGCGGGGGAAATTCTTTACACAAGAACTGACTGTCATCGCGAAAAGTTAACAGTAAGTATAGGATGAAGCTGGGGACACAACCAAACTTTATTTTTGTAAACCTATCCGTAAGATTTTTATTTACATGTATTTTATTTTTCCCTCAGTCACATTTAAACAAAAAGTGCGATGGCCGAATCTACAGCCAAATGTGAGATCAGCCAGGAACATCTGGAGTGCCCAATCTGCTTGCGCCGTTTCCAAGATCCGAAAATACTTGACTGCCTTCATAGTTTCTGTCGGAATTGCTTGGAAGACTTGGTCAGCAAGCATCAACCTGATGCTGATAAGATCATCTGCCCAGTCTGTAGGAAGGCCACGGAGATTCCAGACTCGCGCCTTGAGAATCTCAAGAGCTGTTTCTTCCGGAGCTCGCTTGTCGATGACGTCAACAAACGGGAGAAGTTACTTGGAGAAACCTCGACTTCTAATCTGATTTGTGAAGAGTGTGAAGAGGGTTTGGAGGCCGTCTACCGATGCCTAGACTGCAATGCGAACATCTGCCAACAATGTAGGGCTTCTCACAAACGTTCAAGGCACACCAAGAAGCACCGAATTATATCAGATCTCAGTCCGCGCCAGGACGTCACAGCTAAGGATCCCCATTCCCCAAAATGCACACAGCACCTTAACCAGGATCTCTCCTTTTACTGTGAGACTTGCAAGATACTGATCTGTGCAATGTGTGGAGTGATTGACCATCATACAGCCGAACACACATTAAGCAGCATTGCCGATGCTATTGGATCTCATCGTAAAGATGTTAATGACGTCCTGAAGAAGTTTCAGAAGAACGAGGAGGAATTCCAAGCCTCTCAAGAATCCATATCTCACTCACGGAAGAGATTGAAGCTGATGGTCACCAAGGCATGCGATGATGTTTTCGCTAAGGAGAAAGAGGAAGTCGCCAAAATTCAAACCAAGGCTTGGCTTCTTAGAGACGAGATCACCCAAATCGGTAATGACAGAGATGAAGAGTATGAAAAAGTGTTCAACAGTAATCGTGACAAGATGGAGAGAGCCAAGACCACTGTGGCCGCTGTGAGTGACCTGATGGAACATGCCGACGACTTTGAGATGTTGGATCTTAGGCCCAAGGTGATGCACAACCTGGAATTTAAGGAGGAACTCCTGTTTGAACAAGGTGACCACAAGAAGTCATTTATTGGGTTCAAGTGTCAAGATGTAGTCTCGGATACAGATGTGGGGGAAATACTTCATGAGGAAAAGTGGCTGTTGAAAAATGAGTTCGAGGGGGAGGAAACTGAAGACGGCAAATTCTATGCACATGGCGTTGGCACCTTAAAAAACGGTGACATTGTCGTGACGAACAGAGAAGCGGCAACAGTCTCTGTATTTGGACACTTCAAGACTTCCTTTAACCCAGAAGGTGGCTTAAAAGCTCCACGCAACGTGGCAGTGACACGAGACAATTTGATATTGGTCACAGATGGCGATTTGGTTAAAGTGTTTAACACTGATCAGCAGTTGATTCGTCAGTTCAGACCGGCACAAGATGAATCTGGGGAACTGCGAAAAAGTAAACTTACTTGTATTGCTACGGATGAGCTAAATCGCGTAGCTGTGGGAGACAAAGAAAGAAACGTTGTGTATGTGACAAACCTCGATGGGTCGTTGATTTCAATCATTCCCACCGACATATGCCCAGAACAGATTGCCTTCCAACACGACGACCGTTTAATTATATCTCTTCACGATGCGAGGAGGTTACTCTGCCTAGATCTTTCGGGTCCTGAGGTTTTCAGCATCAGCACTGAACCAAACGGTCAACCCATGAAACCTAGCGGCGTGTGCTGCGACGAGGCGGGTGATATTTACGTGACAGTTGTTCATCCCAGCGATGACATGGCCGAAAAGAGTGAACTGCATCATTACACTGCACAAGGAGTGCATGTACAGTGCATAGCTCGGGGATTATTCTGGCCCTTCGACATGACGTTCTCTCCTCGTGGTGATCTCGTGGTGGCTGATCAAGACTCTGTGAAAGTTTTTCATCGAGTGTGAGGGTTGGAGGGATCGCTCTTTCAAACTCCCCTCGCCACAACTACTTCCTTTAAGATTCAACGATAGGTTGAAAAAGGAGTTATTGAAAGAACCAACAACCAAACCCATAAAAAATGCCTTGCACTGTGAAACGGTTAAACAAAATATCAAATTCCCAGTTAGCCTTCTCGGACTGTGGCATTGCACTGTAAAAAACAATTTCCGTATTTCTTTTTACGGTAGAAAGTACAGTACGTACATTTTTTAGAGAAGTGCTCGTAAATGAATTTTTACGGGCCGAACCCGTAAAAATGCTTTCACAATTCATTGTGGGATTGCGCTTAACTGAAAAGATTTCCCGTGAAAATATGGTGATTTTCTTAAGTTTTCAGTTCTTCTGCTTTTTGTGATTGAGTTTTTTGCTTGGAAATATGTAAAATTGACAGTTGTTGGGTACAAGTTAACTTAAGATGGTGACAGATGAGCGACTAATAGTAAATTTAATTTTAGTAATGTGTGCAACCACGAGTATAGACTGCCGAAGTGAATACGTCATCTTTTGTTAGTTGCCTATAGGCAATAACTCTACACTAAACATCACTGAACCGTGTCTCAGTGCTTTTTCCGAGGGCCATGATGTTATGTTTAGAACCAATTACCATGTCAAACCACTGTGTACACGATGTAGGCCAATGCCTACATGGAGCTGAGCATAAATAGATGTTGCTACAGGTATTTTGTAGTTTAATTAGAGTCAACCAACATACCTTACATGAATACGAAGTTTAAAGTACTAGAATAAGTAATTAGTGAAAGAGAAAGTACGGGTAAGCACCGTCAAAATACGGAAATAACGTAAAAAGTTACGGGATTTCCCGTTTAACAATTTACAGGACAACCGCTATAATTACGGTAAAAAGGTGGCAACTCGCTGCACAGCTTTCGACCGTAAAATTTAGGGGCAAAAAATTGTTTACACTGTGTGTGTACCAAACAACGGTATAGTCACGTGCGGTATATATACCTGCATGGGGACCTATAGGTTCTCCTATAAATTCCCCCAACACAACTTATCGGTAGTGCCTTCCCTTTTCGACCACCATGCAAAACAGTCTTTCTGGCCGTTTAGTCTTGGGTCTGGTGCCCCTTCCATTCCAATTCGGTGAAAACGAACCTGCGAAACGACTGAAAATGATACATGTACATAGAATAAGCTTTAAAACGGATTTGTTATTGCTCAGTTCTTATTTTGTAAATTGTTCAATTCACCGATCACAATGTCCAGTTTCAATAACGAAATTCCCATTTTAACAGGAATTTAATCATCTTCAGAAAGATGTATAAAGAAAACAATTAAATGCGTAGTTATGTTTGATTTTGACGAAAAGGTTAACATAATGATTGCAGTAGCACAATCCACGATCCCTCTCATGAGTGTGATTCTGATGAAAGGAGAACAAGTATTGTCAATTTAAAGAAATCAATATTTCAATATTTCGATCAGACCTGAATTTACGATTAATCACAGTTTATTGTAAAAGAAAATTCATATTATTTCATTACATGTATATGCAGAGCTTAAGTAGATATTCATTGTGTAATGCTCATAGCACCTTTAGAAACCTGTCAAAAAACTATAGACTTTGCTTTATTTAGTTTATTAAGTACTTGGTTTTTTTATACAGTATTGAAGTTCTAAAAATAAATCGACTATTTGATATCTGTCATATATATTGATCTTATCAAGTACTTACAGAGGAGATTGTTTTGACAAATGTTGTAATGCTTCTGTGGTGATAATGTTCAAATGCTATATTTAAATAATTTATAGTATTTTGTTATATCCATTCATAGCTTCTTTAGATATGTTGATATCAGGGTTGTAGTCGAGTCCATCACAAGTCCTGCACAAACCTTTAAAAGTCCACCACAAGTCACTGGGTCTTAATTCAAGTCACAAGCTATTCAAATGAACCCCAACAAAGGCATTATTTTGTGCATGTTCATCCTTTGCTTCTTGTTACCGGACTTGACACGGACTTGTGCGGGACTTGTCACAGACTTGTGCTTTTATCGGCTCTGGACTTGTGACAGACTTGTGAATCGCCTGTCAAAAACACAAATTCATGTCGCGATTCACGGCTGAATTTTAACAGTCATTCATCGTGTATAATATACAAACTGTAGTGCAAAATGCCAATGGGCCTATATCATATTGTCACTGTGTAATTATGTAGCAAAATACGCGGATTTAATAGAATGAGTGCAGTTGCAGAGATCTGCGTCACTGGACAAGAAAATGAAGAGCCAAATGTTGCGCATGAATAGCTGTTACTGTGTCCAATCCAGTGCACCGTACGTACACACGATTCATCTGACCTTTCACCTCGAGCCAGCAGTTTCTCATGTCTGGGAATTCCCCTGCTATTTTTGGACCACAACTCGTTTCTAAATCGCTCGTGATCCTTTGTCGCAGCGCCATTCTGTGCTTTTGTTTGTGACTTCTTCCGACACCCATTTAGTACTTTACGCTATCAAACGATAGGCTATCTGTGAACGGCGAGTATACAGTTTACGGTAAGTACGCAAAGTGCAAGTTTATTCAGGAATGTGGCTCTGGAATTAATATAATTTAGGTTTCACTGTTTCACCCGGAAGTTCCAGTAACATTTTATTTTTAAAGAAGAATATAGCTTGCAGGATCCACGTTCGTTCATTATACCACAGTTAACTTGCTATTACGGCCACCTTGATAAAGATGCCACCTGCACCTGTTTATAGTGGCCACCCGAAGTTCGTCCTACTCCCAAATGCCATGTGTGGTAATGCAACCTGTGTCTAAAGTGACCAGTTTTTCCCCGATCTCGAGGGTGGCCACTATATACAGGTTTAATTGTACATGTACGATATTCTGTTTTCCCCCACAAATTCGCAAACAAACTATACGACAGCATAAAAAAACATGTCTTGTGACGTCGGATCGCAGCTGCGCAGCGACAGTCTCACTCGTGTGTTTAACACGGAACCAGAAACGTGAGAATTTTAATGCAATTTACTGTCACTATACATGTACATGTAATCATAAACCGCAGTAGACTGCATGGGTGTATACTATAAGTGGATGTTAACTTACGAGCGGGAGTGATCATGATCTTTATTTTTGTCTCATCGAATAACACAGCGGAACAATTACTCGCCACATCTTAAATACCACAGTACATGTACTTGGCGCACAAATCGGGCCTGTGACATCGAAATTACATCATGACTTTGTTGGCGCATTGAAACTGTTCATTATAATTATTCATAGGCCTTGTACAGCATTCAATGCAATTTTTATTTACATACTGTTTGAAATGGTAAAAAGTACATGTAAATTCAAACTAGTTATAAAACATTTCGCAGGAGACCCCGTACCAAGTTTTTCCCCACAAACAACACTAAATTTGTATACGGTTTGATTTAGTACTGAATTTTGTATTTCCTCACAAAAGTATAAAATGTTTCTTATTTACAACACAAATTGGTAACACTAACAGCATACATAAGATGGACATTGAGTTACAACCAAACCTTACTTTTGTAAACCTGTCTGCAAGTTATGATATTTCATTTTCCCCAGGCACATTTAAACAAAAAGTGCGATGGCCGAATCTACAGCCAAATGCGAGATAAGCCAGGAACATCTGGAATGCCCAATCTGCTTGCGCCGTTTCCAAGATCCGAAAATACTTGACTGTCTTCACAGTTTCTGTCGGAATTGCTTGGAGGACCTGGTCAGCAAGCATCAACCTGATGCTGATAAGGTCATCTGCCCAGTCTGTAGGAAGACCACGAAGATTCCAGACTCGCGCCTTGAGAATCTCAAGAGTTGTTTCTTCCTGAGCTCGCTTGTCGATGACGTCAACAAACGGGAGCAGTTACTTGGAGAAACCTCGGTTTCTAATCTGATTTGTGAAGACTGTGAAGACGGTTTGGAGGCCGTCTCCCGATGCCTAGACTGCAGTGCGAACATCTGCCAACAATGTGAGGCTGTTCACAAGCGCTTGAAACACACCAAGAAACATCGAATTGTGTCAGATCTCAGTCCGCGCCAGGACGTCACAGCTAAGGATCCCCATTCCCCAAAATGCACACAGCACCCTGACCAGGATCTCTCCTTTTACTGTGAGACTTGCAAGATACTGATCTGTGCAATGTGTGTAGCGCTTGACCATCGTACAGCAGCGGAACACACATTAAGCAGCATTGCCGATGCTATTGGATCTCATCGTAAAGATGTTGATGACGTCTTGAAGAAGTTTCAGAAGAGCGAGGAGGAATTCCAAGCCTCGCAAGAATCCTTATCTCACGCACGGAAGAGATTGAAGCTGATGGTCACCAAGGCATGCGATGATGTTTCCGCCAAGGAGAAAGAGGAAATCGCAAAAATTCAAACCAAGGCTCGGCTTCTCAGAGACGAGATCACCAAAATAGGCAAGGGCAGAGATGAAGAGTATGAAAAAGTCTTCAACAGTAATCTTGACAAGATGGAGAGAGCCAAGACCATTGTGGCCGCTGTGAGCGACCTGACGGAACAAGCTGACGACTTTGAGATGTTGGATCTTAGGCCCAAGGTGATGCACAACCTGGAATTTCAGGAGGAACTCCTGTTTGAACAAGGTGACCACAAGAAGTCATTTATTGGGTTCAAGTGTCAAGATGTAGTCTCCGATACAGATTTGGGGAAAATACTTCATGAGGAAAAGTGGCTGCTGAAGAATGAGTTCAAGGACGATGGAACTAAAGACGACAATTTATTTGCACAGAGCATTGGCGTCTTAAGAAACAGTGATATTGTCGTAACGAACAGAGAAGCGGCAACAGTCTCTGTATTTACGTCCGATGGACACTTCAAGACTTTCTTTAATCCAGAAGGTGGCTTAAAAGCTCCACTAAACGTGGCAGTGACACAAGACAATCTGATATTGGTCACAGATGGTGATTTGGTTAAAGTGTTTAACACTGATCAGCAGTTGATTCGTCAGTTCAGACCGGCACAAGATGAATCTGGGGAACTGCGAAAAAGTAAACTTGTTTGTATTGCTACTAATGAGCAAAACCGCGTAGCTGTTGGAGACATAGAAAGAAACGTTGTATATGTGACAAACCTCGATGGTTCGTTGATTTCAATCATTCCCACTGACATATGGCCAACAGAGATTGTCTTTCAACACGACGACCGTTTAATTATATCTCTTTACGGTGCGAGCAGGTTACTCTGCCTAGATCTTTCAGGTCATGAGATTTTCAACATAACCACTGAATCAAACGGTCAGCTCATGAAACCTATCGGTGTGTGCTGCGACGAGGCGGGTGATATTTATGTGACAGTTTATCATGCCACTGATGATGATGATGATGATGATAATGACGACGACGACGACGACGACGGAAGGAGTGAACTGCAACATTACACTGCACAAGGAGTACATGTACAGTGCATAGCTGAGAGATTATGTCTGCCCTTCGACATGACGTTCTCTCCTCGTGGTGAGCTCGTGGTGGCTGATTACGACACTGTGAAAGTTTTTCATCGAGTGTGATGGTTGGAAAGACCGCTCTTTCAAACTCCCACGACCATAACTACTTCCTTTAAGATTCAACGATAGGTTGAAAAAGGAGTTATCGAAAGAACCAACAACCACACTCTTAAAACATGCCTGGCACTGTGAAACGGTGAACAATAACATCCAATTCCCAGTTAGCCTGGTAAAAAGTACGTACATTTTTTACGAGAAGTTCCCGTAAATGAATTTTTACGGCTGAAACCGTAACAATCCGTTCACAATGCATTGTGGGGTTGCGCTTTTTAAAACTGAAAATAGTTCCCGTGTAAATATGGTGATTTTCTTCAGTTTTCAGTTCTTCTCCTTTTTGTAATCGAGTTTTTTGCTTGGAAAGACGCAAAATTTACAGTTGTTTGGTACAAGTTAACTTAAGATGGTGACAGATGAGCGACTAATAGTCAATATAATTTGAGTAGATGTGTGCAACCGTGAGTATAGACTGCCGAAGTGAATACGTCATCTTTTGTTAGTTGCCTATAGGCAATGGCTCTGCACTAAAAATCACTGAACCGTGTCTCAGTGCTTTTTCCGGCGGCCATGATGTTTAGAGCCATTGGACAGCCGAAGTGTGACATGGGTTTCCATGGCAATTGGTTCTAAACTAACATGGCCGTCGGAAAAGTACCATTGCAAAAGCACAGGGACACGGTTCATATATTTTTTTGGTTTAGACCCAATTGCCTATAGGCAACCAACAAATGATGACGCATTCACTTCGGCAGCCTATTACCATGTCAACTCACGTCACACGAAAGTACGGGAAAGCACCGTCAAAATAGGGGAATAACGTATAATTTTACGGGATTACCCGTTTAACAATTTACGGGACAACCGCTATAATTACGGTAAAAAGGTGCCAACTCGCTGCACAGCTTTCGACCGTAAAATTCACAGGCAAAAACAATTGTTTACAGTGTGGGTACCAAACATCGGTATAGTCACGTGCGGGAGTATACCTGCACGGGGATCTATAGTTTCCCCTATAAATTCCCCCAGTTTCCCCCCAACAAAACTTACCGGTAGTGCCTTCCCTTTTCGACCACCATGCAGAACAGTCTTTCTGTGCGTTTAGTCTTGGGTCCGGTGCCCCTTCCATTTCAATTCGGTGAAAACCAACCTGCGAAACGATTGAAAATGATACATGTACATAGAATAAGCTTTAAAATGGATTTGTTCTTGCCCAATTCTTATTTTGTAAATTGTTCAATTGACCGATCACAATGTCCAGTTTCAATATCGAAATTCCCATTTAATCCTCTTCAGCAAGATGTAAAGAAAACAATCAAATGCCTATTATATAGTTATGTTTGATTTTGAAGAAAATGTTCACATAATGATTGCAGTAGCACAATCCACGATCCCTCTCATGAGTGTGATTCTGATGAAAGGAGAAAAAGTATTGTAAATTTGAAGAAACAAATATTTCAATATTTCGAGTAGACCTGAATTTACGATTAATCACAGTTTATTGTAAAAAAAAACATTCATAGTATTTCATTACATGTATATGCATAGCTTAAGTAGATATTCATTGTGTAATGCTCATCGCACCTTTAAAAACTTGTAAAAAAAACTATAGGCTTTGCTTAATTTAGTTTATTAAGCACTTGGTTTCTTTATACAGTATTGAAGTTCTAAAAAAAGAATCGACTATTTGAGATCTGTCATATATATTGATCTTATAAGTACTTACAGAGAAGATTGTTTTGACAAATGTTGTAATGCTTCTGTGGTGTAAATGTTCAAATGCTACATTAAAAAAATATTATTATTTCGTTATATCCATTCATAGCGTCTTTAGATATGTTGATATCAGGGTTGTAGTCGAGTCCATCACAAGTCCTGCACAAGCCTGCAAAGGTCCACCACAAGTCCCTGCGTCCTAATTCAAGTCACAAGCTATTCAAATGAACTCCAACAAAGGCATTCTTTTGTGCATGTTCATCCTTTGCTTCTTCTTGCTGGACTCGAGACGGACTTGTGCGGGATTTGTCACAGACTTGAGATTTTATCGGCTCTGGACTTGTGAAAGACTTGTGATGGACTCGACTACAACCCTGGTTGATATCTATCGTGTAGTGCTTAAAAACTAACTCATGGCAACTTTAGGAACTTGTTAAAAAACTATATAGTTTTATGTATTTGATTTATTAAGTGCTTGGTTTCTTTACACAGTATTTAAATTGTAAACAAGAATCGACTATTTGCTATCTGTATTTCATTAATCTTAATATCAAGTACTTATGGAGGAGATTGTTTTGACAATTTATGTAATGCTTCTATTGGGGTAAAAGTTAATATGCTATTTTTAGGGATGATTTACTGGTCACATTTGCTACAACTTGATACTGTTAGACAATCAATTTAACAAAATTATGCAAAAGGCGATGGGCCTAATAATGTACATTTGGTGGCAGTGCATGAGATTATCCCATTCTGATGTGGTCATCAGTGAGATCATGGTGAAATGAGCAATGTATCGGCCAACTGTGTTGAGACGAAATAAACAAACTGTCTGTGGAACTTTGCATAAGTTTATCATATTTAAAACGTTGGCCTATGCGGTTGCAAATCCAATTTGTGAGGCGAATTTCTATCTTGATCTGTTTACTCTCTAAATGCAAAAAGAGTGAAAAACTCACTCTTCAAAAGAGTAAATTTCTTATCAAAGGACTACAAAAGAGAAAATAACTCCACAAAAATTAAACCATATAAGGGACAGCTTGAAAGAGAATTGTTCTTTATATGCTCTTTTTTGGAGTGATGTTAACTCTTTTAAAGAGTTTGGTGAAAAGGAACCTGCGAAACGACTGTAAATAATACATGATGTACCTGCAGAGTCCAGCATTTACTATTCCTGGCCAACTGCTGCCCAGGAAAATTTACCAGGTAACTTTTCTCGAGACGATACGTCCAATGCGGACACAGAGTCGGTAAAGCGCCTTTGGGAGCGGCGCCGGTACATGTACACCACATCATGCTTACGCTTATGTTTCGCGGTGTAGCGCATAATGTGACAAGTTTTCAGTGCGTTGTTCTTTATGGGCATGGCATATTTTATGGCAGATATTATTGATACAGTTGAAAGTTTGATTGGTGCTTAGTACCAATGCAATATTCTCATATCATATTAACGATATTAACGTTGTGTCTTATGACAAAAGAAAGCACGACAATGCATTATAATATTGACATCTTTTCTGAAACATCGCTGCTCCCCTATGCAAGGAGGAAGGTTCATGACCAATGTAGCTGACATTTCTAAATGTAATTGTTTTGGAAATCTACGATACCAAAATGAACTCTGAACAGCAAATTGCTGCCTATTAGGCCTAATTACCAGTTCCGCCGCGTATCCAATCAAATTTATTTACCCAACCTTTCACCTTGAACAGTTTATCAAGCGTGGAAATTCCAGATTAGCTATTTTGGTTTAGATCAGGTGAGTTTCGACATCACTCGTGACTTTTTTTTGATGCGCCATTTTGCAGTTCATCCCTTCAGACACCCATTGCGCCAAACGTATTCTACAGTTGAAGGACGAGTGTATATAGCTTTTACAGTAAGTAATCAGAGTAATTATAGTGCAGGAAAGTGATTGGAATTTTCGTGTGTCAATAGATAATGTTGACTTCCCGAAATCAATTCTTTTTAAAACTCATTTAAATTGACGCATGTGGCTTGCTGGGTGTTTACGTTTGTTCACATTACCTTTGTTCCATTTTGGGTTGAATTCCATATCCGGATACAAATAGGATTTGTACTACGATAGCATAATTATAAACCAAGTGTAAAATTACAGGTGTAATGACAAAAAGGCAAAGTTAGCAGAAGATACTCAACATTTACACACGGGGGGATTCTTTCCTCGGCCTTACATCTCTACACAAGAACTGACTGTCATCGCGAAATGTTAATAGTAAGTATAGGATAAAGCTGGGGACACAACCAAACTATATTTGTAAACCTATCTGTAAGATTTGTATGTATTTTATTTTCCCCTCAGGCACATTTAAACAAAAAGTGCGATGGCCAAATCTACAGCCAAATGTGAGATCGGCCAGGAACATCTGGAATGCCCAATCTGCTTGCGCCGTTTTCAAGATCCGAAAATCCTTGACTGCCTCCACAGTTTCTGTCGGAATTGCTTGGAAGACTTGGTCAGCAAGCACCAACCTGATGCTGATAAGATCATCTGCCCAGTCTGTAGGAAGACCACGGAGATTCCAGACTCGCGCCTTGAGAATCTCAAGAGCTGTTTCTTCCTGAGCTCGCTTGTCGATGACGTCAACAAACGGGAGAAGTTACTTGGAGAAACCTTGTCTTCTAATCCGATTTGTGAAGAGTGTGAAGACGGTTTGGAGGCCGTCTCCCGATGCCTGGACTGCAATGCGAACATCTGCCAACAATGTGAGGCTGTTCACAAGCGCTTGAAACACACCAAGAAACACCGAATTGTGTCAGATCTCAGTCCGCACCAGGACGTCACAGCTAAGGATCCCCATTCCCCAAAATGCACACAGCACCCTGACCACAATCTCTCCTTTTACTGCGACACTTGCAAGATACTGATCTGTTCAATGTGTGGAGTGATTGACCATCGTACAGCAGCAGAACACACATTAAGCAGCATTGCAGACGCTATTGGATCTCATCGTAAAGACGTTAATGACGTCTTGAAGAAGTTTCAGAAGAGCGAGGAGGAATTCCAAGCCTCGCAAGAATCCATATCTCACTCACGGAAGAGATTGAAACTGATGGTGACCAAGGCATGCGATGATGTTTCCGCCAAGGAGAAAGAGGAAATCGCCAAAATTCAAACCAAGGCTCGGCTTCTCAGAGACGAGATCACCAAAATAGGCAAGTGCAGAGATGAAGAGTATGCAAAAGTGTTCAACAGTAATCGTGACAAGATGGAGAGAGCCAAGACCATTGTGACCGCTGTGAGCGACCTGATGGAACGTGCTGACGACTTTGAGATGTTGGATCTTAGGCCCAAGGTGATGCACAACCTGGAATTTAAGGAGGAACTCCTGTTTGAACAAGGTGACCACAAGAAGTCATTTATTGGGTTCAAGTGTCAAGATGTAGTCTCGGATAAGGATCTGGGGGAAATACTTCATGAGGAAAAGTGGCTGTTGAAGAATGAGTTCGAGGGGGAGGAAATTGCACATAGCATTGGTACCTTAAGAAACGGTGACATTATCGTAATGAACATAGACGCGGCAACAGTCTCTGTATTTACGTCCGATGGACACTTCAAGACTTCCTTTAACCCAGAAGGTGGCTTAAAAGCTCCACACAGCGTGGCAGTGACACGAGACAACCTGATATTGGTCACAGATGGCGATTTGGTTAAAGTGTTTAACACTGATCAGCAGTTGATTCGTCAGTTCAGACCGGCACAAGATGAATCTGGAGAACCGCGAGAAAGTGAACTTACTTGTATTACTGTGGATGAGCAAAATCGCGTAGCTGTTTCAGACGAAGAAAGAAACGTTGTGTATGTGACAAACCTTGATGGGTCGTTGATTTCAATCATTCCCACTGCCATATGCCCAGCACGCATTGCCTTCCAACACGATGACCATTTGATTCTATCTCTTTTCGGTGCGAAGAGGTTACTCTGCCTAGATCTTTCGGGTCGTGAGGTTTTCAGCATCAGCACTGAAACAAACGGTCAGCCCATGAGACATAGCAGCGTGTGCTGCGACGAGGCGGGTGATATTTACGTGACAGTTCCTCATCTTAGTGATGACATGGCCGGAAAGAGTGAACTGCATCATTACACTGCACAAGGAGCACATGTACAGTGCATAACTCAGGAATTATTTTGGCCATTCGATTTGACGTTCTCTCCTCGTGGTGATCTCGTGGTGGCTGATCAAAACTCTGTGAAAAATTTCCATCGAGTGTGATGGTTAGAGAGACCGTTCATTCAAACTCCCTCCGCCTCAACTACTTCATATTCAATGATAGGTTAAAAAAGGAGTTATCGAAAGAACCAACAACCACACTCATAAAAAAATGCCCGGCACTGTGAAACGGCCAAAAATCAATTCCAAGTTAGCCTACTCGGACTGTGACATTGCACTGTTAAAAAATTACCGTTTTTTGTTACAGTAGAAAGTACGTACATTTTTACGAGAAGTGCCCGTAAACGAATTTTTACGGTCGAACCCGTAAAAATCCTTTCACAATTAATGCTAAATAAAAAAATATATATTATTTTGTTATATGGGTCTGTCCACAGTAATGGGGTATACATTTGAAAAATAAGTCAATAATTCCTTTCAGATGTCTTTTATAGTTTATCTCAGAATTAAAGAAATGTCCTTCTTTTGTTCTGAGGAGATAACTTTTGTCCAAAAAGGTAAGAAATTGCTGCCACAACATACATTTTTGAAAAGCTTGTGTACAAATTACTCCTATTACGTATGTAACGTGGACAGACCATTTTGTGACATTTTTTCCCGTCTTTGTTACATGCGTAATAGAAAAATTCGTGCACAGAGTTATTTCCTCAGTTTAGCTTGATAATTTAAAGATAAAATTAAGACATTTGAAGTGAACTGGGACTTAAGATCTTGAATGTTACAGAAATGTACCCCATTACTGTGGACAGACCCATATCCATTCATAGCTTATTTATATATGTTGATGTCAGGGTTGTAGTCGAGTCCATCACAAGTCCTGCACAAGCCTTCAAAAGTCCACAAGTCCCTGGGT
The DNA here is from genome assembly GCA_037783545.1 of Henricia sp. BOLD:AAB3569. Taxonomy (NCBI): domain Eukaryota; kingdom Metazoa; phylum Echinodermata; class Asteroidea; order Spinulosida; family Echinasteridae; genus Henricia; species Henricia sp. BOLD:AAB3569. The sequence continues at coordinate 478,552 of JBBELK010000263.1, read as the reverse complement.
ATTAATTCAAGTCACAAGCTATTCAAATGAACTCCAACAAAGGCATCCTCTTGTGTATGTTCATCCTTTGCTTCTTTTTACTGGACTTGAGACGGACTTGTGCGGGACTTGTCACAGACTTGTGTTTTTATCGGCTCTGTAGGCCCTACTTATGACAGACTTGTGACGGACTCGACTATATCGTGTTGTGCTTAAAAACTAACTCATGGCAACTTTAGGAACTTGTTAAAAAACTATATAGTTTTATGTCTTTGATTTATTAAGTGCTTGTTTCTTTACACAGTATTGAAATTGTAAATAAGAATCGACAATTTGATATCTGTGTTTCATTGATCTTAATATCAAGTACTTAGTAATGCTTCTATCGGGGTCAAAGTTCAAAAGCTATTTTTAGGGATGATTTAATGGTCACATTTGCTACAACTTGATACTGTTAGACAATCAATATAACAAAATTATGCAAAAGACGATGGGCCTAATAATGTATACATTTGGTGGCAGTGCATGAGATTATCCCATCCTGTGTTGAGACGAAATAAACAAACTGTTCGTTCACCAAAATGGAATTTAGCCCAACTTTAATCATACAAATTTGGGGAAATGTAAATATATGGCATATACATGTGTATTGTGTACTAACGTGTTTTTAGTTTTATTGTGGACTTATATTTAGTATATTATTTGTTTCCCATTATTATGAGCATAAGAACAACTTTGGACCCAGCACCGACTGAACCAAACGTTCGCCTAAATGCGGTCGTCGGAAATCCAATATGTGAGGCGAATTTCATTACATCTTTTATTTGTTTATAGTTGTCAGTTTCATATGCGAATCTCCTGTCAAAAACACAAATTCATGTCGCCATTCACGGCTAAATGTTAACATTAATTCATCGTGTATAACATACAAACTGTCGTACAAAATGCCATGGGCCTATACCGTATTGTTACTGTATCATTTTGTAGCAAAATACGATTTAATGCAATGAGTGAAGTTGCACAGATCTGTTATACTGGGCAAGAAAATGAAGAGCCAAATGTTGCGCATGAATAGCTGTTACCGTGTCCAATCTAGGGCACCGTACGTACACACGATTCATCTGACCTTTCACCTCGAGCCAGCAGTTTCTCATGTCTGGGAATTCCCCTGCTATTTTTGGACCACAACTTGATCGTTTCTAAATCGCTCGTGATCATTTTTCGCGGCGCCATTTTGTGCTTCTGTTTGTGACTTCTTTCGAGACCTATTTAGTACTTTACGCTATCAAACGATAGGCTATCTGTGAACGACGAGTATACAGTTTTACGGTAAGTACGCAAAGTGCAAGTTATAGGTTTCACTAGTTTCACCCGGAAGTTCCAGAAACATGTTATTTTTAAAGAAGAATATAGTTTTCAAGGATCCACGTTCGTTCATTATAACACAGTTATCCTGCTATTAAGGCCACCTTGATAAATAGGCCACCTGCACCTGTTTATAGTGGCCACCTGAGCCTGTTTAGTGGCCAACCGAAGTTGGTCCCACTCCCAAATGCCATGTGTATACCTGTTTAAAGTGACCAGTTTTCCCCCGATCCCGAGGGTGGCCACCATATACAGGTTTCAATGTACATGTACGGATATTCTGTTTTTCCCCCCACAAATTCGCAAACAAACTATACGACAGCATAAAAAACATGTCTTGCATGTCTTGTGATGCCGGATCGCATCTGCGTAGCGACAGTCTATACTTATGTGTTTAACACGGAACCAGAAACATGTCACTATACATGTAATCATCAACCGCAGTAGACTGCATGGGTGTATACTATTAGTGGATGCTTACTTACGACCGGGAGTGATCATGATCTTTATTTTTGTCTCATCGAAGAACACAGCGAAACAATCACTCGCCACATCCAAATACCACAGTACATTGGCGCACAAATCGGGCCTGTGTCATCGAAATGTATGGAATTCTATTACTGCCAGTTCAGCGTCGCAAGTGTGGCGTTTTTGGCTGGCTCCGTAGCCGTTTACGCCGTCAACGGCGCATTGTCGCGTCGTGCCGTCGCATTGTCGCGTCGTGCCGTCGCATTGTCGCATTGTTGATATTATGTTCCTTAGCCGTTTACGCCGTCAACGGCGCATTGTCGCGGCGTGCCGTCGCATTGTCGCATTTCGATTGAAAAGTCCATTGTTTCGCCAGTAGGTGGCGCTGTCCATTTACGCAGCAGTACTGCATGCGAGGATGAATCTGTTTTCATCTCATCTCAGCCCCGATGTACTGTAACATCAAGTCAAACAACGTGACACCAGGACTATGTTATCTTGTTTTATTCTGGGATAGCTGCAGTCACATACGCCCACTTTAAGTACAATGTCATGTGATTTGTACTATATAATAAACATTACAAAAATCTGGCTCTGGAAAAGTGCCATCACAACTTGTTAAACCAGTTGAATCAACACGATAGTGGATATTTATAAAATTTAGCTCAAAATACGTACCCTGAGATATAGGCGAAAAAACAGATTAAAACTTAAAAGTAGAAAAATTACTCTGAATAATTCCTATCTGACCCCCCTCTGGCGATCGAGCAGCCAGAATCGTACTGGCCGACTCCAGAGTAATATCTCTGAAGGAAAATACGAACAAACAAAGTAAGTTGTTCGTTAATAGCAATGTTTTAAAATAAAAGTGCTAAAGACCACCTCGTTATATTTCAGTGTTTAAACATTGTATACATACCAATATTGAAAACGCACCCTAACAAAATACAACCAAGTGCACACGAGTTTCACGACTCGTTGAAATCATTTGTTCAACATGGCTACCACAGGACAATTAACTCTGGCCATCGCCTTGTCCAATGTGAAAGTGGATTTTTAGAATATTTAGCTCGAAATACGTACCCTGAGATGGGCGAAAAAAACAGAGATTAAAACTGAAACAGAAAAATACTCTGGGAAAATTCCTATCTGACCCCCTCCGGCGATCGAACAGCCAGAATCGTACTGGCTGACTCCAGGGTAACATCTCTCGAGGAAAATACGAGCAAACAAAGTATAAGATTAGTAAAGTTGTTCGTTTATAACCCTAGTTCAGAGCGAAAGTGCTATGGACCACCTTATTATAATTCAGTATTTAAACATTGTATAGATACACGATTATTGCAATTGCACCTTAATTATATACCAGCATGTGCACACGAGTTTCACGACCGCGTTGAAATCCTTTGTTCAACATGGCTACCACTGGACCACTCCGGCCATCAACATTGTCAAATGCCATGTACTTAATACTGAAAGATTGTCAAACATATATATACTTCTCCCCGGTAAGAAAGTCGGGATTTTGTGCAGAATTACAGACATACGATTAAAATGTTTTGATTAATGATTAAGAAAAAAGATATAAAAGCGATGTGTCCGCCTTTGGGGAAAATGCTCAATGAAATTATATAAGAACGAAGACCATTTTTCTTGAAAAAAAAATGAACTGTGTGTGACGCTGTGACTGCCTGCGAATGACTTGCAACCGCCCATGCAAGTGTACCACATTACACGGCGCATTCTACGCACCAGTACACCACAATCAAACCTTGCATGCCGAAGAGAATTTATAATTCTCATGTCTGGGAATTCACCTGCTATTTCGGGACCACAACTCGTTTCGAAATCACTAGTGATCATTTTTCGCGGCGCCATTTTGTGCTTTTGTTTGTGACTTCTTCCGACACCTATTTAGTACTTTGAACGGCGACTATACAGTTTGACGGTAAGTACGCAAAGTGCAAGTTAGTTCAGGAATGTGGCTGGAATTAATAGAATTTAGGTTTCACTTAGTTTCACCGGGAAGTTCCAGAAACATTCACGTTCGTTCATTATACCACAGTCAACTGCTATATTAAAGCCACCTTAAAAAGAGGCCACTTGCACCTGTTTATAGTGGCCACCCGTCTTTGGTCCCACTCTCAAATGCCATACGGTAATGCAACCTTTGTGAAGTGGCCACTTGTTTAAAAGTGGCCACTTAATTGTTTAAAAGTGGCCAGTTTTTCCCGATCCCGAGGATGGCCACTATATACAGGTTTCATTAAACATGTACGATATATTCAGTTTTTCCCCACAAATTCGCAAACAAACTATACGACAGCATAAAAAGCATGGCCTTAATTGTGACGCCGAATCGCAGCTGCGTATAGCGACAGTCTCACTCATGTGTTTAACACGGAACTAGAAACGTGAGAATTTTCAATGCAATTAACTGTCACTATATGTAATCATAAACCGCAGTAGACTGCATGGGTGTACTGTAACTATTAGTGGATGTTAACTTACAAGCGGGAGTGATCATGATCTTTTTTTTTGTCTAATCGAAGAACACAGCGAACTATCACACAGCGAACAAATCGGGCCTGTGACATCGAAATAACATCATTAGGCCTACTTTGTTGGCGCATTGAAACTGTTGATTATAATTATTCATAGACCTTGTACAGCATTCAATGCAGTTTTTATTTGCATACTGTTTGAAATGGTAAGAAGTACATGTCAATTCAAACTAGTTATAAAACATTTCGCAAGAGACCGGCCCCGCAGCCAGTTTTTTCCCCACAAACGCCACCAAATCTTCACGGTTTGATTTAGTATGAATTTTGTATTTCCTCATATAAAGTATAAAATGTTTCTTATTTACAAAACAAATCGGTAACACTAACAGCATACATAAGATGAACCTGGGGGTTACAACCAAACCTTACTTTTGTCAACCTGTCTGCAAGTTATGATATTTCATTTTCCCAGGCACATTTAAACAAAAAAGTGCGATGGCCGAATCTACAGCCAAATGTGAGATCAGCCAGGAACATCTGGAATGCCCGATCTGCTTGCGCCGTTTCCAAGATCCGAAAATACTTGACTGTCTTCACAGTTTCTGTCGGAATTGCTTGGAGGACTTGGTCAGCAAGTATGAACCTGATGCTGATAAGATCATCTGCCCAGTCTGTAGGAAAACCACGGAGATTCCAGACTCGCGCCTTGAGAATATAAAGAGCTGTTTCTTCCTTAGCTCGCTTGTCGATGACGTCAACAAACGGGAGAAGTTACTTGGAGAAACCTCAGTCGGCTTCTAATCTGATTTGTGAAGAGTGTGAAGACGGTTTGGAGGCCGTCTCCAGGTGCCTGGACGGCAATGCGAACATCTGCCAACAATGCCAGGCCGCTCACAAGCGCGCGAAAAACACCAAGAAACACCGAATTGTGTCAGATCTCAGTCCGCGCCAGGACGTCACAGCTAAGGATCCTCATTCCCCAAAATGCACACAGCACCCTGACCACAATCTCTCCTTTTACTGCGAGACTTGCAAGATACTGATCTGCTCAACGTGTGGATTGATTGACCATCGTACAGCGGAACATACATTAAGCAGCATTGCCGATGCTATTGGATCTCACCGTAAAGATGTGGACGACGTCTTGAAGAAGTTTCAGAAGAGCGAGGAGGAATTCCAAGCCTTGCAAGAATCCATATCTCACTCACGGAAGAGATTGAAGCTGATGGTGACCAAGGCATGCGATGATGTTTCTGCTAAGGAGAAAGAGGAAATCGCAAAAATTCAAACCAAGGCTCGGCTTCTCAGAGATGAGATCACCCAAACCGGTAAGGACAGAGATGAAGAGTATGAAAAAGTGTTCAACAGTAATCGTGACAAGATGGAGAGATTCAAGACCATTGTGACCGCTGTGAGTGACCTGATGGAACGTGCTGACGACTTTAAGATGTTGGATATTAGGCCCAAGGTGATGCACAACCTGGAATTTCAGGAGGAACTCCTGTTTGAACAAGTTGACCACAATAAGTCATTTATTGGGTTCAAGTGTCAAGATGTAGTCTCCGATAAAGATCTGGGGGAAATACTTCATAAAGAAATGTGGGTGTTGAAGAATGTGTTCATGGGCGATGGAACTAAAAACATGTTATTTATAGCACGTAACATTGGCACCTTAAAAAACGGTGACATTGTCGTAATGAACAGACTAGCGGTCTCTGTATTTACGTCTGATGGACACTTCAAGACTTCCTTTAATCTAGAAGGTGGCTTAAAAGCTCCAGGCAGCGTGGCAGTGACACGAGACAATTTGATATTGGTCACAGATGGCGATTTTGTTAAAGTGTTTACCCCTGATCAGCAGTTGATTCGTCAGTTCAGACCGGCACAAGATGAATCTGGGGAACTGCGAGAAAGTAAACTTACTTGTATTGCTACGGATGAGCAAAATCGCGTTGCTGTGGCAGACGAAAAAAGAAACGTTGTGTATGTGACAAACCTCGATGGGTCGTTGATTTCAATCATTCCCACTGACATATGCCCATCACGCATTGCCTTCCAACACGACGACCGTTTAAGGAGGTTACTCTGCCTAGATCTTTCGGGTCATGAGGTTTTCAGCATCAGCACTGAATCAAACGGTCAGCCCATCCGACCTACCGGCGTGTGCTGCGACGAGGCGGGTGATATTTACGTGACAGTTCATCATGCCACTGATGATGATGATGATGACGACGATGACGATGACGATGATGACAACGATGACGATGACGATGGTGATGACGGTGATGACGATGGTGATGGCGATGACGATGACATAACCGGATTGAGTGAACTGCATCATTACACTGCACAAGAGGTACATGTACAGTGCATAGCTCAGAGATTATTTGGGCCCTTAGACATGACGTTCTCTCATCGTGGTGAGCTCGTGGTGGCTGATTACAAATCTGTGAAAGTTTTTCATCAAGTGTGATGCATGGTTGGAGGGACCGTTCATTAAAACTCACACCACCACAACTACTTCCTTTAAGATTCAACGATAGGTTGAAAAAGGAGTTATCGAAAGAACCAACAACCACACTCATAACAAATGCCCGGCACTGTGAAACGGCAAAAAACAACCAATTCCCAGTTAGCCTACTCGGGCTGTGGCATTGCACTGTTAAAAAATTACCGTATTTTTTACGGTAGAAAGTACATACATTTTTACGAGAAGTACCCGTTAATGAATGTTTACGTAAAAATCCTTTCACATTGCGCTTAACTGAAAAGATTTCCTGTGTAAATATGTTAATTTTCTTGGGGGCGCACCCCCCCCCCCCCCCCTCCCCCATCAAAATACGGGAATAACGTAACATTTCAGAAAGATGTAAAGAAAACAATTAAATGCCTAGTTATGTTTGATTTTGAAGAAAAGGTTCACATAATGATTGCAGTAGCACAATCCGCGATCCCTCTCATGAGTGTGATTCTGATGAAAGCAGAAAACAAGTATTGTCAATTTGAAGAAACAAATATTTCAATATTTCGATTAGACCTGAATTTACGATTAATCACAGTTTATTGTAAAAGAAAAATCCCATTATTTCATTACATGTATATGCATAGCTTAAGTAGATATTCATTGTGTAATGCTCATAGCACCTTTAGAAACTTGTCAAAAAAACTATAGGCTTTGCTTTATTTAGTTTATTAAGTTGGTTTCTTTATACAGTATTGCAGTTCTAAAAAAAAAGTATGGACTATTTGATATATGTCATATATATTGATCTTATCAAGTACTTACAGAGGAGATTGTTTTGACAAATTTTATAATGCTTCTGTGGTGTAAATGTTCAAATACTACATTAACAAATTAATATTATTTTGTTATATCCATTCATAGCTTCTTTTGATATGTTGATATCAGGGTTGTAGTCGAGTCCATCACAAGTCCTGCACAAGCCTTCAAAAGTCCACCACAAGTCCTGGGTCTGAATTCAAGTCACAAGCTATTCAAATGAACTCCAACAAAGGCATTCTTTTGTGCATGTTCATCCTTTGCTTCTTCTTACTGGACTTGAGACGGACTTGTGGGAGACTCGTCACAGACTTGTGATTTCATCGGCTCTGGACTTGTGACAGACTTGTGATGGACTCGACTACAACCCTGGTTGATATCTATCGTGTAGTGCTTAAAAACTAACTCATGGCAACTTTAGGAACTTGTCAAAAAACTATACAGCTTTATGTATTTGAGTTATTAAGTACTTGGTTTCTTTACACAGTATTGAAATTGTAAACAAGAATCGACTATTTGATATCTGTGTTTCATTGATCTTAAAGAGGAAGAATCCCCCTAGACGAAAATCCAGCATTTAGGCTTTTTTCGATAGTCCAAACATCCCTCTTGCCGACGTGGATTTTTATTATTTTTTAATTGTCGGTTTTAAAGGAACACGTTGCCTTCGGGTTGCGCTTTATTGGGCGTTTTTGGGCTATTACAAGCGTTTGAAGTATAATGAGCACGATCTGAAAGATGTTTAAAAAGTAGAATATAATGATCCACACAAACGTGCCTTAGAAATGCTTCAATTTTGCGTAATTTCTCGAAGCAGCACGCTCCGCCATTTATGGGAGTCAAAATCTTGACTCCCATAAATGGCGGATAAATGATATTAGTCTTATTTCCAGCCTGGAAAAAGAAATTATTTTTCCTTCCTCCGTTGCGTGTGATGTGCCTGTTTTTTAAATTCGTGTCTACAATAACCATTGGGTATAAATCATCCAAGTCCTTTCTATCGGTTTGTCCCATGACAATATTCTTACCCTGATTGGCGAGGTTTTCGTTTTTTCTTTTTTGACGCGTCTGCTGTGTTCTCTTGACGATCCATTTTTTGACAGCCAGTCGGTGTGTGTGTGTGTCTGTGTGTTCACATTTCACACATGTCTCGGGAGGCGGAGAATGGTATGGTACCTTGCGTTCATCTGATAGGTTTACCTGACCACTGGCTACGGCGCCAGCCTAACTCCTGTTCGTCGCTGCATTTTGCCCACTACCCGGACGATCGTATTGACGGCTTGAAATACGTATACATTTCGCGGGACATGTAGTGGAGGTCAGAGGTCAGTGTTTGTTTTTTTAAATTACCATTCACTAATTATAACACATTAAATGTGTTTTATTGCAAGAACAACTCTTAATAAGTATAAGGAACACCCTCAAACGTGAGATTTCGTGAAATCTGAAGGCAACGTGTTCCTTTAAGTGGATAAATTGAAAGCAAAAGTGCGCTTTTCGAAAATGAGATTTTCGCGATTTCTGAAACGCTCATTAGGTATTCATGATATGCGCGTGACCCCGTGACGCAATCCTGAGAAAGAAAAGTCAACACGATTCTTAGCTCCATACGTTTACACGCAAAAAACGTGGAAAACCGTCTCTGTTAGATGGTGTTTTTTGAAGAATTGTTTTGGTCCAAAAAGCCAGAGATATGCCCAGTAGTTGCGTGGTTGTATGTTTTTTACCAGACATCATGAAAAAAAAGAGCAGAAGCTAAGATTCTTTTTTATTACGAAGAGAGAGGAAAATGAGTCGCTCATTCTAACTTGTACCGGCCGATGTGCATATACCGTGTGCCAATTTCAAACACGTGGGAACTACGGCGCGGCCCGCAGGCACCATTCCCACTGCTGTACACGGACCGCTGTAAGTTCCGTGACAAACACCGGTCGCAATGCACCAGTGTTTCCTTCAAAAGACTCGACTTCATTGTGAGCCACAATTTTACGATTTTTTTCACAAAAAAGGTAATAGTAGATTGTTGTCGTTTTACATCAGGTGTTTTCACGTTTGTATTTTGAATTACAAGGACAGAACAGGCATGATGAACATACACTTCGTATATTTTCCATTCAATACTGCACAGGCCGTTTTGTGTGTTTCTCAGGATGAGGTATCGCCCCTGTTTGTAAACAAACCAAGTGACCTCGAGCGTTTCAGAATTCCGGGTGAGGAGGGTCGGAACTGAATTGCGTTTTAAACAAATACTGTCGGTTTTTGGCGGAAAACACGTTGTGATCGCGTTGTAGAAACATAAACCTCCATGATAAACAGGAAAACTAAAAAAATGTGGATGGGGGGATTCTAGCTGTTTAAAGGAACACGTTGCCTTCGGGTTGCGCTTTATTGGGCGTTTTTGGGCTATTACAAGCGTTTGAAGTATAATGAGCACGATCTGAAAGATGTTTAAAAAGTAGAATATAATGATCCACACAAACGTGCCTTAGAAATGCTTCAATTTTGCGTAATTTCTCGAAGCAGCACGCTCCGCCATTTATGGGAGTCAAAATCTTGACTCCCATAAATGGCGGATAAATTATATTAGTCTTATTTCCAGCCTGGAGAAAGAAATTATTTTTCCTTCCTCCGTTGCGTGTGATGTGCCTGTTTTTTTAATTCGTGTCTACAATAACCATTGGTTATAAATCATCCAAGTCCTTTCTATCGGTTTGTCCCATGACAATATTCTTACCCTGATTGGCGAGGTTTTCGTTTTTTCTTTTTTGACGCGTCTGCTGTGTTCTCTTGACGATCCATTTTTTGACAGCCAGTCGGTGTGTGTGTGTGAGTGTGGGTTTACATTTCACACAAATATCGCGTCTCGGGAGGCGGAGAATGGTATGGTACCTTGCGTTCATCTGATAGGTTTACCTGACCACTGGCTACGGCGCCAGCCTAACTCCTGTTCGTCGCTGCATTTTGCCCACTACCCGGACGATCGTATTGACGGCTTGAAATACGTATACATTTCGCAGGACATGTAGTGGGGGTCAGAGGTCAGTGTTTGTTTTTTTTAATTACCATTCACTAATTATAACACATTAAATGTGTTTTATTGCAAGAACAACTCTTAATAAGTATAAGGAACACCCTCAAACGTGAGATTTCGTGAAATCTGAAGGCAACGTGTTCCTTTAATATCAAGTACTTATGGAAGAGATTGTTTTGACAATTTATGTAATGCTTCTATAGGGGTCAAAGGTCGAATGCTATTTTTAGGGATGATTTAATGGTTACATTTGCCACAACTTGATACTGTTAGACAATCAATTTAACAAAATTATGCAAAAAGCGATGGGCCTAATAGGGTACATTTGGTGGCAGTGCATGAGATTATCCCATCCTGATGTGGTCATCAGTGAGATCATGGTGAAATGAGCAATGTATCGGCCAATTGTGTTGAGACGAAATAAACAAACTGTCCGTGGAACTTTGCATAAGTTGATCATATTTAAAACGTTGGCCTATGCGGTTGAAAATCCAATTTCTATCGTGATCTGTTTACTCTCTAAATGCAAAAGAGTGAAAAACTCAGTATTTTTTTTATAAAAGATCTTCAAACAAATGAAAATAACTCCAAAAAAATTAAGCTATATAAGGGACAGCTTGAAACAGAATTGTCACTTATATGGATCTCTTTTTTGGGGGATTTTCACTCTTTTAAAGAGTTCTGTGAAAAGGAACCTGCGAAACGACTGTAAATGATACATGTACCTGCAGAGTCTAGCAGTTACTATTCCTGGCCAACTGCTGCCCAGGAAGATTGACCAGGTAACCTTTATCGAGACGATAAGTCCAATGCGGACATATAGTCGGTAAAGCGCCTTGGGAGCGGTGTCGGTACATGTACACCACATCATGCAAGCGCTTATGTTTCGCGGTGCAGCGCATAATGTGACAAGTTTTCAGTGCGTTGTTCTTTTTGGGCGTGGCATATTTTATGGCAGATATTATTGATACAGTCGAAAGTTTGATTGGTGCTAAGTACCAATGCAATATTCCCATATAATATTAACGATATTAACGTTGTGAAAAGAAAGCACGACAATGCATTATATTATATCTTTTCTGAAACATCGCTGCATCTATGCAAGGAGGAAAGTTCATGACCAATGCAGCTGAAATTTCTGGATGTAATTGTTCTGGAAATCTACGATACCAAAATGAACTCTGAGCAGCAAATTGCTGCCTATTAGGCCTAATTACCAGTTCCGCCCCGTATCCAATCAAATTGATTTACCCAACCTTTCACCTTGAACAGTTTATCAAGCGTGGGAATTCCAGATTAGCTATTTTGGTTCAGATCAGGTGAGTTTCGACATCACTCGTGACTTATTTTTTGATGCGCCATTTTGCAGTTCATCTCTTCAGACGCCCATTGCGCCAAACCTATTCTATAGTTGAAGGACGAGTTTATAGCTTTTACAGTAAGTAATCAGAGTAATTATAGTGCAGGAAAGTGATTGACATTTTCGCGTGTCAATAGATTACCGAAATCAATTCTTTTTAAAACTCATTTAAATTGACGTATGTGGCTTGCTGGGTGTTTACGTTTGTTCACATTACGTTTGTTCCATTTTGGGTTGAATTCCATATCCGGATACAAATATATAGGATTTGTACTACGATAGCATAACTATAAACCAAGTCTAAAATTACAGGTGTACAAAAAAGCAAAGTTAGCAGAAGATACTCAACATTTACACGCAGGGGGATTCTTTCCTCAGCCTTTAATCTCTACACAAGAACTGACTGTCATCGCGAAATGTTAATAGTAAGTATAGGATGAAGCTGGGGACACAACCAAACTTTATTTTTGTAAACCTATCCGTAAGATTTTTATTTACATGTATTTTATTTTTCCCTCAGTCACATTTAAACAAAAAGTGCGATGGCCAAATCTACAGCCAAATGTGAGATCGGCCAGGAACATCTGGAATGCCCACTCTGCTCGCACCGTTTCCAAGATCCGAAAATACTTGACTGCCTCCATAATTTCTGTCGGAATTGCTTGGAGGACTTGGTCCGCAAGCACCAACCCGATGCTGATAAAATCATCTGCCCAGTCTGTAGGAAGGCCACGGAGATTCCAGACTCGCGCCTTGAAAATCTCAAGCACTGTTTATTCCTGAGCTCGCTTGTCGATGACGTCAACAAACGGGAGAAGTTACTTGGAGAAACCTCGGCTTCTAATCTGATTTGTGAAGAGTGTGAAGACGGTTTGGAGGCCGTCTTCCGATGCCTGGACTGCAATGCGAACATCTGCCAACAATGTGAGGCTGCTCACAAGCGCTTGAAACACACCAAGAAGCACCGAATTGTGTCAGATCTCAGTCCGCGCCAGGACGTTACAGCTAAGGATCATCATTCCCCAAAATGCACACAGCACCCTGACTACAATCTCTCTCTTTACTGCGGGACTTGCAAGATACTGATCTGCGCAATGTGTGCAGCATTTGACCACCGTACAGCAGAGCATACATTCACAAGCATTGTCGATGCTATTAAATCTCATCGTAAAGACGTTGATGACGTCTTGATGGAGTTTGAGGAGAGCGAGGAAGAATTCCAAGCTTTCCAAGAATCCATATCTCACTCACGGAAGAGATTGACGCTGATGGTCACCAAGGCATGCGATGATGTTTCTGCTAAGGAGAAAGAGGAAATTGCCAAAATTCAAACCAAGGCTCGGCTTCTCAGAGACGAGATCACCCAAATCGGCAAGGACAGAGATGAAGAGTATGAAAAAGTGTTCAACAGTAACCGTGACAAGATGGAGAGAGCCAAGGCCATTGTGACCGCTGTGAGCGACCTGATGGAACATGCTGACGACTTTGAGATGTTGGATCTTAGGCCCAAGGTGATGCACAACCTGGAATTTCAGGAGGAACTCCTGTTTGAACAAGGTTACCACAAGAAGTCATTTATTGAGTTCAAGTGTCAAGATGTAGTCTCCGATACAGATCTAGGGGAAATACTTCATGAAAAGTGGCTGTTGAAGAATGAGTTCAAGGGCAATAGAACTAAAGACGGCAAATTATGTGCACAGAGCATTGGAGTCTTACAAAACGGTGACATTATCGTAACGAACAGAGTAGCGGCAACAGTCTCTGTATTTACGTCTGATGGACACTTCAAGACTTCCTTTAACCCAAAAGATGGCTTAAAAGTTCCAAGCAACGTGGCAGTGACACGAGACAGTTTGATATTGGTCACAGATGGCGATTTGGTTAAAGTGTTTAACACTGATCAGCATTTGATTCGTCAGTTCAGACCGGCACAAGATGAACTGCAAGAAAGTAAACTTACTTGTATTGCTACGGATGAGCAAAATCGCGTAGCTGTGGCAGACGAAAAAAGAAACGTTGTGCATGTGACAAACCTTGATGGGTCGTTGATTTCAATCATTCCCACTGACAAATGCCCAGAACAGATTGCCTTCCAACACGACGACCGTTTGATTATATCTATTTACGGTGCGAGGAGGTTTCTCTGCCTAGATCTTTCGGGTCATGAGGTTTTCAGCATCAGCACGGAATCAAACGGTCAGCCCATGAGACCTAGCAGCGTGTGCTGCGACGAGACGGGTGACATTTACGTGACAATTCATCATCCCAGTGTTGACATGGCCGGAAAGAGTGAACTGCATCATTACACTGCACAAGGAGTACATGTACAGTGCATAACACAGAAATTATTTTGGCCCTTCGACATGACGTTCTCCCCTCGTGGTGATCTCGTGGTGGCTGATCAAAAGTCTGTAAAAGTTTTTCATCGAGTGTGAGGGTTGGAGGGATCGCTTTTTCAAAATCTCAACATCAATATTTTGAGGTTAAACGCGAGGTGCTTATGTTGGTGGGGAGGGAAATGGGTGTCGCAGAAGAGAAGGGGGAGGCGTTGAGCAGGTTTCCTCAGTAAAAAGATTTCCCCTTTCTCTTTCCCCCTTAAATGGCCAATCCCCTCACTGCCAATAAACGTTGGTGCCTCTTTGTGCCTTCCTTAGTCCTTACTGAGGAAAATGGGAGCTTTATTTTATTGGGAGCCAAAGTGTGGCGCATTTGCCATGGTAATTGGGTCTAAATATTAAGCATCGGTAAAACACCATTCCAATCAACAGTGTACATTAATTTTGTTATATTACATCTGGCATCGATTTCACAATGACTTGCGACGTGTCGTAAGTTATCAAATCCATTACAAATTAGTATAAGTTCACATGCAGTTGCATTATACAAAACACAGCAGAACCGCTATGCAATATTTGGGTAGAAGTTCACTGATCCCTTAGCAAAGTTGCGATTTATACCCATTTGGTAATCGTAACTTTGTCGTAACTTTGCGATGGGTTCATCAATAATGCATAGTTCCGAACCCGCCGACCAATCACAACAGAGCTAGCAGACGGCGCCCACATAGGTCAAAACATAAATACCTTTGAGTTTTCTCCAATGAATCTGTGCTTTCCATGCCGAGTCCCGTTGCTTTGTACGTTGTGTGTCGCCATTTTTTTTGCGATGGCTTGTGGGCACATAGCAACAATATCTAAGGGGCGGGGTTAACTGGGCAATCTCGGAACTATGCATTGTTGTGACGTGTTGCATTATTGAAAATTTCCGCATAGCACGAGCTCTTCGAGTTGAGGCAAAGAATTTATTCAAGCTATAATCGTCATAATTAGTACATTCAATATGCGATTTATATAGAATTTGCTCATATTTTGTATCAATACCTTGTAAGTACCGGTAGCAGTATAAATCATTATTCTACTAGGTGTCAAAAAACAAACTTGTCCTAC
This sequence comes from Henricia sp. BOLD:AAB3569, assembly GCA_037783545.1. Taxonomy (NCBI): domain Eukaryota; kingdom Metazoa; phylum Echinodermata; class Asteroidea; order Spinulosida; family Echinasteridae; genus Henricia; species Henricia sp. BOLD:AAB3569. Next base: position 463,119 of record JBBELK010000263.1, on the reverse strand, counting down.
TTTTATCTTGAATAACCTTTTCCAACGGATTTAAACCAAAATTTCACATCATGTAAACAAGGCCTGACAAATTCAACAGTGATTTTCATCAGTTTTGTCCAAGAGGGTAAGATTTAATGGCCATACGAAAAAAAAAGGCAATTTCAGAATTCGCCACTTTCGATTTCGCCTCCTTCAATGTCATTACATCGCTGGAGACGGTGGTGGAATGTGTGCTGCAGCCAAAAGCTTATGAAGAAAGGCAGGATCACTTCAACTGTTATTGCAAACCATCTCGATCGTTGCGAGCATTTCATCAGGAGGTGCAAAGGGACCTTGGACATAGACAGTTTACTTCTGAAAATTATTTTGTTTTCGTATGGCCATTTAATTTCACCCTCTTGGACAAAAACTGATGAAACTCACTCAGTTAAATTTGTCAGGTCTTGTTTGCATGATGTTAAATTTTGGTTTAAATCCGTTGGAAAATGACAAAGTTATTCAACATTAAAAGGAGGACAGGTTTTTTTTTTTACATGTACATGTAGTATAACTTAGGGATTAAAAGTGGGTTTGAATGGTCTTAAACATACGTTTAAAACCGGATAGGGGCCTGGATGCTGATAGTAGCCCAAGCTGAAGGAGCGGGCCATTATCAACGTCCAGGCCCCTATCCATTTTTAAACGGATTGTTTAAGACCAGCCAAACCCACTTTTAATCCCATTCAAATAATACATTTATAAATACCTTTTTGTTTAAATCTGTAAAACTCACCAAAATTAGCTTGTCGTTGCAGTCATTTTTGTTTTGGCTCCAGCTTGTTGTTTGTACATTCAAAATGCTATAGATGTGCATCAAGTTGTTTGTTCGATCGCGCGCGTTACGCGTATAATGCAGATATTTTGTGTACGCGCACGCTGACGACCCGGTAGATGACGCATGCACAGTGCAAATTTTGCTGTCGGGAGCGTGCGTGTGCGAGTTCCATACGCTTACTAGGGCGCAGGCAGAAACGCGAGCCAGCTAGTTTTAAACAGTGGTTATTATCATTCGTTTAAGGATGAGGATGCGTAAACTGTCTAAGCTATTTATGAATAATTGATAAATATTGGGCAACTGTTTGATATTCGTCTAAATTGTCAAACAAAATATTAGTTTGGCCATTATCAAACACTTTAACACACATTTCAGTTTGGTGTGTATGTATAATAATATAAAGCTTAACTGCTGATTTAGATCGATATATTAAAAGAAAATAGAAATATTTCACATTGTGGTAAATTACCATGATAATTTGGAACCTTGCTTTATTTACATGGTCTTTGGATATATCTGTGAACATTTAGTCATCTTTTTTTCTTATATTTTGTCAAATTGTTTTGCTCTCTTGGGCGAAATACTTCAAGTATTGCATCTGTTTCATAATAATTTCAAAGAAATGTTAAACTTAAATAAGTTTGCCATGCTTAAATAAAATACTTCACAAGAAAAATCCATTCTGCTAATTCAAATGTCTTTGAAAATAAGGAACGTGAATTGGTGACTGGCCAGATTTGTTGGAAATATTGGTTCCAAATTCATATTTCGAGTGCAGAAAATTCAGCTTGCGCAGGCAGATGTTTCAGTTGATCAGGGGACAATTTCATCAAGCTGTTTAGCAGAACAATTTGCTTAACCCAAAAATGCGTTTGCTTTATAAAATTGGGTTATAGACGCAGGCTCGTCAATGCGCGACAGACAAATTCGTGCCACGAATTTCACTGCGCTCCATACCTTGCCCGGAAGCTGCTCTTACAGTCCCAGAGGGTCTAAGGCCACGGTGCAGGCTAATAGCCTCGTCCATTCTGCAAATAGGGTGTGTATCTTTTCGAAATAAAAATTATCACAGATAAATTCATGACATTTAGTTTCAGCCATATTCACATTATATTACAGATATGGTCACATTTGATTCAATAATGTGTCATATAAATCGTTGAATTGACCATAATAACTCTTTGGTACAAATGACATACAATGTACAACACACACAACTAAGCACTTGTTCTCCCAAACAATCGTGGACGAGAGTAAGGACAAATAGACTATGTCCAAACAAAAGAGGAACAAAGAGACGTCCGCGATTGTATGTGGATTCGCACATGTATGCGCGCGCGCGCGATTAGCCTAGCAATGCATAAACACACACAACCATGTTTTTACACACTTTTGTTACCTTCTCTTTGTCCTTCTATTGTTTCCTTTGTCTAAACCCTTCCCATGGGTTAACACTGGTCTTACCTTGTAGGGTACTAAGTAGACAATGACCGACTTGTGGGGTACCTTTTGTTCACCCTTTGTTTCTTATGGGGTACCATTCTTCCGGGCACCCCATAAGGGTGTAAAACCATATTCACTGTGGGGAGCTCGCATGAATAATGAGACTCCACCCTCTGGGATTGTAAGAGCAGCTGCCCTACTCGGACAAGGTATGGAGCGCGGTGAAATTTGTGGCACGAATTTGTTCGTGGTGTATTGACGAGCCTCTGTCTTTAAGAGTCAAAATTGTATGTCAACTTGTGTTTTTAGCAAGAATATCAGAACACCAGTCATGAAATTGGCCCCTGGTCTTGGGACAAAGTTTTAAGAACAGTACAGTGGTTATGATGAGATCAAAGCCAGCCAAGATTACATGTAATATCAAGACCAGCTGTCTGAGACCAAGATCAGCTTGACCAAGACAAAACTGGGTCTTGCAATGACCACAATCACGGTCCCAATTGTCATATCTTAGAGAGAAGCTCCTTCTGGAAGTTTTCATCCTTCACTTCCTCGACCAGGGCATCCAACAGCAAGTCCAGAGCCGTGAACACCAAGTGTCTGCAGGACAAACGACAAGCAAGGATATTAAGCCCTGTCGGAATTAGGGGAAACTTACCGAGACGATTGGTACTTGTCCCATTTTATGTCCAATGCGGACAGCCTAGGACGTTTTCCTCTCAGTAACTTTTCCTGAGTCCAGCAGTTACTATTCCTGGCCAACTGCTGCCCAGGAAAATTGACCAGGTAAGTTTCTCGAGACGATATGTCCAATGCGGACACATGTCGGTAAAGCGCCTTGGGAGCGGCGTCGGTACATGTACACCACATCATGCATGCGCTTATGTTTCGCGGTGCATGTAGCGCATAATTATGTTACAAGTTTCAGTGCGTTGTTCTTTTTGGGCATGGCATATTAATGGCAGATATTATTGATACAGTTGATTGGTGCTTAGTGCCAATGCAATATTCCCATATAATATTAACGATATTAACGTTGTGTCTTATATGACAGAAGAAAGCACGACAATGCATTATACTGACATCTTTTCTGAAACATCGCTGCATTTATGCAAGGAGGAAAGTTCATGACCAATGCAGCTGAAATTTATGAATGTAATTGTTCTGGAAATCTACGATACCAAAATGAACTTTGAACATGAAATTGCTGCGTATAATTTACCAGTTGCGCCCCATATTCAATCAATCTTATTTACTCAACCCTTAACCTTGAACAACCGTGGAAATTCCAGAAGCTATTTTCAGATCAGGTAAGTTTCGAAATCACTCGTGACTTATTTTTTGATGCGCCATTTTGCGGTTCATCTCTTCAGACGCCCATTGCGCCAAACGTATTCTATAGTTGAAGGACGAGTGTATAGCTTCTACAGTAAGTAATCAGAGTAATTATAGTGCAGGAAAGTGATTGACATTTTCGCGTGTCAATAGATTACCGAAATCAATTCTTTTTAAAACTCATTTAAATTGACGTATGTGGCTTGCTGGGTGTTTACGTTTGTTCACATTACGTTTGTTCGATTTTGGGTTGAATTCCATATCCGGATAGAAATAGGATTTGTACTACGATAGCATAATTATAAACCAAGTGTAAAATTACAGGTGTAAAAAAAAAGCAAAGTTAGCAGAAGATACTCAACATTTACACGCAGGGGGATTCTTTCCTCAGCCTTACATCTCTATACACAAGAACTGACTGTCATCGCGAAATGTTAATAGTAAGTATATGATGAAGCTGGGGACACAACCAAACATTATATTTGTAAACCTATCCGTAAGATTTTTATTTACATGTATTTTATTTTTCCCTCAGTCACATTTAAACAAAAAGTGTGATGGCCAAATCTACAGCCAAATGTGAGATCAGCCAGGAACATCTGGAATGCCCAATCTGCTTGCGCCGTTTCCAAGATCCGAAAATACTTGACTGCCTCCATAATTTCTGTCGGAATTGCTTGGAAGACTTGGTCAGTAAGCACCAACCCGATGCTGATAAGATCATCTGCCCAGTCTGTAGGAAGGCCACGGAGATTCCAGACTCACGCCTTGAGAATATCAAGAACTGTTTCTTCCTCAACGCGCTTGTCGATGACGTCAACATACGGGAGAAGTTACTTGGGGAAACCTCGGCTTCTAATCTGATTTGTGAAGAGTGTGAAGACGGTTTGGAGGCCGTCTCCAGATGCCTGGACTGCAATGCGAACATCTGCCAACAATGCCAGGCCGCTCACAAGCGCGCGAAAAACACCAAGAAACACCGAATTGTGTCAGATCTCAGTGCGCGCCAGGACGTCACAGCTAAGGATCCATATTCCCCAAAATGCACACAGCACCCTGACCAAAATCTCTCTCTTTACTGCCAGACTTGCAAGATACTTATCTGTGCAATGTGTGGAGTGATTGACCATCGTACAGCAGCGGAACACACATTAAGCAGCATTGCCGATGCTATTGGATCTCATCGTAAAGATGTTAATGACGTCTTGAAGAAGTTTCAGGAGAGCGAGGAGGAATTCCAAGCCTCGCAAGAATCCATATCTCACTCACGGAAGAGATTGAAGCTGATGGTAACCAAGGCATGCGATGATGTTTCCGCCAAGGAGAAGGACGAAATTGCTAAAATTCAAACCAAGGCTCGGCTTCTCAGAGACGAGATTAAGAAAATCGGTCAGGACAGAGATGAAGAGTATGAAAAAGTGTTCAACAGTAATCGTGACAAGATGGAGAGAGCCAAGACCATTGTGACCGCTGTGAGCGACCTGATGGAACATGCTGACGACTTTGAGATGTTGGATCTTAGGCCCAAGGTGATGCACAACCTGGAATTTCAGGAGGAACTCCTGTTTGGACAAGTTGACCACAATAAGTCATTTATTGGGTTCAAGTGTCAAGATGTAGTCTCCGATACAGATCTGGGGGAAATACTTCATGAGGAAAAGTGGCTGTTGAAGAATGAGTTCGAGGGGAAGAAAACTAAAGACGGCAAATTCTATGCACATAGCATTGGTGCCTTTAATAACAGTGACATTGTCGTGACGAACATAAACGCGGCAACAGTCTCTGCATTTACGTCTGATGGACACTTCAAGACTTCCTTTAATCCAGAAGGTGGCTTGCAGGCTCTGCACAGCGTGGCAGTGACACGAGACAATCTGATATTGGTCACAGATGGCGATTTGGTTAAAGTGTTTAACACTGGTCCGCAGTTGATTCGTCAGTTCAGACCGGCACAAGGTGAATCTGGGGAACTGCGAGAAAGTAAACTTATTTGTATTGCTACGGATGAGCAAAATCGCGTAGCTGTGGCAGACGAAGAAAGAAACGTTGTGTATGTGACAAACCTCGATGGGTCGTTGATTTCAATCATTCCCACTGACATATGGCCAGGAAAGATTGCCTTTCAACACGATGACCGTTTAATTTTATCTCTTTACGGTGCGAAGAGGTTACTCTGCGTAAATATTTCGGGTCATGAGATTTTCAGCATAAGCACTGAACCAAACGGTCAGCCCATGAGACCTAGCGGCGTGTGCTGCGACGAGGCGGGTGATATTTACGTGACAGTTCTTCATCTCAGCGATGACATGGCCGGAAAGAGTGAACTGCATCATTACACTGCACAAGGAGTACATGTACAGTGCATAGCTCGGAGATTATATTGGCCCTTCGACATGACGTTCTCTCCTCGTGGTGATCTCGTGGTGGCTGATTTCAAATCTGTGAAAGTTTTTCATCGAGTGTGATGGTTGGGGGGACCGTTCATTCAAACTCCCACCGCCACAACTACTTCCTTTAAGATTAAACGATAGGTTGAAAAAGGGGTTATCGAAAGAACCAACAACCAAACTCATAAAAAAATGCCCGGAACTGCGAAAAATTCAATTCCCAGTTAGCCTACTCGGACTGTGGCATTGCACTGTTAAAAAATTATCGTATTTTTTACAGTAAAAAGTACGTACATTTTTACGAGAAGTGCCCGTAAAATAATTTTTACGGGCCGAACCCGTAACAATTCTTTCACAATGCATTGTGGGACTGCGCTTAACTGAAAAGATTTTCCGTGTAAATATGGTGATTTTCTTTAGTTTGCTGCTTTTTTTAATTGAGTTTTTTTGCTTGGAAAGATCTATGCAAAATGGACAGTTGTTTGGTACAAGTTAACTTAAGATGGCGACAGATGAGCAACTAATAGTAAATTTTATTTTAGTAGATCTGTGCAACCATAAGTATAGACTGCCGAAGTGAATACGTCATCTTTTGTTAGTTGCCTAGGCAATGGCTCTATACACTAACAATCACTGAACCGTGTCTCAGTGCTTTTTCCGACGGCCATGATGTTTAGAGTAATAATAATAACTAGAGGTATGACGTTTGTTGTTACAAACGCCAGGTGATCGGGTTAAATGAACATTTTGTGATGAATTTCAGACGTTGTTATCACCTGTGGAATGGCAAAAATGGAAGTTCAGCAGCCGATTTCACGAAACTTTACGCAATTGCGCAAGTCCACTTACGCCATTACTTGCGCAATAACTTATGGCGTGTGTGGACTTGCGCAATTGCGTAAAGTTTCGTGAAATCGGCTGCTGTATACACTAATCCGGTAACTAATATCTCCTCCCTGCATAACCGCCATAGCTGGGGGGCGTCCAGTGCATGGGCTGTGCGTTTTGTGTTGCTGTTAGAACGAAAAGCGCTCATCCATTACATGCACGAACGAGCCTCCTTCTCATATACGCGACGCGCCCGCCTTTGCGTACACGCGACGCGCCCGCCTTTGCGCGCACACAACCCTACAAAGACGCGCAACTTGTTCGAAGTAAACAAATGCAGCTTCAGCAACAGCAAAAACATACAGTTCATTCAGTGGAAGCCCCCCAGCTATCATGGCGGATATACAGGGAAGAAGACCTTGGTGTATTGCGGCAAATTGTATCTGAAGAATTAAATTGACCCGAACGTGCAACGTCACAACATCATTACCCACGCCACTCTACACGTAAACATTTTAAAAACAGAATCGAAAACAAACTGTCAACTGAGCCAATGAGCGCTAGGTACTTGTTTTGCACGCGCGCGTGCATGCAAGCATAGATGCAAGTCACGTATATTTCCCACAGGACAAATTAACTAATCACATGGCTTGCGGCGTTATGGTCCGTTCATTACCAACGTAGGTACGGCACTTACATTTACTTCTAAAAAACCCAATTGAGCTTCATGTAAATACGTTTATATTTGACACAAATTGTTTATTACATCCAAGTTTTATACGGAACGAATATAATTCCCATTTGACTTAATTTAGTTACTGTTTAATTTACCCAGTGAATTCAAAAGCGAAATCCTACTCCCTTGTTTGTAGGAGCTCACGGCGTAATTTGTATAGCGTGACCTGCACGTGACTGGCTGATTACTGCTACCACCAGCGGTGTCAGTTCGAAAAAGGCCAAGTGAATAACTCACTCTGCGCGTGTAGACTCTGCTCAAGTCACCAAAATCGTCAAATTCACGAGGCCTTGACAAAAGGCTACCTTTGGGCCTATGCCTGTATCTAATTTTTTAAAGATTCAGCTTGGTTTCATGGGCATTGTTGCTCAGTAAGTGAAAAAAATAGAGATTTTAGCGTTCGTTGAACCTTGATCTCCAATGCATAGTTCCGATTTTGCCCAGTTAACCCCGCCCCCTTGGACATTGTTGCTATGGCTCACACGTTATCGTCAAAAATGGCGACACACAACGCACAAAGCAATGGGACTTTCAACGGAAAGCACAGATTCATTGAAAAAAACTCAAAGGTATTTATGTTTCAGGGTCAACAGTTATTTTAGAACACACTGAGTAAAGGACCAGTAATACAGGGATATCATATCATCACGAAATATAGCTTTCGTACCTTTGAACAACGAAACGACCGGCCTTGAAACCAAAAATTCACCCGGATCGTCGCATTCAACACTGTACCAATTGTATGGGGCCGGCAGAACATATCGCGTGATCATGTTGTTGTGAACGTACAGTGCACTCTGACCTATGTGGGTGACATCTGCTAGCTCTGTTGTGATTGGTCGCCGGGTTCGGTTGATTGACAGGTCGGAACTATGCATTGACCCCAGAAGGAAGGGTCAGATGGAAATGATGTCACACTTGTATGCACACCTTCACATTGCTATTGGGGTTGATATTCCTACCAAGTTTCAAGTTGATAGCTTGCACCGTTTTGAGATATGAATTGTTGAAATAATAACCTTTGAAATCTTGTAATGTGACACCTGTGACGACATCATGACGTCACAATTTTGTGCACAAATTGTTGAACAATATGTTGAACATCAAGTTCTTAAATGTGGCGAAGGAATCATACCAATATCTGTTGTAGTTTTCAAGATACAGCATTTTAAAACAATTCAGCTCCAAATTTGCGTAATTTGACACCACATTACGTAACCACCGTCCATGTAATGACGTCACCAATGGTATAGTCAAAAGGTCCACATGTTGTGTGGAAACATTTCGTTCCGTAGAAATATGGTCAAATTCACTACCACTTTGAATCTATTTGCATTCAAAATGCTAAACAATTGCACATTTTCGAACAACTTCCGGTTTGGACCGGAAGTAGGCGTCACACAGGGGTCATGACATCGTATGATTTGTTCAGTTCATTTAGACTTATCATGTTGTGAAAGAATTGTTCAAGTATATATTACGGTTCTTGAGATATGAATTTTGAAAATAATAACCTTTGAATTTTTGTAATTTGACACCTGATGACGTCATGATTACGTCACACTTGATGCCATCATGATACTATACATGCTGGTGAAAGTCTGCCGTAGGGCCTATGTCTGTATCTAATTTACTAACGATTCAGCTTGGTTTGATGGGCATTGTTACTGGTAAGTGTAAAAACTGAGATTTACGTTTTCGTTGAACTTTGACCTCCAATTGACCCCAGAAGGAAGGGTCAGATGAAAATGCCCACACAAAGAAAGTTGTAGCACAGAATGTCACGTGGTTTTCGAGATGGAAGCATTTTAAAATATGCATATTTTGGTTTTTTGGGAGGTGTAATTTGATACTTGATGACGTCACGATGACGTCACGCTTGATACCATCATAATATTATACACGCTGGTGAAAGTCTGCCATAGGACCTATGCCTGTACTTAGTTTCTTAAAGATTCAGCTTGGTTTGATGGGCATTGGTGCTCAATAAGTGCAAAAATTGAGATTTTCGTTTTCGTTGAACTTTGACCTCAAATTGACCACAGAAGGAAGGGTCAGATGAAAATGCCCACACGAAGAAAATTGTTGGCCATGATCTGATCTATAAGCCTACCAAATACAAAGATCATGGGTCACGTGGTTTTCCAGACGGAAGCATTTTAAAACATGCATATTTTGGTCATTTTTGGTTTGTAATTTGATACCTAATGACGTCACAATGACGTCACACTTGTATGCACACCTTCACATTGGGGTTGATGTTCCTACCAAGTTTCAAGTTGATAGCTTGAACCGTTTTTAAGAAAACCTCTGGAAACGTTTGAGTGGAAGAAGAAAAAAAAAAAAAAAAAAAAAAGACAAAGAAATCGTACGAGAGTAATAGGTGATCGGGCTGTTGGCCCGATCACCTAATAATACAAGCATTTGTAAAGCGCCATCTATCTACATGTATGTAGACATATTCCGAGGCGCTTATTACCATGGCAATCACGTCACACTTCGGCCGTCTATACGATGTACATGTAGGCCTACATGGAGCATAAATAGAAGTTGCTACAGGTATTTTGTAGTTTAATTAGTGTCAACCAACATACCTTACATGGATACGAAGTTAAAAGTACTGGAATAAGTAATTAGTGAAAGCGAAAGTACGGGAAAGCACCGTCAAAATACGGGAATAACGTCGACATTTACGGGATTTCCCGTTTAACAATTTACGGGACAACCGCTATAATTACGGTAAAAAGGTGGCAACTCGCTGCACAGCTTTCGACCGTAAAATTTACGGGCAAAACATTGTTTACAGTGTGGGTACCAAACAGCGGTATAGTCACGTGCGGGAGTATACCTGCACGGGGACCTGGGTTCCCCTTAAATTTCCTCAGGTTTCCCCTAACAAAACTTACCAGTATAGTCAGTGCCTTCCCTTTTCGACCACCATGCAAAACAGTCTTTCTGGCCGTTTAGTCTTGGGTCCGGTGCCCCTTCCATTTCAATTCGGTGAAAACGAACCTGCGAAACGATTGAAAATTATACATGTACATAGGATAAGCTTTAAAATGGATTTGTTATTGCTCAGTTTGTATTTGGTAAATCTTAAATTGACCGATCAGAATGTCCAGTTTCAGTATCGAAATTCCTATTTTGACAGGAGTGTATTAAATCCTCTTCAGAAAGATGTAAAGAAAACAATCAAATACCTAGTTATGTTTGATTTTGAAGAAAAAGGTTCACATAATGATTGCAGTAGCACAATCCACGATCCCTCTCATGAGTGTGATTCTGATGAAAGGAGAAAAAGTATTGTCAATTTAAAGAAACAAATATTTCAATATTTCGATTAGACCTGAATTTACGATTAATCACAGTTTATTGTAAAAGAAAATTCATATTATTTCATTACATGTATATGCATAGCTTAAGTAGATATTCATTGTGTAATGCTCATAGCACGTTTAGAAACTTGTCAAAAAAAATACAGGCTTTGCTTTATTTAGTTTATTAAGCACTTGGTTTCTTTATACAGTATTGCACTTCTAAAACAAAAGAATCGACTATTTGATATCTGTCATATATATTGATCTTATCAAGTACTTACAGAGGAGATTGTTTTAAAAAATTTTGTAATGCCTCTGTGGTGTAAATGTTCAAATGCTATATTAAAAAATTAATATTATGTGTTGATATCAGGGTTGTAGTCGAGTCCATCACAGGTCCTGCACAAGCCTTTACAAGTCCACCACAAGTCCCTGGGTCTTAATTCAAGTCACAAGCTATTCAAATGAACCCCAATAAAGGCATTCTTTCGTGCATGTTCATCATTTGCTTCTTCTTACTGGACTTGAGACAGACTTGTGCGGGACTCGTCACAGACTTGTGATTTTATCGGCTCTGGACTTGTGAAAGACTTGTGATGGACTCGACTACAACCCTGGTTGATATCTATCGTGTAGTGCTTAAAAACTAACTCATGGCAACTTTAGGAACTTGTTAAAAAAACTATATAGCTTTATGTATTTGATTTATTAAGTACTTGGTTTCTTTACACAGTATTGAAATTGTAAACAAGAATCGACTATTTGCTATCTGTGTTTCATTGATCTTAATATCAAGTACTTATGGGGGAGATTGTTTTGACAATTTATGTAAATACTTCTATCGGGGTCGAAGTTTAAATGCTATTTTTTAGGATGATTTACTGGTCACAGTTGCTACAACTTCATACTGTTAGACAATCAATTTAACAAAATTATGCAAAAGGCGATGGGCCTAATAATGTACATTTGGTGGCACTGCATGAGATTATCCCATCCTGATGTGGTCATCAGTGAGATCATGGTGAAATGAGCAATGTATCGGCCAACTGTGTTGAGACGAAATAAACAAACTGTACGTTCACCTAAATGAAATTTAGCCCAACTTTGATCATTCAAATTTGGGGAAATGTAAATATATTGTATATACATGTGTATTGTGTACTAACGTGTTTTTAGTTTTATTGGTGCCTTCCATTTAGTCTATTATTTGTTTCCCATTATTATGAGCATAAAAACAACCTTCCCTTTGACCCAGCACCGACTGAACCAAACGTTGGCCTAATTGCGTATGGAAATCCAATTTGTGAGGCGAATTTCATTACATCTTTATATGTTTATAGTTGTCAGTTTCAAGTGTGAATCGCCTGTCAAAAACAAAAGTTCACGTCTCGATTCACGGCTGAATTTGAACAGTCATTCATCGTGTATAATATACAAACTGTCGTACAAAATGCCATGGGCCTATACCATATTGTCACTGTATTATTATGTAGCAAAATACGCCTATTTATGGCGTGTGGAACGTTGCAATATTCGATAATGCACAAATATATGTGCGATGTTTGATATATATGTGCGATGTTTGATATATATGTGCGATGTTAAATATATATGTGCGATGTTTGATATATATGTGCGATGTTTTTTTCATATGTATGCGATGTTGAAAATATATGTGCAATAATTTGACATATATATGGGATGTTTTTTCATATGTATGCGATGTTAAAAATATATGTGCAATAGTTTGACATATATATGCAATGTTTTTTCATATGTATGCGATGTTAAAAATATATGTGCAATAATTTGACATATATATGCAATGTTAAAAATATATGTGCGATATTTCGACATATATGTGGGATATTTCAATGTGTGGGGTCGCGGTGTTCGTGATATGTGGGTATGATCTTTCATAGATTGGTTCCCGATCCCTATAGATTGGTTCGCTTATTGCGAAAGTGTGGAATATGTGGACGGGAACCAGTCTATTCTCCTGTGTGGAATATGTGGACGGGAACCAGTCTAGATCTTTCAATGTACGTGCTAGACTGGTTGCCGGTCCACATATTCCACATACAACGACTGAATAATTCAGTCTAGTCAAAACATTTTTGGTCCGAGTACCAGACTAGGTAGCACCCAGCTATTAATCACGTGATGTGTATCACGTGATGAGAAACACGTGCGCGATGATAACCGTTTCTCCTTTGTTTATTCAGACGTAAAGAGAAAATTGTCTGTTTTAACTTAGCAATGAAAATAGCTCCCAAAAATAATATCGACGAGAAAAAAAATTCAATGCAATCCCCAGTTTGGATGTGGAAGCTTTATGAAATTGCTCATGGTAGCCACAGACCTTTGTGGATGTGGAAGCAAAAAGGTTAATTACTGCACTTTTCTAAAGAACCAGATAAATTATTGTGCAAAACATCGGTCTTTTTCAGGCAATATATACGGATTGAGAACGCGAAATTTCAGAATGGTCATGAGAAAAATATGAAAAATTATATGGTACCGGTATCAACATTTCAACCCCTATTGGAAAAATGGGGGTGGGGGTGGGGGTGGGGGTGGGGGTGGGGTTGGGGGTGGGGGATCTGCTTAAAAATGTGATCTGGACACGCTCCTTATGCACATTTTTGAGCCACCCATTTTTCCCATGGAAATTTAGATTTTGATATAAAATCTTATTGTCTGTCGGGGCGGTCGGGTTGGCGTACGGGTTCTTTCCTCGCCTTTCACCTCTGGCGTCCCGGGTTCGAATCCGGGGCGTGTATGTGGATTGGGTTTGCAGTCCCTACTTGACCGCGTGGGTTTTCCCCTGGGGCATTTTTCTGGGGTTTTCCTCCCACTTCTAAAACTGCAACTCCTTCTTCGTCATCTCAAGTTGCTAAAACCGTATAGCAGTGATGGCATAAAGGGCCTTAGTTGCCTTATTGTCTGTCAAATTTTTCTCGTTACCATAAAGAAATTTCACGTTCTCAATATGTATATATTTTAAGGATATCGCCGGAAATAGACCGATGTTTTGCAAAATAATTTATCTGGTTCTATAGTGCAGTAATTCACCTTTTTGCTTCCACATCCAAACTGGGGATTGCATTAAAAAAAATTCCCCGTCGATATTATTTTTGGGAGGTATTGTATGATTGCTAAGTTAAAACAGACAAACAAAACCCTTTTTTTAACTGAAAACGCTCCTCTATAACGGCGAGTCACCCTTGCGGGCCCCATAACCTTTATTTCTGACTTTCATCCGTCGCGTAGCCTATGGTGTGGTATGGTTTATTCAATTATGTCACGCCTAAATAAACAAAGGAGAAACGGTTATCATCGCGCACGTGTTTCTCATCACGTGATACACATCACGTGATTAATAGCTGGGTGCTACCCACAATTCCGTTTACGCACATATATTGAAAGATCATGCCCACATATCACGTCTCCTGTGTGGAATATGTGGACGGGAACCAGTCTAGAACACCGCGCACATATTAAAGGCTAGACTGGTTCCCGTTCCCTACGAAGTATCCAGACGTAATATATTGGGACGGAAACCAGTCTAATTAAAGGCGACCCCAACTATGGCTGTACATATTGTTATTTTTACGGCTTCCGGAAATGCTCGAAAGCTAGATGGAAAGTTAGGCACAATTTTACACACATATGCCGCGCTTTTTCAATGATTTTGTACCATCGTTAAAGGGAAAAATTCCCCATTTTTTTTCCCTTTTAATCAGTGAGAACATCCTCAAGTTTATTTTATAAGTGCCCCGAAAGATTTGGTCAGGGGAAAACCTCAGCCCAATTACATTTTTTAAATGATAGATCGAAAAATAGGCACAAATTCTCCACGGTGTATGTTACACGATCGGAAACATTTTGTCTTTATTGGAAACCATGATATACCATTTTTGCACGGGTAATTGCGGGGTTGTCTAAAACGCCAGATGAACGAACAAAAACGCAAAACGCAGAAATCACAACAACGAAGACAATTATCTCTATTTTTGATGGGTGATAATCTTTATTTAATTCCTTCTTGCTCTAAAACTCCCATTTTCTATTACAAAAAGTCAAATTCACACGTTTTTCTTCTTAAGACGACAAATGTTCTTAGATTGTAAGGAGATTATCTTAATTATCAGAAAATCATACCAGAAACAATGCTTTTTACAATATTTCTATGTTGTAATTTAGAAACTGGGTTTTAAAAATTACCCCTCGCGAATTTACCCCTGGCACCCCTTGCAAATCATATCCAACTGTACAATAAATAGCGAACTTGGTTTATAAAAACTACAAGTGTGTGCATGTGAGGGGCCCTGATTGGCACCCCTCGCGAATCATAGCCCACTGTACAATGAATAGCGAACTGGGTTAATAAAAACTGTGTGCAAGGGGCGCCGATTGGCAACCCTCGCGAATCATAAATTTAATTGGGTTGAGGTTTATCCTGACCAAATCTTTCGGGGCGCTTATAAAATAAACTTGAGGATATTCTTTACAGATTAGAAGAAAACAATTGTGCAATTTTTCCTTTTTACGATGGTACAAAATCATTTGAAAAGCGCAGCATCTATGCCTAACTTTTCATCTAGCTTTCGATCATTTCCGGAAGCCGTGAAAATAGCAGCCCGAAATTCGTGCTAGGTTCCGGCTGGTGAAATATCGCACATATATTTTTAATATCGCATACATATGAAAAAACATTGCATATATATGTCAAATTATTGCCCATATATCTTTAACATCGCATACATATGAAAAAACATTGCATATATATGTCAAATTATTGCACATATATTTTCAACATCGCATACATATGAAAAAACATCGCACATATATATCAAACATCGCACATATATGTCAAACATCGCACATATATGTCAAACATCGCACATATATTTATGCATTATCGAATAGTGCAACGTTCCACACGCCATACCTATTTAAAAAAATGAGTGCAGTTGCAGAGATCTGTTTCACTGGGGAAGAAAATGAAAAGCCAAATGTTGCGCATGAATAGCTGTACGTGTCCAATCTAGTGCACCGTACGTACACACGCTTCATTTGACCTTTCACCTCGAGCCAGCAGTTTCTCATGTCTGGGAATTCCCCTGCTATTTTTGGACCACAACTCGTTTCGAAATCGCTCGTGATAATTTTGCGCGGCGCCATTTTGTGCTTCTGTTTGTGACTTCTTCCGACACCCATTTAGTACTTTACGCTATCAAACGATAGGCTATCTGTGAACGGCGAGTATACAGTTTTACGGTAAGTACGCAAAGTGCAAGTATATAATTAGTTCAGGAATGTGGCTGGAATTATTAATTAATAGGCCTATAATTTAGGTTTCACTTACTAGTAGGCCTAGTTTCACCCGGAAGTTCCAGAAATATTCTATTTTTAAAGAAGAATATAGCTTGCAGGATTCACGTTCGTTGATTATACCACAGTTAACCTGCTATTAAGGCCACCTTGATAAAGAGGCCACCCGCACCTTGATAAAGAGGCCACCTGCGCCTGTTTATAGTGGCCACCCGAAGTTCGTCCTACTCCCAAATGCCATGTGTGGTAATGCAACCTGTGTCTAAAGTGACTAGTTTTTCTCCTATATAAAGATCTTATTGTACGTATATTCTGTTTTTCCCCCACAAATTCGCAAACAAACAATACGACAGATCGCAGCTGCGTATAGCGACAGTCTCACTCGTGTGTTTAACACGGAACCAGAAACGTGAAAATGTTAATGCAATTTACTGTCACTATAATGTATTCACAAACCGCAGTAGACTGCATGGGTGTATACTATTAAGCCCAATTCATAATCGCTCGGTGCCTACATGCGGAACGGAAATTTTGAACAAGTTCAACAGTGCACGGTCAGTCCGCATCTAAGCGGACGGGTAGTTTCCACCCGTTTCTATGCGCGCGCTCTAAATTAAAACGCGCATACAAAGTCCGCCGCAAAGCCCGTTAATAGGGAGTTTTCGATTTGCACGACGGATGATTCTACGACGATTGAATTGCTATCCCGACTCATTTGCGCATGCGTCGACTTTGCCATGTCGTCTGATTTCTAGGACGGTAGTTGGGGCAAATCAACGTTGTGGCGACGACGGCAACGTTTAGGTAACATTTGACCTTTAACAACACATTTTTGGGTCTCATGACTCGATCTGAAGTCGTCATGAAAATCGAAATGAATTAAAAGTAGGACAAGACGTTTTGTGCAACGACGTGTTCGCGGTCAGATTTTCCACCGTCGTGTTTCTCTCCGTCGTCCAATCGAAAACTCCATTATACCTTGGCGACTACTATGCGCAAAGCGGATTTGTATGAACGCGTGAAAACTCTGCGGCGACTACACTCGGCGAGTGTGCGGCGAGCGAGTTCGGCGGAGAAGTATGAACCTAGCTTTAGTGGATGCTTACTTACGAGCGGGAGTGATCATGATCTTTATTTTTGTCTCATCGAAGAACAATTACTCGCCACATCTTAAATACCACAGTACATGCATGTACTTGGCGCACAAATCGGGCCTTTGACATCGAAATGACATCATTACTTTGTTGGCGCATTGAAACCGTTGATTATAATTATTCATAGGCCTTGTACAGCTTTCAATGCAGTTTTGATTTGCATGTTGTTTGAAATGGTAAGAAGTACATGTAAATTCAAACTAGTTATAAAACATTTCGTAGGAGACCCCGTACCAAGTTTTCCCCCACAAACAACACCAAATTTGTATACGGTTTGATTTAGTACTGAATTTTGTATTTCCTCACAAAAGTATAAAATGTTTCTTATTTACCACACAAATTGGTAACACTAACAGCATACATAAGATGGACATTGAGTTACAACCAAACCTTACGTTTGTAAACCTGTCTGCAAGTTATGATATTTTATTTTCCCCAGGCACATTTAAACAAAAAAGTGCGATGGCCGAATCTACAGCCAAATGTGAGATCAGCCAGGAACATCTGGAATGCCCAATCTGCTTGCGCCGTTTCCAAGATCCGAAAATCCTTGACTGCCTTCATAGTTTCTGTCGGAATTGCTTGGAAGTCTTGGTCAGCAAGCACCAACCTGATGCTGATAAGATCATCTGCCCAGTCTGTAGGAAGACCACGGAGATTCCAGACTCGAGTTGTTTCTTCCTCAGCTCGCTTGTCGATGACGTCAACAAACGGGAGAAGTTACTTGGAGAAACCTCGACTTCTAATCTGATTTGTGAAGAGTGTGAAGACGGTTTGGAGGCCGTCTTCCGATGCCTGGACTGCAGTGCGAACATCTGCCAACAATGTGAGGCTGCGCACAAGCGCGTGAAACACACCAAGAAATACCGAATTGTGTCCGATCTCAGTCCGAGGCAGGACGTCACAGCTGCAGATCCCCATTCCCCAAAATGCACACAGCACCCTGACCACAATCTTTCCTTTTACTGCGTGACTTGCAAGATACTGATCTGTTCAATGTGTGTAGCGCTTGACCAT
The DNA here is from genome assembly GCA_037783545.1 of Henricia sp. BOLD:AAB3569. Classification (NCBI taxonomy): domain Eukaryota; kingdom Metazoa; phylum Echinodermata; class Asteroidea; order Spinulosida; family Echinasteridae; genus Henricia; species Henricia sp. BOLD:AAB3569. Next base: position 444,769 of record JBBELK010000263.1, on the reverse strand, counting down.
CGTACACCAGCCGAACACACATTAAGCAGCATTGCCGATGCTATTGGATCTCATCGTAAAGATGTTGATGACGTCTTGAAGAAGTTTCAGAAGAGCGAGGAGGAATTCCAAGCCTCGCAAGAATCCTTATCCCACTCACGGAAGAGATTGAAGCTGATGGTGACCAAGGCATGCGATGATGTTTCCGCCAAGGAGGAGAAAGAAATTGCCAAAATTCAAACCAAGGCTCGGCTTCTCAGAGATGAGATCACCAAAATCGGTAAAGACCGAGATAAAGAGTATGAAAAAGTGTTCAACAGTAATCGTGACAAGATGGAGAGAGCCAATACCATTGTGACCGCTGTAAGCGACCTGATGGAACGTGCTGACGACTTTGAGATGTTGGATCTTAGGCCCAAGGTGATGCACAACCTGGAATTTCAGGAGGAACTCCTGTTTGAACAAGGTGACCACAATAAATCATTTATTGGGTTCAAGTGTCAAGATGTAGTCTCCGATACAGATCTGGGGGAAATACTTCATGAGGAAAAGTGGCTGTTGAAGAATGAGTTTGAGGGGGAGGAAACTAAAGACGGCAAATTCTGTGCAGAGAGCATTGGTACCTTAAAAAACGGTGACATTGTCGTAACGAACAGAGACGCGGCAACAGTCTCTGTATTTACGTCCGGTGGACACTTCAAGACTTCCTTTAATCCAGAAGGTGGCTTAAAAGCTCCACACAACGTGGCAGTGACACGAGACAATTTGCTATTGGTCACAGATGGCGATTTGGTTAAAGTGTTTAACACTGATCAGCAGTTGATTCGTCAGTTCAGACCGGCACAAGATGAATCAGGAGAACCGCGAGAAAGTAAACTTATTTGTATTGCTACGGATGAGCAAAATCGCGTAGCTGTTGCAGACTCAGAAAGAGACGTTGTGTATGTGACAAACCTTGATGGGTCGTTGATTTCAATCATTCCCACTGACATATGGCCAACAGAGATTGCCTTCCAACACGACGACCATTTGGTTCTATCTCTTTACAATGCGAGCAGGCTACTCTGCCTAGATCTTTCGGGTCATGAGATTTTCAGCATCAGCACTGAATCAAACGGTCAGCTCATGAGGCCTTACGGCGTGTGGTGCGACGAGGCGGGTGATATTTATGTCACATTTGATCATGACACTGATGACATGGTCGGAGAGAGTGAACTGCATCATTACACTGCACAAGGAGTACATGTACAGTGCATAACTCAGGGATTATATTTGCCCTTCGACATGACGTTCTCTCCTCGTGGTGATCTCGTGGTGGCTGATCAAGACTCTGTGAAAGTTGTTCATCGAGTGTGATAGTTGAAAAGACCGTTCATTCAAACTCCCTCCGGCTCAAGACTTCCTTTAATCTTTAAGATTCAACGATAGGTTGAAAAGGGAGTTATCGAAAGAACCAACAACCACACCCTTAAAAAATTCCCGGCACTGTGAAACGGCAAAAAAAAATTCGAATTCCCAGTTAGCCTACTCGGACTGTGGCATTGCACTGTTAAAAAATTACCGTATTTGTTACGGTATAGAAAGTACGTACATTTTTACGAGAAGTGCCCGTAAATGAGTTTTTACGGGCCGAACCCGTAAAAATCTTTTTACAATGCATTGTGGGATTGCGCTTAACTGAAAAGATTTCCCGTGTAAATATTTTCTTCAGTTTTCAGTTCTTCTGCTTTTTGTAATTGAGTTTTTTGCTTGGAAAGATGCAAAATTTGGTACAAGTTAATTTAAGATGGTGACAGATGAGGGACTAATAGTAAATTTAATTTTAGTAGATGTGTGCAACCGTGAGTATAGACTGCCGAAGTGAATACGTCATATTTTGTTAGTTGCCTATAGACAATGGCTCTGCCCTAAAAATCACTAAACCGTGTTTCAGTGCTTTTTCCGATGGCCATGATGTTTAGAGCCAATTACCATGTCAACACGTCACACTTCGGCTGTCTATACGATGTATGCCTACATGGAGCACAAATAGAAGTCGCTACAGGTATTTTATAGTTGAATTTAGTGTCAACCAACATACCTTACATGAATACGAAGTTAAAAGTACTGGAATAAGTAATTAGTGAAAGCGAAAGTACGGAAAAGCACCGTCAAATACCGAAATAATGTAGAAATTTACAGGATTTCCCATTTAACAATTTACGGGACGGACAACCGCTATAATTACCGTAAAAAGGTGGCAATTTGCTGCACAGCTTTCGACCGTAAAATTTACGGGCAAAACATTGTTTACAGTGTGGGTACCAAACAGCGGTATAGTCACGTGCGGGAGTATACCTGCACGGGGACTTAGGTTCTCCTTAAATTCCCTCAGGTCTTCCCCAACAAAACTTACCGGTAGTGCCTTCACTTTTCGACCACCATGCAAAACAGTCTTTCTGGCCGTTTATTCGGTGAAAACGAACCTGCGAAACGACTGACAATTATACATGTACATAGAATAAGCTTTAAAATGGATTTGTTATTGCTCAGTTCTTATTCTGTGAATTGTTCAATTGACCAATCACAATGTCCAGTTTCAATAACGAAATTCCTATTTCAATGGGAAAGATGTTAAGAAAACAATCAAATGCCTACGCTTGATTTTGAAGAAAAGGTTCACATAATGATTGCAGTAGCACAATCCACGATCCCTCTCATGAGTGTGATTCTGATGAAAGGAGAAAAAGTATTGTCAATTTGAAAAAACAAATATTTCAATATTTCGATTATACCTGAATTTACGATTAATCACAGTTTATTGTAAAAGAAATTCATATTATTTCATTACATTTATATGCATAGCTTAAGTAGATATTCATTGTGTAATGTTCATAGCACCTTTAGAAACTTGTCAAAAACTATAGGCTTTGCTTTATTTAGTTTATTAAGTGCTTGGTTTCTTTATACAGTATTGCAGTTCTAAAACAAAAGAATCGACTATTTGATATTAAGATCAATGAAACACAGACAGCAAGAGGAGATTGTTTTGACAAATTTTATAATGCTTCTGTGGTGTAAATGTTCAAATGCTATATTAACAAATTAATAATATTTTGTTATATCCATTCATAGCTTCTTTAGATATGTTGATATCAGGGTTGTAGTCGAGTCCATCACAAGTCCTGCACAAGCCTTCAAAAGTCCACCACAAGTCCCTGGGTCTTAATTCAAGTCACAAGCTATTCAAATGAACTCCAACAAAGGCATTCGTTCGTGCATGTTCATCCTTTGCTTCTTCTTACTGGACTTGAGACAGACTTGTGCGGGACTCGTCACAGACTTGTGATTTTATCGGCTCTGGACTTGTGAAAGACTTGTTATTGACTCGACTACAACCCTGGTTGATATCTATCGTGTAGTGCTTAAAAACTAACTCATGGCAACTTTAGGAACTTGTTAAAAACTATACAGCTTTATGTATTTGATTTATTAAGTACTTTATTTCTGTACACAGTATTGAAATTGTAAAAAATAATGGACTATTTGATATCTGTGTTTCATTGATCTTAATATCAAGTATATAGAGAAGATTGTTTTGACAATTTATGTAATGCTTCTATAGGGGTCAAAGTTCAAATGCTATTTTTAGGGATGATTTACTGGTCACATTTGCCACAACTTGATACTGTTAGACAATCAATTATGCAAAAGTATGCAAAGATTATGCACAAATCGATGGGCCTAATAATGTACATTTGGTGGCAGTGCACGAGATTATCCCATCCTGATGTGGTCATCAGTGAGATCATGGTGAAATGAGCAATGTATCGGCCAATTGTGTTGAGACAAAGTAAACAAACTGTCCGTTCAACAAAATGGAATTTAGCCCAACTTTGATCATTAACATTTGGGGAAATGTAAATATATGGTATATAGGCCTACATGTGTATTGTGTACTAATGTGTTTTAGTTTGATTGGTGCCTTCCATTTAGTCTATTATTGGTTTCCCATTATTATGAGCATAAAAACAACCTTCCCCTTGGACCCAGCACCGACTGAACCAAACGTAAATGCGGTTGGAAATCCAATTGGTAAGGCGAATTTTATTAGGCCTACATCTTTAGCATTCTGTCTATAGGTTTTATTATTCTGTTTATAGTCAGTTTTAAGGTATAACACATCATTTTGCAGTGACCCCAATATTTGTTCACGAGTTGACAAGTGTTAATAACAATGGTATTAAACACCACATGATTTTATTTCAGACCAAAATGGTATTTTGTGTGAGAAATTAATAACTGTATATATGAAGGTGGTTTTTATTTTTATTTTTACCATTCAACTAAACACAAAAACCATGCATGGATTTTTCAAGTTTTCATAAGCATTACTGCACCTGTGTGACTGAAATTTTTACACGGCAGTTTTATCAACATGGGCTTTTAATAACGCCCCTTTTATCAATCATGTGTTCTACTACCTTTAAGTGTGAATCGCCTGTCAATAACAAAAAAGTCATTTCGCAAATCACGGCTGAATTTTAACAGTGATTCATAGTAGTTGGTCTTTCGTATTGTCACTGTATAATTATTATGTAGCAAAATACCATCTAATACAATGAGTACACATGTCAAGAACAATTTGAACAGCCAATAAATGCTGCTTTACCGATGTGTCCATTCCAATACACCGTAGGCGTACGTACACAATTTATGTGACCTTTCACCTCGAGCCAGCAGTTTCTCATGTCTGGGAATTCCCGCAGCTATTTTTGGTCCACAAAGCAACATATGCTTGTTTCGTGACCGGTTTTCGACATTTTGTGCTTTCATTTGCGACTTAAGGTTCCGACACACATTTAGTACCTATTATGATCTACGTCATCAAACGACAGATTACATTATACGGGTGAACGACGACTATAGACTACACAGAGTTTTATACGGTAAGTACTCGGAAATTGGCTGGAATTTCCATGTAGGTTTCATCCTGGACGTTTGCTTTATGTTTAAGTTTCAGATAAAAATTATAGCTTGCTGTGAATTCACGATCGTTGTACTTAAACCTGCGCTAGTATTAGGGCCACCACGATAAAGAGGCTATACCCGTCCTTGCTCCCCGCATAATGTACAATGCTAATGCAACCAGTATAGGCCTATATACAAAGAGACAATGGCCAGTTATTGCGGTCCGGGTGCCCAGGTTTCATTGTACATGTATGTACGACATTCATTTTCCCCCACAAATTCGCCAACCAAGAATAAAACGACACGGCCTTGTGACGGATCACAGCTGCGTACCGTACCGTAGCGATAATCTCACTAACAAGTCTAATGTGTTTAACACGGAACCAGAAACGTGAACATTTTTAATGCAATGCAATTCATTGTCACTATATACATACAGTATGTATTATCATAAACAATACAGGTAGAATGCATGGGTGAGCTATTAGTGGATGATATAACTCGAGTGATCATGATTTTTGTCTCCTTCAAGGAGCACGGAGCGGAACAATCACTCACTGCATGTCAAAATACACACTACTGTAGGCCTATGTTAGGCTCAGTGGAATATTACTTGCACTTAACATCGTTTCGACCGACGCGATAATTCCTTACTTCGTGTAAAACACAGTACTAGTCGCACAAATCGGGCACTTGACATCGAGATGACGTCATTTATTTATTGGCGCAGTGAAACTTTTAATTATATACTTATAATATTCACAACGCAGTAACAACATACCGTTTGAAATCAAGAAAGGCCTACGATTAAACTAGTTATAAAACATTCCGCAGGAGGCCACAGCCATTCCCCCCGCATCCAATACAAGTGTTTACGGTTTGATTTAGTACTAACTTTTGTATTTCGTCACATAAAAGCATAACATATTTTTATTTACAAAACAAATTGGTAACACCAAAAATATACATAAGATGGACATAACAGCATATAAGATCATTACTGATGGACCTGGGGTTACAACAAAACCTTACCTTTGTAAACCTGTCTGCAAGTTATGATATTTCATTTTCCCCAGGCACATTTAAACAAAAAGTGCGATGGCCGAATCTACAGCCAAATGTGAGATCAGCCAGGAACATCTGGAATGCCCAATCTGCTTGCGCCGTTTCCAAGATCCGAAAATACTTGACTGCCTTCATAGTTTCTGTCGGAATTGCTTGGAAGACTTGGTCAGCAAGTATGAACCTGGTGCTGATAAGATCATCTGCCCAGTCTGCAGGAAGGCCACGGAGATTCCAGACTCGCGCCTTGAGAATCTCAAGAACTGTTTCTTCCTGAGCTCGCTTGTCGATGACGTCAACAAACGGGAGAAGTTACCTGGGGAAACCTCGGCTTCTAATCTGATTTGTGAAGAATGTGAAGACGGTTTGGAGGCCATCTCCCGATGCCTGGACTGCAATGCGAACATCTGCCAACAATGTGAGGCTGCGCACAAGCGCGTGAAACACACCAAGAAACACCGAATTGTGTCCGATCTCAGTCCGCGGCACGACGTCACAGCTCCAGATCCCCATTCCCAAAAATGCACACAGCACCCTGACTACAATCTCTCCTTTTACTGCGAGACTTGCAAGATACTGATCTGTGCAATGTGTGTAGCGCTTGACCATCGTACAGCAGCGGAACACACATTAAGCAGCATTGCCGATGCTATTGGATCTCATCGTAAAGATGTTGATGACGTCTTGAAGAAGTTTCAGAAGAGCGAGGAGGAATTCCAAGCCTCGCAAGAATCCATATCTCACTCACGGAAGAGATTGAAGCTGATGGTGACCAAGGCATCCGGTGATGTTTCCGCCAAGGAGGAGAAAGAAATTGCCAAAATTCAAACCAAGGCTCGGCTTCTCAGAGATGAGATCACCAAAATCGGTAAGGACCGAGATAAAGAGTATGAAAAAGTGTTCAACAGTAATCGTGACAATATGGAGAGAGCCAAGACCATTGTGACCGCTGTGAGCGACCTAATGGAACATGCTGATGACTTTGAGATGTTGGATCTTAGGCCCAAGGTGATGCACAACCTGGAATTTCAGGAGGAACTCATGTTCGCACAAGGTGACCACAAGAAGTCATTTATTGGGTTCAAGTGTCAAGATGTAGTCTCCGATACAGATCTGGGGGAAATACTTCATAAGGAAAAGTGGCTGTTGAAGAATGAGTTCGAGGGGGAGGAAACTAACGATGGCAAATTCTATGCACAGAGCATTGGCGCCTTTAAAAACAGTGACATTGTCGTAACGAACAGAGAAGCGGCAACAGTATCTGTATTTACGTCCGATGGACACTTCAGAACTTCCTTTAACCCAGAAGGTGGCTTGCAGGCTCCACACAGCGTGGCAGTGACACGAGACGATTTTATACTGGTCACAGATGGAGATTTGGTTAAAGTGTTTAACACTGATCAGCAGTTGATTCGTCAGTTCAGACCGGCACAAGATGAATCTGGTGAACTGCGAGAAAGTAAACTTCTAAGTATTGCTACCGATGAGCAAAATCGCGTAGCTGTTGTAGACACAGAAAGAAACGTTGTGTATGTAACAAACCTCGATGGGTCGTTGATTTCAATAATTACCACCGACATATGCCCAGCACGCATTGCCTTTCATCACGACGACCGTTTGGTCATATCTATTTGGTCTGCGGTCAGGTTACTCTGCCTAGATCTTTCGGGTCATGAGATTTTCAACATCAGCCCTGAACCAAACGGTCAGCTCATGAAACCTAGCGGCGTGTGCTGCGACGAGGCGGGTGATATTTACGTGACAGCTCGGCATCTCAGCGATGACATGGTCGGAAAGAGTGAACTGCATCATTACACTGCACAAGGAGTACATGTACAGTGCATATCTCAGGGATTATATTGGCCCTTCGACATGACATTCTCTCGTCGTGGTGATCTCGTGGTGGCTGATCAAGACTCTGTGAAAGTTTTTCATCGAGTGTGATAGTTGAAGAGACCGTTCATTCAAACTCCCTCCGCCTCAACTACTTCCTTTAAGATTCAACGATAGGTTGAAAAAGGAGTTATCGAAAGAACCAACAACCACACCCTTAAAAAATTCCCGGCACTGTGAAACGGCAAAAAAAAATTCGAATTCCCAGTTAGCCTACTCGGACTGTGGCATTGCACTGTTAAACAATTACCGTATATTTTACGGTATAGAAAGTACGTACATTTTTACGAGAAGTGCCCGTAAATGAGTTTTTAAGGCTGAACCCGTAAATGTCCTTTCACAATGCATTGTGGGATTGCGCTTAACTGAAAAGATTTCCCGTGTAAATATGGTAATTTTCTTCAGTTTTCAGTTCGTCTGCTTTTTGTACAGGAGTTTTTTGCTTGGAAAGATGCAAAATAGACAGTTGTTTGGTGCAAGTTAACTTAAGATGGTGACAGATGAGCGACTAATAGTAAATTTAATTTTAGTAGATGTGTTTATTTCGGAAGGGCATTCAGAATCTTGTATGAGTCAATTTTGAGCCCAAATCAGCCCAACGAAGCCGGTGTGTACCTTTAAGATGGTGACAGATGAGCGACTAATAGTAAATTTTATTTTAGTAGATGTGTGCAACCGTGAGTATAGACCGCCGAAGGGACTACGTCATTTTTTGTTAGTTGCCTAGGCAATGGCTCTACACTAAAAATAACTGAACCGTGTCTCAGTGCTTTTTTTCCGACGGCCATGATGTTTAGAGCCAATAACCATGTCAACCCACGTCACACTTCGGCTGTCTATACAATGTATGCCTACATGGAGCATAGATAGAAGTCACTGCAGGTATTTTGTAGTTGAATTAGTGTCAACCAACATACCTTACATGAATACGAAGTTAAAAGTACTGGAATAAGCAATTAGTGAAAGCGAAAGTACGGGAAAGCACCGTCAAAATACGGGAATAAAGTAACATTTTACGGGATTTCCCGTTTAACAATGTACAGGACAACCGCTATAATTACGGTAAAAAGGTGCACAGCTTTCGACCGTAAAATTTACGGGAAAAATTTGTTTACGGTGTGGGTACCAAACAGCGGTAGGTTGCCCAATAAATTCCCCCAGTTTTCCCCTATACACAACTTACCGGTAGTGCCTTCCCTTTTCGACCACCATGCAAAACAGTCTTTCTGGGCGTTTAGTCTTGGGTCCGGTGCCCCTTCCATTTCAATTCGGTGAAAACGAACCTATGCGAAACGATTGAAAATGATACATGTACAAATAATAAGCTTTAACACGGATTTGTGATTGCTCAGTTCTTATTTTGTAAATTGTTAAATTGACCGATCACAATGTCCAGTTTCAATAACGAAATTCCCATTTCAACGGGAATTTAATCCTCTTCAGAAAGATGTAAAGAAAACAATCAAATGTCTAGTTATGTTTGATTTTGAAGAAAAAGGTATACATAATGATTGCAGTAGCACAATACACGATCCCTCTCATGGGTGTGTTTCTGGTGAAAGGAGAAAAGGTATTGTAAATTTAAAGAAACAAATATTTCAATATTTCAATATTTCGATTAGACCTGAATTCATTGTTATTTCATTACGTGTATATGCATAGCTTAAGTAGATATTCATTGTGTAATGCTCATAGCACCTTTAGAAACTTGTCAAAAAAACTGCAAAACTCCATTTAGTACTTTACGCTATCAAACGATAGGCTATCTGTGAACGACGAGTATACAGTTTTACGGTAAGTACGCAAAGTGCAAGTTAGTTCAGGATTGTGGCTGGAATTAATATAATTTAGGTTTCACTGTTTCACCCGGAAGTTCCAGAAACATTATATTTTTAAAGAAGAATATAGCTTACAGGATTCACGTTCGTTCATTATACCACAGTTAACTTGCTATTAAGGCCACCTTGATAAATATGCCACCTGCACCTGTTTATAGTGGCCACCTGCGCCTGTTTATAGTGGCCACCCGATCGAGGTTCGTCCTACTCCCAAATGCCATGTGTGGTAATGCAACCTGTCTAAAGTGACCAGTTTTTCCACGATCTCGAGGGTGGCCACTATATATAGGTTTCATTGTACATGTACGATATTCTGTTTTTCCCCTACAAATTCGCAAACAAACTATACGACAGTATAAAAAACATGTATTGTGACGCCGGATCACAGCTGCGTAGCGACAGTCTCACTTATGTGTTTAACACGGAACCAGAAACGTGAGAATTTTCAATGCTATTTACTGTCACTATAATGTAATCATCAACCGCAGTAGACTGCATGGGTGTATACTATTAGTGGATGCTTACTTACGAGCGGGAGTGATCATGATCTTTATTTTTGTCTCATCGAAGAACAATTACTCGCCACATCTTAAAGTTGCATTGCCCGTGTTTCGGTGAAAGGATTAAAAAAATTAATTTACACAAGCGAACGAATTTAGAAAGCTTACGTGTCTCTGTAACGAAAAATATCAAAAACTTAAATTTCCGACGTCGGGAATTGGAGATACAAGCCTTTTTCTTGAAACGTGCTTCACATGTTGTACATGTGCGCGTACGCTCATATGTACATAGTATGTGTACAATGTACACATGTACGCGCACATGTATATTTACGTCATAACCCTGTCGATTAAATGACCTGCCAGCCTTTTAATCATTTCGTGTTTTTAATCGACTGGCATTAATCCTTGACGGATTTTTACGTTCTTGGTACCAAATGAAAGCTGATAACTTTTTCTATTCTAGAAAAATACCTATTTAACTTTTTTTTAAAAATTGTACGCCCAAATCGGCCCAAACACGGGCAGTGCAACTTTAAATACCACAGTACATGTACTTGGCGCACAAATCGGGCCTGTGTCATCGAAACGACATCATTTCTTTGTTGGCGCATTGAAACCGTTGATTATAATTATTCATAGACCTTGTACAGCATTCAATGCAGTTTTTATTTGCATACTGTTTGAAATGGTAAGAAGTAAATGTATGTAAATTCAAACTACACGTATTTATAAAACATTTCGCAGGAGACCCCGTAGCAAGTTTTCCCCCCACAAACAACACCAAATTTGTATACGGTTTGATTTAGTACTGAATTTTGTATTTCCTCACAAAAGTATAAAATGTTTCTTATTTACAACACAAATTGGTAACAGTAACAGCATACATAAGATGGACATGGGGTTACAACCAAGCCTTACTTTTGTAAACCTGTCTGCAAGTTATGATATTTCATTTTCCCCAGGCACATTTAAACGAAAAGTGCGATGGCCGAATCTACAGCCAAATGTGAGATCAGCCAGAAACATCTGGAATGCCCAATCTGCTTGCGCCGTTTCCAAGATCCGAAAATACTTGAGTGCCTCCATAGTTTCTGTCGGAATTGCTTGGAAGACTTGGTCAGCAAGCATCAACCTGATGCTGATCAGATCATCTGCCCAGTCTGTAGGAAGGCCACGAAGATTCCAGACTCGCGCCTTGAGAATCTTAAGAGCTGTTTCTTCCTGAACGCGCTTGTCGATGACGTAAACAAACGGGAGAAGTTACTTGGAGAAACCCCGGCTTCTAATCTGATCTGTGAAGAGTGTGAAGACGGTTTGGAGGCCGTCTCCCGATGCCTGGACTGCAATGCGAACATCTGCCAACAATGTGAGGCTGCTCACAAGCGCATGAAACACACCAAGAAACACCGAATTGTGTCACATCTCAGTCCGCGCCAGGACGTCACAGCTAAGGATCCTCATTCCCCAAAATGCACACAGCACCCTGACCACAATCTCTCCTTTTACTGCGAGACTTGCAAGATACTGATCTGCTCAACGTGTGGATTGATTGACCATCGTACAGCGGAACATACATTAAGCAGCATTGCCGATGCTATTGGATCTCATCGTAAAGATGTTGATGACGTCTTGAAGAAGTTTCAGAAAAGCGAGGAGGAATTCCAAGCATCGCAAGAATCCTTATCTCACTCACGGAAGAGATTGAAGCTGATGGTGACCAATGCATGCGATGATGTTTCTGCTAAGGAGAAGGAGGAAATCGCCAAAATTCAAACCAAGGCTCGGCTTCTCAGAGAGGAGATCACCAAAATCGGTAAGGACAGAGATGAAGAGTATGAAAAAGTGTTCAACAGTAATCGTGACAAGATGGAGAGAGCCAAGACCATTGTGACCGCTGTGAGCGACCTGATGGAACATGCTGACGACTTTGAGATGTTGGATCTTAGGCCCAAGGTGATGCACAACCTGGAATGTCAGGAGGAACTCCTGTTTGAACAAGTTGACCACAAGAAGTCATATATTGGGTTCAAGTGTCAAGATGTAGTCTCCGATACAGATCTGGGGGAAATACTTCATGAGGAAAAGTGGCTGTTGAAGAATGAGTTCGAGGGGGAGGTAACTGAAGACAGCGAATTATGTGCAGAGAGCATTGGCACCTTAAAAAACGGTGACATTGTCGTAGTGAACAGAGAAGCGGCAACAGTCTCTGTATTTACGTCTGATGGACACTTCAAGACTTCTTTTAATCCAGAAGGTGACTTACAGGCTCCAGACAGCGTGGCAGTGACACGAGACAATTTGTTATTGGTCACAGATGGCGATTTGGTTAAAGTGTTTAACACTGATCAGGAGTTGATTCGTCAGTTCAGACCGGCACAAGATGAATCTGGGGAACTGCGAGAAAGTAAACTTATTTGTATTGCTACCGATGAGCAAACTCGCGTGGCTGTGGCAGACATAGAAAGAGACGTTGTGTATGTGACAAACCTTGATGGGTCGTTGATTTCAATCATTCCTACTGACATATGCCCAGGAAGGATTGCCTTCCAACACGACGACCGTTTAATTCTATCTCTTTACAATGCGAGGAGGTTACTCTGCCTAGATCTGTCAGGTCATAAGGTTTTCAGCATCAGCACTGAATTAAACGGTCAGCTCATGAAACCTATCGGTGTGTGCTGCGACGAGGCGGGTGATATTTATGTGACAGTTCATTATGCCACTGATGGTGATGACGGTGATGACGATGGTGATGACGACAATGAGGATGGTGATGACGGTGATGACGATGGTGATGACGACAATGACGATGGTGATGACGGTGATGACGATGGTGATGACGACAATGACGATGGTGATTACGGTGATGACGATGGTGATGACGACAATGACGATGGTGATGACGATGGTGATGACGACGATGACAAAGCAGGAAGGAGTGAACTGCATCATTACACTGCACAAGGGGTACATGTCCAGTGCATAGCTCAGGGATTATATTCCCCCTTAGACATGACGTTCTCTCATCGTGGTGAGCTCGTGGTGGCTGATTACAAATCTGTGAAAGTTTTTCATCAAGTGTGATGGTTGGAGGGACCGTTCATTAAAACTCCCACCGCCACAACTACTTCCTTTAAGATTCAACGATAGGTTGAAAAAGCGTTCTTTCGTTTCGACGGTTGATTGTACGTAAAAAACCGTACGGCGTGAACCATCCAATCAGAAGAATGCACACGTTGTAGGTCCCGCCTACATCATGCCAATCAGTCGTACGAGTCGCCATCGACCACCTGCTGCTACAATTATTATTATTCATGAAGCGTTTGCATTCAAAAAATTCAAATGAGATCTCTGGACCCACAGCGGTGTTTTTCATAGTCTAGGCCCTAGACGTTGTTATTGTTTCGTTTTTAACGTCCGTCCCGAAAACCGATCGCCGCGAGAGTCAATCGTGATTACGCCCTCTTGCGGCAGTCGGGTATCCAACACATAATGACCGTCTAGAGCCTAGACTATCTTTTTCAATGCGGAATGCATTGCAATGTTTAGATTGGTTCCCGATCCCTATAGATTGGTTCGCTTATTGCGAAAATATAGGGATCGGTAAAGGGAAGCCATGACGGGCAGAATTCTGCCCGTCACGTGGTTATTATTATTTATTTTTTTAGTAAGTGCGCAGATTTTGCAGTGACATTTGTAACTTGGCCGTGCGTGTCGAACATATCCAATTATGTAAATAAAGTACATTGCCTAAAGCAAAGGGCTTGGCCAATTTTTAAATATAAAAAACACAATGCGCACGCGCAAAGACGAATAATTACAGATCAAGATGAAGCGCCCTTTAACTGTCCTTATATTCTCCTGTGTGGAATATGTGGACGGGAACCAGTCTATGCAATGTTGTGCGGTAAACTATTATTGCCATAGTGCTCACTTTACTACTAAGTGTTTTAACAACGATAATCAAAATTCGAAAGGTTGTTTTGATTATACTATACTTGGCAATACAAATGGAAATAATTTATAAGTCGGACGTCACATAAGTTCTTCAGCACTAAACTTATAGGACAACTTAACAGTCATTTAAAAAAAATATTTTCGTAAAAATTACCATATACCGTCTTAGAGCAGAGAGTATGTGCTTTCCAATGGTACCTTGGTTACTTTCCTAGTGTCAAAAATCACTGAGCACCATTGTCTTGAAATTTAGGTGCAACATGGGGCTGGTTCACTTGTTTAACAAAATTGAACAAGATTCCAGATTATTTTTATTTCATTTTCATTCAACCAGCTTAGAGAACATTCTGACGTGCGTAAATATCGCAATTCACTTATTTAAAAGAAAAAATGCAGCGCACTGTGAGTGGTATCCTACTTGTTTAATTACCGAGATCATTTATCTCACCAAGTCGACCTATAATGTGGATTATTTCCCGCACTGTGGCCGCACAATATTACTGATACCTAATATACCTAATAGGTCGTCTTGAACTTAAATTAAGGGGAAATAGTCAACGTCTCAATAATTCTTACCACAAACATTATTATACAATTTTACACACGCACACATGTGTGTACACAGGGGTTTATGGGGTACTTGCATTGTTGTCCTATTTTCCCTTTTCTTTAGAATTCCTCTGTGGGGTACCACTGTTCCTTTTGAATTTCTTTATGGGGTACCATTGTTCCATTGTGTTTGGTACCCCACAAGTGTGTCCGTGTTAGACCAACATTACCGACAGCATTTTTTCTGACTGATTAAACCAATGCACGGCTTCGGTTGCCGACGCCCAAAGCCAACCATTGGGTTATTTTGTAATTACGTCAAAACATCATAGTCCTGGTTATGGTAGCGAAAACGGGCCCGTTTAATAGAAGGTAAAACACGGTGGGCGAAATATGAAAGTTCATGGGCAAAAAAATCCAATAAACATTACAAGTTTGGCGAGCTGCAAAGCAATATACAAGTGAAAGCTCATCATCCTCCCTATCGAAACGTACCAATCCGTTTTAGCCGTTTTAGGGCGCAGAGACGAAAAACACCAAATATGATCAGGTGATTCTGGCACGATAGTTGAGCCTAAAATAAATCCATCAAATCAATAGACTGCGGAAATGAATACGTCATCTTTTCTTGGTTGCCAAGGCAATACACTAACATCACTGAACCGTGTCCCTGTGCTTTTGCAATGGTACTTTTTCCGACGGTCATGATGTTTAGAGCCAATTGCCATGGCACACGTCACACTTCGGCTATATTGCCCAAACCGTCTTGTTTCGTTGATATGTAAATGCGACGGTTCGAACCGTCAGGCTATTACGTCACTACAATTGCCTGAACCGTCGTGTTTCATTGATATGTAATCGCGACGGTTCGAACCGTCAGGCTATTACGTCACTACAATTGCCTGAACCGTCGTGTTTTATTGATATGGAAATGCGTCGGTTCTAACTGTCGGGCTATTCAGTTACTACAATTGCCTGAACCGTCGTGTTTCATTGATATGTAAATGCGACGGTTTGAACCGTCAGGCTATTACGTCACTACAATTGCCTGAACCGTCGTGTTTTATTGATATGGAAATGCGTCGGTTCTAACTGTCAGGCTATTCAGTCACTACAATTGCCTGAACCGTCGTGTTTTATTGATATGGAAATGCGACCGTTCGAACCGTCAGGCTATTCAGTCACTACAATTGCCTGAACCGTCGTGTTTTATTGATATGGAAATGCGACGGTTTGTCCAGTCGGGTCCATTCACCTGTTCACAATAAACGGTCGAAGTGAAAACGTCACCCTATTTTTAGTTTCCTCGGCAGTGGCTCCACTTTTAAAAAATCACTGAACCGTTTCCCTGCGCTTTAGAAATAGTGTTTTATCCGGCAGCCATGGTGTTTGGAGCCAATTACCATGGCAATGTGTCACTTTTCGGCGCACTATTGCCCCAACCGTTGTTTCGTTGATAAATGTGGGTCCTTCTAGTCGTTCATATTCCAATTGGCCGAAGTTTGTTTCAATCACATCGACGGCTTTTCTCGTGGCTTGCCATGGTAATTAGCTTTAAACATGTCCGTCGGAAAAAAGTAACAGGGACACGGTTTAGTTATTTTTAGTGTAGGCTACAGCCAATTGCCTAGGCAACCAACAAAAGATGACGTATTACTTCGGCAGTCTATTGCAATAGACTGCCGAAGTGAGTACGTCATCTTTAAACAATGGTACTTTTTCGACAGCCATGTTAGTTTACAGCCAATTGCCATAGCGACCCACGTCATACTTTGGTTGTCTATAGGGTGCTTGTACATGGGGTCAAAAGGTCACGGTTCGCTATAGACAGCCGAAGTGTGACGTGTTGCCATGATGATTTTCAGGTGAGACTGGTTTGATTAAAATCTCACGACATTAAATGAACAAATATTGAAATTGGTTGACCACTGATCATTTGGAAAGAAAAAAAACCAATTCAATTGAAGCATTTGCGCGTCTCACTCGTCTTGGGACGAAATTGAAGTTACAGGTTATGGATTTGATTTTAAAAGTTTTAAAATGTGCGGGATTTGTGAGTTATTCCACAGTTTTAATGAATTCGTACCGAAGCGTAGAAGGGACATGAATAAAAATAAGTCTTAATTGTTGTGCTAAGTCAGAATTATGACTTAATTTTTTGTATTCATGTCCGTTCATACAGCAACTTGAGAAAAGTAAATAAACGTCATTCGGTAATACGAAGACAAATGAATCCACCGGGTGCGCCACCCCATCACTGTCCTTTTCATTTGGCCGTTATATCAAAAGGATTTTGGCACCTGCTTCAATTTTGTTTAGAAATCAGTGAACATGGCACGGCGCCTTAATTCTATTGTATCAGGAGCATTTCAGGAATTCCCAGGAATTGACAACAGCAGACAGCGGGGGCGGCGCTGAGTCTGAGGCTTTAACACTATCATTGTGCAGTGGCTCGTTCATTATTTATAACATGTAAAACAGACGGTCGTGGACGGTTTGTGATTGGAAAAGGCCACAGTGGGTTAGCAGTACTGTGTGTATGGGATTCTGATTGGACAAGAAAATTACGCACCGCCCAACACGTACGACAAGCCGTTTGAAACGAAAGAACGCTAAAAGGAGTTATCGAAAGAACCAACAACCACACTCATAAAAAATGCCCGGCACTGTGAAACGGCCAAAAAGATCAAATTTCCAGTTAGCCTACTGGGGCTGTGGCATTGCACTGTTAAACAATTACCGTATTTTTTACGGTAGAAAGTACATACATTTTTACGAGAAGTACCCGTTAATGAATTTTTACGTAAAAATCCTTTCACATTGCGCTTAACTGAAAAGATTTCCCGTGTAAATATGTTAATTTTCTTGGGGGCGCACCACCCCCCCCCCCCCCCCCCCCCCCCCCATCAAAATACGGGAATAACGTAACATTTTACGGGATTTCCCGAAGAAAGATGTAAAGAAAACAATCAAATGCCTAGTTATGTTTGATTATGAAGAAAAGGTTCACATAATGATTGCAGTATAATCCCTCTCATGAGTGTGATTCTGATGAAAGGAGAAAAAGTATTGTCAATTTAAAGAAACAAATATTTCAATATTTCAATATTTCGATTAGACCTGATTTTACGATTAATAACAGTTTGTTGTAAAAGAAAATTCATATTATTTCATTACATGTATATGCATAGCTTAAGTAAATATTCATTGTGTAATGCTCATAGCACCTTTAGAAACTTGTCAAAAAGCTATAGGCTTTGCTTTATTTAGTTTATTAAGTACTTGGTTTCTTTATACAGTATTGAAGTTCTAAAACAAAAGAATCGACTATTTGATATCTGTCATATACATTGATCTTATCAAGTACTTACAGAGGAGATTGTTTTGACAAATTTTGTAATGCTTCTGTGGTGTAAATGTTCAAATGCTATATTAAAAAATTCATATTATTTCGTTATATCCATTCATAGCTTCTTTAGATATGTTGATATCAGGGTTATAGTCGAGTCCATCACAAGTCCTGCACAAGCCTTCAAATGTCCACCACAAGTCCCTGGGTCTTAATTCAAGTCACAAGCCATTCAAATCAACTCCAAGAAAGGCATTCTTTTGTGCATGTTCATCCTTTGCTTCTTGTTACTGGACTTGAGACGGACTTGTGCGAGACTTGTGACAGACTTGTGATTTTATCGGCTCTGGACTTGTGACAGACTTGTGATGGACTCGACTACAACCCTGGTTGATATCTATCGTGTAGTGCTTAAAAACTAACTCATGGCAACTTTAGGAACTTGTTAAAAAACTATATAGCTTTATGTATTTGATTTATTAAGTACTTGGTTTGTTTACACAGTATATAAATTGTAAAAACGAATCGACTATTTGCTATCTGTGTTTCATTGATCTTAATATCAAGTACTCATAGAGAAGATTGTTTGACAATTTATGTAATGCTTCTATCGGGGTCAAAGTTCAAATGCTATTTTTAGGGAGGATTTAATGGTCACATTTGCTACAACTTGATACTGTTAGACAATCAATTTAACAAAATTATGCAAAAGGCGATGGGCCTAATAATGTACATTTGGTGGCAGTGCATGATATTATCCCATCCTGATGTGGTCATCAGTGAGATCATGGTGAAATGAGCAATGTATCGGCCAACTGTGTTGAGACGAAATAAACAAACTGTCCGTTTACCAAAATGGAATTTAGCCCAACTTTGATCATTAACATTTGGGGAAATGTAAATATATAGCATATACATGTGTATTGTGTACTAACGTGTTTTTAGTTTTATTGGTGCCTTCAATTTAGTCTATTATTTGTTTCCTATTATTATGAGCATAAAAACAACCTTCCCTTTGGACCCAGCACCGACTGAACCAAACGTTGTCTTAAATGCGGTCGGAAATCCAATTTGTGAGGCGAATTTCATT
The DNA here is from genome assembly GCA_037783545.1 of Henricia sp. BOLD:AAB3569. NCBI lineage: Eukaryota > Metazoa > Echinodermata > Asteroidea > Spinulosida > Echinasteridae > Henricia > Henricia sp. BOLD:AAB3569. The sequence continues at coordinate 425,599 of JBBELK010000263.1, read as the reverse complement.
ACATCTTTATCTGTTTATAGTTGTCAGTTTCAAGTGTGAATCGCCTGTCAAAAACAAAAATTCATGTCGCGATTCACGGCTGAATTTTAACAGTCATTTATCGTGTATAACATAAAAACTGTCGTACAAAATGCCAATGGGCCTTACGTATTGTCACTGTATTATTATGTAGCAAAATACGCGGATTTAATAGAATGAGTGCAGTTGCAGAGATCTGTTTCACTGGGCAAAAAAATGAAAAGCCAAATGTTGCGCATGAATAGCTGTTACTGTGTCCAATCTAGTGCACCGTACGTACACACGCTTCGTCTGACCTTTCACCTCGAGCCAGCAGTTTCTCATGTCAGGGAATTCCCCTGCTATTTTTGGACCACAACTCGTTTCTAAATCGCTCGTGATCATTTTTTGCGGCGCCATTTTGTGCTTTTGTTTGACTTCTTCCGACCGACACCCATTTAGTACTTTACGCTATCATACGATAGGCCATCCGTGAACGGCGAGTATACAGTTTTACGGTAAGTACGCAAAGTGCAAGTTAGTTCAGGATTGTGGCTGGAATTAATATAATTTAGGTTTCACTGTTTCACCCGGAAGTTCCAGTAACATTTTATTTTTAAAGAAGAATATAGCTTAATTGCAGGATTCACGTTCGTTCATTATACCACAGTTAACTTGCTATTAAGGCCACCTTGATAAAGATGCCACCTGCACCTTGATAAAGAGGCCACCTGCACCTGTTTATAGTGGCCACCTGCGCCTGTTTATTGAGTGGCCACCCGAAGTTCGTCCTACTCCCAAATGCCATGTGTGGTAATGCAACCTGTCTAAAGTGACCAGCTTTTCCCCGATCTCAAGGGTGGCCACTATATAAAGGTCTTATTGTACGGATATTCTGTTTTTCCCCCACAATTTCGCAAACAAACTATACGACAGCATAAAAAACATGTCTTGTGACGCCGGATCGCAGCTGCGTAGCGACAGTTTCACTCGTGTGTTTAACACGGAACCAAAAACGTGAGAATTTTAATGCAATTTACTGTCACTATATACATGTAATCATCAACCGCAGTAGACTGCATGGGTGTATACTATTAGTGGATGTTAATCTACGAGCGGGAGTGATCATGATCTTTATTTTTGTCTCATCGAAGAACACAGCGGAACAATCACTCGCCACATCTTAAATACCACAGTATACATGTAGGCCTACTTGGCGCACAAATCGGGCCTGTGACATCGAAATGACATCATTACTTTGTTGGCGCATTGAAACCATTGATTATAATTATTCATAGGCCTTGTACAGCATTCAATGCAGTTTTTATTTGCACATTGTTTGAAATGGTAAGAAGTACATGTAAATTCAAACTATAGTTATAACACATTTCGCATTAGACCCTGTACCAAGTTTTTCCCCACAAACAACTCAGAATTTGTATACGGTTTGATTTAGTACTGAATTTTGTATTTCCTAACATAAAAGTATACAATTTTTCTTATTTACAACACAAATTGGTAACACTAACAACATACATAAGATCGTTACTGATGGACCTGGGGTTACAACCAAACATTACATTTGTCAACCTGTCTGCAAGTTACGATATTTCATTTTTCCCAGGCACATTTAAACAAAAAGTGCGATGGCCGAATCTACAGCCAAATGTGAGATCAGCCAGGAACATCTGGAATGCCCAATCTGCTTGCGCCGTTTCCAAGATCCGAAAATACTTGACTGCCTCCATAGTTTCTGTCGGAATTGCTTGGAAGACTTGGTCAGCAAGCATCAACCTGATGCTGATAAGATCATCTGCCCAGTCTGTAGGAAAGCCACCGAGATTCCAGACTCGCGCCTTGAGAATCTCAAGAACTGTTTCTTCCTGAACGCGCTTGTCGATGACGTCAACATACGGGAGAAGTTACTTGGGGAAACCTCGGCTTCTAAACTGATTTGTGAAGAGTGTGAAGACGGTTTGGAGGCCGTCTCCCGATGCCTGGACTGCAATGCGAACATCTGCCAACAATGTGAGGCTGTTCACAAGCGCTTGAAACACACCAAGAAACACCGAATTGTGTCAGATCTCAGTCCGCGCCAGGACGTCACAGCTAAGGATCCTCATGCCCCAAAATGCACACAGCACCCTAACCAGGATCTCTCCTTTTACTGTGAGACTTGCAAGATACTGATCTGCTCAACGTGTGGATTGATTGACCATCGTACAGCGGAACATACATTAAGCAGCATTGCCGATGCTATTGGATCTCATCGTAAAGATGTTAATGACGTCTTGAAGAAGTTTCAGAAGAGCGAGGAGGAATTCCAAGCCTCGCAAGAATCCTTATCTCACTCACGGAAGAGATTGAAGCTGATGGTGACCAAGGCATGCGATGATGTTTCCGCCAAGGAGAAAGAGGAAATTGCCAAAATTCAAACCAAGGCTCGGCTTCTCAGAGACGAGATCACCAAAATTGGTAAGGACAGAGATGAAGAGTATGAAAAAGTGTTCAACAGTAATCTTGACAAGATAGAGAGAGCCAAGACCATTGTGACCGCTGTGAGCGACCTGATGGAACATGCTAACTACTTTGAGATGTTGGATCTTAGGCCCAAGGTGATGCACAACCTGGAATTTCAGGAGGAACTTCTGTTTGAACAAGTTGACCACAAGAAGTCATTTATTGGGTTCAAGTGTCAAGATGTAGTCTCCGATACAGATCTGGGGGAAATACTTCATGAGGAAAAGTGGTTGTTGAAGAATGAGTTCGAGGGGGAGGAAACTGAAGACAGCGAATTCTGTCCAGAGAGCATTGGCACCTTAAAAAACGGTGACATTGTCGTAGTGAACAGAGACGCGGCAACAGTCTCTGTATTTTCGTCTGATGGACACTTCAAGACTTCCTTTAATCAAGAAGGTGGCTTACAGGCTCCAAACAGCGTGGCAGTGACACGAGACAATTTGATATTGGTCACAGATGGAGATTTGGTTAAAGTGTTTAACACTGATCAGCAGTTGGTTCGTCAGTTCAGACCGGCACAAGATGAATCTGGGGAACTGCGAAAAAGTAAACTTAATTATATTGCTACGGATGAGCAAAATCGAGTAGCTGTTGGAGACGAAGAAAGAAACGTTGTGTATGTGACAAATCTCGATGGGTCGTTGATTTCAATCATTCCCACTGACATATGCCCATCAGGCATTGCCTTCCAACACGACGACCGTTTAATTATATCTCTTTACAATGCATGGAGGTTACTCTGCCTAGATCTTTCGGGTCATGAGATTTTCAGCATAAGCACTGAATCAAACGATCAGCTCATGATACCTTACGGCGTGTGCTGCGACGAGGCGGGTGATATTTACGTGACAGTTAACCTCAGTGATTACAGGGGCGAAAAGAGTGAACTGCATCATTACACTGCACAAGGAGTACATGTACAGTGCATAGCTCAGAGATTATTTATGCCCTTCGACATGACGTTCTCTCCTCATGGTGAGCTCCTGGTGGCTGATTGGAACTCTGTGAACGTTTTCCATCGAGTGTGATGGCTAGAGGGACCGTTCATTCAAACTCCCTTCGCCACAACTATACTTCCTTTAAGATTCAACGATAGGTTGAAAAAGGAGTTATCGAAAGAACCAACAACCACACCCTTAAAAAATGCCCAGCACAGTGAAACGGCAAAAAAATAATCAAATTCCCAGTTAGCCTACTCGTGGCATTGCACTGTTTTACGGTAGAAAGTACGTACATTTTTACGAGAAGTCCCTTTAATGAATTTTTACGTAAAGATCCTTTCACAATGCATTGTGGGATTGCGCTTAACTGAAAAGATTTCCCGTGTAAATATGTTAATTTTCTTCAGTTTGCAGTTCGTCTGCTTTTTGTATTTGAGTTTTTGCTTGAAAAGATGTAAAAAGGACAGTTGTTTGGTATAGGCCCTGCCGCCCTACAAGTTAACTTAAGATGGTGACATGAGCGACAAATAGTAAATTTAATGTTAGCAGATGTGTGCAACCGTGAGTATAGACTGCCGAAGTTAATACGTCATCTTTTGTTAGTTGCCTAGGCAATGGCTCTACACTAAAAATCACTAAACCGTGTCTCAGTGCTTTTTCCGACGGCCATGATGTTTAGAGCCAATTACCATGTCAACCACGTCACACTTCGGCTGTCTATACGATGTATGCCTACATGGAGCAAAAATAGAAGTTGCTACAGGTATTTTGTAGTTGAATTAGTGTCAACCAACATTCCTTACGTGAATACGAAGTTAAAAGTACTGGAATAAGTAAATAGTGAAAGCGAAAGTACGGAAAAGCACCGTCAAAATACGGGAATAACGTGAAATTTTTCTGTACCTACAGAGAGATTGTTTTGACAAATTTTGTAACGCTTCTGTGGTGTAAATGTTCAAATGCTATATTAAAAAATTAATATTATTTCGTTATATCCATTCATAACTTCTTTAGATATGTTGATATCAGGGTTGTAGTCGAGTCCATCGCAAGTCCTGCACAAGCCTTCAAAAGTCCACCACAGGTCCCTGGGTCCGAATTCAAGTTACAAGCTATTCAAATTAACTCCAACAAAGGCATTCTTTTGTGCGTGTTCATCATTTTGCTTCTTGTTACTGGACTTGACACGGACTTGTGCGGGACTTGTCACAGACTTGTGATTTTATCGGCTCTGGACTTGTGACAGACTTGTGATGGACTCGACTGCAACCCTGGTTGATATCTATCGTGTAGTGCTTAAAAACTAACTCATGGCAACTTTAGGAACTTGTTAAAAAACTATATAGTTTTATGTATTTGATTTATTAAGTGCTTGGTTTCTTTACACAGTATTGAAATTGTAAAAAAGTCGACTATTTGATATCTGTGTTTCATTGATCTTAATATCAAGTACTTATGGAGGAGATTGTTTTGACAATTTATGTAATGCTTCTATCGAGCTCAAAGTTTAAATGCTATTTGATACTGTTAGACAATCAATTTAACAAAATTATGCAAAAGGCGATGGGCCTAATAATGTACATTTGGTGGCACTGCATGAGATTATCCCATCCTGATGTGGTCATGAGTGAGATCATGGTGAAATGAGCAATGTATCGGCCAACTGTGTTGAGACGAAATAAACAAACTGTCCGTTCACCGAAATGGAATTTAGCCCAACTTTGATCATTAACATTTGTGGAAATGCAAATATATGGCATATACATGTGTATTGCGTACTAACGTGTTTTTAGTTTTATTGGTGCCTTCCATTTAGTCTATTATAGACAGGACGCAATTCCCAATTTGATCAATTGTAAGGCCCAATAGGTAGTTTTAATGTTACAAATCTGCAATTTTCAGGGTAGGAATTTTTGGGGGCACTGAATTGATTGGTGAATAGTGGCAAGCAATCGGACGACCCTAAGTGTCCCAAATCTGGGGTCAAAGGTCAAGGGACACTAAACATGTCCAGAGTGCCATTTATTGTAGTTCTTGATATCATAGAGGTATTTTTGAACCATTTGCTTAACATTTTTTATGTGTTGACTTTCCCCCACAATGCACTGCAAAAAGGCCTTTCCATGACAGCCTCTTGGTGGCGCACTTCACTGTGAATTGCCCATGTTATGTAAGCACAAAACAATAGGCGGTGGTTTAAGGCTCCACTGTCTGAAAATTGCAGCAACATATGTGGCACCTCTCTACAAACTTTGATCAGCAGTTTTCTAGGCAAATGTCAGTCGTCCATTGGTGAAGCTTATATTACAAGTTTGGGTTCATATACTTACGGTTTGAAGTTTCCCTATCAGATTGTTTGAGGTGTACGTAGTTGTACTTGGACAAATGTTGTAAGGTGGTGTTAATTTTCTACAAAGGTTGTCAATCCTCCATGCTTTCTTGATTGGATTTTATTCAATAAAAACAGGATTGTTTTCAATTGAAACTTAGTATTGTTTGTGTGTTTCATGAAACAGGGCCCACTTACCATTGTTATATAGCGCAAACGGGATGATTGTGCGTACCACATGCACGCACACTGCTTCTTATTAACTTAACAGCTTTTGCAGGTGAAAAAGACAACATGGCTGCGTCAAAATTGGGCAAACGACCAGCGCCATTTGACCTGAGTCTTTGTTTTGTGTGCCAAAAGACTATTCCTGTAAGCCGAAGTGACAAGCTTGTGGAAGTTACGCCCTATATGCTGGAGCAGGTCAAGATTACATTTAATGAATGGGCCAAGAAGATCAGTTGTCCAAAGGAGGTAGCCCAAGGGCTGCTTGTTCTTGAAGATGCATTAGCATCAACTGCAACACCGAAGCTGATGTGGCATTATGGCAAGTGTCGGCCGAATTTCATGAGCCGTCGGAATGTTCATCGCTATCAAAACAGAGTAGAAGCCGGGAGTTACCAAAGTTATGGTTAGCTATGAAAGTTGTAACTTGTTTATTTCAGACCAGTTCATTTGTATTTGATGTATTCCAGTTCTCATTTACTGTTGTTTTGTACATTCCGTGCTGCAGAAGTTTCCTATTTGTTATGTGATTTCTTGTAAAATTTCTTGTGTTTCAGATGCTGGTGATGGAGTTGGTATGGCAGGCCCGTCAGTAGCTGCTGCCACACGAGATTCAGTTTTCCTGCGGAGCAAAGCTCAACCTTATAACAAGGACATCCACTGTGTCCTTTGCTGTTCTGGTGCAGAAGCAGGGGAGCTTAGAAGATGTGCGACTTACAACATCCATTCAAAATTTGAAAGACTGGCTGAGGCTGATTTTAAGCTCCTAGCGCGCCTTCAGCATGCATTTGATGCGATGGCTGGTGACCTTCTCTACCATGTCAGGTGCTTAGTTGAACGTGAGCGCCATGGAGCATCAACTGGCATTGAGTGCCAGATAAAACTGGACAAATTGGAGGCCATCTTCAGCCGTCTGCAGTCTGAAATCAGAGCCCTCACTGATAGGGGTCATGCTGTGCTTGTGTCAGACTGCTACTCTCGGTTCACAGAGTTGTGCGAGGAGACATCAAACACCATCCCGCGATACTTCACCACAAGGCGAGCTTTCTTCCGAGACAAATTGCAGAGCATGCTGCCAGATGTCGAGATCATCAAAAGAAGAGACGGTGGTCTAGAAGATGATATTATCCTCCGTACTAATCTCCCGATGAAGGACAAGGTCGAACAGCTGCAGGAAGAAGCAAATGAGGATTGCCTCAAGCTCCCAGCATTCAACGACATGGAGCACATAAAGATTGTGCACATGGCGATGTTTCTACGGGGTGAAATTCTCAACCAGCCATCCAATGTGAAAGCTAAATATACCGAGGAAAATGCCTTTAATTCAGTTCCACAATCACTCTACATATTTGTGGCGATGATGCTTGGTGGCAGTGATGCCCTTGAGGTAGAGGAGGTTGAACCTAGAGAAGATGAATATGAAAAGGCGAGCAAGATCAGGCGGAAGATCCTCGACCTCTGCCAGGACATGGTATACCAAGTGTCCAGGGGTCGAAATATACCACCCAAACACTACAGCCTGGGGCTCGCTGTTCACCAGATGTCTGGACGAAGCAAGAAAATGGTGCAACTCCTCCATTCCAGTGGTCATATAATGCCGTACGACAAGATCGTCGCCGCAGACACCTCAATGGCTGAGGAGACGTTGAGCAAGATTGATCAAGAGACAGGGGCTGTTCTCCCAAACAATTTTGTCTGGAGCCGTCCTGTAAATTTCGGAGATGACAACATTGATGAGGACAAGGAATCAAGCAAACTCGGTCATACTGGTTATCACGGCACGCAGCTTGTAGCTTACCAGGGAGGGCCTGAAGCAGAAGTCGCTGATCCTGAGATCAAATTCTCCAAACGCACCCTTGACGTGCCTGCCATTGTCCACGAAGTCAGGGTCCTTAATGTACCCATTAATAAGGAGCCACCCTACACTATCACGAATGAGCTCATGGAGAGGATTTTGTCCCAGTGCGATGACACAGCTGGCAATGATGACAAACTCAGGGCAGATGCTACAGATATAGCTTACCTTTTGAGAAGACAGGATGCCGATATTAAGTCCGACAAGCTCTCCAACTGGACTGAATTCAACAGGTCCCTCTCTATGCGGCATGGTCCAGCAACATCCGTGGGGCAAATGCCTCTTCTCAATGCCAAAGCAGATGAGTATGACACAATTAACACGTGTGTTGAGCGTGCTAGAACAATTGCAAGGGCAGTAGGAGACCCCCACACGTGGTTCGTGACGGATCAAGCAATCAATGCCCCCGCCATGGAGACCAAATGGTCTAAGGGGGCAGCTTGGGACGATGTACACTTCCGCATGGGCGGTCTTCATACTGCCAATGCATTCATGGCGATCATCGGTGACCATCTTGAGGACTCGGATCTGCCACAAATTTGGGTTGAGGCTGGTGTCATCACCTCTGGCAAGGCAGACAAGATCCTACAAGGCCGAGACTACAAGGCTGGCATGCGCCTTCACAAGATGACATGGCAGGCCATGTGGCGAATTCTCGTTCCGCAATTCGTCAGCTTACTTGAAACTTCCAGTCCTAACCTTTTGGCTGATTTTGCGTCGCTCACTAACGCTGATGCAATACAGCCTTTGCTCACTCGTCTGAACACAGAAGAGGCCCGGGATGCTCTTAATCTGTTTCTGGAGCAGAAAATGCAGGACAAGAACTTTGCCTTCCTCTACTCCTACATGCAAATGGTTCAGCTCCTGCTCACCTTTACCCGTGCTCAGCGAGATGAGCAGTGGGACCTTCATCTTCTGTCCTTCACCCGCATGCTTGACTACTTCATACGGTAAGTATTGGTTGAGCATAGAGGCCAATAACACAGTGCTGGAATTGGACACTCGCGATTACTTGCTGAAAATTCTGACTATTTTTGCTGAAAATTCTGACTTTATGCTGATTTTGTCAGGTACGACCATCAGAAGTATGCAAAATGGGGGATTATCTACATGGTAGAGATGAGCCGCCTCCCCGAGGCAGCCCTTGAGCGCTTTCGGAGTGGGGCTAGCTTCGGTGTTCAGTGGCGAGACGACAGTAAGTTCTCTGATGTGTGTGTCGACCATGCCACTGAATGGGTGAACGGCATCGACAAATCTGCAGGTGGCCTTTCTGACATCACGCAAACAGACTCTGCCACACTCAGGTATGAACAACATCAGCTAAACAACATTCATCTTATAAAATACTAAAGTTTATTATTTAACATTCACTATTTGGCTTGTTGATTCAACAGGTATGTGCTGGCATTCCACAGAAGGAGAACCATTGCTGCCCAAGTTCTCCAGTACTATGGCCTGGGCAAGAGTCCGGAGCCCAGGACTATCACTCGCTCCCAGATGCAACTGGACACTAAGTACGAAGACAATCTCGTGCAAGCATTTATTGGGTATAAGCTCTTCGATGGCCAGCACCCCGACCAGCTGACTACGCTTATCACCAAGGATGTGGCGCCTCTGCATATCGAGGAGTCGTTGCTTGGTGCTGCTAAGCTTGGCCACTCCGAGGTCAAGACCTTCATGCTGCAGCGCCTAGTGAAGGCTAAGAGCAGTGACAAGCCTGCCCTCAAATTCACATCAACGATGACCAAAGTGAAGGCGCCAACGTTTAAGAACATCTTTGACGTGGAGAAGTCTTCGGGTGGCAATCAGCAAGTTGTAAGTGCCAGCAGAAAGGTCCTGCAGCGTCTCATTACTGCCTACCAAGCTGGTCGTCCAGTCAACATCAAAGACGTTGCTCAGCATGAGCTCATGGCTGTTCCCTTGTCCTTGTTCACCACTGACAAGAAGATGAGAAAGGGGGACAAATCACAACTTCTTGACTCGATCCTCGAGACCACCAAGGTCAAGTGCCAGCACGAACTTCCAGTCCTACCAGCTGAGGTATCACAACACACAGTCGATGGCCTGGGTAAGCTGTACCAGACTTTTTGCGAGGGGGAAGTCATGGGGGACTTCGCAGCCTCCTTCTGCAACTCCATCTTCTCCTTGCCCAGCAGTCGAATTGATGTCATCTTTGACCGATTTGACTTGGGAGAGATGAGTATGAAAGGTCAGACAAGAGAGGCAAGAGCTGGAAAGAGTGGTGCTAAGAAGCCTACGAAGAGTAAGATGAAAAAGAAGGCAAGTGCAAAAGTCATCACACTTGACACTCCATTACCCAAGGGACAAGATTGGAAGCTGTTCCTCACCCTCAACGAGAACAAAATTGGGCTGCAAAAGCTGCTGGGAGAACAGCTGCTGAGCAGGGCACCCAAAGACAAGGTAACTGTGGTAAGTGCTGCGTTTGAAAATACCACAGAGGTGAGGTGCTCTGGCAGCCTACAACATCTGGAAGAGCTGGAGTCAGATCATGAGGAGGCGGACACTCGCCTCCTGCTTCATGTCCTGCACTCCTCTGCATCTCGTGTAGTAGTGGTTGCTCGTGACACTGACATCTTCATCATCCTGCTCGCTCATCACGAGCTCTTTGGTGAAAAAGAGGTGTTCTTCTCAAGTGGCACCAGCAAGGACAAGAAGTTCATCAGCATCAATGCAGTAGCAAGGCAGCTTCTGGAGAAAGGAACCAATCCCAAGACACTGCCACTCTTCCACAGCCTAACAGGCTGCGACACTACTAGCTTCTGGTACGGGGTAGGAAAGCACACAGCATGGAAATTATTCCTCAAGCGAAAGGTAAATGAATGGGTGCTATTATGAATAAATAATGCGTTATATTGCTATTGAACCACAGTCAACCGAAATTATAAATTATTCATTTCATCTTCAGGAGCTGCTGGACGGTGTGAATGTCAGGAACCCATGTGAGCAGGATTTCAAGAGGACCGAAGCCTTCATGGCCTGTTGCTGGGATGAGAAGACACAAACACTGAACGAGGTCAGGGAGAAGACGATCTTCACTGTTGAGAAGCCAGAAAAGAGCCCAGCGACGTCTGATGCTGGGAAGCTGCATATAGGTCGATGCTTCATTCAAGCAGACAAGTGGCTTTCTGCCCCACTCGCCATGCATGAGGGCATCCTTCAAGATCCTGAATCTACCGAATTCTACTCAGTCATTAACGGCAAGCTCGTGCCAGTCATGATGACCCTTGATCCAATCCCAAAAGCCATCATCGAGATCATTTCGTGCAACTGCAAGGGCGAATGCAGCACGAAACGGTGTTGTTGCTTCAAGGCAAGCCTGCCTTGCACTATTCTCTGCCACAAGTCACAAGTTTGTAAGAATGTGAAATGACTCGTACTGCAAACCACTTCGAGTTATTGACTTCAGTATCTACTTTCAGTATCTCACACTTTTCAATTTGTATTACTTCATATAACTGCAGCATTTATTTTTCTAGTCAGGTTCTTAATTAACCTTTTACTTGTAAGATACTAATTTCTATATACATGTACAAACGTCAGTGACCTACACAAAGAAGATGAGCAATAAAGCCAGAACCATTTTTGACAGAGAAAACGATGGAACAGTAGTACAATCAGTGCATTTTGTGTGACTAAGGATAGGAAAGTGTCTAACAGCAGTATTGCGCAGGTTCTTGTGTATCGTTGTAAGCGAAGTGGCTGTGATGGGTTTACGCTGGGGTGGCTCGGGTTATTTTTTTTGGGGGGGGGGGGGGTGTTGCGGGTGTCTTAGGTGATGCCAAATGAAATCTAGGCGTCCAGGTCATATTTATTAGAATCAGAAAAATGATGCAAATGCATCTACGGTTTCAAAAACTACAGAAGATGTTATTTTATACATGTTCGATTACCCTTAACCTTTGACCCCAGATTTGGGACACCTAGGGTCATCGGATCGCTTGCCACTATTCACCAATCGATTCGCGGCATCAGAAATGTCTTATCCTCAACATTTCACATTTGTAACATTGGAACTACATATCATGCAAAAAATCTGAATTTACTTTCTGTCTATTATTTGTCTCCTATTATTATGAGCATAAGAACAACCTTCCCTTTGGACCCAGCACCGACTGAACCAAACGTTGGCCTAAATGCGTTTGGAAATCCAATTTGTGAGGCGGATTTCATTACATCTTTATCTGTTTATAGTTGTCAGTTTCAAGTGTGAATCGCCTGTCAAAAACAAAAATTAATGTCGCGATTCACGGCTAAATTTTAACAGCCATTCATCGTATATAATGTACAAACTGTCGTACAAATTGCCAATGGGCCTTACGTATATTGTCACTGTATTATTATGTAGCAAAATACGCGGATTTAATAGAATGAGCAGAATGAGTGCAGTTGCAGAGATCTGTTTCACTGGGCAAGAAAAAGAAAAGCCAAATGTTGCGCATGAATAGCTGTTACCGTGTCCAATCTAGTGCACCGTACGTACACAAGATTCATCTGACCTTTCACCTCTCGCCAGCAGTTTCTCATGTCTGGGAATTCCCCTGCTGTTTTTGGACCACAACTCGTTTCGAAATCACTCGTGATCATTTTTCGCGGCGCCATTTTGTGCTTCTGTTTGTGATTTCTTCCGGCCGACACCCATTTAGTACTTTACGCTATCAAACGATAGGCTATCTGTGAACGGCGAGTATACAGTTTTACGGTAAGTAGGCTACGCAAAGTGCAAGTTTATTCAGGAATGTGGTTGGAATTAATGAAATTTAGGTTTCACTTAGTTTCAACCGGAAGTTCCAGAAACATTTTATTTTTAAAGAAGAATATAGCTTGCAGGATTCACATTAGTTCATGCACAGTTAACTTGCTATTAAGGCCACCTTGATAAAGATGCCACCTGCACCTTGATAAAGAGGCCACCTGCACCTGTTTATAGTGGCCACCCGAAGTTCGTCCTACTCCCAAATGCCATGTGTGGTAATGCAACCTGTCTAAAGTGACCAGTTTTTTCCCGATCTCGAGGGTGGCCACTATATACAGGTTTCATTGTACATGTACGGATATTCTGTTTTTCCCCCCACAAATTCGCAAACAAACTATACGACAGCATAAAAACATGTCTTGTCACCACGCCGGATCGCAGCTGCGTAGCGACAGTCTCACTCGTGTGTTTAACACGGAACCAGAAACGTGAGAATGTTAATCAAATTTACTGTCACTATAGGCCTACATGTAATCATCAACTGCAGTAGACTGCATGGGTGTACTTTCAGTGGATGTTAACTTACGAGCGGGAGTGATCATGATTTTTTTTTTTTCTCATTGAAGAACAATTACTCGCCACATCTTAAATACCACAGTACATGTAGGCCTACTTGGAGCACAAATCGGGCCTGTGACATCGAAATGACATCGCTACTTTGTTGGCGCATTGAAACTGTTGATTATATAATTATGGCATAGGCCTTGTACAGCATTCAATGCAGTTTTTATTTGCACATTGTTTGAAATGGTAAAAAGTACATGTAAATTCAAACTTTATAAAACATTTCGCAGGAGACCTCGTACCAAGTTTTCCCCCACAAACAACAAACTTGTATACGGTTTGATTTAGTACTGAATTTTGTATTTCCTCACAAAGGTATAAAATGTTTCTTATTTACAACACAAATTGGTAACACTAACAGCATACATAAGATCATTACTGATGGACCTGGGGTTACAACCAAGCCTTACTTATTTTGTCAACCTGTCTGCAAATTACGATATTTCATTTTCCCCAGGCACATTTAAACAAAAAAGTGCGATGGCCGAATCTACAGCCAAATGCGAGATAAGCCAGGAACATCTGGAATGCCCAATCTGCTTGCGCCGTTTCCAAGATCCGAAAATACTTGACTGCCTCCATAGTTTCTGTCGGAATTGTTTGGAAGACTTGGTTAGCAAGCACCAACCTGATGCTGATAAGATTATCTGCCCAGTCTGTAGGAAGGCAACGGAGATTCCAGACTCGCGCCTTGAGAATCTCAAGAGCTGTTTCTTCCTGAGCTCGCTTGTCGATGACGTCAACAAACGGGAGCAGTTACTTGGAGAAACCTCGGTTTCTAATCTGATTTGTGAAGAGTGTGAAGACGGTTTGGAGGCCGTCTCCCGATGCCTGGACTGCAATGCGAACATCTGCCAACAATGTGAGGCTGTTCACAAGCGCTTGAAACACACAAAGAAACACCGAATTGTGTCAGATCTCAGTCCGCGCCAGGACGTCACAGGTAAGGATCCCCATTCCCCAAAATGCACACAGCACCCTGACCACAATCTCTCCTTTTACTGCGAGACTTGCAAGATACTGATCTGTTCAATGTGTGGAGTGATTGACCATCGTACAGCAGCAGAACACACATTAAGCAGCATTGCCGACGCTATTGGATCTCATCGTAAAGATGTTGATGACGTCTTGAAGAAGTTTCAGAAAAGCGAGAAGGAATTCCAAGCCTCTCAAGAATCCATATCTCACTCACGGAAGAGATTGAAGCTAATGGTGACCAAGGCATGCGATGATGTTTCCGCCAAGGAGAAAGAGGAAATTGCCAAAATTCAAACCAAGGCTCGGCTTCTCAGAGACGAGATCACCAAAATCAGTAAGGACAGAGATGACGAGTATGAACAAGTGTTCAACAGTAATCGTGACAAGATGGAGAGAGCCAAGACCATTGTGACCGCTGTGAGCGACCTGATGGAACGTGCTGACGACTTTGAGATGTTAGATCTTAGGCCAAAGGTGATGCACAACCTGGAATTTCAGGAGGAACTCATGTTTGAACAAGGTGACCACAAGAAGTCATTTATTGGGTTCAAGTGTCAAGATGTAGTCTCGGATACAGATCTTGGGAAAATACTTCATGAGGAAAAGTGGCTGTTAAAAAATGAGATCAAGCGGGAGAAAACTGAAGACGACAAATTCTATGCACAGGGCGTTGGCACCTTAAAAACCGGTGACATTGTCGTGACGAACAGAGAAGCGGCAACAGTCTCTGTATTTACGTCTGATGGACACTTTAAGACTTCCTTTAATCCAGAAGGTGGCTTAAAAGCTCCACCCAGCGTGGCAGTGACACGAGACAATTTGATATTGGTCACAGATGGTGATTTAGTTAAAGTGTTTAACACTGATCAGGAGTTGATTCGTCAGTTCAGACCGGCACAAGATGTATCTGGGGAACTGCGAAAAAGTAAACTTTCTTGTATTACTGTGGATGAGCAAAATCGCGTAGCTGTTTCAGACGAAGAAAGAAACGTTGTGTATGTGACAAACCTCGATGGGTCGTTGATTTCAATAATTCCCACTGACATATGCCCAATAGAGATTGCCTTCCAACCCGACGACCGCCTAATTCTATCTCTTTACGGTGCCAAGAGGTTACTCTGCCTAGATCTTTCGGGTCATGAGGTTTTCAGCATCAGCACTGAATCAAACGGTCAGCCCACGACACCTACCGGCGTGTGCTGCGACGAGGCGGGTGATATTTACGTGACAGCACACCCCAATGTTCACACGGTCGAAACGAGTGAACTGCATCATTACACTGCACAAGGAGTACATGTACAGTGCATAACACAGAAATTATATTGGCCCTTCGACATAACGTTCTCTCCTCGTGGTGATCTCGTGTCGGCTGATTTCAAATCTGTGAAAGTTTTCCATCGAGTGTGATAATTGGAGGGACCGTTCATTCAAACTCCCACCGCCACAACTACTTCCTTTAAGATTCAACGATAGGTTGAAAAAGGAGCTATCGAAAGAACCAACAACCACACTCATAAAAAATGCCTGCCACTGTGAAACGGTGAACAATAAAATCCAAATTTCCAGTTAGCCTACTCGGACTGTGGCATTGCACTGTTAAAACATTACCGTATTTTTTACGGTAAAAAGTACGTACATTTTTACGAGAAGTGCCCGTAAATGAATTTTTACGGGCCGAACCCGTAAAAATCCTTTCACAATGCATTGTGGGATTGCGCTTAACTGAAAATATTGTTAGTGTAAATATGGTGATTTTCTTCAGTTTTCAGTTCTTTTGCTTTTTGTAATTTAGTTTTTCGCTTGGAAAGATGTAATATTGACAGTTGTTTGGTGCAAGTTAACTTAAGATGGTGACAGATGAGCGACTAATAGTAAATTTAATTTTAGTAGATGTGTGCAACCGTGAGTATAGACTGCCGAAGTGAATACGTCATCTTTTGTTAGTTGCCTAGGCAATGGCTCTACACTAAAAATCACTGAACCGTGTCTCAGTGCTTTTTCCGTCGGCCATGATGTTTAGAGCCAATTACCATGTCAACCACGTCACACTTCGGCTGTCTATACGATGTATGCCTACATGGAGAATAAATAGAAGTCACTACATGTATTTTGTAGTTGAATTAGTGTCAACCAACATACCTTACATGAATACGAAGTTAAAAGTACTGGAATACGTAATTAGTGAAAGCGAAAGTACGGAAAAGCACCGTCAAAATACGGGAATAACGTAACATTTTAAGAGATTTCCCGTTTAACAATTTACGGGACAACCGTTAAAATTACGGTAAAAAGGAGGCAACTCGCTGCACAGCTTTCGACCGTAAAATTTACGGGCAAAACAATGTTTACAGTGTGGGTACCAAACAGCGGTATAATCACGTGCGGGAGTATACCTGCACGGGGACCTATAGGTTCCCCTATCAATTCCCCCCAACAAAACTTACCGGTAGTGCCTTCCCTTTTCGACCACCGTGCAAAACAGTCTTTCTGGCCGTTTAGTCTTGGGTCTGGTGCCCCTTCCATTCCAATTCGGTGAAAACGAACCTGCGAAACGACTGAAAATGATAAATGTACATAGAATAAGCTTTAAAACGGATTTGTTATTGCCCAATTCTTATTTTGTAAATGTTCAATTGACCAATCAGAATGTCCAGTTTCAATATCGAAATTCCCATTTTTACAGGAATTTAATCCTCTTCAGAAAGATGTAAAGAAAACAATCAAATGCCTATATAGTTATGTTTGATTTTGAAAAAAGGTTCACATAATGATTGCAGTAGCACAATCCACGATCCCTCTCATGAGTGTGATTCTGATGAAAGGAGAAAACATATTTCAATATTTCGAATAGACCTGAATTTACGATTAATCACAGTTTATTGTAAAAGACAATTCATATTATTTCATTACATGTATATGCATAGCTTAAGTAGATATTCATTGTGTACTGCTCATAGCACCTTTAGAAACTTGTCAAAAAACTATAGGCTTTGCTTTATTTAGTTTATTAAGCACTTGGTTTCTTTATACAGTATTGCAGTTCTAAAACAAAAGAATCGACTATTTGATATCTGTCATATATATTGATCTTATCAAGTACTTACAGAGGAGATTGTTTTGAAACATTTTATAATGCTTCTGTGGTGTAAATGTTTAAATGCTATATTAAAAAATTCATATTATTTCGTTATATCCATTCATAGCTTCTTTAGATATGTTGATATCAGGGTTGTAGTCGAGTCCATCACAAGTCCATCACAAGCCTTTAAAAGTCCACCACAAGTCCCTGGGTCTTAATTCAAATCACAGGCTATTCAAATGAACTCCAAGAAAGGCATTCTTTTGTGCATGTTCATCCTTTGCTTCGTTTTACTGGACTTGAGACGGACTTGTGGGAGACTCGTCACAGACTTGTGATTTTATCGGCTCTGGACTTGTGAAAGACTTGTGATGGACTCGACTACAACCCTGGTTGATATCTATCGTGTAGTGCTCAAAAAATAACTCATGGCAACTTTAGGAACTTGTTAAAAAACTATATAGTTTTATGTATTTGATTTATTAAGTACTTGGTTTCTTTACACAGTATTTAAATTGTAAACAAGGATCGACTATTTGCTATCTGTGTTTCATTGATCTTAATATCAAGTACTTATAGAGAAGATTGTTTGGAAAATTTATGTAATGCTTTTATCGGGGTCAAAGTTCAAATGCTATTTTTAGGGATGATTCAATGGTCACATTTGCTACATCTTGATACTGTTAGACAATCAATATAACAAAATTATGCAAAAGGCGATGGGCCTAATAATGTACATTTGGTGGCAGTGCATGATATTATCCCATCCTGATGTGGTCATCAGTGAGATCATGGTGAAATGAGCAATGTATCGGCCAACTGTGTTGAGACGAAATAAACAAACTGTCCGTTCACCAAAATGGAATTTAGCCCAACTTTGATCATTAATATTTGGGGAAATGTAAATATATGGCATATACATGTGTATTGTGTACTAACGTGTTTTTAGTTTTATTGGTGCCTTCCATTTAGTCTATTATTTGTTTCCCATTATTATGAGCATAAAAACAACCTTCCCTTTGGACTCAGCACCGACTGAACCAAACGTTGGCCTAAATGCGGTTGGAAATCCAATTTGTGAGGCGAATTTCATTACATCTTTATCTGTTTATAGTTGTCAGTTTCAAGTGTGAATCGCCTGTTAAAAACAAAAATTCATGTCGCGATTCACGGCTGAATTTTAACAGTCATTCATCGTGTATATAACATACAAACTGTCGTACAAAATGGCATGGGCCTATACCGTATTGTCACTGTATTATTATGTAGCAAAATACGATTTAATACAATGAGTGCAGTTGCACAGATATCTGCGTCATTGGGCAAGAAAATGAAAAGCCAAATGTTGCGCATGAATAGCTGTTACCGTGTCCATTCTGGTGCACCGTACGTACACACGATTCATCTGACCTTTCACCTCGAGCCAGCAGTTTTCTCATGTCTGGGAATTCCCCTGCTATTTTTGGATCACAACTCGTTTCGAAATCGCTCGTGATAATTTTTCGCAGCGCCATTTTGTGCTTTTGTTTGTGACTTCTTCCGACACCCATTTAGTACTTTACGCTATCAAACGATAGGCTATCTGTGAACGGCGAGTATACAGTTTTACGGTAAGTACGCAAAGTGCAAGTTATAGTTCAGGAATGTGGCTCTGGAATTAATGGAATTTAGGTTTCACTTAATTTCACCCGGAAGTTCCAGAAACATTCTATTTTTAAAGAAGAATATAGCTTGCAGGATTCACGTTCGTTCATTATACCACAGTTAACTTGCTATTAAGGCCACCTTGAAAAAGAGGCCACCGCACCTTGATAAAGAGGCCACCTGCACATGTTTATAGTGGCCACCTGCGCCTGTTTATAGTGGCCACCCGAAGTTGGTCCTACTCCCAAATGCCATGTGTGGTAATGCAACCTGTGTCTAAAGTGACCAGTTTTTCCCCGATCTCGAGGGTGACCACTATATAAAGGTCTTATTGTACGGATATTCTGTTTTTCCCCCACAAATTCGCAAACAAACTATACGACAGCATAACAAAACATGTCTTGTCACGACGCCGGATCGCAGCTGCGTAGCGACAGTCTCACTCGTGTGTTTAACACGGAACCAAAAACGTGAGAATTTCCAATGTAATTTACTGTCACTATACATGTAATCATAAACCGCAGTAGACTGCATGGGTGTATACTATTAGTGGATGTTAACTTACGAGCGGGAGTGATCATGATCTTTGTTTTTGTCTCATTAAAGAACACAGCGGAACAATTACTCGCCACATCTTAAATACCACAGTACATGTACTTGGCGCACAAATCGGGCCTGTGACATCGAAACGACATCACCAACTGATTTCTTTGTTGGCGCATTGAAACTGTTGATTATAATTATTCATAGGCCTTGTACAGCATACAATGCAGTTTTTATTTGCATACTGTTTGAAATGGTAAGTACATGTAAATTCAAACTACACGTATTTATAAAACATTTCGCAGGAGACCCCGTACCAAGTTTTCCCACAAACAACACCAAATTTGTATACGGTTTGATTTAGTACTGAATTTTGTATTTCCTCACAAAAGTATAACATTTTCTTATTTACAACACAAATTGGTAACACTAACAGCATACATAAGATGGACATTGAGTTACAACCAAACCTTACGTTTGTAAACCTGTCTGCAAGTTATGATATTTCATTTTCCCCAGGCACATTTAAACAAAAAGTGCGATGGCCGAATCTACAGCCAAATGTGAGATCAGCCAGGAACATCTGGAATGCCCAATCTGCTTGCGCCGTTTCCAAGATCCGAAAATACTTGACTGTCTCCATAGTTTCTGTCGGAATTGCTTGGAGGACCTGGCCAGCAAGTATCAACCTGATGCTGATAAGATCATCTGCCCAGTCTGTAGGAAGACCACGGAGATTCCAGACTCGCGCCTTGAGAATCTCAAGAGCTGTTTCTTCCGGAGCTCGCTTGTCGATGACGTCAACAAACGGGAGAAGTTACTTGGAGAAACCTCGGTTTCTAATCTGATTTGTGAAGAGTGTGAATACGGTTTGGAGGCCGTCTCCCGATGCCTAGACTGCAGTGCGAACATCTGCCAACAATGTGAGGCTGTTCACAAGCGCTTGAAACACACCAAGAAACATCGAATTGTGTCAGATCTCAGTCCGCGCCAGGACGTCACAGCTAAGGATCCCCATTCCCCAAAATGCACACAGCACCCTGACCAGGATCTCTCCTTTTACTGTGAGACTTGCAAGATACTGATCTGTGCAATGTGTGTAGCGCTTGACCACCGTACAGCAGCGGAACACACATTAAGCAGCATTGCCGATGCTATTGGATCTCATCGTAAAGATGTTAATGACGTCTTGAAGAAGTTTCAGAAGAGCGAGGAGGAATTTCAAGCTTCGCAAGAATCCATATCCCATTCACGGATGAGATTGAAGCTGATGGTGACCAAGGCATTATATGATGTTTCTGCTAAGGCGAAAGTGGAAATTGCCAAAATTCAAACCAAGGCTCGGCTTCTCAGAGATGAGATCACCAAAATCGGTAAGGACAGAGATGATGAGTATGAAAAAGTGTTCAACAGTAATCGTGACAAGATGGAGAGAGCCAAGACCATTGTGACCGCTGTGAGCGACCTGATGGAACGTGCTGACGACTTTGAGATGTTGGATCTTAGGCCCAAGGTGATGCACAACCTGGAATTTCAGGAGGAACTCCTGTTCGCACAAGGTAACCACAATAAGTCATTTATTGGGTTCAAGTGTCAAGATGTAGTCTCAGATACAGATCTGGGGGAAATACTTCATGAGGAAAAGTGGCTGTTGAAGAATGAGTTTGAGGGGGAGGAAACTAAAGACGGCAAATTCTGTGCAGAGAGCATTGGTACCTTAAAAAACGGTGACATTGTCGTAACGAACATAGACACGGAAACAGTATCTGTATTTACCTCTGATGGACACTTCAAGACTTCCTTTAACCCAGAAGGTGGCTTAAAGGCTCCACACAACGTGGCAGTGACACGAGACAATTTGATATTGGTCACAGATGGCGATTTGGTTAAAGTGTTTAACACTGATCAGCAGTTGATTCGTCAGTTCAGACCGGCACAACATGAATCTGGGGAACTGCGAGAAAGTAAACTTATTTGTATTGCTACGGATGAGCAAAATCACGTAGCTGTTGCAGACTCAGAAAGAAACGTTGTGTATGTGACAAACCTCGATGGGTCGTTGATTTCAATCATTCCCACTGACATATGCCCAGTAGAGATTGCCTTCCAACACGACGACCATTTGGTTCTATCTCTTTACAATGCGAGCAGGCTACTCTGCCTAGATCTTTCGGGTCATGAGATTTTCAGCATCAGCACTGAATCAAACGGTCAGCTCATGAGGCCTTACGGCGTGTGGTGCGACGAGGCGGGTGATATTTATGTCACATTTGATCATGACACTGATGACATGGTCGGAGAGAGTGAACTGCATCATTACACTGCACGAGGAGTACATGTACAGTGCATAACTCAGGAATTATTTTGGCCATTCGACATGACGTTCTCTCCTCGTGGTGATCTCGTGGTGGCTGATTGCAACTCTGTGAAAGTTTTCCATCGAGTGTGATGGCTGGAGGGACCGTTCATTCAAACTCCCACCGCCACAACTACTTCCTTTAAAATCCAATGAAAGGTTGAAAAAGGAGTTATCGAAAGAACCAACAACCACACTCTTAAAAAAGGCCCGGCACTGTGAAACGGCATTGCACTGTTAACAAATTACCGTATTTTTTTACGGTAGAAAGTAGGCCTACGTACATTTTTACGAGAAGTGCCCGTGAATGAATTTTTACGGGCAGAACCTGTAAAAATCCTTTCACTATACATTGTGCGATTGCGCTTAACTGATTTTCCGTGTAAATATGGTGATTTTCTTTAGTTTTCTCCTTTTTTTAATTGAGTTTTTTGCTTGCAAGGATGCAAAATGGACAGTTGTTTGGTAGAAGTTAACTTAAGATGGTGACAGATGAGCGACTAATAGTAAATTTAATTTTAGTAGATGTGTGCAACCGCGACTGCCGAAGTGAATACGTCATCTTTTGTTAGTTAATTGCCTTGGCAATGGCTTTACACTAAAAATCACTGAACCGTGTCTCAGTGCTTTTTCCGACGGCCATGATGTTATGTTTAGAACCAATTACCATGTCAAACCACTGTGTATACGATGTAGGCCTATGCCTACATGGAGCTGAGCATAAATAGATGTTGCTACAGGTATTTTGTAGTTGAATTAGTGTCAACCAACATACCTTACATGAATACAAAGTTAAAAGTACTGGAGTAAGTAATTAGTAAAAGCGAAAGTACTGGAAAGCACCGTCAAAATACGGGAATAATGTAGACATTTACGGGATTTCGCGTTAAACAATTTACGGGACAACCGCTATAATTACGGTAAAAAGGAGGCAACTCGCTGCACAGCTTTCGACCGTAAAATTTACGGGCAAAACATTGTTTACAGTGTGGGTACCAAACAGCGGTATAGTCACGTGCGGGAGTACACCTGCACGGGGACCTAGATTCCCCAATAAATTCCCACTGTTTCCCCCCAACAAAACTTACCGGTAGTGACTTTCCTTTTCAACCACCATGCAAAACAGTCTTTCTGGCCGTTTAGTCTTGGGTCCGGTGCCCCTTCCATTTCAATTCGGTGAAAACACACCTGCAAAACGACTGAAAATGATACATGTACATATAATAAGCTTTAAAACGGATTTGTTATTGCTCAGTTCTTATTTTGTAAATTGTTCAATTGACCGATCAGAATGTTCAGTTTCAATAACGAAATTCCTATTTTAACGGGAATTTAATCCTCTTCAGAAAAATGTAAAGAAAACAATCAAATGCCTAGTTATGTTTGATTTTGAAGAAAAGGTTCACATAATGATTGCAGTAGCACAATCCGCGATCCCTCTCATGAGTGTGATTCTGATGAAAGGAGAACAAGTATTGTCGATTTGAAGAAACAAATATTTCAATATTTCGATTAGACCTGAATTTACGATTAATCACAGTTTATTGTAAAAGAAAATTCATATTATTTCATTACATGTATATGCATAGCTTAAGTAGATATTCATTGTGTAATGCTCATAGCACCTTTAGAAACTTGTCAAAAACTGCAGGCTTTGCTTTATTTAGTTTATTAAGTACTTGGTTTCTTTATACAGTATTGAAGTTCTAAAACAACAATCGACTATTTGATATCTGTCATATATATTGATCTTATCAAGTACTTACAGAGGAGATTGTTTTGACAAAATTT
This sequence comes from Henricia sp. BOLD:AAB3569, assembly GCA_037783545.1. Lineage (NCBI taxonomy): Eukaryota > Metazoa > Echinodermata > Asteroidea > Spinulosida > Echinasteridae > Henricia > Henricia sp. BOLD:AAB3569. The sequence goes on along the minus strand of JBBELK010000263.1, from coordinate 402,003 downwards.
GTAATGCTTCTGTGGTGTAAATGTTCAAATGCTATATTAAACAATTAATATTATTTCGTTATATCCATTCATAGCTTCTTTAGATATGTTGATATCAGGGTTGTAGTTGAGTCCATCACAATTCCTGCACAAACCTTTAAATGTCCATCACAAGTCCCTGGGTCTGAATTTAAGTCACAGCTATTCAACTCCAACAAAGGCATCATTTTGTGTATGTTCATCCTTTGCTTCTTCTTACTGGACTTGAGACGGACTTGTGCGGGACTTGTCACAGACTTGTGATTTTATCGGCTCTGGACTTGTGAAAGACTTGTGATGGACTCGACTACAACCCTGGTTGATATATATCGTGTAGTGCTTAAAAACTAACTCATGGCAACTTTAGGAACTTGTTAAAATAAACTATACAGCTTTATGTATTTGATTTATTAAGTACTTGGTTTCTTTACACAGTATTTTAATTGTAAACAAGAATCGACTATTTGCTATCTGTGTTTCATTGATCTTAATATCAAGTACTTATGGAGGAGATTGTTTTGACAATTTATGTAATGCTTCTATTGGGGTCAAAGTTCATATGCTATTTTTAGGGATGATTTACTGGTCACATTTGCTACAACTTGATACTGTTAGACAATCAATTTAACGAAATTATGCAAAAGGCGATGGGCCTAATAATGTACATTTGGTGGCAGTGCATGAGATTATCCCATCCTGATGTGGTCATCAGTGAGATAATGGTGAAATGAGCAATGTATCGGCCAACTGTGTTGAGACGAAATAAAAAAACTGTCCGTTCACCAAAATGGAATTTAGCCCAACTTTGATCATACAAATTTGGGCAAATGCAAATATATGGCATATACACGTGTATTGTGTACTAACGTGTTTTTAGTTGTATTGGTGCCTTCCATTTAGTCTATTATTTGTTTCCCATTATTATGAGCATAAAAACAACCCTCCCTTTGGACCCAGCACCGACTAGCTGAACCAAACGTTGGCCTAAATGCGTTTGGAAATTTAATTTGTGAGGCGAATTTCATTACATCTTTATCTGTTTATAGTTGTCAGTTTCAAGTGTGAATCGCCTGTTAAAAACAAAAATTCATGTCGCGATTCACGGCTGAATTTTAACAGTCATTCATCGTGTATATAACATACAAACTGTCGTACAAAATGGCATGGGCCTATACCGTATTGTCACTGTATTATTATGTAGCAAAATACGATTTAATACAATGAGTGCAGTTGCACAGATATCTGCGTCACGGGCAAGAAAATGAAAAGCCAAATGTTGCGCATGAATAGCTGTTACCGTGTCCAATCTAGTGCACCGTACGTACACACCATTCATCTGACCTTTCACCTCGAGCCAGCAGTTTCTCATGTCTGGGAATTCCCCTGCTATTTTTAGACCACAACTCGTTTCTAAATCGCTCGTGATCATTTTTCGCGGCGCCATTTTGTGCTTTTGTTTGTGACTTCTTCCGACACCATGATTTAGTACTTTACGCTATCAAACGATAGGCTATCTGTGAACGGCGAGTAGGCCTATACAGTTTACGGTAAGTACGCAAAGTGCAAGTTTAAGGAATGTGGCTGAAATTAATATAATTTTCACCCGGAAGTTCCAGAAACATTTTATTTTTAAAGAAGAATATAGCTTGCAGGATCCACGTTCGTTCATTATACCACAGTTAACTTGCTATTAGGGCCACCTTGATAAAGATGCCACCTGCACCTTGATAAAGAGGCCACCTGCACCTGTTTATAGTGGCCACCCGAAGTTGGTCCTACTCCCAAATGCCATGTGTGGTAATGCAACCTGTGTCTAAAGTGACCAGTTTTTCCCCGATCTCAAGGGTGGCCACTATATAAAGGTCTTATTGTACGGATATTCTGTTTCCCCCCCACAATTTCGCGAACAAACTATACGACAGCATAACAAAACATGTCTTGTGACGACGCCGGATCGCAGCTGCGTAGCGACAGTCTAGCTCACTCATGTGTTTAACACGGAACCAAAAACGTGAGAATTTCCAATGCAATTTACTGTCACTATACTGTTGTAATCATATTAAACCGCAGTAGACTGCATGGGTGTAGGCTACTATTAGTGGATGTTAACTTACGAGCGGGAGTGATCATGATCTTTATTTGTGTCTCATTGAAGAACACTGCGTAAAAATCACTCGCCACATCTTAAATACCACAGTAGGCCTACATGTACTTGGCGCATACATCGGGCCTGTGTCATCGAAATGGCATCATTTCTATTTGGCGCATTCAAACTGTTGATTATAATTATTCATAGGCCTTGTACAGCATTCAATGCAATTTTTATTTGCATACTGTTTGAAATGGTAAGAAGTACATGTAAATTCAAACTATACGTTCATTTCGCAGGAGACCCCATACCAAGTTTTCTCCCACAAACAACACCAAATTTGTATACGGTTTGATTTAGTACTGAATTTTGTATTTCCTCACAAAAGTATAAAATATTTCTTATTTACAACACAAATTGGTAACACTAACAGTATACATAAGATGGACATTGAGTTACAACCAAACCTTACGTTTGTAAACCTGTCTGCAAGTTATGATATTTTATTTTCCCCAGGCACATTTAAACAAAAAGTGCGATGGCCGAATCTACAGCCAAATGTGAGATCAGCCAGGAACATCTGGAATGCCCAATCTGCTTGCGCCGTTTCCAAGATCCGAAAATACTTGACTGCCTCCATAATTTCTGTCGGAATTGCTTGGAAGACTTGGTCAGCAAGCATCAACCTGATGCTGATAAGATCATCTGCCCAGTCTGTAGGAAGACCACCGAGATTCCAGACTCGCGCCTTGAGAATCTCAAGAGCTGTTTCTTCCTGAACGCGCTTGTCGATGACGTCAACATACGGGAGAAGTTACTTGGGGAAACCTCAGCTTCTAATCTGATTTGTGAAGAGTGTGAAGACGGTTTGGAGGCCGTCTTCCGATGCCTGGACTGTAATGCGAACATCTGCCAACAATGTGAGGCTGCGCACAAGCGCGTGAAACACACCAAGAAACACCGAATTGTGTCAGATCTTAGTCCGCGCCAGGACGTCACAGCTAAGGATCCTCATTCACCAAAATGCACACAGCATCCTGACCACAATATCTCTCTTTACTGCGAGACTTGCAAGATACTGATCTGCGCAATGTGTTCGGCATTTGACCACCGTACAGCAGAACATACGCTCACCAGCATTGCCGATGCTATTGGATCTCATCGTGAAGATGTTGATGACGTCTTGAAGAAGTTTCAGAAGAGCGAGGAGGAATTCCAAGCCTCTCAAGAATCCATATCTCACTCACGGAAGAGATTGAAGGTGATGGTGACCAAGGCATGCGATGATGTTTCCGCCAAGGAGAAAGAGGAAGTCGCCAAAATTCAAACCAAGGCTCGGCTTCTCAGAGACGAGATCACCAAAATCGGTAAGGACAGAGATGAAGAGTATGAAAAAGTGTTTAACAGTAATCGTGACAAGATGGAGAAAGCCAAGACCATCGTGACCGCTGTGAATGACCTGATGGAACATGCCGACGACTTTGAGATGTTGGATCTTAGGCCCAAGATGATGCACAACCTGGAATTTCAGGAGGAACTCCTGTTTGAACAAGGCGACCACAAGAAGTCATTTATTGGGTTCAAGTGTCAAGATGTAGTCTCCGATACAGATCTGGGGGAAATACTTCATGAGGAAAGGTGGCTGTTGAAGAATGAGTTCGAGGGGGAGAAAACTGAAGACGGCAATTTATATGCAAGCATTTGCGCCTTTAAAAACGGTGATATTGTCGTAACGAATGGGCAAACAGTCTTTGTATTTACGTCTGCTGGACACTTCAAGACTTCCTTTCATCCAGAAGATGGCTTCCATGATCTATTCGGCGTGGCAGTGACAGGAGACAATTTGATATTAGTCACAGATGGCGATTTGGTTAAGGTGTTTAACACTGATCAGCAGTTGATTCGTCAGTTCAGACCGGCACAAGATGAATCTGGGGAACTGCGAAAAGGTACACTTAATTGTATTGCTACGAATGAGCAAAATCGCGTAGCTGTGGCAGACAGAGAAAGAAACGTTGTGTATGTGACAAACCTCGATGGGTCGTTGATTTCAATCATTCCTACTGACATATGCCCAACAGACATTGCCTTCGAACACGACGACCGTTTAATTATATCTCTTTACAGTGCGAAGAGGTTACTCTGCCTAGATCTTTCGGGTCGTGAGATTTTCAGCATCAGCACTGAATCAAACGGTCAGCTCATGAGACCTAGCGGCGTGTGCTGCGATGAGGCAGGTGATATTTACGTGACAGTTGATCATGCCACTGATGACACGACCGGAAGGAGTGAACTGCATCATTACACTGCACAAGGAGCACATGTACAACGCATAGCCCAGGGATTATTTTGGCCATTCGATTTGACGTTCTCTCCTCGTGGTGATCTCGTGGTGGCTGATACAAAATCTGTGAAAGTTTTCCATCGAGTGTGATGGTTGGAGGGACCGTTCTTTCAAACTCCCTCCGCCACAACTACTTCCTTTAAGATTCAACGATAGGTTGAAAAGGAGTTATCGAAAGAACCAACAACCACAATCATAAAAAAATGCCTGGCACTGTAAAACGGCCAAACAAAATTCCCAGTTAGCCTATACTCGGACTGTGGCATTGCACTGTAAAAAAATAAATCCGTATTTTTTACGGTAGAAAGTACGTACATTTTTACGAGAAGTGCCGGTAAATGCATTTTTACGGGTCGAACCCGTAAAAACCCTTTCACAATGCATTGTGGGATTGCGCTTAACCGAAAAGATTTCCCGTGTAAATATGGTGACTTTCTTCAGTTTTCAGTTCTTCTGCTTTTTGTAATTGAGTTTTGTTTGCTTGTAAAGATTGTTGGGTACAAGTTAACCTAAGATGGTGACAGATGAGCGACTAATGGTAAATTTAATTTTAGTAGATGTGTGTAACCGTGAGTATAGACTGCCGAAGTGAATACGTCATATTTTGTTAGTTGCCTAGCCAATGGCTCTACACTAAAAATCACTAAACCGTGTCTCAGTGCTTTTTTCGACGGCCATGATGTTTAGAGCCAATTACCATGTCAACTACGTCACACTTCGGCTGTCTATACGATGTATGCCTACATGGAGCATAAATAAAAGTTGCTACAGGTATTTTGTAGTTGAATTAGTGTCAACCAACATACCTTACATGATTACGAAGTTAAAAGTACTGGAATAAGTAATTAGTGAAAGTTAAAGTACAGGAAAGCACCGTCAAAATACGGGAATAACGTAACATTTTACGGGATTTTCCGTTTAACAATTTACGGAAAACCGGTATAATTAAGGTAAAAAGGTGCACAGCTTTCGACCGTAAAATTTACGGGCAAAACTTGTTTACAGTGTGCATGGGTACCAAACATCGGTATAGTCACGTGCGGGAGTATACCTGCACGGGGACCTAGGTTCCCCTATTAATTCCCCCGGGTTTCCCCCCAACACAACTTACCGGTAGTGCCTTCCCTTTTCGACCACCGTGCAAAACAGTCTTTCTGGACGTTTAGTCTTGGGTCCGGTGCCCCTTCCATTTCAATTCGGTGAAAACGAACCTGCGAAACGATTGAAAATGATACATGTACATAGAATAAGCGTTAAAACGGATTTGTTATTGCTCAGTTCTTATTTTGTGAATTTTTCAATTGACCGATCAGAATGTCCAGTTTCAGTATCGAAAATCCCATTTTAATGGGAATTTAATCCTCTGCAGAAAGATGTAAAGAAAACAATCAAATGCCTAGTTATGTTTGATTTTGAAGAAAAGGTTCACATAATGATTGCAGTAGCACAATCCACGATCCCTCTCATGAGTGTGACTCTGATGAAAGGAGAACAAGTATTGTAAATTTAAAGAAACAAATATTTCAATATTTCGATTAGACCTGAATTTACGATTAATCACAGTTTATTGTTAAAGAAAATTCATATTATTTCATTACATGTATATGCATAGCTTAAGTAGATATTCATTGTGTAATGCTCATAGCACCTTTAGAAACTTGTCAAAAAAAATGCAGGCTTTGCTTTATTTAGTTTATTAAGTACTTGGTTTCTTTATACAGTATTGAAGTTCTAAAAAAAGAATCGACTATTTGATATCTGTCATATATATTGATCTTATCAAGTACTTACAGAGGAGATTGTTTTGACAAATTTTGTAATGCTTCTGTGGTGTAAATGTTCAAATGCTATATTACAAAATTAATATTATTTTGTTATATCCATTCATAGCTTCTTTAGATATGTTGATATCAGGGTTGTAGTCGAGTCCATCACAAGTCCTGCACGAGCCCTCAAAAGTCCACCACAAGTCCCTGGGTATTAATTCAAGTCACAAGCTATTCAAATGAACCCCAACAAATGCTTCTTATTACTGGACTTGAGACGGACTGTACTTGTGCGGGACTTGTCACAGACTTGTGTTTTTATCGGCTCTGGACTTGTGAAAGACTTGTGATGGACTCGACTACAACCCTGGTTGATATCTATCGTGTAGTGCTTAAAAACTAACTCATGGCAACTTTAGAAACTTGTTAAAAACTATATTGATGTATTTGATTTATTAAGTACTTGGTTTCTTTACACAGTATTGAAATTGTAAACAAGAATCGATTATTTGATATCTGAGTTTCATTGATTTTAATATCAAGTACATTACATCTTTTATCTGTTTATAGTTGTCAGTTTCAAGTGTCAAAAACACAAATTCACGTCGCGATTCACGGCTAAATTTGAACAGTCATTCATCGTGTATAATATACAAACTGTCGTACAAAATGCCATGGGCCTATACCGTATATTGTCACTGTATTATTATGTAGCAAAATACGCGGATTTAATATACTAGTAATGAGTGCAGTTGCAGAGATCTGTTTCACTGGACAAGAAAATGAAGAGCCAAATGTTGCGCATGAATAGCTGTTATACCGTGTCCAATCTAGTGCACCGTACGTACACACGATTCATCTGACCTTTCACCTCCAGCCAGCAGTTTCTCATGTCTGGGAATTCCCCTGCTATTTTTGGACCACAACTCGTTTCTAAATCGCTCGTGATAATTTTTCGCAGCGCCATTTTGTGCTTTTGTTTGTGACTTCTTCCGACACCCATTTAGTACTTTACGCTATCAAACGATAGGCTATCTGTGAACGGCGAGTATACAGTTTTACGGTAAGTACGCAAAGTGCAAGTTTATTCAGGAATGTGGCTGAATTAATAGAATTTAGGTTTCACTGTTTCACCCGGAAGTTCCAGAAACATTTTATTTTTAAAGAAGAATATAGCTTGCAGGATTCACATTAGTTCATTATACCACAGTTAACTTGCTATTAAGGCCACCTTGATAAAGATGCCACCTGCACCTTGATAAAGAGGCCACCTGCACCCGTTTATAGTGGCCACCCGAAGTTCGTCCTACTCCCAAATGCCATGTGTGGTAATATGCAACCTGTGTCTAACAGTCTAAAGTGACCAGTTTTTCCCCGATCTCGAGGGTGGCCACTATATAAAGGTCTTATTGTACGGATATTCTGTTTTTCCCCCACAAATTCGCAAACAAACTATACGAACAGCATAAAAAACATGTCTTGTCACGACGTCGGATCGCAGCGGCGTAGCGACAGTCTCACTCGTGTGTTTAACACGGAACCAGAAACGTGAGAATTTTAATGCAATTTACTGTCACTATACATGTAATCATAAACCGCAGTAGACTGCATGGGTGTATACTATTAGTGGATGCTTACTTACGAGCGGGAGTGATCATGATCTTTATTTTTGTCTCATCGAAGAACACAGCAGAACAATCACTCGCCACATCTTAAATACCACAGTACATGTACTTGGCGCACAAATCGGGCATGTGACATCGAAATGACATCATTACTTTGTTGGCGCATTGAAACTGTTATTCATAGGCCTTGTAAGTACATGTAAATTCAAATTAGTTATAAAACATTTCGCAGGAGACCTCGTACCAAGTTTTCCCCACAAACAACACCAAATTTGTATACGGTTTGATTTAGTACTGAATTTTGTATTTCCTCACAAAAGTATAAAATGTTTCTTATTTACAACACAAATTGGTAACACTAACAGCATACATAAGATCATTACTGATGGACCTGGGGTTACAACCAAGCCTTACTTTTGTAAACCTGTCTGCAAGTTATGATATTTTATTTTCCCCAGGCACATTTAAACATAAAGTGCGATGGCCGATTCTACAGCCAAATGTGAGATCAGCCAGGAACATCTGGAATGCCCAATCTGCTTGCGCCGTTTCCAAGATCCGAAAATACTTGACTGCCTTCATAGTTTCTGTCGGAATTGCTTGGAAGACTTGGTCAGCAAGCATCAACCTGATGCTGATAAGATCATCTGCCCAGTCTGTAGGAAGACCACGGAGATTCCAGACTCGCGCCTTGAAAATCTCAAGAACTGTTTCTTCCTGAACGCGCTTGTCGATGACGTCAACATACGGGAGAAGTTACTTGGAGAAACCTCGGCTTCTAATCTGATTTGTGAAGAGTGTGAAGACGGTTTGGAGGCCGTCTCCCGATGCCTGGACTGCAATGCGAACATCTGCCAACAATGTGAGGCTGCGCACAAGCGCGTGAAACACACCAAGAAACACCGAATTGTGTCCGATCTCAGTCCGCGGCAGGACGTCACAGCTCCAGATCCCCATTCCCCAAAATGCACACAGCACCCTGACCACAATCTCTCTCTTTACTGCGGGACTTGCAAGATACTGATCTGCGCAATGTGTGCAGCATTTGACCACCGTACAGCAGAGCATACATTCACAAGCATTGCCGATGCTATTGAATCTCATCGTGAAGACGTTGACGACGTCTTAATGGAGTTTGAGGAGAGCGAGGAAGAATTCCAAGCTTTCCAAGAATCCATATCTCACTCACGGAAGAGATTGAAGCTGATGGTGACCAAGGCATGCGATGATGTTTCTGCTAAGGAGAAAGAGGAAGTCGCCAAAATTCAAACCAAGGCTCGGCTTCTCAGAGACGAGATCACCCAAATCGGCAAGGACAGAGATGAAGAGTATGAAAAAGTGTTCAACAGTAATCGTGACAAGATGGAGAGAGCCAAGACCATTGTGACCGCTGTAAGCGACCTGATGGAACGTGCCGACGACTTTGAGATGTTGGATCTTAGGCCCAAGGTGATGCACAACCTGGAATTTAAGGAGGAAATCCTGTTTGAACAAGGTGACCACAAGAAGTCATTCATTGGGTTCAAGTGTCAAGATGTAGTCTCCGACACAGATCTGGGGGAAATACTTCATAAGGAAAACTGGCTGTTGAAAAATGAGTTCAAGTTATTTGGAGCATATAGCGTTGGCACCTTACAAAACGGTGACATTGTCGTACCGAACACAAACGCAGCAACAGTCTCTGTATTTACGTCTGTTGGACACTTCAAGACTTCCTTTAATCCAGAAGGTGGCTTAAAGGCTCCACACAGCGTGGCAGTGACACGAGACAATTTGATATTGATCACAGATGGCGATTTGGTTAAAGTGTTTAACAATGATCAGCAGTTGATTCGTCAGTTCAGACCGGCACAAGATGAATCTGGGAAACTGCGAAAAAGTAAACTTATTTGTATTGCTGCGGATGAGCAAAATCGCGTAGCTGTGGCAGACGAAGAAAGAAAGGTTATGTATGTGACAAACTTCGATGGGTCGTTGATTTCAGTCATTCCCACTGAGATATGCCCAAGAAGGATTACCTTCCAACACGACGACCGTCTAATTCTATCTCTTGACAGTGCGTGCAGGTTACTCTGCGTAGATCTTTCGGGTCATGAGGTTTTCAGCATCAGCACTGAATCAAACGGTCAGCTCATGATGCCACCTACCGGCGTGTGCTGCGACGAGGCGGGTGATATTTACGTGACAGTTGTTCATGACACTGATGACACGGTCGGAAGGAGTGAACTGCATCATTACACTGCACAAGGAGTACATGTACAGTGCATAACTCAGGGATTATATTTGCCCTTCGACATGACGTTCTCTCCTCGTGGTGATCTCGTGGTGGTTGATTGGAACTCTGTGAAAGTTTTTCATCGAGTGTGATGATTTGAGGGACCGTTCATTCAAACTCCCACCGCCACAACTAACTTCTTTAAGATTCAACGATAGGTTGAAAAAGGAGTTATCGAAAGAACCAACAACCACACTCTTAAAAAATGCCCGGTACTGTGAAACGGAAAAATAAAAAAAAATCTAATTCCCAGTTAGCCTATACTCGGACTGTGGCATTGCACTGTAAAAACATTACCGTATTTTTCACGGTACATTTTTACGGGAAGTGCCCGTAAATAAATTGTTACGGGCCGAACCCGTAAAAATCCTTTTACAATGCATTGTGGGATTGCGCTTAACTGAAAAGATTTCCCGTGTAAATATTTTCTTCAGTTTTCAGTTCTTCTGCTTCTTGTAATTGAGTTTTTTGCTTGGAAAGATGCAAAATTGACAGTTGTTTGGTACAAGTTAACTTAAGATGGTGACAGATGAGCGACTAATAGTAAATTTAATTGTACAGTGAAACCTGCTCTTCAGACCACCTCTATAAAGAGGCCACCTGTCTAAAGAGGCCACATTTGTTCGGTCCCAAACAAGTTTGTACACAAACATATGGAGGTGGAACCTTGATATTGGGCCCCTCTCTAACACGGCCAGTGGCCAGGGCACTAGGATTTCTGTGTGTACAATCCTATGGCAGTTGAACCTGGATAATCTGGCCACACACAGTAAATTGCCTAAATTAATCAACACTCTAAAAAAGCATTAGTCATATTTGACTAGAAACCAGTCAAATTTGACTAGCAAATAAGGGTCCGCTGGGTGCAACTGAAAATCAGTCAATTTGACTACTTTTTTTCAGTCACGGTTATTGACCAGAATAAATAGTCATGCTATTAACTGAAATTGTAGTTGAATCTTACTATTTTTTGTAGTTAGTGTGACTAAATTCGTTGTCATTTCTTTAATAAATAGTCATGCTATTAACTGAAATTGGAGTTAAATCATACTATTTTTTTAGTTAGTGTGACTAAATCCGTTGTCATTTCTTTAATAAATAGTCATGCTATTAACTGAAATTGGAGTTGAATCTTACTATTTTTTGTAGTTAGTGTGACTAAATTCGTTGTCATTTCTTTAATAAATAGTCATGCTATTAACTGAAATTGGAGTTAAATCATACTATTTTTTTAGTTAGTGTGACTAAATCCGTTGTCATTTCTTTAATAAATAGTCATGCTATTAACTGAAATTGGAGTTAAATGTTACTATTTTTTTATAGTTAGTGTGACTAAATCCATTGTGATTTCTTTTCGTTTTCAGGTAACTAAAATTGCAGTCAAATCCCACTACTTTTCCCAGTTAGTGATGATCCGTTGTGATTTTTTTCCCCTTCCGGCTGTGCTTGCTTCCTATTAAATCACTACATGCAGTTGTATTTAGCAGTAACTATAAACCTTGAACATTTGATTGTTTTCATTTCATACTTTAATACTTCAATTCATACTTATTTGCAAGAGCTTGTGATCTGGGAAAATTCACAATTAAAATGTGCCAAGCATACCAGATTCTACTTACACATATATTTAACTTGCAAGTGCTTATTTAAGCAAAAACCTGCATATAAAGGCCAAAAATCCCAACATCAAACGATAGTAACTTTGACAAATTGAGAAAAACCTATAGGACAAGGTCAAAATGACGGTAAGGAAAGAGAATAATATTCTCATAAAATACCAATTTTGTGGCACTTCGATTGGGCATTTCATTGATAAGTATCTGTCGTTTAAAGTTTGCATTTATCGACATGTCGAAAAAGGCCTAAAACGTTTTGCAGTCTTGAAAATGAAAGTTGCCACTTTGTTGTCCTTTAATCTTGTTTTACACTGTTTAAAGATTTAAAAGCACCAGTAAATTTACGTGCAGTGGTTTTGGGCAGTTTTTCCGCACCTGCTAACCACTGCTCAACTTCGCATGAGATCCTGCTTAGAGCTGCGTGACGTCACCCAATACCACGTCAGATGACACGTTTACCGAGTCAGGTGATAGAATCTGGCCAATCACGGCAAGTGTTATTCAGGCCTTGTATTGGGTGACGTCACGCAGCTCTAAGCAGGATCTCATGCGAAGTTGAGCAGTAGGTTAGGTGCGGAAAAACAGCGCAAAACCACTGCATAGGAGTGTACAGTAAATCTTGAAACGGAAAAATATATCACCCCCATTCCTTTTTTCCCTCCGCTACGGTCTGTGCCAAGTTTTGTACCATTTTGCCAGACAACCTCATTTTCTTTCAGTAACTTTAAGCCATGTAGTTAAAGTCATAGCTTCATTTAAAATATCCCGCATTGCAATTTTCTCGCGTTTCTAAAATTCATTTAAAATATGCTAAACAAACACCATTGATACATGTACACTTTTGCAAGGTTAGAGAACTGAAAAACGTTTCTCAAAAACTGAATGCTTTTTACAGTTCCATTCTATTTGAAGTGCTGACCAAAAAAACAAACTTTACTTATCAGTTTTGGCAGCAGCAATAAAAGCCCTCAGAGAGATTGTGCTAGAAGGTGTTTTACCGGCCTTGCCTCCTGGCTTGCCATCTCCATCAAGTTCATATACAACCTTTTGGATGAAATCCCAGATGTTCCCGGCCTGCCATGGATAATCCACCCAAAGCACATACACAGCCTTGAAGCACAGGTCTACTCCTTCAATGATAGACTTGCATGGGAGAGCTACAGAGTCACAGATCACAAACACTTGATCAGGCCTCAGGGCCTGTCCAAGCAGAAGAATGAATGGCTGCTTTTGAGACTTTTCTTCCAAGTACCTTGCGATGTTAGTCCCAATCTGCACAATAAAACATAAGATAATTAAATATGCATAGATCACAGAAATAAAGCAATGGTAGTTATTTGATATTACTATACCTCATAAATATTCATCAGGCAGCCGCAGTATTTCATTGGTCCATTCCAGCAACTCGGCCGTGCGATAGTTTTTATTATATACCTCATGCATAGATTCCTGTCATCTGATTGGTTAAAAGTGGGGGCATTGAATCGGCTAGACCCGGCGCGTATATGCCCACCGGGCAATAGTCTTTGCCATGCCCCGGGCATAGTCATTTAGCGGGTTCCGGACGCGCGCATTACATGTGTTAGCATACATGTAGCTGTGCACCAACTATGCAGCTGGGCGCTTCACGTAAACATTCATCAGGACGGTAATGGCGGAATCTCGACGTCATTTTGAAGTCCTTAAGAAAGTAAGAGAAGTGGCTTACAGTGAAAACTGTGTCAGGTGAAATGTGCTACTAAAGTGCCAGGTGATTATGCTACAAATGTTTGCTGTAAATATACAACTTTTCCGCCGTAGACCAGCTTCCGAAATCGAAACTCGAAGGACCACTGTCATGACTGTATGATGTATCGTTACTTTTAACCAACCAGATGACAAAAATCTACACATTCGGTATATAAAACAAATATTGACTGCAATGAGGGGCATGGTTAAGATTATAGGCCCTCGGTGATCTCGAAGCCATGACTATGCCCCTCGGCTTCCGCCTCGGGGCATAGTCATGGCTTCGAGATCACCTTCATGCCCCTCATTGCAGTCAATATTTGTATACTATCACACGGGTACTATCACACAGCCTAGATTTGTCCCAGTACACCGTGATCTTTTTACCAACGATGCATGCTCTTCTCGTTAATGCAGTGGAGATCAGTGCAAGAACGTACCAGTCTATTACGGTATAAATCAAAATGGCGTCCGGTGGTGCTCGCTTTGCGATGTTAACAGAAAAAAACTTTATGAAATTTTGGACAAATAAAGAAGCTAAAAAAAAAACCAAGCAGTGAAAAAGCAGTTTGCATACTTGCAACATACAGTGAATGCAGGCGGATGGGCATAAATAAGGTAAAAGAGTTGGAAGAAAGGGAATTAAATGACTTTCTACGCCTTGAAGTTCACACCAAGTCTGACACTGACAGAGTTGACGGTAAAATGGACCAATAAAATATCGTGGCTACCTAATGAATATTTCTGAGGTATATTAAAACAAATTTATGAATATACAAATACAACATGGTTTTCAAGGGAGATAGTATACAAATATTGACTGCAATGAGGGGCATGGTTAAGATTATAGGCCCAAGGTGATCTCGAAGCCATGACTATGCCCCGAGGCGGAAGCCGAGGGGCATAGTCATGGCTTCGAGATCACCGAGGGCCTATAATCTTAACCATGACCCGAATAAACAGCAGTCAATATTTGTTTTATATACCGAATGTGTAGATTTTTGTCATCTGGTTGGTTAAAAGTAACGAGACATCATACAGTCATGACAGTGGTCCTTCGCGTTTCGATTTCGGAAGCTGGTCTACGGCGGAAAAGTTGTATATTTACAGCAAACATTGTAGCATAATCACCTGGCACTTTAGTAGCACATTTCACCTGACACAGTTTTAACTGTAGGCCACTTCTCTTACTTTCTTAAGGACTTCATCATCTACGACAGACCACAAAATGACGTCGAGATTCCGCCATTACCGTCCTGATGAATGTTTACGTGAAGCGCACAGCTGCATAGTTGGTGCACAGCTATAGCTATGCTAACACATGTAATGCGCGCGTCCGGAACCCGCTAAATGACTATGCCCAGCTGCATAGTTGGTGCACAACTAGCTATATGCTAACACATGTAATGCGCGCGTCCGGAACCCGCTAAATGACTATGCCCGGGGCATGGCAGAGACTATTGACCAGTTGGCATACGCGCCGGGTCTAGCCGATTCAATGCCCCCACTTTTAACCAATCAGATGACTGGAATCTACGCATGAGGTATATAATGAAAACTAATGACCCCTCATATCAGCTGGCGCCTTGGGAGATAGTGCCAATCATCCAACACCGAGGGGTCATTAGTTTTCAATATCTCCCATCAAACCATGTTGTATTTGTATATTCATAAATACCTTTGACAGTTTACACATCCCTATCGGCCGAGGGCACTTCACGTGGCCACTCTTAAATGCACTTACAGACCGGCTGGCCTGGTTTTAAACACTTTCTACATATAGTGCGGGCTGCGCATATGGAACATGCACACAAAAATGCACATGCCCGAAGGCAACTTTGACGCAATGTGACAAAAAGTTTAACCCTAACTTCCTATAGGTGTATGTAAAATCATATTGATTTTGAAGGATTGAGGAATGTGAGGGTTAAGTAAAGTTTACCGGCAACGTGCGTACAATACTAATAAACCGACGCGCAGCACTTTGAAAGAACACAACGTACATGTGTGATGAAAGTAGGCTTAAAATTGTCAAAAAGTGTAGTTTAATGTCGCAGAATTTTAGCGAGTTTTACTGATTTACACAAAAAGGTATTTATGAATGGCCGGTCTTATAAACAGTACATTCAAAACCGGATAGGGGCCATTATCAACGTCCAGTTCAAACCCACTTTTCCCTAATTATTGAAGTAAATATAAAATAGAACAATTCCTCTTTGAGTTTGCATTTTGAGTGACTAAAATAAGCCTTTTGAAGTAGTCCAAGTTGAAAATAATTAATGCAATTACCCCCTATCAAGCAGAATTTAGTTAGGGGCTGTCCAAAGTTGTCAACATTTTCACAGTTCTACAGAGAGTAGTATTTTTTCAAGACCGCCTCCCTCCCCCAAAATACTACTTTTCAACATTTTTCACTACCATGAAATGTCAACATTCCTACGCTTTGTAGAACCGTAAAAATGTTGACAATTTTGGACGGCCCCTTAAAAAAAACTAATGGGTCATTCCATAAAGTTGGGATACGGTGTCCCCCGTTATATCGGAGACCTTATACTGTTAAAGCAGTTAAAGGAGATAATTTATAACAAAATATAGGAGCATCAGTCAACAAAATGGAATTTTTTGCAAATGCAGGTCTGAAGACTCGAAACTAATCACAGAACAGGCAAAGCAACCATATTATGCAACATCTTTTGTAGATGTCATATTACTGTTCACTTACAGGCTATGTTGTTTATTAAATGAAGAAATGTCACAACTTTATGGAACACCCTGGTGCAAGCATTTTTTCTTACCGGGGAGATATCAATGAAAGTCTTTCGAGCTTCCTTGGACGATGCCCTGCGGGACTGTTTGCCAGTTTTACACATTCCTGGTGGAACGGCCATCCCCAGAGCTAAGAAGGCCAGATTCATGGCTGTCTCATCAGAAGATTCTGCTGAATGACAAACACACACAAAAAGACGTTGAAATGTACAGAACCGTCAGTTCACACAGCTTTGGTCAATGCAAAGACACAAACTTTACAAGGATCATTATATTGCAAGGTAAACCACAACAGTAAATGCTCTTTTACTAAAACTAAAGAGGGAAATGATTTCATGTTATTGCTTTCTTAAAATGAAAGTTTAAACAAATGAATGGCAAAAATAGTTATCTTTCCACAAGAGGGTCACACATGCTATAGATTTAATTTAATATACATGTGGTGTGTGGAATAGATGAGTAATGAACCACATAAAAAACATTAGACTATCAGCCAGTGGGTTGAAGTTCCAGCCTCCCAACTCTTTTTTGTAAACATTGAGATGTTTTCTCGAGTCAAGATCTTGATAATACAAATAATATATATTATGCCGTATTTCCACGAGCGCGAGTGGGATAACAAAATTATCTTCAAGCAAATTTGACGCACTAATAACACTCTGCGCGAGATTAAAATTCTACCTCGCACATATGCGTAGGGGATACAGTTATCTTGGAATACCATGGCACATTACGCAGAGTGCAATATGACAATCGGAAGAGTATTATGAAACATTATCACACTGTTGGTTGCCATGGATCCACCAATCAAAACCACGGATTCAAGTTTGCTTGAAGATAATGAATAATGTCATGAGGTCACAAATGGAGTGTTTCTCCCCAGAATGGAACATTCTATTTATCATTAAATCAAATCATTATTTCCAATGCACGGATGTGAAACATATTGTTTTATACAACAAAATACATCCTTGTCATCCAATTGGTCAGAGTCACTAAATTAAGTGTGAATGTCCGTCATTGCAGTCAATATTTGTATAACAAACCTGTTGATTGGGAATCCTGAATTGTCTCTCGCCACTTGGCATTGTTCAAATCAGCATATTTTATGATGTCTGGTGCCATCTTTTGCCACTTCTTGAACATGCTCTCCGCCTGTTTCGGATACAGGATTCGGAAGTCCTGTTGAATCTAATACAAAACAAAATAGTAATGACCACTGTTCAAAAGCCCCTAAAATGCTCTATAATTTTATGCACATTTTTTGCTGCATATTAAAGATTAATCGTTTAGAAAGAATACTGTTCATTTTGATGCCTCATGAATAAATGGTTGCCTTTATCAACTTTCTTCACAGAAATAAGGCACTGCTTGGGGACATCACTTTAGAAACACACAGGGCTGGTCTGTTAGTGGTGCAAGAGGGCGCACTACCAGGAATGGCCAACGCGTACACAAACCAATATCGACTACAATAGTCTTGGGCCAAGATTTTAAGTACGCGCATGCTTAAGCACGCCGCGGCCGTGAAATAGCCTTAAAGTTAGCACAACATTTCTGCTACAGTAAGCACACGTTTTCAGCTAGCGCTTAAGCAAAGCCATGAAATTGGCCCCTGAGCAGTTCCATAGCATAGATTACACTTGATCCCGAGCTCGGGGTTGAACACCGAGCTCGAGATCAGCCCCAGATCACAAATCGAGTGTAAAAGGTCTTGGGACCAAATTGACCCTGGTCAGGGACCAAATTGACCCTGGTCAGACACCAAGATTTTGGTCTCACGTTGGTGGAGGGTCTGAGCTCAGGATCAATTTGCGGTTAGATAAGCATTCTACCGCATCCACTCCATAGCCATAGCGGGGGAAAAGCCCGCGAAATACAAGTATAGCCTTGTACACTGTACATGCAAAAATTGATCAGTATACACACATAGAGCATGACCTTTTACTGCATCTTCTGGCACCGCGCTCAAGATCAACTATATAGAATGTAAACGCGGCACTCATTGCTGTTAACACTGACGCATTCTTATCAGGGGATCAATCTTAATCCCGAGCTCGGAACCAGTACAGTGTAAACACGGTGTCTTTAAGTATCGCCATACATTTTGTCCTCGCCATTCTTAATTCTAAACCCTTCCAAAAGAACACAGTAATCCTTGAAACCATATATGCATGTTTGTTCTTTGCACACAAGTTCCCACAATCAACCATAAAATATGTTTAAGAAAGAGGCTATGGGAAGCATATACCCGGTATGCAATGCAACACTACGAGGGGAACCTCCAAATATCTCCACAGCTTGTTGTGTAAAATGGAAATCACACTTCACTTTGCAACTTACCATCCCAGGAGTATCAAGAAGGCGTGGCCATTCACGAATTGGTGAATCCCTGGTTTCTCGTATCCAGGATGCTCTTGCTTTACATGTCCTCGCCATGTATGTAGCAACTGTGTCCTTGGGGTCCTTATTATACCTCAACCAAGCCTTCATTTCCTTGAGGTCTTCATCCGGCACGTCATCTGTCACATTAGGAATAAAAAGGGGAGATCTATCACATTAAAACGGGATTGAAATGCAATGCACAAAAGGTGAACACAACACAGTTTATGTTTATGGTAACGCTGTAGGACTCGAGTCCGGACTCGGACTCGGACACCAAGGACAAGGACTCTGACTCGGACTCGGACTCGGAAAGTGGGGACTCGACTACAGCCCTGATTTATGGTGCAAGAAAGCAGGAAAATGTCTGTATTTGTTTGTCACTGCTGTTTGCTTCTTTCTTGTGTTGCTGGATTTGCTGGGGGAGGGGGGTTGGGGGACCATTTATGAGCTGAATGTACCTGATAAGTCTCCAGCACTGCTCTCCAGTTTGGTTTTCTTTACAGAAAGGGCAGTTGAGGATGGTGCCCGAGTTGGTGCTCTCTTTCTTACGTTTACAAGTCGGTATTCGAGATACCCTGCCGCTTCCCTTTTCCCTTTGGATGCAGAGAACCATGCCTCCTGTACATACGGACCAAAAAATACATGCATTTTGCACTGTCAGTCTGGGCATTCCACGGATATGGTTGCAATGCCTCACACGCTATATCGACACACACTCTGCACAGACCAATGGGACTTTCAACGGAAAGCACAGATTCATTGGAGAAAACTCAAAGGTATTCATGTTTCAGGGTTGACAGTTGACAGTTACTGTAGCACGCACTTGGTAAAAGACAAGTGATATATTCATAAAAATTTGCTTTCTTACCTTTGAACAGCGAATCGCCCGGCCTTGAAACCAAATATTTACCCGGAACACCGCATACAACGTATGTTGTTTGTGAGGCAAATGCACTTTGACCTATTGGTCGGCGGGTTCGGTTGATTGACAGGTCGGATTTATGCTTTGTTTTGCATGAAATGTTTACGATTGATCAACACAATCACCCTAGTTAATACTTAACTTGGTCACCATACTGAGAGAAAATCTTTGAACGATTGTTGAATAAGAATGCACACAATTATACACGTCTAAAGTAACCCTCTAGTGAAACCATTCTCGAATAAAATAATGCTCTTGGCTATACATCCGGTTCATTAAAAAAAATCATCCAGTCCCATCCACTGACAAAAGATTCTAGACACAGAAACTGCAAAAGCTTTCCCATTTTGATATGGTGCAGAAAAATTGTCCGTAAATTGGCTTTTTATAGAGTAATGAGAAAACGTACACTCTAAAACTCCTTTGTCGTGCATGAATGATCTCCAACTCACCAAAAAATTGTAGGTAGTGCTCACGATTCATTTGAGTGAAAATAAACCCCAGTAATTCTTAATTGCATTTTTGTATCATTTTGAAAGTATGGTCGGCCAACCATAATTTCGGCAATACATCTTTTTTTAAAAAGATTTCTCAAAAAGCACCTAACTTAAAACAAGAAACAAGTCAATGGAATGAATTAAGCTGCAGTAAATTTCAAACCCCAAAATGGGCCAATCTTGTAAACTTACAGCAAAAAACCAATATGTAATTTCCCTTTAATAGTATATAGTGGTGCACTCTAGACTAAGAATTAAGGTAATTAAATGAAAATCGGTGTACTTACATATCCTTCTCCATCAGAGTCTTTGAGCTTAGGAAACTGATTTACCACAGCTTTGGCAAGAGCAATCTTTATGTTGGTTGGCGGCCTGGAAATTAATACACAACACTGTTATTATTATTATTATTATTTCTTTCTGGTATTCATACCAAGGATTCCTCAATAGTGCTCATTGCACTGTCACTCGCAAGCGTGAGGAAACCTATGAAGAATTAGAATTATGTAACATATTACAGGAATGTTTTCATGATTATCCATCCTACATGTCCTAAACAAAAACCTGCCCATTTTACATAACAGCTAAGTGTTCTCCACTGCTAATTTGTTTTGTCCTGGCGCTCTGAGCAGTGCCCTTATGCGGCAAACACTGGTTCACCGCATGAAGACACTGTTCAAAACAATTGCATGCAACTGCCACGGCCGTTATCGACTGCGGATTGGGTCACAGATATGAGTGATAAGTGAACGATAACAGGGCTCGAATTTCATGAAAAAATCTGCTAGACCACAGGGTTAGTAGCTTAAATCATTTACTGGACATACGCTATTTTTACAAGACCAAAGCCACAAGGAACGTGGATTTACTGTTCGTTAGTTTAAAACTGCACTGGACCACTGGTCTAGTACGGTAGAGAAAGCACTAGACTGAGGCTTAAATTACTGGCCTCGGTCCACCGGGTATTTCGAGCCCTGGATAATGACACCAGTGACTTTACACCTAATTTTGGAATGACCAATTGTTTTAGAGGGGGAAATTTTTGTCCGGGCGCTAACGGTACCTGTGATGATTTTGTCTAGGCGGCGCGCCCAGACAAAACCCGAAGTGGAGAACACTGCTGCAGACACTGAACAAAACAAAGTTATTCCTCTTATCCTGGTCTTCTTCATTTTCTTTAAATTATTACATTTTATTTTTTGCAAACCAAATGCTCACAAAACATGCTTGAAGTTTAATAATCGACTCACTTACTTGCTGCTATATCGCTCAATCATCCACGAGACCAGAGTGCGCACAACAATGATACGAGATTTCACAGACAGTTGTCCTGCTTCCATTTCTTTCACGATCACTGCTTTGTTTGTCATATCCTTGAGAATTCCCCTCACATCCTAGTAAAAAAATAGACAAAAATTGAACCTAATACATGTTGATGTTTCCAAATCATAATTCTTCCAAAAGATCATTTGCACAAACTTGTTGAGCTAATTCAGTAGGCATTAATTTTCAAAATTCATTTATAACTACCTTAGAGAGTTTACGCATCCCCATTGGCCGAGAGCACAGTACGTCACATGGCCAGTCTTAAACAGACAAAGGCCAATCTTACAATTTGTTGAGCCATATTCAGCACGCATGTGTTTGCAATTAACACACACACACGCAACCAGAAACTCCACGCGCCCGAAAACAAAATGTGCACCGTGACAAGTACCCTGTCTTGTGCATGAGCGTACAACACGCCTGCATTATGCGTAACACACGCACCAAACAACTTGACGCACAGCAGTTTTAATGAATGCGTGCATGCATGTACCGGTATGTATGAAAGTACATGTACAATGTAAAACATGACAAATACGATAAGATTATCAAATAATTTTTTTGCGTTTTACCAATTTAAACAAAGGTACTTATGAATGGGAATAAAAGTGGGTTTGGCCGGTCTTAAACAATACATCTGAAACCGGCTAGGGGCCTGGATGCTGATTATCAGCGTCCGTATACAGGCCCCTAGAAGGTTTTAAACGTAAGTTTAAGACTGGCCAAACCCACATGTTTAATTGACGCAGTGGGCAGTAACAGTGTGGTTGAATTGGTCTATACCATTCCAGCTCATTTTGTTGGTTAAAGGCCCAGTGGATCATTTGCAATGACCCCAAAAAGTAATCGACGAGTTTACAGGGGAAACATTTTGAAAGTAAAGATTGAATTAATAGCAACTTCCCAATGAAAGGTTTTCGATCGCTCAAAATGATATAATTTTACCAGAAAATAATCCGTAAAGATGAAATTATTTAGATCGTTTGCAAACGATTTACTTATTTTTGGTTCGCATCTACGCGGTCCAAAATGCATGGGCGCTGTGTACTGTGTGCGTGTTCCAACGCGATGCATTTTTATGGATCGCGCGCATGCATGGCATGTGCGCCACACAGAGTGCATGACGCAAGCCACATATAGTACCCGATCAACTGAGAACGAATATTTGAAATGCCCCGCCAAGGCCAGGAAAATGCATATGGATTTTCATGTTTTTTAAAAATGTGGTACATTTGACAAAGCTGAAATTTCTTCGGATAAGTTTGTTGATGTCTTTCTTATGATTTATAATGGTTTTATTCGCAGAATCGCTCAAAAACAGATCATCTACAGGGCCTTTAAATCCGAAATTAACAAAAGAATAATATATACACATGAACTTACAAATGAACCAAGGCAATCGTACTGACTATTGACACATGCGTCTTGTCTTGATGTTGAAGGTACGTCTTCATCATCAGCTGGTACTGATTCAGTTTCAACAGATTTCTTCAGGGTATCGTCCTTTGGTTGGTTCTGACAGAAATTAGGTAAACAACAAGGCACAACTGAACATTAGTAATTATATATATACCGGATATAGGTTATACTGTGGATTGCTATTTCCCCATGTGAAATCCCACAGGAAAGGGTTGGCTGGTATACATCTCTAGTCATGAATAGAGAGGATGTACTTTGAACCATCTCATCAAATACACTCAATATTTTATACAATACATGTATGTACAAATTTAAGGAACTCGTTGTCAAGAACTTTCCCCTCTTGTAAAATAATGGGCAAGAATATTCCATGCTAAGCATGACGTGTCCACCAATAAATCGAAAGTAAATTGTGTTTCCATACTTGTACAGACCATGTAAAAAGGCAATTGACCTTTTATCACGGTGCGTACATTTTTGTCTTGTTGCCCCAAGTACCGGTACGTGTCGGGCACAATCAGTGCGTCTGCGCAACCGCACGATAGCGCGTGTAATCTACCATTGTTGTTTTGCGAGAATCACTGCCCGCGCTGCACATTTGCATGTACGCGTCATCGTGATGCACACTTCAATTTCAACACGGGATCAAACTATTTTTTTTTCTGCAAGCCTCGCTTTAGTACGTTCATTTTAATAGGAGATAAGTGAAGATGGCCGCACCATGCATGACAAAGGTCTATACACAAGCAAAGACGTACCGGTACATTTGGTTGCATTTTTTATTATCAATAAACTATATGGAGTCATTAACATTGAGGAACTTAATTATGGGTGGCTATATAGCTTATGCAATGAGTGGAAAGTACATGTACAGTACCTTGTTTCAGCAGCAGTGGCACCATATTGGATCATATGGTTGGATCAAGACCTCAAAATATGCATGAGCAAATGAGTCTTCAGGGAAGTTTGCTCCTCAGAGTGATGAAGTGCAGTTGATTTTGCGGATCCAAGTTAACAGCTTGTAAAGGATGGTAATCTATCAGAGAGGTTACGCTTATGACTCCTATTTCTTGTGTCATCCTTGGCTGTACTTCATAGGAATGAAAGTGCCGATTATACCCGATAGTATGCCATATGTCCACTACAAAGAACACATTCAGCTCCCTCACCAGAACATTTGCTACCTTTCCAAACATAGGCTGGTGGTCATCATATCTGTCAATAACCAACATCTGGTTCCTTTTGTACTCAATTCCATCAACTTTGCACCAATTAGCAACAAATATGTCATCATACAATCCTATGTGAAGAGACTCTGAAATAACTTCAGCAAAGTCCAATGACAAAAGCAACACTGATGACCCTGGACCTACTTCCACATGTTTCTCATGATGTGTTTTCTTGGACAACATGTTATAGCACAACTGTATCTGGTGTCTATAAGCAAAGGTTTTGCCGACATTTTGGAAGTTGCAGATTATGTGGGACAATCTCCTCGAAAAGTTGTGTTTAGCTTCAAATCTCATGACCCAGAGATGTAGAAGAGGACCTACTTGTTCGACTGCATGAGGATAATGTGTCATGAAGTGGTGTTTAGGCCTGAGATGTCGATCATTGAACAACTGGAGATAGTATGAGTGGTGATCCCTGATCAAATGCTTTAAGTAGATGAGTTCTTCCTTGCTTATGGTTGGCGCAAATATTAACTGCATGCAGTCCAGTAGAAGAAGAATCAACTCCCAATGAATGTCACCTTCTGGCACCAGCTTCCCAATAATCAGAGGTAGATTGCGAATTAGACACCACATTTGTGCAGCATTTTGTCCTGGTGAAGAATCCGGGTTGTTGACAGCACCCTCACTTAGTGGTAGGCCTACAGGCTTATCCTTTGATTCATGACTGCCATAATTGTAACTCATAATTCTTGAATTCAAAGTGTCCAGAGTGAAACAGCCTTTTCTGATGAGTTCTTTCACCACTAGCTTCACTTCGAGAGGGCAAACCCCTTCAGAATCCGGGTTGTTGACAGCACCCTCACTTAGTGGTAGGCCTACAGGCTTATCCTTTGATTCATGACTGCCATAATTGTAACTCATAATTCTTGAATTCAAAGTGTCCAGAGTGAAACAGCCTTTTCTGATGAGTTCTTTCACCACTAGCTTCACTTCGAGAGGGCAAACCCCTTCAAGCATATCATGCATTATATCAAAGGCTGCATTGTTTACTACGTGAAAATAAGGTAGTTCATTAAGGGGGCATGTAGGTACATGTACAGTGCATAGCTCAGGGATTATATTTCCCCTTCAACATGACGTTCTCTCCTCGTGGTGATCTCGTGGAAGCTGATTTCAAATCTGTGAAAGTTTTCCATCGAGTGTGATGGTTAGAGGGACCGTTCATTCAAACTCCCACCGCCACTACTACTTCCTTTAAGATTCAACGATAGGTTGAAAAAGGAGTTATCGAAAGAACCAACAACCAAACTCGTAAAAAAATGCCTGGCACTGTGAAACGGCAAAACAAAATCCAATTCCCAGTTAGCCTACTCGGGCTGTGACATTGCACTGTTAAAAAATTACCGTTTATTTACGGTAGAAAGTATGCACATTTTTACGATAAGTGCCCGTAAATGCATTTTTACGGCCGAACCCGTAAAAATCCTTTCACAATGCATTGTGGGATTGCGCTTAACTGAAAAGATTTCCCGTGTAAATATGGTGATTTTCTTCAGTTTTAAATTCTTCTGCCTTTTGTAATTGATTTTGTTTTGCTTTGAAAGATGTAAAAAGGACAGTTGTTGGGTACAAGTTAACTTAAGATGGTGACAGATGAGCGACTGATAGTAAATTTAATTTTAGTAGATGTGTGCAACCGTGAGTATAGACTGCCGAAGTTAATACGTCATATTTTGTTAGTTCCCTAGGCAATGGCTCTACACTAAAAATCACTGAACCGTGTCTCAGTGCTTTTTCCGACGGCCATGATGTTTGGAACCAATTACCACGTCAACCACGTCACACTTCGGCTGTCTATACAATGTATGCCTACATGGAGCATAAATAGAAGTTGCTACAGGTATTTTATAGTTGAATTAGTGTCAACCAACATACCTTACATGAATACGAAGTTAAAAGTACTGGAATAAGTAATTAGTGAAAGCGAAAGCACGGGAAAGCAACGTCAAAATACGGGAATAACGTAAAATTTTACGGGATTTCCCGTTAAACAATTTACGGGACAACCGCTATAATTACGGTAAAAAGGAGGCAACTCGCTGCACAGCTTTCGAGTTTCGACCGTAAAATTTACGGGCAAAACAATGTTTACGTTGTGGGTACCAAACAGCGGTATAGTCACGTGCGGGAGTATACCTGCACAAGGACCTATATGTTCCCCTATAAATTCCCCCAGTTTACCCCCAACACAACTTACCGGTAGTGCCTTCCCTTTTCAACCACCATGCAAAACAGTCTTTTTGGCCGTTTAGTCTTGGGTCCGGTGCCCCTTCCATTTCAATTCGGTGAAAACGAACCTGCAAAACGACTGAAAACGATACATGTACATATAATAAGCTTTAAACGGATTTGTTATTGCCCAATTCTTATTTTGTAAATTGTTCAATTGACCGATCAGAATGTCCAGTTTAATATCGAAATTCCCATTTTAATGGGAATTTAATCCTCTTCAGAAAGATGTAAAGAAAACAATCAAATGCCTAGTTGTTTGATTTTGAAGAAAATGTTCATATAATGATTGCAGTAGCACAATCCACGATCCCTCTCTTGAGTGTGATTCTGATGAAAGGAGAAAAAGTATTGTCAATTTAAAGAAACAAATTTTTCAATATTTCTTTATACAGTATTGAAGTTCTAAATCAAGAATCGACTATTTGATATCTGTCATATTGATCTTATCAAGTAGGGCCTACTTACAGAGGAGATTGTTTTGAAAAATGTTGCAATGCTTCTGTGGTGTAAATGTTCAAATGCTATATTAAAAAAATAATATTATTTCGTTATATCCATTAATAGCTTCTTTAGATATGTTGATATCAGGGTTGTAGTCGAGTCCATCACAAGTCCTGCACAAGCCTTCAAAAGTCCATCACAAGTCCATGGGTCTTAATTCAAGTCACAAGCTTTTTAAATAAACTCCAAAAAAGGCATTATTTTGTGCATGTTCATCCTTTGCTTCTTCTTACTGGACTTGAGACGGACTTGTGCGGGACTTGTCACAGACTTGTGATTTTATCGGCTCTGGACTTGTGAAAGACTTGTGATGGACTCGACTACAACCCTGGTTGATATCTATCGTGTAGTGCTCAAAAACTAACTCATGGCAACTTTAGGAACTTGTCAAAAAACTATATAGTTTTATGTATTTGATTTATTAAGTACTTGGTTTCTTTACACAGTATTGAAATTGTAAACAAGGATCGACTATTTGCTATCTGTGTTTCATTGATCTTAATATCAAGTAGGCCTACTTATGGAGAAGATTGTTTTGACAATTTATGTAATGCTTCTATTGGGGTCAAAGTTCATATGCTATTTTTAGGGATGATTTACTGGTCACTGTTTGCTACAACTTGATACTGTTAGACAATCAATTTAACAAAATTATGCAAAAGGCGATGGGCCTAATAATGTACATTTGGTGGCAGTGCATGAGATTATCCCATCCTGATGTGGTCATCAGTGAGATCATGGTGAAATGAGCAATGCATCGGCCAACTGTGTTGAGACGAAATAAACAAACTGCACGTTCACCAAAATGGAATTTAGCCCAACTTTGATCATTAAAATTTGGGGAAATGTAAATATATGGCATATACATGTGTATTGTGTACTAACGTGTTTTTAGTTTTATTGGTGCCTTCCATTTAGTCTATTATTTGTTTCCCATTATTATGAGCATAAAAACAACCTTCCCTTTGGACCCAGCACCGACTGAACCAAACGTTGGCATAAATGCGGTTGGAAATCCAATTTGTGAGGCGAATTTCATTACATCTTTATCTGTTTACAGTTGTCAGTTTCAAGTGTGAATCGCCTGTCAAAAACAAAAATTCACGTCGCGATTTACGGGTAAATTTTAACAGTCATTCATCGTGTATAATATACAAACTGTCGTACAAATTGCCAATGGGCCTATACCATATTGTCACTGTATTATTATGTAGCAAAATACGCGGATTTAATATAATGAGTGCAGTTGCAGAGATATGTTTCACTGGGCAAGAAAATGAAGAGCCAAATGTTGCGCATGAATAGCTGTACCGTGTCCAATCTAGTGCACCGTACGTACACACGATTCATCTGACCTTTCACCTCGAGCCAGCAGTTTCTCATGTCTGGGAATTCCCCTGCTATTTTTAGACCACAACTCGTTTCTAAATCGCTCGTGATCATTTTTTGCGGCGCCATTTTGTGCTTTTGTTTGACTTCTTCCGACACCTATTTAGTACTTTACGCTATCAAACGATAGGCTATCTTTGAACGGCGAGTATACAGTTTACGGTAAGTACGCAAAGTGCAAGTTTATTCAGGAATGTGGCCGGCTGGAATTAATAGAATTTAGGTTTCACTTAATTTTACCCGGAAGTTCCAGAAACATTTTATTTTTAAAGAAGAATATAGCTTGCAGGATTCACGTTCGTTCATTATACCACAGTTAACCTGCTATAAAGATGCCACCCGCACCTTGATAAATAGGCCACCTGCGCCTGTTTATAGTGGCCACCCGAAGTTCGTCCTACTCCTAAATGCCATGTGTGGTAATATGCAACCTGTTTAAAGTGACTAGTTTTCCCCCGATCTCGAGGATGGCCACTATATACAGGTTTCATTAAACATGTACGATATATTCAGTTTTCCCCCCACAAATTCGAAAACAAACTATACGACAGCATAACAAAACATGTCTTGTCACGACGCCGGATCGCAGCTGCGTAGCGACAGTCTCACTCGTGTGTTTAACACGGAACCAGAAACGTGAGAATTTTCAATGCTATTTACTGTCACTATATACATGTAATCATCAACCGCAGTAGACTGCATGGGTGTAGCCTACTATTAGTGGATGTTAACTTACGAGCGGGAGTGATCATGATCTTTATTTTTGTCTCATCGAAGAACAATTAGGCCTACTCGCCACATCTTAAATACCACAGTACATGTACTTGGCGCACAAATCGGGCCTACATCGAAATGACATATTCATTACTTTGTTGGCGCATTGAAACTGTTATTCATAGGCCTTGTACAGCATTCAATGCATTTTTTATTTGCACATTGTTTGAAATGGTAAGAAGTACATGTAAATTCAAACTAGTTATAAAACATTTCGCAGGAGACCCCGTACCAAGTTTTCCCTCACAAACAACACCAAATTTGTATACGGTTTGATTTAGTACTGAATTTTGTATTTCCTCACAAAAGTATAAAAGGTTTCTTATTTACAACACAAATTGGTAACACTAACAGCATACATAAGATGGACATTGAGTTACAACCAAACCTTACGTTTGTAAACCTGTCTGCAAGTTATGATATTTCATTTCCCCCAGGCACATTTAAACAAAAAGTGCGATGGCCGAATCTACAGCCAAATGTGAGATCAGCCAGGAACATCTGGAATGCCCAATCTGCTTGCGCCGTTTCCAAGATCCGAAAATACTTGACTGCCTCCATAGTTTCTGTCGGAATTGCTTGGAAGACTTGGTCAGCAAGCATCAAGCTGATGCTGATAAGATCATCTGCCCAGTATGTAGGAAGACCACCGAGATTCCAGACTCGCGCCTTGAGAATCTCAAGAACTGTTTCTTCCTGAGCTCGCTTGTCGATGACGTCAACAAACGGGAGAAGTTACTTGGAGAATCCTCGACTTCTAATCTGATTTGTGAAGAGTGCGAAGACGGTTTGGAGGCCATCTCCCGATGCCTGGACTGCAGTGCGAACATCTGCCAACAATGCCAGGCTGCTCACAAGCGCTTGAAACACACCAAGAAACACCGAATTGTGTCAGATCTCAGTCCGCGCCAGGACGTCACAGCTAAGGATCCTCATTCCCCAAAATGCACACAGCACCCTGACCACAACCTCTCTCTTTACTGCGGGACTTGCAAGATACTGATCTGCGCAATGTGTGCAGCATTTGACCACCGTACAGCAGAACATACATTCACAAGCATTGCCGATGCTATTGAATCTCATCGTGAAGACGTTGACGACGTCTTGATAGAGTTTGAGGAGAGCGAGGAAGAATTCCAAGCTTTCCAAGAATCCATATCTCACTCGCGGAAGAGATTGAAGCTGATGGTGACCAAGGCATGCGATGATGTTTCCGCCAAGGAGGAGAAAGAAATTGCCAAAATTCAAACCAAGGCTCGGCTTCTCAGAGATGAGATCACCAAAATCGGTAAGGACAGAGATGAAGAGTATGAAAAAGTGTTCAACAGTAATCGTGACAAGATGGATAGAGCCAAGACCATTGTGACCGCTGTGAGCGACCTGATGGAACGTGCTGATGACTTTGAGATGTTGGATCTTAGGCCCAAGGTGATGCACAACCTGGAATTTAAGGAGGAACTCCTGTTTGAACAAGTTGACCACAAGAAGTCATTTATTGGGTTCAAGTGTCAAGATGTAGTCTCAGATACAGATCTGGGGGAAATACTTCATGAGGAAAAGTGGCTGTTGAAAAATGAGTTCAAGGGGGAGAAAACTGAAGACGGCAAATTCTATGCACAGGGCGTTGGCACCTTAAAAACCGGTGACATTGTCGTGACGAACAGAGAAGCGGCAACAGTCTCTGTATTTACGTCTGATGGACACTTCAAGACTTCCTTTAATCCAGAAGGTGGCTTGCAGGCTCCATACAGCGTGGCAGTGACACGAGACAATCTGATATTGATCACAGATGGCGATTTGGTTAAAGTGTTTAACACTGATCAGCAGTTGATTCGTCAGTTCAGACCGGCACAAAATGAATCTGGGGAACTGCGAGAAAGTAATCTTACTTGTATTGCTACGGATGAGCAAAATCGCGTAGCTGTGGCAGACTTAGAAAGAAACGTTGTGTATGTGACAAACCTTGATGGGTCGTTGATTTCAATAATTCCCACTGACAAATGTCAAGCAGACATTGCGTTCCAACACGACGACCGTTTAGTCCTATCTATTTGGTCTGCGGGCAGGTTACTCTGCCTAGATCGTTCGGGTCATGAGATTTTCAACATCAGCCCTGAATCAAACGGTCAGCCCATGAAACCTACCGGCGTGTGCTGCGACGAGGCGGGAGATATTTACGTGGCAGTACATCCCAGTGTTAAAACGGCTGGAAGGAGTGAACTGCATCATTACACTGCACAAGGTGTACATGTACAGTGCATAGCTCAGGGTTTATTTTGGCCATTCGACATGACGTTCTCTCCTCGTGGTGAGCTCGTGATGGCTGATTGCTTATCTGTGAAAGTTTTTCATCGAGTGTGATGGTTGGAGGGACCGTTCATTCAAACTCCCACCGCCACAACTACTTCCTTTAAGATTCACCAAGCTCTTAAAAAATGCCCGGCACTGTGAAACGGTGAAAAAAATAATATAATTCCCAGTTAGCCTACTCGGACTGTGGCATTGCACTGTTAAAACATTACCGTATTTGTTACGGTAAAAAGTACGTACATTTTTACGAGAAGTGCCCGTAAATGAATTTTTACGGCTGAACCCGTAAAAATCTTTTCACAATGCATTGTGGGATCGAGCTTAAATGAAAAGATTTCCCGTGTAAATATTTTCTTCAGTTTTCAGTTCTTCTCCTTTTTGTAATTGGGTTTTTTGCTTGGAAAGATGCAAAATTGACAGTTGTTGGGTACAAGTTAACTTAAGATGGTGACAGATGAGCGACTAATAGTAAATTTAATTGTAGTAGATGTGTGCAACCGTGAGTATAGACTGCCGAAGTGAATACGTCATCTTTTGTTAGTTGCCTATAGGAAATGGCTCTGCCCTAAAATCACTAAACTCACTAAACCGTGTCTCAGTGCTTTTTCCGACGGCCATGATGTTTAGAGCCAATTACCATGGCAACCCGAGTCACACTTCGGCTGTCTATACGATGTATGCCTACATGGAGCACAAATAGAAGTCGCTACAGGTATTTTGTAGTTGAATTAGTGTCAACCAACATTCCTTACGTGAATACGAAGTTAAAAGTACTGGAATAAGTAATTAGTGAAAGCGAAAGCACGGGAAAGCAACGTCAAAATACGGGAATAACGAAACAAATTACGGGATTTCCCGTTTAACAATTTATGGGACAACCGCTATAATTTATACGGTAAAAAGGTGGTAACTCGCTGCTCAGTTTTCGACCGTAAAATTTACGGGCAAAGCAATGTTTACAGTGTGGGTACCAAACGGCGGTATAGTCACGTGCGGGAGTATACCTGCACGGGTACCTAGGTTCCCCTATAAATTCCCACTGTTTTCCCCTAACAAAACTTACCGGTAGTAACTTCCCTTTTCG
This sequence comes from Henricia sp. BOLD:AAB3569, assembly GCA_037783545.1. Taxonomy (NCBI): domain Eukaryota; kingdom Metazoa; phylum Echinodermata; class Asteroidea; order Spinulosida; family Echinasteridae; genus Henricia; species Henricia sp. BOLD:AAB3569. The sequence continues at coordinate 369,702 of JBBELK010000263.1, read as the reverse complement.
ACCACCATGCAGAACAGTCTTTCTGGCCGTTTAGTCTTGTGTCCGGTGCCCCTTCTATTTCAATTCGGTGAAAACAAACCTGCAAAACGACTGAAAATGATACATGTACATAGAATAAGCTTTAAAACGGATTTGTTATTGCCCAATTCTTATTTTGTAAATTCTTAAATTTACCGATCAATGTCCAGTTTCACTATCGGAATTCTTATTTTGACAGGAATGTAATCCTCTTCAGAAAAATGTAAAGAAAACAATCAAATGCCTAGTTATGTTTGATTTTGAAGAAAAGGTTCACATAATGATTGTAGTAGCACAATCCGCGATCCCTCTCATGAGTGTGATTCTGATGAAAGCAGAAAACAAGTATTGTCAATTTAAAGAAACAAATATTTCAATATTTCGATTAGACCTGAATTTACAATTAATCACAGTTTATTGTAAAAAAATATTGTGGTGTAAATGTTCAAATGCCATATTAATAAATTCATATTATTTCGTTATATCCATTCATAGCTTCTTTAGATATGTTGATATCAGGGTTGTGGTCGAGTCCATCACAAGTCCTGCACAAGCCTTTACAAGTCCACCACAAGTCCCTGGGTCTTAATTCAAGTCACAAGCTATTCAAATGAACTCCAACAAAGGCATTCTTTTGTGCATGTTCATCCTTTGCTTCTTCTTGCTGGACTCGAGACGGACTTGTGCGGGACTTGTCACAGACTTGTGATTTTATTGGCTCTGGGCTTGTAAATGACTTGTGATGGACTCGACTACAACCCTGGTTGATATCTATCGTGTAGTGCTTAAAAACTAACTCATGGCAACTTTAGGAACTCGTTAAAAAACTATATAGCTTTATGTATTTGATTTATTAAGTACTTGGTTTCTTTACACAGTATTGAAATTGTAAACAAGAATCGACTATTTGATATCTGTGTTTCATTGATCTTAATATCAAGTACTTATGGAGGAGATTGTTTAGACAATTTATGTAAATGCTTCTATCGGGGTCGAAGTTCAAATGCTATTTTTAGGATGATTTACTGGTCACAGTTGCTACAACTTGATACTGTTAGACAATCAATTTAACAAAATTAAGCAAAAGGTGATGGGCCTAATAATGTACATTTGGTGGCAGTGCATGAGATTATCCCATCCTGTGGTCATCAGTGAGATCGTGGTGAAATGAGCAATGTATCGGCCAACTGTGTTGAGACGAAATAAACAAACTGTCCGTTCACAAAAATGGAATTTAGCCCAACTTTGATCATTAAAATTTGGGGAAATGTAAATATATGGCATATACATGTGTATTGTGTATACTAACGTGTTTTTAGTTTTATTGGTGCCTTCCATTTAGTCTATTATTTGTTTCCCATTATTATGAGCATAAAAACAACCTTCCCTTTGGACCCAGCACCGACTGAACCAAACGTTGGCCTAAATGCGTTTGGAAATCTAATTTGTGAGGCGGATTTCATTACATCTTTATTCTGTTTATAGTTGTCAGTTTTAAGTGTGAATCGCCTGTCAAAAACAAAAATTCATGTCGCGATTCACGGCTGAATTTTAACAGTCATTCATCGTGTATAATATACAAACTGTCGTACAAAATGCCATGGGCCTATACCATATTGTCACTGTATTATTATGTAGCAAAATACGCGGATTTAATAGAATGAGTGCAGTTGCACTAGATCTGCGTCACTGGGCAAGAAAATGAAGAGCCAAATGTTGTGCATATTAATAGCAGTTACCGTGTCCAATCTATCTAGTGCACCGTACGTACGCACGATTCATCTGACCTTTCACCTCGAGCCAGCAGTTTCTCATGTCTGGGAATTCCCCTGCTATTTTTGGACCACAACTCGTTTCGAAATCGCTCGATCGTGATCATTTTTCGCGGCGCCATTTTGTGCTTCTGTTTGTGATTTCTTCCGGCCGACACCCATTTAGTACTTTACGCTATCAAACGATAGGCTATCTGTGAACGGCGAGTATACAGTTTTACGGTAAGTACGCAAAGTGCAAGTTAGTTCAGGAATGTGGCTGGAATTAATAGAATTTAGGTTTCACTTAGTTTCACCCGGAAGTTCCAGAAACATTTTATTTTTAAAGAAGAATATAGCTTGCAGGATCCACGTTCGTTCATTATACCACAGTTAACTTGCTATTAAGGCCACCTTGATAAAGATGCCACCTGCACCTTGATAACGATGCCACCTGCACCTGTTTATAGTGGCCACCCGAAGTTCGTCCTACTCCCAAATGCCATGTGTGGTAATGCAACCTGTGTCTAAAGTGACCAGTTTTTCCCCGATCTCGAGGGTGGCCACTATATAAAGGTCTTATTGTACGGATATTCTGTTTTTTCCCCACAAATTCGCAAACAAACTATACGACAGCATAACAAAACATGTCTTGTCACGACGCCGGATCGCAGCTGCGTAGCAACAGTCTCACTCGTGTGTTTAACACGGATCCAGAAACGTGAGAATTTTCAATGCTATTTACTGTCACTATACATGTAATCATAAACCGCAGTAGACTGCATGGGTGTACTTTCAGTGGATGTTAACTTACGAGCGGGAGTAACCATGATCTTTATTTTTGTCTCATCGAAAAACACAGCGGAACAATCACTCGCCACATCTTAAATACCACAGTACATGTACTTGGCGCACAAATCGGGCCTGTGACATCGAAATGACATATTCATTACTTTGTAGTCGCATTGAAACTGTTGATTATAATTATTCAAAGGCCTTGTACAGCATTCAATGCAGTTTTTATTTGCATACTGTTTGAAATGGTAATAAGTACATGTAAATTCAAACTATAGTTATAACACATTTCGCAGGAGACCTCGTACCAAGTTTTCCCCCACAAACATCAAATTTGTATACGGTTTGATTTAGTACTGAATTTTGTATTTCCTCACAAAATTATAAAATGTTTCTTATTTACAACACAAACTGGTAACACTAACAGCATACATAAGATCATTACTGATGGACCTGGGGTTACAACCAAACCTTACATTTGTAAACCTGTCTGAAAGTTATGATATTTCATTTCCCCCAGGCACATTTAAACAGAAAGTGCGATGGCCGAATCTACAGCCAAATGTGAGATCAGCCAGGAACATCTGGAATGCCCAATCTGCTTGCGCCGTTTCCAAGATCCGAAAATACTTGACTGCCTCCATAGTTTCTGTCGGAATTGCTTGGAAGACTTGGTCAGCAAGCATCAACCTGATGCTGATAAGATCATCTGCCCAGTCTGTAGGAAGACCACGGAGATTCCAGACTCGCGCCTTGAGAATCTCAAGAACTGTTTCTTCCGGAGCTCGCTTGTCGATGACGTCAACAAACGGGAGAAGTTACTTGGAGAAACCTCAGCTTCTAATCTGATTTGTGAAGAGTGTGAAGACGGTTTGGAAGCCGCCTCCCGATGCCTGGACTGCAATGCGAACATCTGCCAACAATGTAAGACTGCGCACAAGCGCGTCAAACTCACCAAGAAACACCGAATTGTGTCAGATCTCAGACCGCGCCAGGACCTCACTGCTCCAGATCCCCATTCCCCAAAATGCACACAGCACCCTGACCACAATCTCTCTCTTTACTGCGAGAGTTGCAAGATACTGATCTGTGCAATGTGTGGAGTGCTTGACCATCGTACAGCGGAACATACCTTCAACACCATTGCAGATGCCATTGGATCTCATCGTAAAGATGTTGATGACATCTTGGAGAAGTTTCAGAAGAGCGAGAAGGAATTCCAAGCCTCTCAAGAATCCATATCTCACTCACGGAAGAGATTGAAGCTGATGGTGACCAAGGCATGCGATGATGTTTCCGCCAAGGAGAAGGAAGAAATTGCTAAAATTCAAACCAAGGCTCGGCTTCTCAGAGATGAGATCACCCAAATCGGTAATGACAGAGATGAAGAGTATGAAAAAGTGTTCAACAGTAATCGTGACAAGATGGAGAGAGCCAAGACCATTGTGACCGCTGTGAGCGACCTGATGGAACGTACTGACGACTTTGAGATGTTGGATCTTAGGCCCAATGTGATGCACAACCTGGAATTTAAGGAGGAACTCCTGTTTGAACAAGTTGACCACAAGAAGTCATTCATTGGGTTCAAGTGTCAAGATGTAGTCTCCGATACAGATCTGGGGGAAATACTTCATGAGGAAAAGTGGCTGTTGAAAAATGAGTTCGACGGGGAGGAAATTAAAGACAGCAAATTCTATGCACATAGCATTGGTACCTTAAAAAACGGTGACATTGTCGTAACGAACAGAGACGCGGCAACAGTCTCTGTATTTACGTCCGATGGACACTTCAAGACTTCCTTTAATCCAGAAGGTGGCTTAAAAGCTCCACACGACGTGGCAGTGACACGAGACAATTTGATATTGGTCACAGATGGAGATTTGGTTAAAGTGTTTAACACTGATCAGCAGTTGGTTCGTCAGTTCAGACCGGCACAATATGAATCTGGGGAACTGCGAAAAAGTAAACTTTATTGTATTGCTACGGATGAGCAAAATCACGTAGCTGTGGCAGACATAGAAAGAAACGTTGTGTATGTGACAAACATCGATGGGTCGTTGATTTCAATCATTCCCACTGGCATATGCCCAGCAAGGATTGCCTTCCAACACGACGACCGTTTAATTCTATCTCTTCACGGTGCTAAGATGTTACTCTGCCTAGATCTTATGGGTCGTGAGGTTTTCAGGATCAGCACTGAATCAAACGGTCAGCCCATGAGACCTAGCGGCGTGTGCTGCGACGAGGCGGGTGACATTTACGTGACAGCACACCCCAATGTTAACATGGCCGGAAAGAGTGAACTGCATCATTACACTGCACAAGGAGTACATGTACAGTGCATAGCTCGGGGATTATATTTGCCCTTCGACATGACGTTCTCTCCTCGTGGTGAGCTCGTGGTGGCCGATTTCGAATCTGTGAAAGTTTTTCATCGAGTGTGATGGTTGGAGAGACCGTTCATTCAAACTCCCACCGCCACAACTACTTCCTTTAAGATTCAACGATAGGTTGAAAAAGGAGTTATCGAAAGAACCAACAACCACACTCTTAAAAAATTCCTGGCACTGTGAAACGGCAAAAAAAAAATGTCTCAGTTAGCCTACTCGGACTGTGGCATTGCACTGTAAAAACATTACCGTATTTTTCACGGTACATTTTTACGGGAAATAACCGTAAATGAATTTTCACGGCCGAATCCGTAAAAATCCTTTCACAATGCATTGTGGGATTGCGCTTAACTGAAAATATTTCCCCGTGTAAATATGGTGATTTTCTTCAGTTTTAAGTTCTTCTGCTTTTTGTAATTGAGGTTTTTGCTTGGAAAGATGCAAAATGGACAGTTGTTTGGTACAAGTTAACTTAAGATGGTGACAGATGAGCGACTAATAGTAAATTTAATTTTAGTAGATCTGTGCAACCGTGAGTATAGACTGCCGAAGTGAATACGTCATCTTTTGTTAGTTTCCTGGGCAATGGCTCTGCACTAAAAATCACTGAACCGTGTCTCAGTGCTTTTTCCGACAGCCATGATGTTTAGAGCCAATTACCATATCAACACGTCACACATCGGCTGTCTGTACGATGCATGCCTACATGAAGCATAAATAGAAGTTGCTACAGGTATTTTGTAGTTGAATTAGTGTCAACCAACATACCTTACATGAATACGAAGTTAAAAGTACTGGAATAAGTAATTAGTGAAAGCGAAAGTACGGGAAAGCACCGTCAAAATACGGGAGTAACATAACATTTTACGGGATTTCCTGTTTAACAATTTACGGGACAACCGCTATAATTACGGTAAAAAGGTGGCAACTCGCTGCACAGCTTTCGACCGTAAAATTTACGGGCAAACAATTGTTTACAGTGTGGGTACCAAACAGCGGTATAGTCACGTGCTGGATTATACCTGCACGGGGACCTAGGTTCCCCTATAAATTCCCACTGTTTCCCTCCAACACAACTTACCGGTAGTGCCTTCCCTTTTCGACCACCATGCAGAACAGTCTTTCTGGCCGTTTAGTCTTGGGTCCGGTGCCCCTTCCATTTCAATTCGGTGAAAACGAACCTGCAAAACGACTGACAATGATACATGTACATAGCATAAGCTTTAAAACGGATTTGTTATTGCCCAATTCTTATTTTGTAAATTGTTCAATTGACCAATCAGAATGTCCAGTTTCAATATCAATTTTAATGGGAATTTAACCCTCTTCAGAAAAATGTAAAGAAAACAATCAAATGCCTACGCTTGATTTTAAAGAAAAGGTTCACATAATGATTGCAGTAGCACAATCCACGATCCCTCTCATGAGTGTGATTCTGATGAAAGGAGAAAAAGTATTGTCAATTTGAAGAAACAAATATTTCAATATTTCGATTAGACCTGAAATTAAGATTAATCACAGTTTATTGTAAAAGAAAATTCATATTATTTCATTACATGTATATGCATAGCTTAAGTAGATATTCATTGTGTAATGCTTATAGCACCTTTAGAAACTTGTCAAAAACTATAGGCTTTGCTTTATTTAGTTTATTAAGTACTTGGTTTCTTTATACATTATTGGAGTTTTAAAACAAAAGAATCGACTATTTGATATCTGTCATATATATTGATCTTATCAAGTACTTACAGAGGAGATTGTTTTGACAAATTTTATAATGCTTCTGTGGTGTAAATGTTCAAATACTACATTAACAAATTTATATTATTTTGTTATATCCATTCATAGCTTCTTTAGATATGTTGATATCAGGGTTGTATTCGAGTCAATCACAAGTCCTCACAAGCCTTCACAAGTCCATAACAAGTCTCATGGTCTTAATTCAAGTCACAAGCTATTCAAATGAACTCCAACAAAGGCATTCTTTTGTGCATGTTCATCCTTTGCTTATCCTTACTGGATTTTAGACGACTTGTGCGGGACTTGTCACAGACTTGTGATTTTATCGGCTCTGGACTTGTGACAGACTTGTGATGGATTCGACCACAACCCTGGTTGATATCTATCGTGTAGTGCTTAAAAACTAACTCATGGCAACTTTAGGAACTTGTTAAAAAACTATATAGCTTTATGTATTGGATTTATTAAGTGCTTGGTTTCTTTACACAGTATTGAAATTGTAAACAAGAATCGACTATTTGATATCTGTGTTTCATTGATCTTAATATCAAGTACTTATGGAGGAGATTGTTTTGACAATTTATGTAAATGCTTCTATCGGGGTCGAAGTTCAAATGCTATTTTTAGGATGATTTACTGGTCACAGTTGCTACAACTTGATACTGTTAGACAATCAATTTAACAAAATTATGCAAAAGGCGATGGGCCTAATAATGTACGTTTGGTAGCAGTGCATGAGATTATCACATCCTGATGTGGTCATCAGTGAGATCATGGTAAAATGAGCAATGTATCGGCCAACTGTGTTGAGACGAAATAAACAAACTGTCCGTTCACCAAAATGGAATTTAGCCCAACTTTGATCATTAAAATTTGGGGAAATGTAAATATATACATGTGTATTGTGTACTAACGTGTTTTTAGTTTTATTGGTGCCTTCCATTTAGTCTATTATTTGTTTCCTATTATTATGAGCATAAAAACAATCTTCCCTTTGGACCCAGCACCGACTGAACCAAACGTTGGCCTAAATGCGTTTGGAAATCCAATTTGTGAGGCGGATTTCATTACATCTTTATCTGTTTATAGTTGTCAGTTCAAGTGTGAATCGCCTGTCAAAAACAAAAATTCATGTCGCGATTTACGGCTGAATTTTAACAGTCATTCATCGTGTATAATATACAAACTGTCGTACAAAATGCCATTATGTGCTTTTTGTACCGCTTCTGTGTAGCAAATATGGCCAGGTGCAGTTGCACATAATGATCTGCGTCACAACAGGACAACAAAAAAAACTAGAAATGTGTTCGTTGAAAACGAACACATGGCTGTTCCCCTCCTTTTTATAAACATATGTGGTGTTCGGGATGACCTTTGTTTGTGATTGTATATGAAGAAATCACGATCGTATGTCAAACGGTTGAGTTTTTATCGATTTTTAAATATTGAATATTATTACATGCCACTTTAATCTGACATGTAGGGAAGGTCAAAGGTGTTGCTATATGTTTGGATACCCCACCCTAGTCGAAGTGTAACACAGTTGACCCCATCGTGATATATTGTACCCCTTTCAAATGGCAAGGCAAAATCTGTTTGACCAATAGGAAACGAGGTCAAAGGTCAAGCCATGTGCGCATCTTAAAGACATTTGTTAGTGATCGTATATGCAGAAGGAATCAAATTTGTAGGTCAAACGGTAGATTTTTTATTGATTTTTGAATATTTAATTACGTAATCATCTTGTCGCTAGAGGGCGCTATTTCCTACGATGACGTCATCACTTATATTTTTGGAAAGCTTAAGGGCCTCTGGTAATAACACCATTGACCCTATCTCAATACCTCCTTTCACTTTCAAACTAAGGGCCACTTCCGGTTTCGACCGGAAGTGAGCAAGGTCAAAGGTCACGGCCATATTTTTTGGATACACCACCCTAGGTCCAAGTGTAATACAGTTGACCACATCCAGATATCTTGTACCACTTTCAAATGGCAAGGCAAAATCTGTTAGACCAATAGGAAACGAGGTCAAAGGTCAAGCCCTGTGCGCATCTTAAAGACATTTGTTAGTGATCGTATATGCCACAGGAATCAAGATCGTAGGTCAAACAGTTGATTTTTTATTGATTTTTGAATATTTAATTACGTAATCATCTTGTCGGTAGAGGGCGCTATTTCGTACGATGACGTCATCACTTATATTTTTGGAAAGCTTAAGGGCCTCTGGTAATAACACCATTGACCCCATCTCAATACCTCCTACCACTTTCAAACTAATGGCCACTTCCGGTTTCGACCGGAAGTGAGCAATGTCAGAGGTCACGACCATATTTTTTGGATACACCACCCTAGTCGAAGTGTAACACAGTTGACCCCACCTTGATATCTTGTACCACTTTCAAATGACAAGGCAAAATCTGTTTGACCAATAGGAAACGAGGTCCAAGGTCAAGGGGTGTGCGCATTTCAAAGACCCTTGCTAGTCATCGTATATGGCGAAGGAATCAAGATCGTAGGTCAAACGGTTGATTTTTTATTGATTTTTGAATATTTAATTTATTAAACTTCATGCCCCTTTAATCTGACACGTGATGACGTCATCATGACGTCATTAGTACTGTGCACTAATTCACATAGTGACCAATGTCCATGTAAAGTTTGAAGTCAATCATGAATGGGCAAGTGCCCGAAATAGCGTCTGAAAAAAGTGGAAGAAGAAAAAGAAAAAACTAGACCTGTGTTCGTTCTTGACAACGAACACATGGCTGTTCCCCTCCTTTTTATAAACATATATGGTGTTCGGGATGACCTTTGTTAGTGATCGTATATGAAAAAATCACGATCGTATGTCAAACGGTTGAGTTTTTATCGATTTTTAAATATTTAATATTATTACATGCCCCTTTAATCTGACATGTAGGGAAGGTCAAAGGTGTTGCTATATGTTTGGATACCCCACCCTAGTCGAAGTGTAACACAGTTGACCCCATCGTGATATATTGTACCCCTTTCAAATGGAAAGGCAAAATCTGTTTGACCAATAGGAAACGAGGTCAAAGGTCAAGCCATGTGCGCATCTTAAAGACATTTGTTGGTGATCGTATATGCAGACGGAATCAAATTCGTAGGTTAAACGGTAGATTTTTTATTGATTTTTGAATATTTAATTACGTAATCATCTTGTCGCTAGAGGGCGCTATTTCGTACGATGACGTCATCACTTATATTTTTGGAAAGCTTAAGGGCCTCTGATAATAACACCATTGAGCCCATCTCAATACCTCCTACCACTTTCAAACTAAGGGCCACTTCCGGTTTCGACCGGAAGTGAGCAAGGTCAAAGGTCACCAACATATTTTTGGATACACCACCCTAGGTCCAAGTGTAATACAGTTGACCACATCCAGATATCTTGTACCACTTTCAAATGGAAAGGCAAAATCTGTTTGACCAATAGGAAACGAGGTCAAAGGTCAAGGGGTGTGCGCATCTCAAAGACCCTTGTTAATCATCGTATATGGCAAATGAATCAAGATCGTAGGTCAAACGGTTGATTTGTTATTGATTTTCCAATATTTAATTACGTAATCATCTTGTCGCTAGAGGGCGCTATTTCGTACGATGACGTCATCACTTATATTTTTGGAAAGCTTAAGGGCCTCTGATAATAACACCATTGACCCCATCTCAATACCTCCTACCACTTTCAAACTAAGGGCCACTTCCGGTTTCGACCGGAAGTGAGCAAGGTCAAAGGTCACAAAAATATTTTTTAGATACCCCACCCTAGTCGAAGTGTAACACAAGTGACTTTGTCCAAATATCTTGCACCACTTTCAAATGGAAAGGCAAAATCTGTTTGACCAATAGGAAACGAGGTCATAGGTCAAGGGGTGTGCGCATCTCAAAGACCTTTGTTAGTCATCGTATATGCCGAAGGAATCAAGATCGTAGGTCAAACGGTTGATTTTTTATTGATTTTTGAATATTTAATTTATTAAACTTCATACCCCTTTAATCTGACACGTGATGACGTCATCATGACGTCATTAGTACTGTGCACAACTTCACATAGTGACCAATGTCCATGTGAAGTTTGAAGTCAATCATCAATGTGCAAGTGTCCGAAATAGCGTCTGAAAAAAGTGGAAGAAGGAAAAGAATAAAAAAAAAAAAAATCGTAACGAAAACAAAGGCTGTTCCGACCCGAATCGGAACAGCCAAAAACTAGACCTGTGTTCGTTCTTGACAACGAACACATGGCTGTTCCCTTCCTTTTTATGAACATGTGTGGTGTTCGAGACGACTTATTATCACCTATGTTGTTATATTTAACTATTTAATCATCTTGTCCCAAGAGAGCGCTATTTTATACGATGACGTCATCACTCACATTTTGGAAAGCTTGAGGCCCGTTGACATTAACACCCTTGACCCCGTATTTATACCCTCTACCATTTTCACACTAAAGGCCACTTCCCGTTTCGACCGGAAGTGAGCAAGGTCAAAGGTCACCAACCTATTTTTTAGATACCCCACCCTAGTTGAAGTGTAACACAACTGACCTCGTCCAAATATCTTGCACCACTTTCAAATGGCAAGGCAAGATCTGTTTGACCAATAGGAAATGAGGTCAAGGGTCAAGGCGTGTGCACATTTTAAAGACCTTTGTTAGTCATCGTATATGGCGAAGGAATCAAGATCGTAGGTCAAACGGTTGATTTTGTATTGATTTGTTAATGTCTAAGTTATTAAACATCATGCCCCTTTAATCTGACACGTGATGACGTCATCATAACGTAATCAGTTAAAGACCTTTGTTAGTTATTGTATATGGCGCAGGAATCAAGATAGTAGCTAAAATGGTTGATTTCTTACGGGTTTTTTATATCCCATTTATTTTATTTGATGCCCCTTTAATCTGACACGTGATGACGTCATTATGACGTCATTAGTGAAAGACCTTTGTTAGTGATCATATTTGGCGCAGGAATCAAGATCGTAGCTCAAACGGTTGATTTTTTATTGATTTTTTATATTTCATTTATCTGTTTTCATGCCCCTTTAATCTGACATGTGATGACGTCGTCCTGACGTCATCATTTAAAGACATTTATTAGTGGTCGTATATGGTGCAGGAATGAAGATCATAGCTCAAACGGTTGATTTGTTATTGATTTTTGAACATTTAATTTTATCAAATACCCCTTTAATCTAACACATTGAGCAAGGTCAAAGGTCGCCACCATATTTTTTGGATACCCCACCCTAGTCGAAGTGTAACACAATTGACCCCGTCCAAATATCTTGTACCACTTTCAAATGACAAGGCAAAATCTGTTTGACCAATAGGAAACAAGGTCAAAGGTCAAGGCGTGTGCGCATCTTAAAGACATTTGTTAGTCATCATATATGGCGAAGGAATCAAGTTCGTATGTCAAACGGTTGATTTTATATTGATTTTTGAATATTTAATTTATTAAACTTCATGCCCCTTTAATCTGACACGTGATGACGTCATCATGACGTCATTAGTAGTGTGCACAACTTCACATAGTGACTAATGTCCATGTGAAGTTTGAAGTCAATCATGAATGTGCAAGTGCCCGAAATAGCGTCTGAAAAAAGTGGAAGAAGGAAAAGAAAAAAAACTAGAAATGTGTTCGTTGAAAACGAACACATGGCTGTTCCCCTCCTTTTTATAAACATATGTGGTGTTCGGGATGACCTTTGTTAGTGATTGTTTATGAAGAAATCACGATCGTAGGTCAAACGGTTGAGTTTTTATATATTTTTAAATATTGAATATTATTACATGCCCCTTTAATCTGACATGTAGGGAAAGTCAAAGGTGTTGCTATATGTTTGGATACCCCACCCTAGTCGAAGTGTAACACAGTTGACCCCATCGTGGTATATTGTACCCCTTTCAAATGGCAAGGCAAAATCTGTTAGACCAATAGGAAACGAGGTCAAAGGTCAAGGGGTGTGCGCATCTCAAAGACCTTTGTTAGTCATCGTATATGCCGAAGGAATCAAGATCGTAGGTCAAACAGTTGATTTTTTATTGATTTTTGAATATTTAATTACGTAATCATCTTGTCGGTAGAGGGCGCTATTTCGTACGATGACGTCATCACTTATATTTTTGGAAAGCTTAAGGGCCTCTGGTAATAACACCATTGACCCAATCTCAATACCTCCTTTCACTTTCAAAATAAGGGCCACTTCCGGTTTCGACCGGAAGTGAGCAAGGTCAAAGGTCACAAATTTTTTTTTTAGATACCCCACCCTAGTCGAAGTGTAACACAAGTGACTTTGTCCAAATATCTTGCACCACTTTCAAATGGCAAGGCAAAATCTGTTTGACCAATAGGAAACGAGGTCAAAGGTCAAGGCGTGTGCGCATCTTAAAGACTTTTGTTAGTCATCGTATATGGCGAAGGAATCAAGATCGTAGGTCAAACGGTTGAATTTTTATTGATTTTTGAATATTTAATTTATTAAACTTCATACCCCTTTAATCTGACACGTGATGACGTCATGATTACGTCATTAGTACTATGCACTAATTCACATAGTGACCAATGTCCATGTAAAGTTTGAAGTCAATCATCAATGTGCAAGTGTCCAAAATAGCGTCTGAAAAAAGTGGAAGAAGTAAAAGAATAAAAAACTAGAAATGTGTTCGTTGAAAACGAACACATGGCTGTTCCCCTCCTTTTTATAAACATATATGGTGTTCGGGATGACCTTTGTTAGTGATCGTATATGAATAAATCACGATCATAGGTCAAACGGTTGAGTTTTTATCTATTTTTAAATATTGAATATTATTACATGCCCCTTTAATCTGACATGTAGGGAAAGTCAAAGGTGTTGCTATATGTTTGGATACCCCACCCTAGTCGAAGTGTAACACAGTTGACCCCATCGTGGTATATTGTACCCCTTTCAAATGGCAAGGCAAAATCTGTTTGACCAATAGGAAACGAGGTCAAAGGTCAAGCCATGTGCGCATCTCAAAGACATTTGTTAATGATCGTATATGCAGAAGGAATCAAATTCGTAGGTCAAACGGTAGATTTTATATTGATTTTTGAATATTTAATTACGTAATCATCTTGTCGCTAGAGGGCGCTATTTCGTACGATGACGTTATTACTTATATTTTTGGAAAGCTTAAGGGCCTCTGATAATAACACCATTGACCCCATCTCAATACCTCCTACCACTTTCAAACTAAGGGCCGGTTTCGACCGGAAGTGAGCAAGGTCAAAGGTCACGGCCATATTTTTTGGATACACCACCCTAGGTCGAAGTGTAATACAGTTGACCACATGCAGATATCTTGTACCACTTTCAAATGGCAAGGCAAAATCTGTTAGACCAATAGGAAACGAGGTCAAAGGTCAAGGGGTGTGCGCATCTCAAAGACCTTTGTTAGTCATCGTATATGCCGAAGGAATCAAGATCGTAGGTCAAACGGTTGATTTTTTATTGATTTTCCAATATTTCATTACGTAATCATCTTGTCGCTAGAGGGCGCTATTTCGTACGATGACGTCATCACTTATATTTTTGGAAAGCTTAAGGGCCTCTGGTAATAACACCATTGACCCCATCTCAATACCTCCTTTCACTTTCAAACTAAGGGCCACTTCCGGTTTCGACCGGAAGTGAGCAAGGTCAAAGGTCACAAAAATATTTTTTAGATACCCCACCCTAGTCGAAGTGTAACACAAGTGACTTTGTCCAAATATCTTGCACCACTTTCAAATGGAAAGGCAAAATCTGTTTGACCAATAGGAAACGAGGTCAAAGGTCAAGGGGTGTGCGCATCTCAAAGACCTTTGTTAGTCATCGTATATGCCGAAGGAATCAAGATCGTAGGTCAAACGGTTGATTTTATATTGATTTTTGAATATTTAATTTATTAAACTTCATGCCCCTTTAATCTGACACGTGATTACGTCATCATGACGTCATTAGTACTGTGCACAACTTCACATAGTGACTAATGTCCATGTGAAGTTTGAAGTCAATCATGAATGTGCAAGTGCCCGAAATAGCGTCTGAAAAAAGTGGAAGAAGGAAAAGAAAAAAAAATAAAACTAGAAATGTGTTCGTTGAAAACGAACACATGGCTGTTCCCCTCCTTTTTATAAACATATGTGGTGTTCGGGATGACCTTTGTTAGTGATTGTTTATGAAGAAATCACGATCGTAGGTCAAACGGTTGAGTTTTTATCTATTTTTAAATATTGAATATTATTACATGCCCCTTTAATCTGACATGTAGGGAAAGTCAAAGGTGTTGCTATATGTTTGGATACCCCACCCTAGTCGAAATGTAACACAGTTGACCCCATCGTGGTATATTGTACCCCTTTCAAATGGCAAGGCAAAATCTGTTAGACCAATAGGAAACGAGGTCAAAGGTCAAGGGGTGTGCGCATCTCAAAGACCTTTGTTAGTCATCGTATATGCCGAAGGAATCAAGATCGTAGGTCAAACGGTTGATTTTTTATTGATTTTTGAATATTTAATTTATTAAACTTCATACCCCTTTAATCTGACACGTGATGACGTCATCATGACGTCATTAGTACTGTGCACAACTTCACATAGTGACCAATGTCCATGTGAAGTTTGAAGTCAATCATCAATGTGCAAGTGTCCGAAATAGCGTCTGAAAAAAATGGAAGAAGGAAAAGAATAAAAAACTAGAAATGTGTTCGTTGAAAACGAACACATGGCTGTTCCCCTCCTTTTTATAAACATATGTGGTGTTCGGGATGACCTTTGTTAGTGATTGTATATGAAGAAATCACGATCGTATGTCAAACGGTTGAGTTTTTATCGATTTTTAAATATTGAATATTATTACATGCCACTTTAATCTGACATGTAGGGAAGGTCAAAGGTGTTGCTATATGTTTGGATACCCCACCCTAGTCGAAGTGTAACACAGTTGACCCCATCGTGATATATTGTACCCCTTTCAAATGGCAAGGCAAAATCTGTTTGACCAATAGGAAACGAGGTCAAAGGTCAAGCCCTGTGCGCATCTTAAAGACATTTGTTAGTGATCGTATATGCCACAGGAATCAAGATCGTAGGTCAAACAGTTGATTTTTTATTGATTTTTGAATATTTAATTACGTAATCATCTTGTCGGTAGAGGGCGCTATTTCGTACGATGACGTCATCACTTATATTTTTGGAAAGCTTAAGGGCCTCTGGTAATAACACCATTGACCCCATCTCAATACCTCCTTTCACTTTCAAACTAAGGGCCACTTCCGGTTTCGACCGGAAGTGAGCAAGGTCAAAGGTCACCAACATATTTTTTAGATACCCCACCCTAGTCGAAGTGTAACACAAGTGACTTTGTCCAAATATCTTGCACCACTTTCAAATGGAAAGGCAAAATCTGTTAGACCAATAGGAAACGAGGTCAAAGGTCAAGGGGTGTGCGCATCTCAAAGACCTTTGTTAGTCATCGTATATGCCGAAGGAATCAAGATCGTAGGTCAAACGGTTGATTTTTTATTGATTTTTGAATATTTAATTTATTAAACTTCATGCCCCTTTAATCTGACACGTGATGACGTCATCATGACGTAATTAGTACTGTGCACTACTTCACATAGTGACCAATGTCCATGTGAAGTTTGAAGTCAATCATCAATGTGCAAGTGCCCGAAATAGCGTCTGAAAAAAATGGAAGAAGGAAAAGAATAAAAAAAAAAATAAAATAAAAAATAAAAAAAAAAAAAATCTTAACGAAAACAAAGGCTGTTCCAACTCGAGTCGGAACAGCCAAAAAAAAAAAAAAAAAAAAAATCTTAACGAAAACAAAGGCTGTTCCCAACCGTATCGGAACAGCCAAAAAGCAAAATGCTACGCATGAATAGCTATTAACATTGCATGAATATAGCTGCTACCAGTGCACGGTACACACAGTATATCTGACCTTTCACCTCGCCGAGCCAGAGGTTTCTTATGTCTGGAAATTCCAGCAGCTATTTTAGACCCACAAAAGGCTTGTTTCGTGATCAGTTTCGCCATTTTGCGCTTTTATTTGCGACTTCTTTCGACTGCCGACACACTCACATATCTAGTACTTTACATACGCTATTAAACGACAGATTATATATGTGAACGGCGAGTATAATTTCCCGGTAAGCAATCAAAGTGCAAATTAGTTTAGGAAATTGGACGGGAATATCAATGTACGTTTCAGCCCGTTAGTTCAAGGTTCTGTTTGCAAGTTACAATGTATATTATTTCATCTTCCCCCTACAGGCACATTTAAACAAAAAGTGCGATGGCCGAATTTACAGCCAAATGTGAGATCAGCCAGGAACATCTGGAATGCCCAATCTGCTTGCGCCGTTTCCAAGATCCGAAAATACTTGACTGTCTTCACAGTTTCTGTCGGAATTGCTTGCAAGACTTAGTCAGCAAGCATCAACCTGATGCTGATAAGATCATCTGCCCAGTCTGCAGGAAGACCACGGAGATTCCAGACTCGCGCCTTGGGAATATAAAGAACTGTTTCTTCCTGAGCTCGCTTGTCGATGACGTCAACAAACGGGAGAAGTTCCCTATGGAAACCTCGGCTTCTAATCTGATTTGTGAAGAATGTGAAGATGGTTTGGAGGCCGTCGCCCGATGCCTAGACTGCAATGCGAACATCTGCCAACAATGTGAGGCTGCTCACAAGCACATGAAACACACCAAGAAACACCGAATTGTGTCAGATCTCAGTCCGCGCCAGGACGTCACAGCTCCAGATCCCCATTCCCCAAAATGTACACAGCACCCTGACCACAATCTCTCCTTTTACTGCGAGACTTGCAAGATACTGATCTGCTCAATGTGTGTAGCGCTTGACCATCGTACACCAGCCGAACACACATTAAGCAGCATTGCCGATGCTATTGGATCTCATCGTAAAGATGTTGATGAGGTCTTAAAGAAGTTTCAGAAGAGCGAGGAGGAATTCCAAGCCTCGCAAGAATCCTTATCCCACTCACGGAAGAGATTGAAGCTGATGGTGACCAAGGCATGCGATGACGTTTCTGCTAAGGAGAAAGAGGAAAGTGCCAAAATTCAAACCAAGGCTCGGCTTCTTAGAGACGAGATCACCAAAATCGGTAAGGACAGAGATGAAGAGTATGAAAAAGTGTTCAACAGTAATCGTGACAAGATGGAGAGAGCCAAGACCATTGTGACCGCTGTGAGCGACCTGATGGAACGTGCTGACGACTTTGAGATGTTGGATCTTAGACCCAAGGTGATGCACAACCTGGAATTTCAGAAGGAACTCCTGTTTAAACAAGGTGACCACAAGAAATCATTTATTGGGTTCAAGTGTCAAAATGTAGTCTCCGATACAGACCTGGGGGAAATACTTCATGAGGAAAAGTGGCTGTTGAAGAATGAGTTCAAGGGCGATGGAACAAAAGACAAGTTATTTGGAGCACATAGCATTGGCACCTTTAAAAACGGTGACATTGTCGTAACGAACAGAGACGCGGCAACAGTCTCTGTATTTACGTCTAATGAACACTTCAAGACTTCCTTTAATCCAGAAGGTGGCTTACAGGCTCCAGACAGCGTGGCAGTGACACGAGACAATTTGATATTGGTCACGGATGGCGATTTGGTTAAAGTGTTTAACACTGATCAGCAGTTGATTCGTCAGTTCAGACCGGCACAAAATGAATCTGGGGAACTGCGAAAAAGTACACTTATTTGTATTGCTACGGATGAGCAAAATCGCGTAGCTGTGGCAGACGAGGAAAGAAACGTTGTGTATGTGACAAACCTTGATGGGTCGTTGATTTCAATCATTCCCACTGCCATATGCCCAGCACTCATTGCCTTCCAACACGATGACCATTTGATTCTATCTCTTTTCGGTGCGAAGATGTTACTCTGCCTAGATCTTTCGGGTCGTGAGGTTTTCAGCATCAGCACTGAACCAAACGGTCAGCTCATGAGACCTAGCAGCGTGTGCTGCGACGAGGCGGGTGATATTTACGTGACAGTTCATCCCAGTGTTGACATCGCCAGAAAGAGTGAATTGCATCATTACACTGCACGAGGAGTACATGTACAGTGCATGGCTCGGGAATTATTTTGGCCATTCGATTTTACGTTCTCTCCTCGTGGTGAGCTCGTAGTGGCTGATCAAAACTCTGTGAAAGTTTTCCATCGAGTGTGATGGTTAGAGAGACCGTTCATTCAAACTCCCTCCGCCTCAACTACTTCCTTTAAGATTCAACGATAGGTTGAAAAAGGAGTTATCGAAAGAACCAACAACCAAACTCTTAAAAAATTCCTGGCACTGTGAAACGGTGAAAAAAATCCGATTCCTAGTTAGCTTACTCGGACTGTGGCATTGCACTGTTAAACAAATACCGTATTTTTTACCGTACAAAGTACGTACATTTTTACGAGTAGTGCCCGTAAATGAATTTTTACTAATATGTAAATATGGTGATTTTCTTAAGTTTTCAGTTCTTCTGCTTTTTGTAATTGAGTTGTTTTTGCTTGGAAAGACGCAAAATTGACAGTACAAGTTAACTTAAGATGGTGACAGATGAGCGACAAATAGTAAATTTAATTTTAGTAGATCTGTGCAACCGTGAGTATAGACTGCCGAAGTAAATAAGTCATCTTTTGTTAGTTGCCTATAGGCAATGGCTCTGCACTAAAAATCACTGAACCGTGTCTCAGTGCTTTTTCCGACGGCCATGCTGTTTAGAACCAATTACCATGTCAACACGTCACACTTCGGCTGTCTATAGGATGTATGCCTACATTGAGCACAAATAGAAGTCGCTACAGGTATTTTATAGTTGAATTAAGCCCGCCGCACACCTTTGCGATTTACCGGATCATCGGATCATCGGACCACTTACCGGAAAGGTGTGCGCTGAAACAATTCGGGCTTGTTTGATTTTTCCGGATCCGATGGTGGGCCGGTAAATCGCAAAGGTGTGCGGCGGGCTTTAGTGTCAACCAACATACCTTACATGAATACGAAGTTAAAAGTACTGGAATAAGTAATTAGTGAAAGCAAAATACGGGAAAGCACCGTCAAATATGGGAATAACGTAATATTTTACGGGATTTCCTGTTTAACAATTTACGGAAAACCGGTATAATTACGGTGAAAAGGAGGCAACTCGATGCACAGCTTTCGACCGTAAAATTTACGGGCAAAACAATGTTTACAGTGTGGGTACCAAACAGCGGTATAGTCACGTGCGGGAGTATACCTGCACGGGGACCTAGGTTCCCCTTAAATTACCCAAGTTTTCCCCTATACAAAACTTACCGGTAGTGCCTTCCCTTTTCAACCACCATGCAAAACAGTCTTTCTGGGCGTTTAGTCTTGGGTCCGGTGCCCCTTCCATTTCAATTCGGTGAAAACGAACCTGCGAAACGATTGAAAATGATACATGTACATATAGAATAAGCTTTAAAATGGATTTGTTATTGCTCAGTTCTTATTTTGTAAATGTTCAATTGACCAATCAGAATGTCCAGTTTCAATATCGAAATTCCCATTTTAATGGGAATTTAATCCTCTTCAGAAAGATGTATAAAGAAAACAATCAAATGCCTATAGTTATGTTTGATTTTGAAGAAAAGGTTCACATAATGATTGCAGTAGCACAATCCACGATCCCTCTCATGAGTGTGATTCTGATGAAAGGAGAAAAAGTATTGTCAAATTGAAGAAACAAATACTCCAATATTTAATCACAAACATTCGAGGTACCACATGAAACTAAGTTTAGATGAAAGAGCACATCACCCAGAGTACGGAATGGCCCTTGCCAGACAAATTTTCTGCTGCAAAAGTCCCGCCAGACGCCCGCCAAAATCTCATTCCATATAATAAATGCAAGATACAACGCCCGTCGACAAACGAGTCCATTTGTTTTGAACGGGTAACTTTGACAGACGGCTGTATCATCCGGCGTAAATCTTCTTGGTCACCATGGGTTACAATGTATACGTACGTTAGTACATGTACATGTACCTAAATACTTAATGTACGTAATGAAGTGTAAATTAAACTGACTAAACTGTATCATTTTCCACCGTCATAAGTTGCATCGGCAAAAATTAAATTGACGCGCGTCGATGTGAGAAAAAGCGACGTGAACAGAATATTGTAATACAAAAAATCAAGTTGTTTATGTGGTTATCAGAGCATCCTTTCACTCCAAATTCCCTCCAAACCGCTTTCTGTGAAAGCAACGCGCGTCGAGTTTACGCAAAAAAAAGGCTGTGTGCAGTGAATATCCACCCTCAGTATTGATGATAACGGGCCGTCTGAACATGCCCCGGGAACATGCCTATAAAATTAGATGAATTGGAGATGCACACTTATTTTTTTCGCGTGTTCTGTATGCACATTTGACGCGTGTTGCTTAACGAAAATGCGGGATGGAAGGAATTTGGAGTGCGGCATGGAATGAATTACAAAAGTCCTGTAGATGAATTGGATATGCACACTGAACTTGTTTTTATGCACACTGAACTTTATTCACGCGTTCTGCATGCAAATTTGACGCGCGCTGCTTGAAAAAAATACGGCCAGGAATTTGGAGTGAAGCGACGCACAAGAATGTCCTGTTATTCTTGGATTTTCAGTGAGCGTGTAGCCTATAGCATTTTGTCGAGTTGACGCGCATCAAATTTACCCGCTTTTGAACCCGTCGCACACTTTTTCGATTTGCCAGCCAATCGGCCTGTCTGCTCACGTATTAACCGGGAAGGTTTGCGCCGGTCTGGGACAAATCAAAAATGTTGGTTAGATTTTTCTGTATCATCCGATGGTTTGGTATTAATCCGGTTTTCAAGTGGCCGGTAAATCGCAAAGGTAAATCGTAAATCGGCGGGGTTTATATTGGGTGGATTCACACTGAGCCTTGGAGTGCGTCTCCTTGAAAAATAGAGCCAAATGGAGGGAAATGAGTCACTGAAAATCAGAGAATTACACAAAAATGTGCCAAGCACAGAATTTATTTACTTTTGTTACCAGCCAATTATTAGCCTATATGGCAAATTGAGTTTTTAGAAACAGTAGCAAGATAGTAAAAACAAAAAATCACCTACGATTTTGGCTGGCGGGCCATTTTAGCAAAATAAAGCAAATTTGGTGCTAAACAGCGCCATTAAATTGGCTCCTGGTCACCAAAAAGCTCAACACTGGCGCAAACAATACGCGTCAAACGTCAGGGGTGGATTGCAATAAAGACAGTTAGGACGTCCTAACCCCTAGGACGTCCTAACTCTGACATCACTAAGACATCATAGGTTATTTTGCCTTGCAATAAACATTTATGTATCCTAACTTGTGTCCTGGGACACATACAATTTAAGACACCTAATATTTGTCCTAAGTTATGTCTTTGGAAAAAAATTCTAAATTTCCTGCTAAATTTAGACAAAAGGAGCATTGTGACTAGGATCAAAAGTTTATTTTTTGATAGTTTATCTTTCTTAAACTCAGTTTCCACTGAAAGGAAATTACGATTCAAGCTGGGCCTATGTTAATTCTGAAAGTTTTCACGATGTTTTTTCACGCCACTGTCACGCGTACGTACGGCAGCAACAACCGGCAAGTAATGTAGTGCACATGCGCGATGGTATATGCACACGAATGCGATTGAAACGCCGCTCACAACAGTAAAGACATACAAGCTTTTATGTCTTAGCTAAGACGTACTAACCTTTGGATATTGCAAGGCATTTTTCAATGTGTCGTAGCTAAGATGTCATAAACTCAGTTAGGACACATGATGTGTCTCAGACTAAAGACGGTTATATTGCAATCCACCCCAGGCGTCGCACACCAACTTTGACATCATTTCAGTACGCGCCTAGTTAGCCCGCGCCGCGAAGACGCACATGTATCTCTGTTTATAAGCTCCCAGATGAAACACAGAACAGCCGTATGTCAAAGCTACCCGTTCAAAACAAATGGACTCGTTTGTCGACGGGCGTTGTATCTTGCATTTATTATATGGAATGAGATTTTGGCGGGCGTCTGGCGGGACTTTTGCAGCAGAAATTTCGTCTGGCAAGGGCCATTCCGTACTCTGTGTGATGTGCTCTTTCATCTAAACCTAGTTTCATGTGGTACCTCGAATGTTTGATCCAGCGCAATTTTTGCCCCCCTTTGGGGGTCCCCAGGGGTCAAACGCAGCAGAGGGACCTCGGCAGACGCCCAGATCTGCAAATACTAGGTCACTTCCTAAATGTTCCTGCCCTCGGTTGTTGGTACCTCGTTCGTTTAACCAAAACCCTCTGGGCTGCCGGTCTATATGCTCCATGCTGGCACATATGGAAACTGTTTTCAAATACTTTCGTAATCCCACGTAGGCCTAAAACTTACGGAGAATCGCATTCAGTTCAATTTTGCTTAAGTCTTCAAAGTCCTCTGACAATTCCTTTTCCCTCAAGTACAGCTTCAAAATGTTCACTGCTTTCGTGGTGCTTCTCCGTGTCGCTCCGCTTTCTCTATTTTGGAGGATGTCATCGTATTCATCGTCTTCTATCGTATCAAATCTGGGCTGTGGCGTCGCCATTTTCTTTTCATTTCGTGGAATTGAAGTGCGCGCGCGAGCTCGGTTGGTTCCGGTTGTGCATACATGCAGAATCGATACTGTTGTACAGTATTTTTTGTTACTGTACAGTTAGACTGGTTCCCGCTCCACATATTCCACATGCAACGACTGAAATTAAATTCAGTCTAGTCAAAAGATTTTTTGTCCGGGTACCAGACTACTGTACAGTGTGTGACATTTTCCACCAACAGAGGGCGCTATAACGTACAGTAACAGAAATGCGCGGTATCGCTCACAGCTTCATTTTATATAATAATATCCCATCCTGATGTGGTCATCAGTGAGATCATGGTGAAATGAGCATTATATCGGCCAACTGTGTTGAGACGAAATAAACAAACTGTTCGTTCACCAAAATGGAATTTAGCCCAACTTTGATCATACAAATTTGGGGAAATGTAAATATATGGCATATCCTACATGTGTATTGTCATCCTGAGATCTCAGGGAATTTCCACTCTGCAGAGCGACGTGACAATACCCTGAGGAAATACACGCAAATCTGTGGAGCGAGCCGGCTGTTGTCTAGTCTTTCGGAAAGACTGCCTTTTTGCGCGCAATACACGATGTACATAGACTATTCACCATTGGCCGCCAGAGGGCGCACCTGAAATACAGTCGAAAAGACAGTCTTTCATATTCCGTATAAATCGCTCGCAAAATACCGAGCGAATTCCTGGCATACCTTTGTGTGACACGTTGAAATGCGTGACGTCATCTAATTTCCATAATTCACAACAGCTCTGGTCTGTCTGGTACCCAGAGTACACACTGGACAGGACAGTGCATACAAATGTCGCTGCTTTTCCAGTCGCTGATCGATCGATCGATCAGCAGTCAGCGGGCAAACATGATATGAGGCAAACACGTTGTCCACGGACAAAGCTATCTTGCGCGTTGCACTCAGTGGCTCGCCTGTACCGTACGTCCGGGCCTTGCCGCTTGCCGGCCTGCGTTGCTCGTACGGTGGGGTTGGACCCGTGAACGGGTCTACGGTCGGGTGTGATGATTGGGCGGCCAGTGAAGACGAAGCATTTTCGTTCCAAGTTGGGAATCGAAAAGTTCAAAGGCTATCAAAGACTGGCATTTAGAGATTTTCTTGGGGCATTTTCTGCTTGGTCACGATTTTATTTCATCGCTTACGCATGGAGGAAGAAAACGACTGGGATTGTTTTCTTCTCCTCTATACTATGGCATGCTTGTCATATTATTGGCTTCGGTAAAAAAAAAAAAAGTGCTAAACGATTTCAGAGAAGTTATCCACTACTATTTTTCACTAAAATGACTTGCAAGCATCAGTTAGTTCAGATATGATAGAAAAAAACAAAAATTTAGGAGTGAATTAATCTGAGTGAAGAACCACCCACTTTCTTAAAAACTACTAATTTCACTCACTATCACATGCTTTGTACACAATGTTTGAAGTAATTGTACATTACAAAAGTAATTGTACATTTTCTAAAGTCAAATATGACCCATTTGATTTTCATTTAGGCCAACAAAAAATAAGGCAAATTGTTGTGACCCAAGGATCGACCTTTTACGGCCTATTTAAAACAATACTTTTTTTTCTGATTCTTCGTGCATGTTTTTGTTTTTACACCAAGCAGAATTGCAGAAAATTAATTAGAGCAACATGCTTGCATAAGCCTCCGAAAATATACTGGAATAACGTTTAATGGAACAAATTTAAATTTGATGTTTATTAGTTTACTAAATGTTTAAAATTTCACCATTTTCAGTGCTTTGAGTAGAATGCTTTGAGAATGCCCATTAATTTTGTGGATATGAAGCTGGTTTTACGAATTCCAGGGAACAACAGCAAACTACTTTAGGACAGAAGCCCTTGAAGGAAATTTGCACAGTTTGGTTAACTAAAAACAAAATGGAAATGTTCGTCAACATTGTCTGATTCATTAGTTTAATATTTGCAGAAATAATTTGAATTTTTAGGTTGAATTCCATATCCGACCACTTATAAACGTCTTTATTCTGTAAATGAAAAATAAACAATGCATGTTAGAACAAGTTTGATGATAAAAATGAGAAATAAAATTATGACATGTCTGATTTCAGGCCCCCAACCTGGATTTCCATTGTTATAAAACCATGTAAAATTTTAGTTTAGTTGTAAAAACCATGGTGTAAAAACTAAGAGAGGAATTTTCATGATTTTTTAATTTTTTCCCACTGCTGTCCAACATTGTCCAAGGAAATGTTCGTCAACATTGTCTGATTCATTAGTTCAATATTTCACTTCAAGTGCAGAAATAATTTGAATTTTTAGGTTGAATTCCATATCCGACCACTATAAACGTCTTTATTTTGTATTAAATGAAAAATAAACAATGCATGTTAGAACAAGTTTGATGATAAAAATGAGAAATAAAATTATGACATGTCTGATTTTAGGCCCCCAGCCTGGATTTCCATTGTTATAAAAAACATGTAAAATTTTAGTTTAGTTGTAAAAACCATGGTGTAAAAACTAAGAGAGAGAAATTTTCATGATTTTTAGATTTTTTCCCACTGCTGTCCAACATTGTCCAAGGAAATGTTCGTCAACATTGTCTGATTCATTAGTTCAATATTTGACTTCAAGTGCAGAAATAATTTGAATTTGTAGGTTGAATTCCATATCCGACCACTATAAACGTCTTTATTTTGTATTAAATGAAAAATAAACAATGTATGTTAGAACAAGTTTGATGATAAAAATGAGAAATAAAATTATGACATGTCTGATTTTAGGCCCCCAGCCTGGATTTCCATTGTTATAAAACCATGTAAAATGTTAGTCTAGTTGTAAAAACCATGGTGTAAAAACTAAGAGAGAGAAATTTTCATGATTTTTAGATTTGTTCCCACTGCTGTCCAACATTGTCCAAGGAAATGTTCGTCAACATTGTCTGATTCATTAGTTCAATATTTGACTTCAAGTGCAGAAATAATTTGAATTTGTAGGTTGAATTCCATATCCGACCACTATAAACGTCTTTATTTTGTATTAAATGAAAAATAAACAATGTATGTTAGAACAAGTTTGATGATAAAAATGAGAAATAAAATTATGACATGTCCGATTTTAGGCCCCCAGCCTGGATTTCCATTGTTATAAAACCATGTAAAATTTTAGTTTAGTTGTAAAAACTAAGAGAGAGAAATTTTCATGATTTTTAGATTTTTTCCCACTGTTGTCCAACATTGTTCAATGTTTTGGCCATGGCATTGGGTCTTAATCTACACGGACAGGCACCCCCGGCCGGGGACAGGAAGTCACCGGGCTGGGCTGGGCGCGCACTCGTACCGAGAAATGCCGCTTCTCGGCAGGCAATGCACCACGGTCATTGCACGAAAACGGCCCGATATCATTTTCGCGCGGCACGGTGAATCACTAGCACTGCACACGTACAAAATTACACGGCAAGTTACCATCCCACATGACCTAATTATGGAGGCATCGCTTTCTCTTCTACGCAGGCGCCCATAATTTTTGACCTTGCTGTTTAATTATTCATGTGCTTCCATTAAGGTTATCGAACTTTTTTCTTACGGAGTAATCAAGACCGAGTTTTCGAGTTCACGTTGTAAGTGTAGGTACGCCCTCTGGCGGCTAAAATGAACAATGTGGGGATCGCGAACTCGGTCTTGCATCAAGACTAGCTGTTGTCTTGAGCCAACTCACGCCCGAGTCATTTTGATGTAATTTAATCAATTCGGTCATGTTATGCCGAAAAGAAACAATTTATATACTTTCCAGAAATTGTATTGGGTTCCGTTCCTTATGACTGTCCCATTCCTACCAAACTTTCAAACGGCGAACCTTATTTACTTCGCAGTTTTTTAAATTAATAACGTCCCAATGTAATGGGACGGATTCCCCAGCATGCTTTAAATATCAGCCAATCGCCGACGCGGACAACGGCCAGCATTACCGAGTACATGTATCACATGCGTGCACGGTGTTTACAGTCTGCGCGCGTGACATTTGAATGCTTGCAAGCGTGCTACAATGCACTGCAAGCGTCCTGATTGGTCCAGCAGAGGCGACAGGATTTCTGTCGCTAGTCCCACCGCCAAATGGGGCCCTTTTCAACAGGGCCACTGTACGCAGGAGTTGGGGAGTGCGTTAAAGGGGCACTGTTGCAAGAGGATGGTGTATTGTGTACTAACGTGTTTTTAGTTTTATTGGTGACCTATATTTAGTATATTATTTGTTTCCCATTATTATGAGCATAAGAACAACGTTGGACCCAGCACCGACTGAACCCAACGTTGGCCTAAGTGCGGTCGGAAATCCAATCTGTGAGACGAATTTCATTACATCTTTTATTTGTTTATACTGTAGTTGTCAGTTTCATATGCGAATCGCCTGTCAAAAACACAAATTCATGTCGCCATTCACGGCTAAATGTTAACATTAATTCATCGTGTATAATATACAAACTGTCGCAGACAAAATGCCATGGGCCTATACCGTATTGTTACTGTATCATTATGTAGCAAAATACGATTTAATACAATGAGTGCAGTTGCACAGATCTGTTTCACTGGGCAAGAAAATGAAAAGCCAAATGTTGCGCATGAATAATTGTTACCGTGTCCAATCTAGTGCACCGTACGTACACACATGTCTGACCTTTCACCTCATGCCAGCAGTTTCTCATGTCTGGGAATTCCCCTGCTATTTTTGGACCACAACTCGATCGTTTCGAAATCGCTCGTGATCATTTTTCGTGGCGCCATTTTGTGCTTTTGTTTGTGATTTTTTCCGACACCCATTTAGTACTTACTCTACGCTATCAAACGATAGGTTATCTGTGAACGGCGAGTAGGCCTATACAGTTTTACGGTAAGTACGCAAAGTGCAAGTTAGTTCAGGAATGTGCCTGGAATTATATAATGGAATTTAGGTTTTACTTAATAATAGTTTCACCCGGAAGTTCCAGAAACATTTTAACGAAGAATATAGCTTGCAGGATTCACGTTCGTTCATTATACCACAGTCAACCTGCTATTAAGGCCACCTTGAAAAAGAGGCCACCTGCACCTGTTTATAGTGGCCATCTGCACCTGTTTATAGTGGCCACCTGCACATGTTTATAGTGGCCACCCGTCTTTGGTGATTGCGCCCACTACCAAATGCCATGTGTTTACGGCACTGCAACCTTTGTAAAGTGGCCACCTGTTTAAAGTGACCAGTTCTTTCGGATACCGAGGGTGGCCATTATATATATACAGGTTTCATTGTACGGATATTCTTTTTTTTCCCACAAATTCGCAAACAAACTATACGACAGAATAAAAAACATGTCTTGTGACGTCGGATCGCAGCTGCGTAGCTACAGTCTCACTCATGTGTTTAACACGGAACGAAAAACGTGAGAAATATCAATGCAATTTACTGTCACTATAATGTAATCATAAACCGCAGTAGACTGCATGGGTGTAGCCTACTATTAGTGGATGCTTACTTACGAGCGGGAGTGATCATGATCTTTATTTTTGTCTCATTGAAGAACACAGCGTAACAATCACTCGCCACATCCAGTACATGTACTTGGCGCAAAAATCGGGCCTGTGACATCGAAATGACATCATGACTTTGTTGGCGCATTGAAACTGTTGATTATAATTATTCATAGACCTGTACAGCATTCAATGCAGTTTCTATTTGTACATATTTAAAATGTCACCATGATCATGTCATATTTTCGGTTGACTGAGCAGGGACCAGTGTTATGCAAGGGACTAGTTAAGTACATGTAAATTCAAACTAGTTATAAAACATTTCGCAGGAGACCCCGTACCAAGTTTTCCCCCACAAACAACACCAAATTTGTATACGGTTTGATTTAGTACTGAATTTTGTATTTCCTCACAAAAGTATAAAATGTTTCTTATTTACAACACAAATTGGTAACACTAACAGCATATATAAGATAATTACTGATGGACCCGGGGTTACAACCAAACCTTACGTTTGTAAACCTGTCTGTAAGTTATGATATTTCATTTTCCCCAGGCACATTTAAACAAAAAAGTGCGATGGCCGAATCTACAGCCAAATGTGAGATCAGCCAAAAACATATCTGGAATGCCCAATCTGCTTGCGCCGTTTCCAAGATCCGAAAATACTTGACTGTCTTAAGTTGTTAATGACGTCTTGAAGAAGTTTCAGAAGAGCGAGGAGGAATTCCAAGCCTCTCAATAATCCATATCTCACTCACGAAAGAGATTGAAGCTGATGGTGACCAAGGCATGCGATGATGTTTCCGCCAAGGAGAAGGAAGTAATTTATAAAATTCAAACCAAGGCTCGGCTTCTCAGAGACGAGATTAAGAAAATCGGTAAGGACAGAGATGAAGAGTATGAAAAAGTGTTCAATAGTAATCGTGACAAGATGGAGAGAGCCAAGACCATTGTGACCGCTGTGAGCGACCTGATGGAACGTGCTGACGACTTTGAGATGTTGGATCTTAGGCCCAAGGTGATGCACAACCTGGAATTTCAGGAGGATCTCCTGTTTGAACAAGTTGACCACAAGAAGTCATATATTGGGTTCAAGTGTCAAGATGTAGTCTCCGATACAGATCTGGGGAAAATACTTCTTGAGGAAAAGTGGCTGTTGAAGAATGAGTTTAAGGGGAAGAAAACTAAAGACGGCGAATTTGCACATGCCGTTGGCGCCTTAAAGAACGATGACATTGTCGTAACGAACAGAAACGCGGCAACAGTCTCTGTATTTACGTCTGACGGACACTTCAAGACTTCTTTTAACTCAGAAGGTGGCTTAAAAGCTCCACGCAACGTGGCAGTGACACGAGACAATTTGATATTGGTCACAGATGGAGATTTAGTTAAGGTGTTTAACACTGATCAGCAGTTGATTCGTCAGTTCAGACCGGCACAAGATGAATCTGGTGAACTGCGAAAAAGTAAACTTATTTGTATTGCTACGGATGAGCAAAATCGCGTAGCTGTGGGAGACATGGAAAGAAACGTTGTGTATGTGACAAACCTCGATGGGTCGTTGATTTCAATCATTCCCACTGACATATGGCCAACAGAGATTGCCTTCCAACACGACGACCATTTGGTTCTATCTCTTTACAATGCGAGCAGGCTACTCTGCCTAGATCTTTCGGGTCATAAGGTTTTCAGCATCAGCACTGAACCAAACGGTCAGCTCATGAGACCTAGCAGCGTGTGCTGCGACGAGGCGGGTGACATTTACGTGACAATTCATCATCCCAGTGTTGACATGGCCGGAAAGAGTGAACTGCATCATTACACTGCACAAGGAGTACATGTACAGTGCATAGCCCGGGGATTATTTTGGCCATTCGATTTGACGTTCTCTCCTCGTGGTGAGGTCGTGATGGCTGATCAAAACTCTGTGAAAAATTTCCATCGAGTGTGATGGTTGGAGGGACCGTTCATTCAAACTTCCTCCGCCTCAACTACTTCATTTAAGATTCAATGATAGGTTAAAAAGGGAGTTATCGAAAGAACCAACAACCACACTCATAAAAAAATGCCCGGCTCTGTGAAACGGCCAAAAATCAATTCCAAGTTAGCCTACTCGGACTGTGACATTGAGTTGTTAAAAAATTGCCGTTTTTTGTTACAGTAGAAAATACGTACATTTTTACGAGAAGTGCCCGTAAACGAATCAAGTTTACGGCCGAACCCGTAAAAATCCTTTCACAATGCATTGTGGGATTGCGCTTAACTGAAAAGATGCTAAATAAAAAAAATATATATATTATTTTGTTATATGGGTCTGTCCACAGTAATGGGGTATACATTTGAAAAATAAGTCAATAATTCCTTTCAGATGTCTTTTATAGTTTATCTCAGAATTAAAGAAATGTCCTTCTTTTGTTCCGAGGAGATAACTTTTGCCCAAAAAGGTAAGAAATTGCTGCAACAACATACATTTTTGAAAAGCTTGTGTACAAATTTTCCTATTACGTATGTAACGTGGACAGACCAGTTTGTGACATTTTTTCCCGTCTTTGTTACATGCGTAATAGAACAATTTGTGCACGGGTTTTTTACAAATGTATGTTGTAGGACTATTTTTCGTACTCCTTGGTGAAAGAGTTATTTCCTCAGTTTAGCTTGATAATTTAAAGATAAAATTAAGACATTTGAAGTGAACTGGGACTTAAGATCTTGAATGTTACAGAAATGTACCCCATTACTGTGGACAGACCCATATCCATTCATAGCTTATTTAGATATGTTGATATCAGGGTTGTAGTCGAGTCCATCACAAGTCCCGCACAAGCCTTCAAAAGTCCACCACAAGTCCCTGGGTCTTAATTCAAGTCACAAGCTATTCAAATGAACTCCAAGAAAGGCATTCTTTTGTGCATGTTCATCCTTTGCTTCTTGTTACTGGACTTGAGACGGACTTGTGCAGGACTTGTCACAGACTTGTGATTTTATCGGCTCTAGACTTGTGAAAGACTTGTGATGGACTCGACTACAACCCTGGTTGATATCTATCGTGTAGTGCTTAAAAACTAACTCATGGCAACTTTAGGAACTTGTTACAAAAACTATACAGCTTTATGTATTTGATTTATTAAGTACTTGGTTTCTTTACACAGTATTGAAATTGTAAACAAGAATCGACTATTTAATATCTGTGTTTCATTGATCTTAATATCAAGTACTTATAGAGAAGATTGTTTTGACAATTTATGTAAATGCTTCTATCGGGGTCAAAGTTCAAATGCTATTTTTAGGATGATTTACTGGTCACATTTGCTACAACTTGATACTGTTAGACAATCAATTTAACAAAATTATGCAAAAAGCGATGGCCTATAATAATGTACATTTGGTAGTGCATGAGATTATCCCATTCTGATGTGGTCATCAGTGAGATCATGGTGAAATGAGCAATGTATCGGCCAACTGTGTTTGAGACAAAATAAACAAACTGTCCGTGGAACTTTGCATAAGTTGATCATATTTAAAACGTTGGCCTATGCGGTTGCAAATCCAATTTGTGAGGCGAAATTCTATCTTGATCTGTTTACTCTCTAAATGCAAAAGAGTGGAAAACTCACTCTTCAAAAGAGTAAATTCCTTATAAAAGCACTTCAAAAGAGAAAATAACTCCACAAAAATTAAACCATATAAGAGACAGCTTGAAAGAGAATTGTTCCTTATATGGCTCTTTTTTGGAGTGATTTTCACTCGTTTGGTGAAAAAGAACCTGCGAAACGACTGTTAATAATACATGATGTCCAGCAGTTACTATTCCTGGCCAACTGCTGCCCAGGAAAATTGACCAGGTACCTTTATCGAGACTATAAGTCCAATGCGGACACATAGTCGGTAAAGTGCCTTGGGAGCGGCGCTGGTTCATGTACATGTACACCAGTACCACATCATGCATGTGGCATATTTTATGGCAGATGTTATTGATACAGTTGAAAGTTTGATTGGTGCTTAGTACCAATGCAATATTCCCATATCATAATAACGATATTAACGTTGTGTCTTATGACAAAAGAAAGCACGACAATGCATTATAATGACATCTTTTCTGAAACATCGCTGCTCCTATGCAAGGAGGAAGGTTCATGACCAATGCAGCTGAAATTTCTGAATGTAATTGTTCTGGAAATCTACGATACCAAAATGAACTTTGAACAGCAAATTGCTGTGTATAAATTACCAGTTGCGCCCCATATTAAATCAATCTTATTTACTCAACCCTTAACCTCGAACAACCGTGGAAATTCCAGAAGCTATTTTCAGATCAGGTGAGTTTCGAAAACAATCTTGACTTATTTTTTGATGCGCCATTTTGCCGTTTATCTCTTCAGACACCCATTGCGCCAAACGTATTCTAGTTGAAGGACGAGTGTATAGCTTTTACAGTAAGTAATCAGAGTAATTATAGTGCAGGAAAGTGATTGGAATGTTCGTGTGTCAATAGATAATGTTGAATTCCCGAAATCAATTCTTTTTAAAACTCATTTAAATTGACGCATGTGGCTTGCTGGGTGTTTACGTTTGTTCACATTACGTTCTTTCCATTTTCGGCTGAATTCCATATCCGGACACAAATAGGATTTGTACTACGATAGCATAATTATAAACCACGTGTAAACTTACAGGTTTGGTGACAAAAAGGCAAAATTAGCAGAAGATATGTCAAAATTTTACCAAATAAAACTTCTAATTCTCCTGATTTCCCCAACGGGTTTTGAGCATAAATCCACGCGGGGGAAATTCTTTCCTCAGACTTACATCTCTACACAAGAACATGTCATCGCGAAATGTTAGTAGTAAGTATTGGATAAAGCTTGGGACACAACCAAACATTATTTGTGTAAACCTATCTGTAAGAGTTTTATTCACATGTATTCTATTTCCCCCTCAGGCACATTCAAACAAAAAGTGCGATGGCCGAATCTACAGCCAAATGCGAGATCAGCCAGGAACATCTGGAATGCCCACTCTGCTTGCACCGTTTCCAAGATCCGAAAATACTTGACTGCCTCCATAATTTCTGTCGGAATTGCTTGTAAGACTTGGTCAGCAAGCATCAACCCGATGCTGATAAGATCATCTGCCCAGTCTGTAGGAAGACCACGGAGATTCCAGACTCGCGCCTTGAGAATATCAAGAACTGTTTCTTCCTGAACGCGCTTGTCGATGACGTCAACATACGGGAGAAGTTCCCTGGGGAAACCTCGGCTTCTAATCTGATTTGTGAAGAGTGTGAAGACGGTTTGGAGGCCGTCTCCCGATGCCTGGACTGCAATGCGAACATCTGCCAACAATGCCAGGTCGCTCACAAGCGCGCGAAAAACACCAAGAAACACCGAATTGTGTCAGATCTCAGTGCGCGCCATGACGTCACAGCTAAGGATCCATATTCCCCAAACTGCAGACAGCACCCTGACCAAAATCTCTCTCTTTACTGCCAGACTTGCAAGATACTGATCTGCTCAACATGTGGATTGATTGACCATCGTACAGCGGAACATACATTAAGCAGCATAGTAAATGCTATTGGATCTCATCGTAAAGTTGTTCATGACGTCTTGAAGAAGTTTCAGAAGAACGAGGAGGAATTCCAAGCCTCTCAAGAATCCATATCTCACTCACGAAAAAGATTGAAGCTGATGGTGACCAAGGCATGCGATGATGTTTCCGCCAAGGAGAAGGAAGTAATTTATAAAATTCAAACCAAGGCTCGGCTTCTCAGAGACGAGATTAAGAAAATCGGTAAGGACAGAGATGAAGAGTATGAAAAAGTGTTCAATAGTAATCGTGACAAGATGGAGAGAGCCAAGACCATTGTGACCGCTGTGAGCGACCTGATGGAACGTGCTGACGACTTTGAGATGTTGGATCTTAGGCCCAAGGTGATGCACAACCTGGAATTTAAGGAGGAACTCCTGTTTGAACAAGGTGACCACAAGAAATCATTTATTGGGTTCAAGTGTCAAGATGTAGTCTCCGATACAGATCTGGGGAAAATACTTCTTGAGGAAAAGTGGCTGTTGAAGAATGAGTTTAAGGGGAAGAAAACTAAAGACGGCGAATTTGCACATGCCGTTGGCGCCTTAAAGAACGATGACATTGTCGTAACGAACAGAAACGCGGCAACAGTCTCTGTATTTACGTCTGATGGACACTTCAAGACTTCTTTTAACTCAGAAGGTGGCTTAAAAGCTCCACGCAACGTGGCAGTGACACGAGACAATTTGATATTGGTCACAGATGGAGATTTAGTTAAGGTGTTTAACACTGATCAGCAGTTGATTCGTCAGTTCAGACCGGCACAAGATGAATCTGGTGAACTGCGAAAAAGTAAACTTATTTGTATTGCTACTGATGAGCAAAATCGCGTAGCTGTGGGAGACATGGAAAGAAACGTTGTGTATGTGACAAACCTCGATGGGTCGTTGATTTCAATCATTCCCACTGACATATGGCCAACAGAGATTGCCTTCCAACACGACGACCATTTGGTTCTATCTCTTTACAATGCGAGCAGGCTACTCTGCCTAGATCTTTCGGGTCATAAGGTTTTCAGCATCAGCACTGAACCAAACGGTCAGCTCATGAGACCTAGCAGCGTGTGATGAGGCGGGTGACATTTACGTGACAATTCATCATCCCAGTGTTGACATGGCCGGAAAGAGTGAACTGCATCATTACACTGCACAAGGAGTACATGTACAGTGCATAGCCCAGGGATGATTTTAGCCATTCGATTTGACGTTCTCCCCTCGTGGTGAGGTCGTGGTGGCTGATCAAAACTCTGTGAAAAATTTCCATCGAGTGTGATGGTTGGAGGGACCGTTCATTCAAACTCCCTCTGCCACAACTACTTCATTTAAGATTCAATGATAGGTTAAAAAAGGAGTTATCGAAAGAACCAACAACCACACTCATAAAAAATGCCCGGCACTGTGAAACGGCCAAAAATCAATTCCAAGTTAGCCTACTCGGACTGTGACATTGCACTGTTACATTGTGACATTTCACATTACATTTTTACGAGAAGTGCCCGTAAACGAATTTTTACGGCCTAACCCGTAAAAATCCTTTCACAATGCATTGTGGGATCGCGCTTAACTGAAAAGATGCTAAATAAAAATAAAAACATATTATTTTGTTGTATGGGTCTGTCCACAGTAATGGGGTATACATTTGAAAAATAAGTCAATAATTCCTTTCAGATGTCTTTTATAGTTTATCTCAGAATTAAAGAAATGTCCTTCTTTTGTTCTGAGGAGATAACTTTTGCCCAAAAAGGTAAGAAATTGCTGCCACAACATACATTTTTGAAAAGCTTGTGTAAAAATTTTCCTATTACGTATGTAACGTGGACATACCATTTTGTGACATTTTTTCCCGTCTTTGTTACATGCGTAATAGAAAAATTTGTGCACGGGGTTTTTACAAATGTATATTGCAGGACTATTTTTCGTACTCCTTGGTGAAAGAGTTATTTCCTCAGTTTAGCTTGATAATTTAAAGATAAAATTAAGACATTCGAAGTGAACTGGGACTTAAGATCTTGAATGTTACAGAAATGTACCCCATTACTGTGGACAGACCCATATCCATTCATAGCTTATTTAGATATGTTGATATCAGGGTTGTAGTCGAGTCCATCACAAGTCCCGCACAAGCCTTCAAAAGTCCACCACAAGTCCCTGGGTCTTAATTCAAGTCACAAGCTATTCAAATGAACTCCAAGAAAGGCATTCTTTTGTGCATGTTCATCCTTTGCTTCTTGTTACTGGACTTGAGACGGACTTGTGCAGGACTTGTCACAGACTTGTGTTTTTATCGGCTCTGGACTTATGACAGACTTGTGATGGACTCGACTACAACCCTGGTTGATATCTATCGTGTAGTGCTTAAAAACTAACTCATGGCAACTTTAGGAACTTGTTAAAAAACAATATAGCTTTATATGTTTGATTTATTAAGTACTTGGTTTCTTGACACAGTATTGAAATTGTAAACAAGAATCAACTATTTGATATCTGTGATCTTATCAAGTACCTACAGAGGAGATTGTTTTTTACAATTTATGTAATGCTTCTATCTGGGTCAAAGTTCAAATGCTATTTTTAGGGATGATTTAATGGTCACATTTGCTACAACTTGATACTGTTAGACAATCAATTTAACAAAATTATGCAAAAGGCGATGGGCCTAATAATGTACATTTGGTGGCAGTGCATGAGATTATCCCATCCTGATGTGGTCATCAGTGATGATCATGGTGAAATGAGCAATGTATCGGCCAACTGTGTTGAGACGAAATAAACAAACTGTACGTTCATCAAAATAGAATTTAGCCCAACTTTGATCATACAAATTTGGGGAAATGTAAATATATGGCATATACATGTGTATTGTGTACTAACGTGTTTTTAGTTTTATTGGTGCCTTCCATTTAGTCTATTATTTGTTTCCCATTATTATGAGCATAAAAACAACCTTCCCTTTGGACCCAGCACCGACTGAACCAAACGTTGGCCTAAATGCGGTTGGAAATCCAATTTGTGAGGCGAATTTCATTACATCTTTATCTGTTTATAGTTGTCAGTTTCAAGTGTGAATCGCCTGTCAAAAACAAAAATTCATGTCGCGATTTACGGGTAAATTTTAACAGTCATTCATCGTGTATAATATACAAACTGTCGTATAAAATGCCATTGGGCTTTTTGTACCGCCTCTGTGTAGCAAGTATGGGTGCAGTTGCACATAATGATCTGCGTCACAACAGGACAAAAAAAAAATGAAAAGCAAAATGCTACGCATGAATAGCCTTTAACATTGCATGAATAGCTGCTACCAGTACACCGTACACACAGTATATTTGGCCTTTCACATCAAGCCAGAAGTTCCTTATGTCTGGAAATTCCAGCAGCTATTTTAGGCCCACAAAAGGCTTGTTTCGCACAGTTTCGCTTTTATTTGCGACTTCTTTCGACTGCCGACGCACTCACATATTTAGTACTTATACGCTATCAAACGACAGATTATATAGGATTATACAGGTGAACAGCGAGTATAATTTTACGGTAAGCAATCAAAGTGCAAATTAGTTCAGGAAATTGGACGGGAATGTCCATGTACGTTTCGGTCCGGAAGCTTCTCCCCCCGCAGGCACTACGTTTAAACAAAAAGTGCGATGGCCGAATCTACAGCCAAATGCGAGATCGGCCCGGAACATCTGGAATGCCCAATCTGCTTGCGCTGTTTCCACGATCCGAAAATACTTGACTGTCTTCACAGTTTCTGTCGGAATTGCTTGGAAGACTTGGTCAGCAAGCACCAACCTGATGCTGATAAGATCATCTGCCCAGTCTGTAGGAAGACCACGGAGATTCCAGACTCGCGCCTTGGGAATATAAAGAACTGTTTCTTCCTGAGCTCGCTTGTCGATGACGTCAACAAACGGGAGAAGTTCCCTATGGAAGCCTCGGCTTCTAATCTGATTTGTGAAGAATGTGAAGATGATTTGGAGGCCGTCGCCCGATGCCTAGACTGCAATGCGAACATCTGCCAACAGTGTGAGGCTGCTCACAAGCGCATGAAACACACCAAGAAACACCGAATTGTGTCAGATCTCAGTCCGCGCCAGGACGTCACAGCTCCAGATCCCCATTCCCCAAAATGTACACAGCACCCTGACCACGATCTCTCATTTTACTGCGAGACTTGCAAGATACTGATCTGCTCAATGTGTGTAGCGCTTGACCATCGTACACCAGCCGAACACACATTAAGCGGCATTGCCGATGCTATTGGATCTCATCGTAAAGATGTTGATGAGGTCTTAAAGAAGTTTCAGAAGAGCGAGGAGGAATTCCAAGCCTCGCAAGAATCCTTATCCCACTCACGGAAGAGATTGAAGCTGATGGTGACCAAGGCATGCGATGACGTTTCTGCTAAGGAGAAAGAGGAAATTGCCAAAATTCAAACCAAGGCTCGGCTTCTTAGAGACGAGATCACCAAAATCGGTAAGGACAGAGATGAAGAGTATGAAAAAGTGTTCAACAGTAATCGTGACAAGATGGAGAGAGCCAAGACCATTGTGACCGCTGTGAGCGACCTGATGGAACGTGCTGACGACTTTGAGATGTTGGATCTTAGGCCCAAGGTAATGCACAACCTGGAATTTCAGAAGGAACTCCTGTTTAAACAAGGTGACCACAAGAAATCATTTATTGGGTTCAAGTGTCAAGATGTAGTCTCCGATACAGACCTGGGGGAAATACTTCATGAGGAAAAGTGGCTGTTGAAGAATGAGTTCAAGGGCGACGGAACAAAAGACAAGTTATTTGGAGCACATAGCATTGGCACCTTAAAAAACGGTGACATTGTCATAACGAACAGAGACGCGGCAACAGTCTCTGTATTTACGTCTAATGGACACTTCAAGACTTCCTTTAATCCAGAAGGTGGCTTACAGGCTCCAGACAGCGTGGCAGTGACACGAGACAATTTGATATTGGTCACGGATGGCGATTTGGTTAAAGTGTTTAACACTGATCAGCAGTTGATTCGTCAGTTCAGACCGGCACAAAATGAATCTGGGGAACTGCGAAAAAGTACACTTATTTGTATTGCTACGGATGAGCAAAATCGCGTAGCTGTGGCAGACGAGGAAAGAAACGTTGTGTATGTGACAAACCTTGATGGGTCGTTGATTTCAATCATTCCCACTGCCATATGCCCAGCACGCATTGCCTTCCAACACGATGACCATTTGATTATATCTCTTTTCGGTGCGAAGATGTTACTCTGCCTAGATCTTTCGGGTCGCGAGGTTTTCAGCATCAGCACTGAACCAAACGGTCAGCTCATGAGACCTAGCAGCGTGTGCTGCGACGAGGCGGGTGATTTTTACGTGACAGTTCATCCCAGTGTTGACATCGCCAGAAAGAGTGAACTGCATCATTACACTGCACAAGGAGTACATGTACAGTGCATGGCTCGGGAATTATTTTGGCCCTTCGACTTGACGTTCTCTCCTCGTGGTGATCTCGTGGTGGCTGATCAAAACTCTGTGAAAGTTTTTCATCGAGTGTGATGGTTGGAGCGATCGCTCTTTCGACGATAGGTTAAAAAAAGAGTTATCGAAAGAACCAACAACCACACTCTTTAAAAAATGCCCGACACTGTGTAACGGCAAAAACAAAATCAAATTCCCAGTTAGCTATACGGACTGTGACATTGCACTGTATAAAAATTACCGTATTTTTCACGGAACATTTTTACGGAAAGTGCCCGTAAGTGAATTTTTACAGACGGAACCTGTAAAAATTATTTCACAATGCATTGTGGGATTGCGCTTAACTGAAAATATTTCCCGTGTAAATATGGTGTTTTCTTCAGTTCTTCTGCTTTTTGTAATTTGGTTTTTTGGCTTGGAAAAATGTAAAATTGACAGTTGTTTGGTACAAGTTAACTTAAGTATAGACTGCCGAAGTGAATACGTCATCTTTTGTTAGTTGCCTATTGGCAATTGCTCTGCACTAAAAATCACTGAACCGTGTCTCAGTGCTTTTTCCGACGGCCATGATGTTTAGAGCCAATAACCATGTCAATTAACCACGTCACACTTCGGCTGTCTATACGATGTATGCCTACATGGAGCATAAATATAAGTCGCTACAGGTATTTTGTAGTTGAATTAGTGTTAACTAATATACCTTACATGAATACGAAGTTAAAAGTACTGGAATAAGCAATTAGTGAAAGCGAAAGTACGGGAAAGCACCGTCAAAATACGGGATTTCCTGTTTAACAATTTACGGGACAACCGAGCTACGGCAAAAAGGTCGCAACGGGCTGCAGAGCTTTCAGCCATAACATTTACGGGCAAAAAATTGTTTACAGTGTGGGTACTAAACAGCGGTATAGTCACGTACGGGAGTATATCTGCACGGGGACCTACACACTGAAAACTTTATTTAGTCAATCACAGTGGAAAATTAGTCAAACAAGGGCAAAATGATTAGTCATGTATACAATGTGTCAGTTGACAACTTTTGGTTGGTGCATGACAAATCTTTGTTGACAACTTTTGGTTGGTGCATGACAAATCTTTGTTGGTGCATGACGAATTACAACGTTTTCATTACGAGATTGGAAATCTGCAGAACAAATTAATATTAGCGGAAGACTAATCTGAACGACTGACAAATGTGATGATCGTCTTTTGACTAATTTGTATTGTCACGTAAAACAACAACTGACGATTTATTTTGCAATGACTAAATTGCATGACTAAGGCCCGCTTCAAACGTCGCGCTTATGCTGTGTCGAATTAAATTTAACTTGATTTTTTTAATTCGACACGGCACAAGCACGACGTTTGAAGCCATTTGGCTCGGCAAAATGAGTTCGACGCGGCAGAAGATTTTAGCTCGACAGGGTCTGCCGTGCTAACTCAATTTAGTGCGGCACAAGCACGGCTTGGCTTCAAACGTCGTGCTTCTGCCATGTCGAATTTAATTCCAGTTCGAAGTTGGTCCGCAATTTTGTTCCGACTAGGAATGCGCATGCTCGCAGCGCGTATGTGAGTAAAGAAATAACCAACAAACAAGTGCATCAAAATAATAAAATGGCGACGTACAATGGACAGAATGGAAAACGCACGTGCACAACGTCCATGACGTGCACAATACTCATCCGCCATGTTGGATGTATTAAGCTCGACTGGGAGTTTGCAATTAAGTTCGACGTTTGAAGCCACTGCCGTGCTAACATCGTTCCAACGTCGTGCCAAGTTGAATTTAATTCGACATGGCAGAAGCGCGACGTTTGAAGCGGGCCTAACTTTTTATTGCATTACATGAGTTTTGGCGGGATTATTCTTTCCATGAAATCAGTCGTGGGAAAATAAATCTTCAGTTGTTGTCAAATCTGAGCTTCCGGGCACAACACGACTAAAACCCCTATTCCTATAACACGGGCGAGATTTTTTTTTTGTATATAAATTTGTCTGTCCAATCTTAAGTATACAACCGACCCGAAAATGATTCGGGTAACTAAGGCCCGCTTCAAACGTCGCGCTTATGCCATGTCGAATTAAATTTAACTTGATTTTTTTAATTCGACACGGCACAAGCACGACGTTTGAAGCCATTTGGCTCGGCAAAATGAGTTCGACACGGCAGAAGATTTTAGCTCGACAGGGTCTGCCGTGCTAACTCAATTTTGTGCGGCACAAGCACGGCTTGGCTTCAAACGTCGTGCTTCTGCCATGTCGAATTTAATTCCAGTTCGAAGTTGGTCCGCAATTTTGTTCCGACTAGGAACGCGCATGCTCGCAGCGCGTATGTGAGTAAAGAAATAACCAACAAACAAGTGCATCAAAATAATAAAATGGCGACGTACAATGGACATAATGGAAAACGCACGTGCACAACGTCCATGACGTGCACAATACTCATCCGCCATGTTGGATGTATTTAAGCTCGACTGGGAGTTTGCAATTAAGTTCGACGTTTGAAGCCACTGCTGTGCTAACGTCGTACCAACGTCGTGCCAAATTGAATTTATTTCGACACGGCATAAGCGCGACGTTTGAAGCGGGCCTGAGGCCCGCTTCAAACGTCGCGCTTCTGCCATGTCGAATTAAATTTAACTTGATTTATTTAAATTCGACACGGCACAAGCACGACGTTTGAAGCCATTTGGCTCAAAATGAGTTCGACACGGCAGAGGGTTTTAGGTCGACAGGGTCTGCCGTGCTAACTCAATTTAGTGCGGCACAAGCACGGCTTGGCTTCAAACGTCGTGCTTCTGCCATGTCGAATTTAATTCCAGTTCGAAGTTGGTCCGCAATTTTGTTCCGACTAGGAATGGGCATGCTCGCAGCGCGTATGTGAGTAAAGAAATAACCAACAAACAAGTCCATCAAAATAATAAAATGGCGACGTACAATAGACAGAATGGAAAACGCACGTGTACAACGTCCATGACGTGCACAATACTCATCCGCCATATTGGATGTATTTAAGCTCGACTGGGAGTTTGCAATTAAGTTCGACGTTTGAAGCCACTGCCGTGCTTACACCGTACCAACGTCGTGCCAAGTTGAATTTAATTTGACACAGCATAAGCGCGACGTTTGAAGCGGGCCTAAAGTGTTTTTTTTACAATAAATAATATATTATTATTATTATTATTTATTATTATTATTTATTTCTGGTATTCATACCAAGGATTCCTCATATAGTGCTCATTGCACTGTCACTCGCAAGCGTGAAGAATTAGAATTAGAAATGGCCAGAGACACCGGGGAATCCATCCCCTTCTCTTCACGAAGAAATGCTCTGGGACCTTTAAAGTGCGTTACCTTACCTAACACACCGGACCAACGGCTTTACATCCCTTTCGAAGGATGGAGAAAGTGTGATTAAGTGCCTTTCTCCAGAGCACAAGTGCCACAGTGTCGCGGCCCGGCATCGAACCCACATTCTAGTTCGACGCACTAGACCGCTCGGCCATAACACCCCATATGCATAATTATCTCTAAAAACGATAACAATTTATTAGAATTTCGTGACCTGAATAAATTTCTCTGCTAGCATATTCTTCACCCAATTTGGAATGGATGACCCAAGTGTGGGTTCATGTGAAAATGAATGCTTTGAACTTGGGCACTCTAAAAAAAAAAAAAGTCTGCAAGCTCTACTTTTGGTAGATGGCGTTTCGCCTGTCGCTAGCGAGGTCTGTATGTACATGTATGGTCGCCAATGATCGCCGAGTCACGGCGTTTGTTTTGAGCATGTTCAAAACAAACGCCATTGCAAGGTTCTGCGATCTGACCTAGAACGCGGTGGGGTCACGAAGGTCGTGAGACAAGCGTCGTAACATCTCCATGAACGTAGTACACGCGCAGTATACGCGTGGAAAAGGCGCTGCAAAATGGTAACATTTGCAACAGCGACTTCATGGCGTTCTCACCACGACCATCGCGTGTCTGACACGACCCTACTACGCATTCGGAGTCCTTATTATGGCGTTGTCAGGGCGATATTACCATGATTTAAACCACTGTTGCGCGATTGCACCACGTCATCATGGGGCTCCCAGTGGTCCTATGGCGTTCTTATGGAGTTTCAATGCGTAAATGGAGTTCTTAATACGACCATGGCGTAGTTTACCAAGCTTGCACTACACTCCTATGGCGACCATGCTTTTAAGGTGCAACCTGCTGTAGGAGAACACATTGATTATCTGGACATTTACAAGAACGTGTTAGAAACGCCCCGAGGTCGCCGTGCAGTAGCGATACACGTAGAAGACGCGTGGTAAGAACCCCGTGAGCGTGGTGAGAGCGCCGCGGGATCGCCGGTAATCGCCGTTGCCAAGCCCATAGATCTCAATAGAAACGCCATAATAGCGCGGAGAGGTCGTGGCGACCGCGTCGTGAGAACGCGGTATGATCGCACAGGTCGCGGTATGAGCGCAGCTTTTTTAAAGTTTGTATTCTTTTGGAAGTTTTTCTCGCATTGTGTTCACGTTTGCCGGCGACCTTGTATTTACATTTTCTGGTCGCCGTAATGGCCCGGTCGCGCATTTTTTTTTTACACCACTGCGAGGGGAATTTGGCAGAAAACGCATCATTTCACTGCTGGTGAAGAGACTAACGTTCCCCGTATGTATACATGTGCTATACAATGCGCTGTACATTGTGCATGTAGATTATGTGCGTACGTACGTCGTACGTACTGTACATGTATTATAATAAGATAAATTTCATGATTGATTAGAAAGGGAAAAAAAGA
The DNA here is from genome assembly GCA_037783545.1 of Henricia sp. BOLD:AAB3569. Classification (NCBI taxonomy): domain Eukaryota; kingdom Metazoa; phylum Echinodermata; class Asteroidea; order Spinulosida; family Echinasteridae; genus Henricia; species Henricia sp. BOLD:AAB3569. The sequence continues at coordinate 325,028 of JBBELK010000263.1, read as the reverse complement.
AGAACTGCATACATATTAAAATATCAGCCAGAGGATCAGTGCATGTTTTTTATGTTAAATGAATGGTGAAATATTTTTGTAAACAAAAAAAAAACCATCGATCGACAACAGTCCATAAATGTATAGCGTGTTGCTGACGCGCTTATATCGCGTATACTGGGCGCATACAAAGCGCATACAGACCGTATACAGAGCGCACGTCAAAAACCCCAACGAATGCATCACGTGTTGCTAGCGTGTGGGACGAATGGCCAGCGCATGCACCGCGCGCTCAACGCACAGCCCGCGAACGGCAGCGGTCACGTGACTGTGCCTATAAAAAGCGTCGGCTCGTAGATCGTATTTCATCTTCTGAGGTGGTTCTTCTAGACACGATCAGTAGGAACCTCTGTCATCACCCATGAGGGTCGAGGAGAAGTGATAAGGAGGTGGTGCGGGACCCGCTTATTTACTATATGACTACACGCTACGTACACGCTACGTACACGCCAGGTATACGCTAGGAACACGCAAGAATAACGTTGGGTGCGTTAGAGACCCGTTCAGCACTCATATTCGCCGCATGTTCGCTGGGCATGCGTTTGAAGCACGCTAGGTGTGCACTAGGCGTTCGCTAGACCAGGGGCCAATTTCATGGCGTTGCTTAGCACGAACATTTGCTAAGCACAGGATTTATTTGCTTTATAAAATGGATTACAAGCCAAAATTACACAACAACTTGTGTTCTTCGCAAGAGTAGAAGAATACCTTTCAATACACATCACTTACGATTTTGGCTGGCAATCCACTTTTACAAAATAAAGCAAACAAATCATGTGCTAAGCAAATTTTTGTGCTAAGCAACGCCATGAAATTGGCCCCTGCTCAGCCGCCGAACTTACAACGAATACACAGCGTGCGCTCCGCGTATGTCTGGCGTTGGTCTAGCGCGCTCTGCGCGTGTCTGGCGTCCTTTTGACGTGTATATTCATGCGTCGAGCTTCGCGCACATTTTTGTGCATGCACACAAAATCTCGACGCACACAGCGAATGACGTCGAATGCATAACGTTGGTCCAACGCGCTCGACGAACACCTAGCGAACGACAACGCACTGGCCAAAATTGCAAATATTCAATGCGCGGGCCGTGCGTCCCCCGTGCGTCGTCTATGTGTGACCGGGCCATAAGGTCGCGGATGGTCGCCGTCCAGTCTGACGGGGGTATTACATTATGTAGCGATCTAGCATCCTTGACAATAATTTTTGGATGGTCGTTGTGAAAAAAAACAAATTAAAAATGTCACGTAATTAGCTAGAAATGTTTAAAATTAACGAAAGAGACAAAACTGGGTTTTAGCATTCAATTTAGACATGGACTGCTGTATCTACGAAGCTGAGATATATGCAGGCCAGTTTATGAACATTATTCTTTAGTTATGCCGTTGTTCTAGAATTTCGTAAAAAGAAAATTATCTAGAAAATGGTAGGCCTTTAAAGGCACAGGCTAGTCAGCAATGCGCGCCCGCCAAATGTGTGCCACGCAATACGCAGCTCCATAGCAAAGGCATGGAGCTGCGTGTTTCGAGCACGAATTTGGCGGGCGCGCATTGCTGACGAGCCTGTGCCTTTAAAGGGACACATCGGCTTACTGTTTACATAATGTAGCGATCTAGCATCCTTGACAATAATTTCTGGATGGTCGTTGTGAATTTTCTTCTTCAAAATGTCACGTAATTAACTAGAAATGTTTAAAATGAACAAAAGAGACAAATGTTGGGCTGTATACGCTTTACCAGCCATCGCGATGTATTATGTATCATGCGTTTGTAAATAAAGATAAACAAAAAATCGATAGGGGTCGACAGTCGACACGTGTTTAACCTCGTTTCCTTGTTTTTCCCGACTCATCACACCTCGCATGATCCCTCAGGTCAGTGCCGACTCGTGGAAACGACTCGAACGCAACTTTTTGGTATCTTTAGCGCCCCCAATAGGCCTATGTGTTTTTTTTCTTCGGATATTATTTATTGCCGTGAAAATCCGAGAGATTCTCTTGTCCATATCAACACCCAGAAACCCTTCTTATGAAATCTGTTGGCAGATTTGTGTACAAATTGGAAAATACGGTATTAACCCCTTTCGAACACGTGCGAATATGCCATTTTGGGACTCAAAAAATGCTGAGTCATTGTGGAAGCAATGTGCGTGCGCGTTGCGTCTCTCTGGTTAGCGTAACGCGCCTCAGCATAGCGCACGCACATTGCTTCCACGACAACGCGGCAGTTTTACTCCCAAAATGACGTCATTGGCACGAGCTCAATAGACTAATCCGACGAAAGAAAACTGCGGTGTATCTCCAAGGTATTTACATGACGTCACAATATAAATACACCGCAGTAACAATGGAATAATCACAAGAGAGCAGGCTCGGATTACACTATACATAGTGTTTGTCGGACATTTTCCAACAAGAGAAACCAACCGCGAATGACAAAAGCAACTCGCACTGGTTTCTACGGCTGAAAATAAAACTAACTCCAAGACCACGTGATTTATCCTAACCAGAATCTGGTTCCGATAAATCACGTGACCTTGATATTTTGAAAAATGCGAACAAAATTTTGTGGTTTTTTTTCAGGTTCTCTTCGGTCTATTTCGGAAAGGCTTTCATAATCATGCTGAACAGGCCTATACATGTAGATGGGGTAATTTCTTAGGGGAGGTGGAACATACACTGATGACATAAACAGTTAGCCTAACTGAGCACAAAAACAACAACGTGGTTGACTTTGCTCATCTACTAAGTCTTTTATTCAGGGAACTTTTTAATCACACTGGCACTGCATCTAACAGGTGAAAATTATGTTTCAAACTAACGACTTTTGGCAATACATTTTTTTTTAAAGTATGGTTCAAAAAGAAATGCAAATGCATAGGTCCGACCAAGCAATCACAACATAGCTATGCAGACAGTGCATTAGCATATCGTTCAAAACAGACGCACTTAGTCTTGTAGCCACCTCCCTCCGCGGATGTCCTATTGTTCCTCTTTTGTGTGGACTTGGTTTATTGGCGACTGTTCTCATTTGTTTTGTACACGATTCCAAATCGCGGACGTCCTTGGCAATCGCGGACCTATTGTTCCTATTAAACGTCCCCAATTTCAAATTGAATACAGAAACCCGCACACGTGTTTGTACAGCCGTACGTACGGTTGCGTGCGTGTAAAAGTATGGAGCAACCCCGAGTGAATTTCGATTTCAAAGTTGTGTGATTTTCTGTTCAAAGGTAAGAAAGCGCGTATTTTATGAATACATATATATATACGAAATCCCTGTATTACTGGCCCTTTACTCAGTATGTGCCAAGATCAAGAAGGCTGATCAAAGATGTAACACTTACTAAACAAAAGAGAAACAACTATTTTGGCAACTGACTATATTTTGCAAATTAGCCAACATGGAGCAGTGACATTTAACGCCATTTATTTGAAGCATTGTACATTTTATATGGCTGGCCTGAATTGAACTACCCTCAGAGAGCGAGGGTCAAGTACTACAGTCCACTGTGGAGTAACTGTATCCTCCAATACACTCCAGCTGGAGGATTTTGAACAACCCTCGAACAATCCTCGGAGAGCAAGGGTTAAGGTACTACTCATGGGCGGATCCAGGGAGGTGAGGCGTGCGGGGAGGGGGGGAGGGGGGGGGGGGGGGGGGGGGGGCTTGGGGGGCGCACGCACCACCTTACTCACCGTAGTAGAGAGCAAGGGTTAAGGTACTACAGTCCAATGCGGAGTAACTGCATCCTCCAATACACTCCAGCTTGAGGATTTTGGAGTGTGTGGTTGGCCTGAATTGAACAACCCTTTAGGGAGCAAGGGTTAAGGTACTACAGTCCACTGTGGACTAACTGCATCCTCCAATACACTCCAGCAGCTGGAGGATTTTAGAGTGTGTGGCCGGCCTGCATTGAACTACATTGTACCCTCAGAGAGCAAGGGTTAAGGTACTGCAGTCCACTGTGGAGTAACTCCATCCTTCAATACCCATAGTCAATCCTTACCAACCACCTTTATTCGGTAGTCTCTTGGTGAAATATTTAGTGCAATACTTTACTGGTGGGATCAATCGAGGAAAAATGTATTGAAATCGTAGTAACACCTAGCAAGACCCTACTAAAGCCCTAGTGAACCCCTAGGGGACCCAGTGCCACTTTGCACAATCCTATGGAATCCAGGACAATGCTGTTGCTTTTGGGAGCATTGACCTTCAGACTTCCCGGCTCCCTTCCGAGCTTTCCTTGGTAGGATTAAGAGATCAGAAATTCCTCCTGGTTTGGAGCCAAAACTTTGGTCGACTGTAGCATAGGAACACCAGGATGCACCAGGGCCAACCAGGACACAAAACTGGGAATATGTGACAGGGCCTTTAATCTGCTGACACCTGGATTATTTTTGGCAAAAAATACTAATTTTATAAAAAGGCAAATGTGATTGGCCGAAAGTTAAGACCAGGTCCAGCACCACAAATACTGACTATTGAGAGTCATTTCTCCATTGAAAAGCTCATACCCCCGGTACTTTACAATGCTTTGAGGCGGCCGCCACAGAGTGATATTTGCTACACTGACAGGCCGTCCACAGCCGTCCGTCAAGTTCAAGTTCAAAACATGATGTGTACAAATGAAAGGTGAAAAATTGACGTGTTTACACATCAACCGTGGAAGACGGCAGCAAAGCTGAAATGTTTAACTTGTCAAGCGCCCCTGTGACTATACATGTACATTTGTACATTGCCAGAACGTGTTTACACGTCCTCCGGCGTTAAGTGGTTAAACAGGGGAACCTCCCGGCTGTGTGGTCACAACCGTAGTGGGGTTGACGACGGTTGTTACTATCTTTGTGACCGAGGGAGTTTGGTCGGCTTGTGTGGTTTGAGTGGGATTTAGAATCAATGTTGCGGGGACAGGACCAGCGACTGGAACAACCGGGACTGCCTGAGTGACTTTCATGCTTGATTGGGGGTTCGGCTGAGCTACAGGAGTGATTTGGACCTGTTGAATTGGGGTTGTTGGCGTAAGTTGGACTTGACTGGCCTGAGACAAAGAGACTGGACTTGCAAGAACTTGTTGGGGCTGAGCGACAAATTGGGCTGGCTCTTTTTGGGGTTGAATGGCGAAATTTGTAAAGGTCGGGTTAGTAGCGACAGATGGAGTTTCAACGACCGTTGTGGTAGCTTGGGTGGGGCATTTTATTTCTTGGGGTTGGGTGGAAGCGTTTAAGGTGGCGCGGAATACCTGCGCAAAGAGACTGTTGGGTGCAGCCTGGCAAATCTGCTCCATGAATTTCTTCTTTTCTTCCGGAGAAGGCTTGTGAATCTTTCCGCGAAGGGGCGCAGTGGCATACGGATCCTTTTTCTTGAAGAGATCGCAGATCTTAATGGGTTTAAAGTTCTCCGGGTCCGAGCCCGGGTTTGGTACGTGAATGTCTGCCATTGCGGTTTCCTTCGAGTCCATCTCATGGATTAGGCATTCGATGCGGAATAGCAAAGCAATCACATGGTTGCAACACTGGTATAGATTGGCCGTGCACGTGCAGCACGACACGATGACGTCATTTTCGGATGTCGTTAAGATCTTAACAATATTCGCTGGCCTCGAATTGTCAAAACCATCGCCCGTTTGGTTAAGAGCTGCGACAGTTCCTTTCACAAATATATAATCCGCAACTGTGTGAACCTTCATGTTACGAATGCAGGCAGATTCGACGTACTGATAAGCTTTTTTGGTCTTGTATTCGCTGAGGTAGTACGTATCGAAGGCTTCTTTTGTTAGGATGTAGTGGAAGATTTTTCCCGTGTCGAGGCTCGGGAGTCCGGAGACGTCGATATTCCACTCGTTAGCAGAGTCAGGATCAACTAGACCATACTCTTCTAAGGTGGTTGCGTAGTCCCCTTTTGTTTCGTCTTTTTCAAACTTGAATTTCTTCGGTTCGCTAGATCCAGCGTCGTTCTTGCGCTTCTGGGCAAGGGTGGCACGTTCTGCCAATTCTGCTCGCTGACCTGTTGTACAAGATGATTATTTTTTACTAATAAAGAAAACTTTATTTAACAGCAAGCCAATAGCTACATGTACCGGTATGACAGGTCAGATAAAAAAATAATTACATGCTCTTCTAGTTTAATTTCCTTTTGGCAAGATTTGTCGATTTGGCAAGATAATTTACGGTATGTTGCCAAGTACACTTCCTAAAATCAGAAAGTTGACTTGCCGAGATAATTATTCAAGCCAACTTATAAATTATGATCTCACCAAATAAATTATCTCACCAAGTCGACAATTCATATTACAAGTCAACTTGGTGAGTGAAACTATCACCGTATCTAAACAATTGGGATGGCACTCAATGAGCGGCATAAACCTCCTCAGTGTAAATATATGTACTGTATGCGACCGGTACATGTACATGTACTGCCTCTGCCCGTAAAAGTGGATTCACAATTAACATTTTTCATGAGTTACGTGCCTAAATTTTGACACGTCACCTCACGAAAATGCAATGCCAAGAGAATTTAAAGCAAACCAATGCATGAAAACCACAGAATCAAGTTGGCTGTCGACCACTTTTGTGATTCTGTGATTTTTAGAGCGTTGGTTCACATCAAATTCTCTCCGCGGCGCCTTTTTGAAAAGCGTTGCTCGTCAAAATTAAGGCAGAGCCATTCGAAAATTAGGTGTAAAGTCGTCAAACATTATCTACCAGCCAATGGAGTCATTATCATTCACTTACATGTACCACACACATCCATCGTACATATGCATTTGTTTTGAGCAGCGCCCTCACGTGGTGAACATTAGGTTGGCAGGCCTCGAAATTTAGACTTTTTAGGGCAGAGCCACCTTTGGCCTCAATTTTCTGTTATTTTGGGGCACCGAGGCCAGTGCGGAGGGCACTGAGGCCACTTTGCCAGGACCAATTAGGGCATTGAGGCCAGTCGAAGACCGATAATAATTCATAGCCGTGCGCTGTAAGTACGTTGAACTCAAATTTGCACGACGGCAAACATGCCTAACATTATTTTTCCGGCCTGCCGGGTCTCCTGGTTACAGCGGGAGAAGAATCACTGCTGGCCATAAACTTACACAGTCGCTGTCCGTTGGTATCGCGGACTTGTACATAACTTGACAAAGCAGCACTGAAGCAACACCACTGAGCAACGTTGATTGCACTGCGCGAGTCTAATAATAAAACATGTGTGACCTTTGGTTACCAGCGCACTGTGCATAAAGTATTCAATGACCCGTACAGAGAACCAGGATTCAGCTCACACTAAATCCAACTAGTGTGGCTCCACTCGGGTTTGCTCGGAAAACACCGGATTTTCATGTAATGCGTGTGTGCGTACGTACGGTCATCCGCGAGTAAAACTGACTGGCTACAGTGGTTGATGTTTAGTGTTATGAACTCGGGATGTCGATCGAACAATGTACGTTAGCATGTGGGTACAAGCGTGTAGTACACTGTACGAACTTGCGGACAAAAGAGGTCCGCATAAACCAGGTAGCACCGTAACTGTGTGGCCTTGCACAGGTTCGCAGACGAGTTGTCTTAGCATTTGAAAAAGGATAAGGGGAGGGGGAGGGGTTTTAAAAAAAAAAAGTATAAGGTGTGTAACGATGCCATTAAACGAATTGTAAAGTTAGGGCGAAATCCTGCGTTTCGTTTTTGAGAAGAAAAAAAATTTCGGCCAAATTGTCTACAGTGCACGAGTTAGTACAAAAAGAAGTCCGCATATTGTATGTGGTAACGGTCTGTGTGGGTGTACGCACCTTGCGTACGTGGTGTGGACTCGAAACCCATTCAAGTTTACAATTTGCGGGGAAAAGTGACGGATTGTGGACTTGCACTCGTTCGCTCAAGTCCACAGTCATATTGTCCAAACTTGGGAAAAGGGGTTAGGGTGGGGGTGGAGGGTTAAAAAAAAAGGTTAGGGTTCAGGAGTAAAGTTAGGAAACATGGATTAGGAAAAAATTGGGGTGGATGAGGGAAGAATTTGAAGAAAACAACGATTTTCCGACCAATTCTCTTAAAGGCACAGGCTCGTCAGCAATGCGCGCCCGCCAAATGTGTGCCACGCAACACGCAGCTCCATAGCAAAGGCATGGAGCTGCGTGTTTCGAGCACGAATTTGGCGGGCGCGCATTGCTGACGAGCCTGTGCCTTTAAGTGCATGAATACAAAAAACGTCCATAGTGCATACGTAATGCGCGCCTGCGTGTGTTTGAGTGTGTTCTCCGCGGCAAGCCAAGTCGGTTCGAAATTATTTCGACAAATAGCTGAATAGCGCAGCGTGTTACTTGCCATGCTTGCATGTGACATAAGTACGGTAAGACTAAGAGGGCACTGCGGCCAAGTTGATAAAGGCATTGGAGCCACACTGGCCTAAACAACTGCGTATAAGAGGGGCTTCGAGGCCAGTTTGTTCGGGCACGGCAGCCACTGGCCGTCATGGCCGCCGTGTGAGGGCAGTGTTCAGCATGCCTGGACAAGACAGAGACCACGTCCGTGTTTACAGACGAACAAAAGATAATTGTACTGCTAGTGACGTCATACAATGAGATGACCACAAGAGGGCGGGCTATCTGGACCATGACTGCTCATCTCTAAACACGTGGTAAATGTCGCTGTTGTCCCGAGTGTGCTCAAAAATGTCAAGGAAAATTACGTTGGACTAGTTTTTTTCTGTTTAGAAGAATCATCGGGGAAAATGGACCACGGTACAACATTCTGGAGATTCCAGGTACCCCCCGGTACCTCCATGGTAAGTTTTTCAATGTTTAATTTTGACTGTATTGGTGAACTATAGTTTGGAGTATGGCGGCCATCTTGCCGCGTGCAGGAAAATGTAAGATAGCGAATGGGGTTAAATTGGTAAGGGGCTAAAAGTGTTATATAGAAAATGATAATGCCCAATATAAACGTTAAAAAAAACACTTTTAGCCTTCTAAAAGTACACGTACCGGTACGCAGTCCCTTTCCGTGCTGCTAGCGCTGTACGCACAGACAAAATGACTTGGCTGCGCTTTCCGACGGCTGTTTCATTACTTAACACTTATGCTACAGTCACACGGTCATATACGGATCTTGCGGACGCTGCGGATTTTTGTCCGTAAAAAATCCGCAGAATCCGTATCTATCCCTAATGGATCCGTAATTAATCCGCCGAATCCGCAACATCCGCCAGGATCCGCAGAAATATTTTGAAAATCTCAAAATATTTTTTTAAGTTCCCGCAGATAAAAAATCCGTAAAAAATCCGCAATGCAGCTGTAATTATCCGTAATATACGTAACTCTCCGTAAACTATCCGTATTTCTTCCGCAGTCAACTTTTCCTGACTTGCCAGACATCTTGTAGACAGTCCTACAAAATCTAGAGATATTTGTGAAAAATAGAGCAGAACTTGTCCTAGCCTCTTGGCATCCAAAATGCGACTGAAATGGCGTCGCGTCCGCTGCTGATGAAAATCGGAGAATGCGGACGCGAAAGTAAACCGCATCTTTCCGTAAGTCTCCGTATCTCTCCGTAAGTCTCTGCAAGTCTCCGTAAGTTATCCGAAAGTCATCCGCAGCATCCGTAAAAATTAGATGTCACCTGCAGCAATTGTTTTTCATTTAGGCGTAAATGTCCGTAATTCATCCGCAATTATCCGTATTTCATGGCTAATTTAACTTTTCTGCGCAGTTTTTAAGTGATTTTCTGCGGATAAAAAATATAAAAAATCCGCAGCATACGTATTTGACCGTGTGACTGTAGCATTATAATGTCAACCATGTCCACTTTAATACTAAAATGATGTATGGTTGACATTAAAGGCACAGGGTTGTCAGCAATGCGCGCGTGCCAAATTCGTGCCACGAAATACGCAGCTCCATAGCAAAGTCATCGAGCTGCGATTTATTAAAACAGCGACGAGAAAAGCTGTCGTTGAGTTTGCACTTGGGAGAACATTTTGGCTTCAAAAACGGTGTTCTAAGTATTATTTTTCAATCATTTTCTAATCATGGACATCTTAAACCACTGCAGGACACAACTAGGAGAAAATTGTTGGGTGTGATTCTAATTTCGAGGCAAAATGACAAACCACTGTATGAAAGGGGGGTTCACAGACTAGGGGAGCGGAGGAAGTACATGTACAAGAAAGGGAGGAGAGACGGAGGAGAGGGGCAGGGGAGGGGGTGGACTGGATGGAGGGGGGGGGGAGGGACTGGAGGGGGACGAGGAAGATGGGTGGGGGCATTGGGGGAGAGGAGCAGGGGCGTTGGAGAGGGCGGGCGCAAGGGCGGGGCATTGGAGAGGGCAGGGGTGTTGGTGGAAGGGGACCAAATTTTATTGGAGGTTCAAATATTATTGAGGGGTGGATTTGACCCAAATGGCAATTTCAAATTTTGGCATCTGTCACTTTTCATGCACGTCATAATTTGTGTGTTGCCAAGGGGAGTGTGTCTACACTAAAACCAGTGAACTGTTTCCATGCGCTTTAGCAATAGATGTTTCAGATTACCAGTTAATGTTTAGACCCAGTTACCATGGCAACCTTAGTGGTCTATTTCACATCAAACCATGTTGTATTTCTATATCGCCAAGACAGGTATACACGAAGGTTTATAAACTGGCCTATTACCTGCAACAGACTCGCCCATATTCAGCAAAAAGTACTTCAACTCGGCGGTAGAAAACTCCAGGAAATCTTCAATGGTGGTGAATTCAGCATTGACGTCCATGTCGGTTGTTATGGACTCAAGTAGTCCGGTATCAATCACACCAAAGTCTGAAGCAGCCATATTTGGAGTTTGCAGTGGATGGCCGGGCTTCAATCTCTATTTTAGAAGCTGTAAAGTGAAGGTTGCAAAAAATATCAGGAAAAAATGTTGTCAACATACTACCCCTTTAACTATGGGGGATATCCCCCATAGATACATTGAAGCGTGTCGACCGTATCGAATAGCCGCCATTTCATGGGGCACCTTTTGTTACTTAAACCGTTCAACAATGGAAGCACAATATGTGCAACCATGCATGTCCTCAAGGAACAAAGAAACTGCCCCACGAAATGGCGGCTATTCGATACATTTGCCGGGCGCGATCATACTTTGTATGCCTCAAGCGTCGCCATCATCTGATCGTGGCCATGCAGTATATGTACACATGGTGTAATGATCGGCCCACCCACCTTAGCCAATGAAAGATGCAGCCTGTGATCACATGTGCACATATAGAAACTGTGCTGACAAGTGAAATGCCCATGTGTGCAAGTGTACATACATGTACGGTCCATGCAGCACACACACACACATCCTACGTACAGTAAATCAAGTTCGGGAAGCTGCATGGGGCGGCCATAAAACCGGGAAATTCCTCAACTCCCCGCGGTAAACTGGAGTGAAATTAATATATATACGAACATGTCAACTTAAAAGAGGTAAAACACAAAGGAATTGAACAAATGTTCTAGGTTGATGAGTCCGAGAGAAGCAAAAATCTGACTTACACGATCCGACTTAAGTAATGATTTTTATTAGGAATAACATACAAAATCAAACATTCCAAGCGATTTTGTCCGAGATAAGTGAAAATCTAGCTGATGTTACCTCAGCCCTATACATGTAGCTTTATCATGTGGTTATTCGCATGTAGGGCTGAGGGAACTTGTCAACATGAACACGATATCTCAAAACATTGAAATCCAAATGTGTCATTTTCTCCCCGTGACACACTAATTCCTCCTGGGACTCACCCAAACCTTGTCAGGCATAACCGTACTACGCAGGTCCTTCTGGAAATTAACAAGCCATGATGAAGATTCAGCCTACAATTGCAGCGAAAAAAGGAGGCACTGGGTTTTCGGTTGGCTCGGGACGACGCTCATTGCTTTGTGCACAGACTGGTGCGCACACTGACTTATCCGCACCGCTTACATGTACATGTACGTCCGACCAACCGACTGAAGCACACACCCGACGACTCGGCCGTACGCGGTGCGGGTGCATATACCGGTATGTGTGCTCACCAGTCTGTGCACAAAGCAATGAGCGTCCTCCTGAGCGAACCGAAAACCCAATGCCTCCTTTTTTCGCTGCAATTGTACGCTGAATCTTCATCGTGGCTTGTTATTTGCCTGAAGGACCTACGTAGTGGTTATGCCTGACAAGGTTTGGGTGAGTCCGAGGGAGAATTAGGGTCTTTCTATAAATTAGGGGTCCAAAAGTGTGACATTTAGTGTCCCCCGTTACACCTGATATGTGTTATTTTTCGTACAAAAATCATTAAAATGGCCTGTAAACCATTTTGTATAAATTGTACTTGATGTACTCGCTCTTCGAGATGGAAAGTATTTAAAGAATGTGTCCTGAATTTACAAAAACAAGATGTAAAATGTAACGGGGGACACCAAAATTGGACCCCTAATTTATAGAAAGACCCATTAGTGTGTCACAGGGAGAAAATGACACATTTTTATTTCAATGTTTTGAGATATCGTGTTCATGTTGACAAGTTCCCTCAGCCTACATGTAGTCAGTGAGCTTTCCTTTCATAAAGTGGATTGTTGTCATTTTGCCTCGAAATTGGAATCACACCCAAAAATTTCCTCTTACATGTAGTTGTGTCCTGCAGTGGTTTGAGATGTCCATGATTGGAAAATGATTTAAAAAAAAAATTACAGCACTGTTTTTGAAGCCAAAATTTGCTCTTACATTCAAAACGAGCGACAGTTTCTTCCGTTACCGTTGAAGTATTGGAAAATCATTCTGGGCACGAGAGGGCGCTGTTACGAATTAGTGGCTTAGGCCAAGGACCTTTATTGTCTGCCCATGGCAACAGCATAGCAACAGCCATAGCCACAGCCTAAGCCACTAATTCGTAACAGCACCCTCTCATGCCCAGAATGATTTTCCATTATTTCAATGGTAACGGAAGAAGCTGTCGTTCGTTTTGAATGTAAGAGCAAACTTGGGCTTCAAAAACAGTGCTGTAAGTATTTTTTTGAATCATTTTCCAATCATGGACATCTCAAACCACTGCAGGACACAACTAGGAGGACATTTTTGGGTGTGATTCTAATTTCGAGGCAAAATGACAATCCACTTTATGAAAGGGGTACCTTAACCTTGGCTATGGGAAATCCCGTAGGGACAGAATCATTCTGTCTACCATCAGCCCTACAACATGCGAATAACCACATGATAAAGATATGTCGGGCTGAGGTAACCTCATCAGCTAGTAAAAATCCGACATAAACGTATCCGACTTAATAAGCCAGTTCGGAATCTCGCGCGCGCAAGGCCCTAGTATGGGTTGTGTCAAAGGTCATTTGAGATAAACACATATATATGCATACCCCTTTGTTTATCTCAAACCAAAGTCGGGAGATGCATGCGCAGTCGTGACTCGATCCGAACTGGCTTATATTGCAAGGTTTACTGACAGCTAGTACATGTGTACATTGTACATTGAACAAAGATTTTAAGGAAATTACCTCCTGGAATCAACAGATCATCCAATATTCTTCCCACTTGCACTTCTGTCGGAAATGTTGCATTTCTGGGATAAATAAATGATAAAATTACTGCAGAGAGTAATGGACAAAATCACAGCGCGAGTGCTCCGTGCGTTATCCGTGCGTAATTGCGACAATAGAGGGCGCTGCATGCGCGTGTTAATTATTTAATATTGGATGGCTTTAGTTTGAGGGTGATATGAGAATATGCAGCACGAGTCATCAAAATACTGAATGAGCCAAAGGCGAGTTCGGTATTTTCATGACGAGTGTGGTATATTCTCATATCACCCGAAAAGACATAAAATATTATTTATTGTTATATAAAATGAAGCTTAAATACCTTCTTTGTTTTGTAAGATTTCCGTAAGATTTTTGTCTGTGTTGAAAACTTCAGTTCATTTCCAACATTACATTTGCATGCGCTTTTGTTACTGTTGTACAGCATTTTTTGGTTACTGTATACTCACGCGCGCGTAGCATACTAGCACAGTCCCACTACATTGCGGGCTTACGCGTATGCTTTGGCATGTTGGGTGCGCCCAGCGTGTACCGGTACGCACATCAGATTGGGGCTCTGTGCTGCACAGTATCAGAAACGCACGGTATCCGCAAAAGCTTCATTTTAATAATAGTTCATCTTGTGAATGTACTATCAGAATGCAATTTTTGAAGGAGAAAATGTGATGGGTGCAGGTCAACTGGGTGCAGGTCAACTGGGTCCCGGGCACAGATATCTACTAACAACAAGATAGGAAACTACTGTATTATTGAATGGCACAGTACCGTAACCGGCTTGGGGCCATCTTGTTTTTGACCAGTGTGGCGCGAATTCCGGGCTTATTATGCTGAAAATATAATTTAAACTTGTAACCATGGAGCTATAAAGGTGATGTAGTTTGAATATTGTATCTAATAAACCTTATCGACATTCTCAATGCATTATGGGATTGGATGACAAAATTGCCCGGCCAAATGTGCATAAACCTATGAGGCGGACACCAACTAGGCAACTTTTTTACTCATTTTCACGAAAACCAAAAAGAGTTCAGGAATCAACCTCCCACCTAGTCAGTGAGCTTTCCTTTCATACAGTGGATTGTTGTCATTTTGCCTCGAAATTAGAATCACACCCAAATATTTCCAGCTGGTTGTGTACGTCCTGCATTGGTTTTAGATATTCTTGATTGGAAAACAAACAAAAAATAACTACTTACATTGCCGTTTTTCAATAAAAAACGTCTATTTCCGACAATCTTCGACGAGAAAACCTGTTGTTACGATGTGACCAGCTAAAATAGTTGGCTAGGCTTAACGCTTGGGGGCGCTCCAGCATCTTCGGAGTCGACTCCGATTCCAAAAAGAATCAAAATTCTGTTTCAGATCGATTCCATTTTTCGTATGAAAACTTATGTCACGCGCATTTATACGGCGCGGCATACAATGTACAGTTTCGTTTGACGTTCTCTTTGGGCGTCCGTCAATGCACAACTACACGTTTGCAATCGTTTTTATCGTGATAAGGAGTCCGAGAAATTTCTTCGTCGAAGATTGTCATGATTGTCGGAAATAAACGTTTTTGATTCAAAAACGGCAATGTAAGTAGTGCTTTTTATTTGTCTTCTAATCAAGAATATCTAAAACCACTACAGGAAACAACTAGCTGGAAATAGTTGGGTGTGATTCTAATTTCGAGGCAAAATGACAACAATCCACTGTATGAAAGGGGTACCTTCTGTCCCTACGGGAAACCCGTAGGGACAGAATCATTCTTTCTACCTCCCACCACTTCATCTTTGACACATATCAAACATACTGACAAACATGTTCCGAAACAGAAATGTTGCAAATGCGAGAAATCATCGGGGATTCCCTTCGTATCGGTAGTCCGAGTACCACCCTCGAAGCTCGGTATGCGCTATGCAACACACGCCGTATCGGCACTGCGAGTCCACCGTCCGATTTTTGCAAGGTTTATAAGTCACTGTACTCAGGTAGGCCTACAACTAGTAGGCCTACAAGTTTACATGCATGACATGTCATGCATGTAGGCATAGGCATAGCCCCGCGAGCAGTGCTTCGGGTGTACCCCTATGGGGGATATACTCTCCCCCATAGTTCTAGGGGTACTTCGGGTGGGGCAAACCTCAGCCCCGTCTTCTAATATACACCAAATCTGTGGCAAACTCACGCAAATGAAATTTGTCCCATGGCTCCGATATTTGCTCAATAGGTGCTACTGCACTCACCCCAGTTTATAAATATTCCGAAGAGTACGCGTCGATCCGATGTCTAGTTTCGGTGAAATCGTGGGGAAAGTTTGAGATCCCGTGCGATGAAATACCATGGAGGGAGCGACTTTCACCAGAGCGGAGAGGTCAACACTAGACTGGTTCCACATCCTCAATTTACTTCCCTTCGTCGTAAGAAGAAGGGAAGTAAATATGAGGACAGCGAACCAGTCTAGATTGTGTTGACTTCTCCGCTCTCGCGCATGGTGAAAGTCGGAATTTCATCGCACGGAAAGTCTCAAACTTACCCCACGATTTCACCGAAACTAGACATCGGATCGATGCATACTCTTCGGAATATTTATAAACTGGGGTGAGTGCACCTATTGAGCAAATATCGGAGCCATGGGACAAATTTCATTTGCGTGAGTTTGCCACAGATTTGGTGTATTAGAAGACAGGGCTGAGGTTTGCCCCACCCGAAGCACTGCTCGCGGGGCTAGCATAGGCATGGTTTCCTTAAAATCTTTGCAGTTCAATATAAACGAAAAAAAACCCCAAAATACAAAATGAGATATTCGGCCATACCTTCAACCAGTCAACGAAATGAGAGAAAAACAAACATTTTCTTACCTCTCTTCGCGTGAAAACTGATCTTTCGTTTGCGATTTCTTTTGTGTCAAAAAGCGCCCTCTAGTGATAACCTATGCAAAGTCTGCCACGAGAGGGCGCCAAATTGATTTAGGTCTAACTTAAAGGAACACGTTGCCTTCAGATTTCACGAAATCTCACGTTTGAGGGTGTTCCTTATACTTATTAAGAGTTGTTCTTGCAATAAAACACATTTAATGTGTTATAATTAGTGAATGGTAATTAAAAAAAAAAAACACTGACCTCTGACCCCCACTACATGTCCCGCGAAATGTATACGTATTTCAGCCGTCAATACGATCGTCCGGGTAGTGGGCAAAATGCAGCGACGAACAGGAGTTAGGCTGGCGCCGTAGCCAGTGGTCAGGTAAACATATCAGATGAACGCAAGGTACCATACCATTCTCCGCCTCCCGAGACATGTGTGAAATGTAAACACACACACACAATGACTGGCTGTCAAAAAATGGATCGTCAAGAGAACACAGCAGACGCGTCAAAAAAGAAAAAACGAAAACCTCGCCAATCAGAGTAAGAATATTGTCATGGGACAAACCGATAGAAAGGACTTGGATGATTTATATTCTACTTTTTAAACATCTTTCAGATCGTGCTCATTATACTTCAAACGCTTGTAATAGCCCAAAAACGCCCAATAAAGCGCAACCCGAAGGCAACGTGTTCCTTTAACAATCATATATAAAAAAAATACCTCCCAAAAATACTATTCATGACAAGAAAAAAAAATTAACGACTTGACCGTAAATAGTGACACGACCCTTCTTGATGTCTCCCGCATCGCCCTAATTGATGAAGGCATGGATGGAAAAAAAGCTAGTAAAACGGCGGTCGTACCAGCTTGAATGTTCCATCCAAATACCAGGTATTGGCGTTGTCGAGGACAGACGCTTGCTCATCGGTGAAGAACACAAGGGCTGCGTTCGGGCTTGCAGTTCTCGTTACTCGGGAGTAATGCGTGCGCATTGCACTCGGGTCACATCACGCGAACGGCAAACCCGCAGTCCGCGTGCGCGAAAGGCAATCAGTGAAGATGGACGTCTCTTGCCATCACTGCACAAAAAAATGCCGTTTCATTGCTCACAAGAAACTGAGGAAATACAGGCCGTAAGTCGTGAGAACCTTTGATGCCGTCTAAAACAAACCTTAGTGAGTTATTGTTTCAGTTATTGAGTTGACACGTTGAGCAAATTCACCAAAAATCCCACCCATATTCCACCATCTTCGTATAAATCACATGACACTTGACAGGAGTACGAGCACACTCCCCATTTGTTGGGAGTAATGAGAGCATACTCTCACTGACCCGAGTGTCGTTATTCTTGCCGTTCACGCGCGCAGGAGTATAACTCGTGTTAACACGAGTACACGCCCGAACGCAGCCCAGATGTCTTGCCTCTCCAACCCAAAGATCCTTTTGGAAGAAATATCGAGGTACATGACTGTCGACGAAATCGAACTGGGGATCCATTGGTTCCGGAGGGCGCTGGACTTGACGGGTGCGGTTTGAGGTACAGTGGGTCGGCCCGCAGCTTGACGTGAATTTATAGGGGCTTTTTCGGTGAGGACCTGCTCGACGATAGCAGTCGCCGAGCGAAAAACGTCGCGTTGTGCAGCGCCCTTTACTTCCGACGCAATCTCCACGGCGATGTCTTGGCCGGGACGGGCTGGGTGGATGTGGTTGTCATGCACACCAAACGCAAACTGGTCTCCACGTTGGATTACAGTCACAGGACATCTCTTCACTTTTTCGTACGCTGCATAGCCACGTGGTCTTACACGATGTCGACTTCTTTTTGGCATATGTATACCCACGGGCATCCTGAGATCTCAGGGAATTTCTACTGTGCAAAGCGACGTGACAATACCCTGAGGAAATACACGCAAATCTCTGGAGCGAGCCGGCTGTTGTCTTGAGCCAACTCACGCCCGAGTCATTTTGATGTAATTTAATCAATTCGGTCATGTTATGCCGAAAAGAGACAATTTCTATACTTTCCAGAAATTGTATTGCACTGTAAAAAATTGTGTTGAGTCACAGGTGTTTTTCTGTTGAAAAAGTCAAAATCGAACAGTAACTTTTACTGTTTTTGGAATTTGTTGTTATTGCACAAACGTTCTTCCGTCTGTGTACATTTTAAAAATATTGTTCTGTATGATTACAGACGGTTTGCCGTTAAATTACAGGTTTGTTCAGGAACAAGAAACTTTTAATCTTCATCTGTTAAAATACAGCCATGTTACTGTTTAGTAACAGAGGACCTTCTGTTATCCCATCGATGTTCCCTGGTATGCGGCAGAAATTACGCGGCGTTGATAGCGAGTACCAGTACGTTGCATGCTGGGAAATCACTGCAGTAAATTTAAACTGCGCAGTGCGCTTTTTGTATTTGTGCCGTTCGTATATGAAATGACAGATTTTGGCGGGCGTTATGTCGAAATATATACTGGAGACATAAAAACTAGGAAATTGAGAGAAACATGCCGACTTATTTTACATGAAGTGTGGTGCATCTACAACACAAAAGGTGAACTGTAAAGGTCAACAAGAAACAGTCGTCAATAACCTGGACTGCTTCGTTCAGTTACATAGAATTGTTTCTGTACAGAAGGCTTTGTTAAAGAACAAAACCATGCACAAAAAAACTGTTGAAAAACAGAAGAATCTTCTGTAAATTTACAATTCCAAATAACAGTAGAGTCTACTGTATGCAAACAGATAAAACAAAAAAGTAGAATGTACTGTTTAAAAACAGTACGCTATGTAATGCCAATTGACATATGAATGTACTGTAAATGAACAGAGATTTTTTTAACAGTGTGGGTTCCGTTCCTTATAACTGTCCCATTCCTACCAAACTTTCAAACGAAGAACCTTATTTACTACGCAGTTTTTCAAATTAATAACAGGGATGCATGCTGACGAATGTAATGGAACGGATTCCCCAATATGCTTTAAATAGCAGCCAATCGCCGACGCGGACAACGGCCAGCATTACCGAGTACATGTATCACATGCGTGCACGGTGTTTACAATCTGCGCGCGTTACATTTGAATGCCTGCAATCGTGCTGCACAATGCACTGCAAGCGTCCTGATTGGTCCAGCAGAGGCGACAAGATTTCTGTCGCTAGTCCCACCGCCAAATGGGGCCTTTTCCAACAGGGCCACTGTACGCAGGAGTTAGGGAGTGCGTTAAAGGGGCACTGTTGCAAGAGGATGACCCACGGGTAGGCCATATAGGCGAGGAGAGCTTTCCCCCGCTGAGATGCCCCTGCGAGAATTCGAAAAGTGACGGTGTCTTCGCCACCAACTTCAATATCTGCTGGGATAGGGTCTGGAAGTGTGGGCTCTTCAGGCGGAGCAGGAACGGTGTAAGAAGTGGTGACGTCAAAGTCATCATCGACTTCCATGGGGTCTTCGAGATGCCATAAAATATACAACAACAACAACAGCACCCCATTTACTGCCCGCTACACAGCGAAGGAGGTTTATTCTAGTTTTACACCTGTCAATAATACTGTCGATGTGTTTCTTCCAAGTTAGTTTAGAGTCAAAGGTAATACCTAGGAACTTAGCATGTTTATCAATACTAACATTGATATTAGAAATGTGTAAGACAACTTCTGGGATTTTAGTTTTCCGGGTAAAAAGAACAGCTATTGATTTGGGGGGAGACAGTTTTTAAACTGTCTCCCCCCCCAAATCAAATCCCCATTTTGAACACCATTTATGGACATTAATAAGTTCTTCTTGAAGTTTAGTTATGAGGAATTTAATGTTTCTGTTGGTCTTCCACATTGCTATGTCATCTGCATATTGTGTGATTTGAACTGTAGGGCTAATGACGCTTCCCTGGGGAACACAGTTTTCAATATGTACGGGATCCGATAAAGTCCCATTAATTCTTACTCGGACAAAGGCCTATCTGCTAGTAAGGAAGTTGTCAATCCATTTAACAATACGACCACCTAGACCCATGTATTGCATTTTAATAATGACCCCTTTTCTCAATACCATATCATATGCTTTTTGCAGATCTAAGAAAACAACGAATGTACTTTCTTTATTTGCGAACCCTTGATTGACTGACGACTCAAGATACGTGATGTGGTCAGTTCGTCCCTTTGTGCAATCACCTTGTGCAGAGGGAATACATTTTTTTGATTCCAGAAACCAGTTAAGTCTTTTGTTAACCATACGTTCCATTATTTCGCATATTGATGACGTTAAAGCGATGGGTCTGTAAGATGAGGGATCATTTGGATTTTTACCAGGTTTTAAAATAGGAATAAGAATTGCTCTTTTCCAATGTGATGGACATTCGTAATAGCAGTCCATATGATGTTAATTATCATAAAGAGGATTTTCCTAGTGACCATAGGTATTTTTAAAATAATGGTCATGCTAATATAGTCTTCCCCAGGTGTAGTGCATTTGGCTTTATCGATAGCGTAATTAAGTTCCTCTATGGTGAAGTCATCATTAATTGGCGAATCAGTATTATAGTCCTTAAAGAAGAAATTATCTTCGGACTTAGATTTTGTTTTCTGAAAGGTATCGTCATAATTGGCCGTACTGCTAACTTTGGCAAAGTTTTCCGCCATCATATTAGTTTTGTCAATGTCAGCAATAGCCGTTTTGTTATCTTTATTTAAAGGGGTATGACCAGATCACTTTTTTTTACCCATAACTCCCCGGGACTTACCTTATGGGTCATGAGATTTTTATATCATAACATCCGTTATATTTTTCTGATTACGAAACTGAAACTCCCGCGCTTCTAGGCCGCATATTTCCGAGGATATCGTCAAAAATCCACCGATTATTTGTAAACTAAATTTCCAGTATCAACGTTTATACGCTGAAAGCCGACTCGATAGTTTTGTTCAATTTTTTACTGGAAATTGCGAATTTTTTCGGGTTTTTGGGACATGGGAGGTGTGTATGGGAGTTACTTGATAATATTGGTAAGTTACATCGAAAACTATTTTCCAGAAACTCTGGTCACGCTCCTTTAAACATGGTATATTACTAGTATTTCTACTAGATATGCTTTTTAGTTTTCCCCATTTTTTTGGGGGTGATGTTTGAGGCGTTATGTCTTCACAAAAACACATCCAACCTGCACGTTTAGCTTTGGTAACAGTTCATTTTGCAATGGCATTCTTCTGTTTGTATTCAATATAGTCACTTGGAAGTTTTGTTCTTTTAAGAGTATTGAGAGCTTTTTTCTTATCTTTTATTGCATCATTGTAATCTTTAGTCCACCATGGAATTTGTGGTTGGTGGAACAGATTTATCAATACAGGCGGTGAGATGTGTCATGAATGTTTTATACATATTATCAATGGGCTGGATTATATCAGGAGGCGAGATGTTACTCTTGCATTCTTTTAAAAAAACATCAAAATCGGCTCTTTTTAGGGACCATTTGGGAGTATGGTTGTATTTATTATAACAAAGTGAGATGTCGGAAAAACAGTCTATTGGGAAGTGATCACTCCCGCAGTTATCATTCCATACATGCCATGTATTTTTGGCAGCAATGCTTTGAGAGTTTGCCAGATCTACAAATTTTTTAAATCGTGTCCCGGTGCCATCATTTAAGCATACCATGTCATATTTGTCAATAAACTC
Organism: Henricia sp. BOLD:AAB3569; assembly: GCA_037783545.1. Taxonomy (NCBI): domain Eukaryota; kingdom Metazoa; phylum Echinodermata; class Asteroidea; order Spinulosida; family Echinasteridae; genus Henricia; species Henricia sp. BOLD:AAB3569. The sequence continues at coordinate 302,950 of JBBELK010000263.1, read as the reverse complement.
TTCAACGACTATGCCATTTTTATTGTTATGGTCAGAGCCCCAAAGTGTATTATGGCTGTTTAAGTCACCACATATTGTAACCGATTTGGAAACATTAGAACACATTTTCTCTAGTTTAGAAATATCGAGAGGATGGCATGGATTATAAAAGTTAATAACGGACAAAACGTTAGCATTAACACTGTTAAATAAGTCAATACTAATGGCTTCCATATTAGGATTTTCAGTAATCGTGAAAAGTATGCCCTTTTTATTGAAAATTGCACAACCACCTCCAATTGCTCGACGTTTATCGGTTTCAACTCTATCTTTACGAAAAATTTCATATCCATTAAAAGTAAATTTATTATTTTTGTTTAGCCATGTCTCTTGGATACAAATAAGGTCTGGTTTATTTTTCAGGGTAAATATTGCATTTGTTTAACTCTGACCCATGTGCCATGTGAGATTGAGCATTCCATTGGAGAATATGCATGATTTGAAAAATAAAGACTAAGCAGAGGAGAATTATTTTGAGATCTATGTTATTGCGTTGTCTCCATACTCTGCCCATTTGTGTTACCCATTGGCTTAGATTGGGATTCCTTCTGTGTTTTTGCTGATCCATCCGGTTGAGTAGATTTCTTTGAGTTTCTCTTCCCCGATTTGCTTTCTAGTCTATGCTCTATGGGGGAGTTCGTGTCCATCTCAAATGTACGAAGTAACCCATGATTTTATTGCTGTACGTACCAAGACCTTTCAAAAAAGTTTGGGTGTCACGCCCAAATCTGTATACATTTTTCTGCAGACCCCCCTCGAAGATTTCCGCTTTAGCCCCCACGGAGAAAATCTAATTTTCTTAATAAATCGGCCAATACACAACCAATCTTGACAAAAAAGGTGTCTTTTGCCATGGTTTAAGGGTCAAGGATCGTGATAGAATTGGTTAAGTTATGAATGGAGTCAATTATGATGTCATAAATATGCAAATTAAGTTAATTGTCATTAAAATGCGTATATGCAGCACGATATGTGCCAATCCACAACCAGTTTTGACAAATATGACATATTTTTCAATGTTTTTAGGTTCAAGAAGTATAATAAGGTTGGTTGTGTTACAAATGGAGTGTTTTTGATGTCATAAATATGCAAATTAGATCCAAAATCGTCATTAAAATGACCCATTTACTCTAAGAAAACATTAACAATTAACACAGCCTCATCATTGAACAAAGTACAAACATACAACATACAATTCCAAGATAAACTAAACAACAAAACCACCCTATCCAAGTTTGCCAGGACTGACAAAAGTATAATAAAACAATTTGACTCGAAAGCCTGCCAATCCTTGCTTGACAAATTATTTTTTGAGCATGTGATCAGCCAAATGTAAGTACATGCAGATGTACATGTGTAGTGAAACTCAGTCTTGAGTAAGGAGGGTAGGCGGTGAGACCAATGTGGGGTATCAAACATCCAAAATTGTTTATTTCCTCATCTCAAAAAGACCTGTTAAATAAAATACGATAATTATAAATGTATTGTATACAATCGAAAATGTCCATTATAGGTCACCGTACAATGTCATGCACCGAAGTGCAACATGGAAAGTTTGCAAATTCGATATGCATAATTACAGCCAGCAATACTCGTTAAAATAGCTCCAACAATAACTGCAAACTCACTAGTCGATGCAGCAAAACTGCCCCGTATTTTGGACCCTCCTCCCCGGCTTAAACCTTGATTTACAGGCCCATACTTGCTGGAGTAATCCGACAAGATGTGTACGGTTCTGGAGCGTTATCGGAAAAGAACGAGCCGGCACTATCTTTTTCGCGGGTGAAGCCGCCTAACACACATATCCATGGGCACTGAAAACTTAGCAATCTGCAACAAATCCTGCATTTCATTTACTTGGGAACTATTTATCATGACCGCATTACATGCTTAGCTACCCAAATCTCTGCGCGATACTTTCGCTCATTTATGGACAACCCAAATAGCGCCCTCGCGCAGTCACATATACCAATTTAACTAGATCACTACAACCTTCCCCACTGAAATGATCTTCTCCTGAAGATCATACCATTCACCAAAAGGGGAGATGGGTACCGATACATGCAGTATAACATACTTTGAATTTATGCAAAAACCCTTTTTGTAAACATGAATAAAAGACATCAATAAGAAACCTAACATCTGCATCTCTTACAATGTTACACTCATTATGTTCTTACTGGCAGTACAATATTAAACATATCACCAGCAAATTAAACATATCACCTCAAATTATATTAAACATATCACCTCAAAGAATTTAACTAGCTGCTTAAGGGTTATTTTGTATTGGAGCATACCCTCCTCATTTAGGTGCACTCCATCAGAGTAGTACCTGGGGTGTCGAAGACCCCTGTGCTTCCACACAAACCTTCTTGGAAGGTCATGTCCTCCAGCAACTTGTTAAATACCTCAGCCCTCTCATTAAACTGATCCAGCGAAACCTGGTTTCTTCGCATATTGCCCGTCCTAGGCAACACTGGCAGAAAAACAACAATATCTGGGGAAGCATTCCAACCAGACAACTTATATACAGATTCACGCAACGAGGCACACAGTTTCACCCGTCCCCTGTCTTTTGCACTTAAATCATTTGTGCCTAGATCCAAAATCAAAATCGAGGGTTCTTTCGTACGGGTTCTTTCCTCGCCTTTCACATCTGGCGTCCCGGGTTCGAATCCGTGTATGTGGATTGGGTTTGCAGTCCCTACTTGACCGCGTGGGTTTTCCCCTGGGGCATTTCTCTGGGGGTTTTCCTCCCAATTCTAAAACTGCAACTCCTTCTTCGTCATCTCAAGTTGATAATATAGTATATAATAGTTAAAGCTAAAACCGTATAGTTGATGGCATAAAGGGCCTTAGTTGCCGAAGATGCCATAAAATATACAACAACAACAACAACAACAACAACAACAACAACAGTGCTTCACTTCACGCTTGCACGCTACTGCTGCACACTGCAAAACTGTTTACTTCTGGGGGAGGGGACACCGTTGTTTTTTTTGCTAGCCTGAAAGCCGTTGGTTCGCATAGGTCAGGCATACGTTTCCATTTTTTCCTAATAAGGTTTTGTGGTTTTTTGTATCTGGCAGCCAACGTAACAACGGGTGTGCGTTCGGGTAAATATACCCGTTAGCTTCAATAACAAGCTGATTATCCATGTCCTTGTTTGTCTTTAATTGTCGATAAAGGAATCGAACCTTTTATCCGTAGTTTGATGGACATGGAGTTGGTACGTCCAGGTCACAGCGTCAAGCGGCGATTACCAAAATCATTGTAGTTGTGGTGTTTCTTGTGAAACGTGTTTAAAGGGTATAAATGTAAGTATCAATGGACGCAGAATGGACGGTGTGCATAGCGCCCTCTGTTTGCTTTAGTAAATATACTCCAGAGGGCGCTGTATTAAATTTGCGAGCACTCGGAGGGCGATGGGGTGCCACAAAAATAATTCGGTTGTCATCGCATCCTATGTACGATTAAACACGTGTTACAGTAGTGGATACAGAATGCAGTGATAAAAGTTATTAAAATGTGAAAAGAAATTACCTAGTGTAAATAATTTAAAATACATACGTAGTGACAAATAATGAATTTTTCTTTTCTTAAGTGTGCATCTACATTTTTGCTAGCAGAACATCTACGTGGCTGTAAAATCTGAATGAAAACCATGCAATTTTAGATCTCATTATTGGCTTTGACACCGAGCCACAGAACATACAAATCCGTACACTAGTATACAGACAATCATTACATACGGGAATCGTCGGTTCTCTTATCCCGTTCCCCAGTAGTCCGGCTTGTTTAAGGCTTATGCCGTGCACCCCAGATTTTCTCTCGCCACAGCGCCCTCACGCGACGATTGAGACAAAAGGATGCGAAAATTAAGAAACCCTGCAGGTAATTCAGGACGATGTTGATGTAGGTGACGACAAGGTTGCCGTTTAAGAGCTGTTTGAGGAATCCGAGAACCCAGGTGATGCCGACAAGCCCACTCAACTTGAGATCATAGAAAGTTAAAAAGAGTAGGCGTTAGAGGTACGTAGAATATGATGCACCTGGCAGTTTATTTTGTACACAAACATGTGGGGCCTGCCAAACAGTCTGCGCTTGCCTTGGAAGATTAAGATTTCGTCGTGGCTTAAAGGTGTTCATGTTTTGGCGCCATTTGACTAAGTAGGTCAGTCGGAATTTCCTCGTCCGTGTAACACCCAAAATACTTAACCAGAGCTACACAGTAAGAATCCTTATTGATTGGTAAAAACATATATCGATGTTAAAAAGAAAATGTAAGGGTCTTTTTTACGTTTTTTCTGGTTTTGTATCTTTAAACTACTTTCTTCCTATCGGATTAGCAAAATGAGTGCTTCGCCGCGCGCCCAGTTGACAAGGCTCTCGAGTGTCATTGCGCGACGGATCGTACCATTATTTGTAGGGTATGCAGTTTATGAAAGTTCAAGTACGCCGCCAATAAATGCATCATATACCCATTGAAACTGCATTTGAATGTTTTAAAACCGTGTTGGGAGAGGAATAAATTCTTCCTGTTTGAAAATATTAATATTTGTTGCGTTTGTTCGTAGTGCGTAATCCCTGCTAAAATCGGCCGCCCCCGTCCATATATTACGTGATCCGTCCTTTCGAATACGGCGCTAGACTGGTTTCCGATCCACATCTAAAAATCGGAACGGACGTGCCACTGAATGGGAAAGCCATCTTCGTAGGAAGAAATGCGACTGCGTATTAAACGCTATCAAGTACGCGCACGCACACGCTGTAACATGTTCCAAACACGCGCGCGTGTTGCTCGAACTTTGTTCGAAATACGGCGCAGCCGATGCGCGTCATAAAAAACTACGCTCAAAATTCTGATGCACGTGGCGATTTGTAGGAAGTGACGTCATTTGAACGTGATCAATTGATTTTCTTGCTTTATTTCCACAAACCGAAAATTAAGATCAGTAAATCGAAACATTCTGAACCTCAAAATTTACAAAACAATTTGGGACGTTTTGGGAGATTTTATTAATGAATTACTTTGTAAGATGAGGGACCAGCTAAATTTGTATTTTCAAATTGTGCTTAAAAACAGTATCAACATTTTAGTGCACATGTAAATACATATCACAATATTTTGTCAGGCAATCAACTTTTGCAATATAAAGCAGATAAATTATGTGCTAAGTAATGTTTCGTGCCAATAGCGCCATGAAATTGGCCCCTGGAGTTCAGAAATGTTTTCCCTTTTTTTCAATACTTCATTGCACCATCACTGCTGTCCTCATCTTTTGCAATGTCAGTCGTCATCAAAGTCTTCATTATCTTTAAAGCCCCAAAATTTTACTTCACAAGCAGACAAGAAAAAGAAAACTAAAAGTGTTGAAAGCAAGGTAACAATCACATTATATGGTATCTTTGTGGAAGAAAACTGCTAACTGAAGGTGTTTTAAGTTTTGAATATTTTTTGTTTACCTTTCATGCATTGGCTTAAATTTCTACAAGGCTCTTTATCAACATATTACTACGACTGTAATTGTGGGGAAATAAAACATGTTCCAAATTATTTAACACTTTATTAAACAGCTTCAACCCGCAAAGCATTATTATGACAATTCAGTGATTTCTTTAGAATGTATTGTACCTGTAGGTGATTGCACAACACATACAATGGAGAAATGAACTGATTGCATAATACACACAATGAGGGAATGGAATGACAGGAATGCGAGTCAAGTAGTGTAGATAACAAGGAAATACAATTAATTACTTGTACTGTAACACTTATGTAATGCTGCTGTTCCTAATTTTAAAAGTTTTCCAGTCACGTAAATAATGTCTTGACGTTGCTGCTGGTGGGTATCACCTTCATGCCATTTGGGAACGACTTTCACCTTCGCGGGTCCATCTCCTAATGGGAATGAGTGGACATGGGTTGGCTGCTCTCTTCCAAATGCCAAATACACCTCTTCGGGAGAATGATCTAGGGAAAAAAACAATTAACTAATTTTTAAAAAATTGTTTAATATCCATATCTACATTCTTCAAAATCGATGCTTAGAATACAGACGTTAAAACAATTGTAGACGTTAAAACAAGTGTAATACAATTGTAGATCACTTGATGAATACCTGGTTGGCATTTGACGCTTGCTCATACGTTTGGGTTCACCGGCGATGTCATCCTGTTTATCCTCGAGCCTCAAATGTAGGTACAGGTTTTGACAATATGTGCTGCATCTGAAGTCTTCGCTCCTTGACAGTTTTGATCCAATCACTGTTCAGGTAAGTGAAATCTTCACTTCCTGACCCCTAATGCACCTGGTGGTTGGTGCCTTGTCCCCATCACTGTTGAACGGAAAAATGAATAACAAGTTAACATTAATAATAAATGGCACTGAGGGTTGAGAAGTTGATCAGAATGTTTTTCTTTTTTTGAAATGACTCAAGCATCGGTAAAAGCAAATTTGATGGAGATACCAACATTTTTGAGTTAGAAAAAAAACATTTTGTGAGGAAACACTTAGTCTCATATGTTTTGTGCAAAAGGTCGTAAGACATGATGAACGGTATAAATACCGTACACGTTCGCCACTAATTCTTCCTAATAAAAGTAACAATGTCATGATCATAAATGCCCCAGAAAGTGTAAAATTTGGTTTGGAAACACGATAAGAAAATATCAAGTTTTTCTTTGAAAACACTTAGGATTTTTGTTGTCATGCTCCATAGACTTAGTGCATGGAGTTTCAACTCGCGAACGTACATGATAGTTTTTCCATGATCAACCACCAAATTCTCTCCGAATTTTTCGACCGTGACCGGTCGAGATGTCTTAAAACGGGACGACTGTCGCTGTCACTTGTTCACTGTATACCGTGTACACTGCGCTGGTGCCTGGAGTGTGTTTTTCAGTTGTGAATTTATGCCACTTAAACCACGAATTAGCAAAAACGGACCGCTAGCAACATAAAGCTTACTATACTATTGTTACCTTCATTACTTACTTTATTTTTACGAGTAATTTGTTGCTCATATACACAGCAATCTTTCGCGATCCATCGATGAAAATCATGATTGTTGCTGGCCGGCCGGCGCCGCGCCATACACGAAAAAGACATTTCAGTCTGGCTCTCTGACATGACGTTAAAATGCCGTATATTTAGATTTTACAGGCCTGGATCCCAGACTTAAGGCCAATCATCAGAGTGGTCGATTTTATAGCAGGAAATGCACAAGAAAAATAAACACATCAACGATTTAAAATTTGAAACTAGAAGAATTTATTCTACTACGGCATAATGTTAAAATTTTTAAATGTTATGAGCTACAATTCTGATGGTTGCATAATGTATACATTGACAATGTGCTTCAATTTTCATAAACCAGACACCCCACAAATAATGGTATGGTCTGTCGCGAAGTAACAATCGGTTTCCTGTTTAATGGCGACGCACTCGTTGTAAATCCGGGAAAAACAAAGTAGTTCCAGCGTCAAAAACCGACTAAAACGCGAAAAAGACCCTCATAATTTATTTTTAACATCGATTTCTACTTTCAACAATAAATAAGGACTCAACTTGTTTAGGTCTGGTTAAGTATTAAAGTCCTACACGGACGACGAAATTCCGACTGACCTAAAGGAACTTACTGAAATATAAATTACGTTCGCGCATATCATTTGGATGTTTACAATTTTTTGAAATTTATTTTACATGTTCACTATTTGTTTGGAATACACAACAACTAACGTCATATTTTGTTTCTTGGTCTACTTCTTCTGTATGCTCACTTCTTTCTTTTGCTTCCAATTGTTTTTAGAGACTAATTTGTTCACACCCACCTCTTACCTTAACACTGATGCCCAGCTCAGTCGCAATGCCTTCAACCTCGCTCTCTTTACGAGCGAACTTGCTCTTCTCACGACTTCGTCTCAGATTGACAACCGAAAAGACGAAGAGACCAACATTCACCGTCAAACAGACAGCCACAGGAGCCACAAAGACCACAAGGAGAACCGTGTGATTTGAAATCCAACAGAACCCGTACTCGCCATAGATTGGTGGCAGATTGGTGCAGCCGCAGAACTGAAGAATCAAGCAGATACAGATGACAAGAAGTGGGAGGCCCCAGGCGAAGCCCGCGTAGGACCTCAGCAGCCGACGGTCTTCAGATGGACGTGCTTGCTGAGGTAGCGATAGGGTCCCCAAAACTCTAGCCACGCTGTAGGATAATACGGACATCCAGAGAAAGGCTACGAGCCATGTGTAATGAGCAATGGCAGCTCCAACGATACAGGCGATCGGATTCTCAGATAGCCAGATGGACAACAGAAAGAACAACATGGCAATAAACAGCGCCACCACTAGATTCATAAGAGACTTGCCAGCCAGATTACGTAGGCTTGGTAGAGCGCTGTACGTGATGAAAGTCGCAGCCAGCGAACAAAGCGACACTGCATTACCAGCCACTGACAGAGCTCGTCTCAGTTGAGGCTCAAACCCTTTAACTACGGGCAATCCTTCAGGGGATTCTAACCAGGAACACACAACAGCTCTGCCATCTGACAGCAAAACGAAGTCATCCTCGAGAACTATCTTACCCGTAGATCTCACCTGAATGGCCGGAATATCATTTAGTGGCACCTGCTCAAACCCAACCCTCTCAAGAATCAGCAGCATAGAGCAGTTTAATTTCCCAATCTCAAGACAAACATTAGGCGCTGTTGTTTTGAGGTACACTTTATCTTTCGGGCTGTAGTCGAATGTCACAACTGCCAAGAAGTGACCGTTGTTGCTTGAGTTTTTCCGGTCTTGGTTAAATGGTACGTCTGATGCACTGATAATACTGCAAGCACATTCAACAAACTGGCTGGCGCTGAATGGAACTAACAAGTAAACACTAGAGCCATTGCAGACTGCAACTTTCGTAGCATTGCTTAATTCATTTATGCTTAAAGCCTTGACAAGCATCTCCTTAAACGCAGCCGCATCATCGAAAGAATCTAGCAAAATGTAAATTGATGACTCATTTCCTTCTTCTTTAACTGCTTGGGCGTTGGATTCATTGAGCATCCCGAGTAGGCATCCTGATGATTTTGTTCCGTTGAGGGGAGTTTGAGCAGGAGTAGTCTTGCAGCGGCCCTCTACTATCTCGAACCCAATGTTGCAGGTGAATTCTCGACATATCTGCAGAAAAGGGTCGTAAATGTAACCGTCGTTGCACGATTCTTGCGAATATAGCGTCGACGAAGGAGACAGATCAAAGAAGACATCAATGCTAATAAATTCATCGAAACCTGAACCTCCGGCTCCGTAGACGCTCGGAAAAATCCCAGTGCACAAAGGTACACCTATTTCCTGACACACTTCCGGGACAGCACTTGGAAACTCCTTGCAAACTTTATATAAAGTCTTTTGTGCATTGCACAGAACGCAGTGTAAGTTCTTAAACGAGACAGTACCAACTCTAAACGTATCGAGGTATGTAGCGCACAGGCCGGCTAAGGCGGTACCGGTAAACTCATTGGGGCAAGACTTGGTGACATTAACAGGTGTCGAACAGCATCTAGGCTTAGCTCCCTCCTCGGGAGGTTTTATAATCCACCTTCCGGTGGGGTAGCCCCGGACGACGATGTTGAAGTTGGGGATGCGGGTGAGTGGTCGTTCAGTTGAGTCATCAGATTCCTTTAACTCGACAGCTATCTCCCACTTTTGGAGTCCCTCCAGAGATCTGCCATGACAGATTGCGCAGAAGACATTCTTGTAATGTTTTTGAGACTGGTCATCATACACAGGGATCGACCCAATGATGTCATTCGGATCAACAACCGCCTCACAACCTTCCCGGGTTTCTTCGTCCGGCCATGCTGCCGGACATCGGCTGACCAGGACGTATCCTTTCAGGCCATACCGTTCATTGGGCAAAAGAACACATTCATACATATCTTGCATGAGATGATGCTCATTAGATGTACCTGTCGGGTCATCACTATGTTGGCTGAAGCACTTGTAAGCAAAATCGTAACAGCAGTCGCCAAATTTTAAGCAAAGTGCATCGCATTTACATCCACATCCACTCATCAGTTCGTTGTATTCACTGTGGCACAGTGGCTCATGACGACGGTCTGCTGCATATATGGGAAGGGTGCCAATCGGTTCGCTGAAATATGGATTGGTTGTAAATTCTTCATCTGGGTAAAACAAAACAAATCAAAACAAAAGTAGATGACAAGCAAAACTTATCAGCAGGAAATCATTGCTCTTATGTATGTGGGGCAACACATTTTTGAGATGCGTTGTGTTTTATTGTTTGCATTATATTGAACATGCGCATTAGCTCAAAGCGAGTAAGCCCAACTCATAAAGTTCTTTTTTTTAATTCACATGGACAAGGACTTGGGCGGGCCTACTACCCTGTTTGCTCTTTGCAAGAAGCCGCCATATTAACTAAACAGCGAGGCCAGCTAGTCATTAAGAAAGACTCATTGGCCTTTATCTACTGCAAACATCTAGTATGCGTGCATAGACTCGTTTGAACGCAATAATCAAAAGGAGGCTCTATGTACATAAGTCGTCATAAAAGCCAACATTGCAGCAACATTTTCCGGCATATACTGCCTCGTTCTTTGGCCAACATGGCAGTTCCGCGCAAAAGGTGCTGCGATGGAGCGGTCTAGTGGAACGTATTCAAAACCCGAGTTAACTCCAAAAGTAGTGGGTTCGAATCCTGGTCTGGTCCATTCATGGTGTGTGTACCATTGAGCGTGGTTTGCCAAGCAATACTCCCCACCCCCACCCCACCCCAGGAGTAAAATTGAGTACTTGAGAGGGTAGCAATTGATGTGTTTGATGAGCCACTGAGCGCATGGGCTGTATACCCCCTAGATAGCTGAGATATATGGAATTATTTAATGGAGCCCTGTTATCTGGGGTAATGACAGCGTGGGCGCCTTATAAGTGTTCCCCTGATTATCATTATCAAATACCTCATACAATATTTTGAGCTGTCCTTTACCTGCTATCCCACAATACAACAAGAAATCATGGCCTCTTATGCATTCCCGTCTATCTTCGTAATATGGCCACTCCCACGGTTCAGCACCATCTTCCAATGTTTCAGAGCGCGACCAATCACTAAAACAGCCGACGGTCCGGAAATCCTTAGGATATCCGAAGCACGCTAGACGGACCCCACCAACCACCGAGGTGTTCTGCTCCGGGACCTTTGAGGTGAAATTCCGGCAGGTGTTTGGGTGTCGCTGGCAGGCCATGAATAGAAAGTCCGTGGTGAAGCGATTGGCCAGCGCCGGGTGGCAGACTGCGTCGACACCCGGGTCAACTGGGAAGCGAAGGATTCTTGGGCCTCGCTCGCTGGCAATGACGTCAAAGGTGATGGTCGTATTTTCCCCGACTGGTTTTGCAGAAACAAAATCATTAAAGATAGATTACAGGGTAGGAAAACTCCATGTGTGATTGAGGATAAAAACCAAATTGTGTTAGTCCATGGGCCAGAGGGGCCCACCGTGCACCCCCTCCCCCCTAGAATTGACGAATCAACATTTTGTGAGTAGGTTTGCATCTGTTCTTCATTTTAAGACATGTTAACATGAGATTAACTGGGACTCACTAGTTGATTTTGGATGTTACATGAACACTCAACCCAAGACTTTTGACGGCCATTTTAGGGTTATGGGAAATTCAAATATCCATTATTCTGCCAAAAACAATTGTCGTAGAGATACAAGTTACCCCTCAAAATGTAGGTCTTAGTGGGTGTTACACATTGGTACATGATTTATGTCTTTTATTAAGTAAGTAGGTTAACAGAGGTCAAAAAAGTCAAAGTTTTTTATTCGCCATATAAATACAAGATAATTTAATTATATTGGTAAAAAGGCTTTCTGCCACAACGTGGGAAATAGGCGGGTCAATATAGCACCAAAAATACACCAACCTCAAAAAAATTACAGGCATGGAAGGGGTGGAGACAATAACTTTGATAATATAACTGCTGATGTCAGATGTAGCTAATTTTATTGTTCAAAAAAGTGTATAACATGATACTGTGGTAAGACTGGCTGCACCACTCTGCCAGAATTGCCTCCCTGACAACCGGCACTTCTAGGGTTGTTTTTGAGACGTGGGATTCAACAGGTCTGGTCATCCCACGCAGGTTTAATCTTGGCCATCCTGGTTCAGCCCGAAGCCATCCCGGTTCAGCTCGAAGCCGTCCCCAGCCCAGCCTCAATCCATCTCGGCCCAACCCAATATAAGAAAGTTTACGTTAATCCCGTGACGTGTTGACAATCCCCTTAATAGGATAGCGTCCTATACATGTAGGCTATATTTTGAAACCGGGTCACGGCTGAACAATGGATCAGGCCAATTTCATAACGGCTGTTAAAAATACAAAAGTTTTGCTTGATAAAAATGGGTCGCCGTGTGCCGGCAGTCAAAAGTGTCATATAAACTTGTGTCCTCGGCAAGATTTAATAGCAGAAGACCGTTGCGGTCAATTAACTTAATACGATTTTGCAAAGCAAATAAACTTTTGACTTCCCCATTTTCCAGTGGATGGTTGAGGTTTTGATATGCATGTGTCATACTTTTCTCATTTGTGCATTCTGAAATTTCGTGTTCTCAATCCATATTTTAGAAATATCGTGAAATACCACCGATGTTTTGGTAAACTATATTATCCGGTTCCATATATCAGTTCAATAATTACACCAACCTTTTTGCTTCCACGGCCAAATTGGAGATTGCAAATTTCCTGTTTTCTTCCGTGCATAATAACTTTTGGTAAGGTATTTTATGCGTGTTAGCTAAGATCTGAATAAAATATGAACACATCCTTTTTCTTCTGCTGAACAGCTTTTTGAAATTAAGCCCCCAGCAGTACAAACACACTAAATAATTTCGTTATTCTGTATACACGTTTATTTCATTAATTACGAAGAGTAATTCCATTCCAGGTTTATCATCTTTCTTTCTTGTAAAACGAAAAGGGATAAGGCTTACGGAATAAGTTTCTTACGGAATACGACATTTTGTTCCTTCCTGCATATTAATAGAGTATTGCAAAATAATTAGTAATGTTTCAAGTTGTGTTAGTGAGGCTGGAAATGTTACCCATAGAAATATGGGGGATTTCACATGTTATAAGACTAATAAATATATTTTTCAAGACAAGAGGAGATAAGAATATTAAACATTTCGTCAGCAAATTAATTTATACACAACAGTATTCGCACTGCGAATTCACTTTAATCGGTCTTAACGGTAAAATGTTCACAGTATTTTTTCCAATTGTTTTCCACAGATTTCTTCAAGAAACAACACAAAGAAAAATCATGCTGACTGGCATAACATTAGTACTGTATCAGCATTTACTTTCCCTAAACAACTGAAGGAAGGCGGCTACAGCCGATAATTTTGATAACTTAAGGAAGATCTGAGATCAACGAACCAAAGAATAAACCAAATGCGACGAAACGAGAAGGGAATGCTGTATAAAAAGGGAAAAACCCGCGCCACTTTTGTAACTGCCGAACTGTACATGATGGAAATTGAGCTAATTGTAGTTTTGACTATGTATGTCAGCATCACTATCGCTTAGTATAGAGTCAAACATGAGAGAATTATAAGATCCTCATCGGGATTCAAACCTTATACACCTCTTGTACACCGGGCAGATAACGCTCAATGGTGTAGGTTCTTATACCACCTTAGGTTTTTCCCAAGACTAATGAATCACCATGGTAGATGCACTAAAGGCCTGACGTTCATTTCCTCCGCATGAAAGCTAAAGATCAGTATTTTGATGTATGCACAATGCAAATTGATGAAAACAAATCTATTTTTTAAAATCTATACACCGGCTCACTGTTTATATAATTTAGTGATGTAGCATCACTTTAATTTATTTGATGGTTCGTGTCAAAAAAGCTTAAAATTAACAAAAACGGTCAAAGCGCTTTACCAGCCGTTCACTATCGCGCGAACCTCGGGCGACTTTGCCGCAAACGTTTCGCTCTACTCTTGGCAGCTTTCGATTTTTCATAGTTATGTTTTACTTTGTTACATAACCTGAATAAATAGTCTATTTTGTCAAATACGCATAAATAAAAAACGGCCAAATTTGGTGGTTTCTTTTCAGGTTCTCTTCGGTATATTTCGGAATCATGTATGCGTCTATATTTCAAGCCCAACAAGGCTGGTGTGTTCCTTTAATGTTTGACGATGGTAGGCCTACAACAGCCGGGCAAAAGTTCGGTGAAATCATCATTTCCCATTATTTTATTTTCAGCATCGTGATCGTAGTAATCTTGTCCTTACTTCCTCTTTGTAGGCTTACATCCCTGTTGTGTTTAAGTGTCAATAATTGGTCCTTAGTATAATTCAAAATCCAGCTTGAATGGAATTTCGAATTACTCTTCGTGATTAATGAAATAAACGTGTATACAGAATAACGAAATTATTTAGTGTGTTTGTACTGCTGGGGGCTCAATTTCAAAAAGCTGTTCAGCAGAAGAAAAAGGATGTGTTCAGATTTTATTCAGATCTTAGCTAACACGCATAAAATACCTTACCAAAAGTTATTATGCATGGAAGAAAACAGGAAATTTGCAATCTCCAATTTGGCCGTGGAAGCAAAAAGGTTGGTGTAATTATTGAACTGATTTATGGAACCGGATAATATAGTTTACCAAAACATCGGTGGTATTTCACGATATCCTTGAAATATGGATTGAGAACACGAAATTTCAGAATGCACAAATGAGAAAAGTATGACACATGCATATCAAAACCTCAACCATCCACTGGAAAATGGGGAAGTCAAAAGTTTATTTGCTTTGCAAAATCGTATTAAGTTAATTGACCGCAACGGTCTTCTGCTATTAAATCTTGCCGAGGACATAAATATGACACTTTTGACTGCCGGCACACGGCGACCCATTTTTATCAAGCAAAACGTTTTGTATTTTTAACAGCTGTTGTGAAATTGGCCTGATCCATTGTTCAGCCGTGACCCGGTTTCAAAATATAGCCTACATGTATAGGACGCTATCCTATTAAGGGGATTGTCAACACGTCACGGGATTAACGTAAACTTTCTTAAATTCTTTGAAAGGAGACAGACAATTTCCCAAAACAACAAATTTTCCAATACTCCTACTCTACGCATAATAATATGCACTGTATACAGCAAAGCATGAGCAAAGTGACGCGTTAATACCCTTCTTACGCGCCGCCATTGTTCGGCCGCGCATTTCTACACACACACTCCCAGATAGCGTATCCAGTATATTGTATGTAAAACAATGGTTCTGCGTAGTGCAAGCGCGCGCGTTAAATTTGGCGCGCAGCTTTCGGGACGCGTACCAATACATTGTGTGCAGTCATCAAGCGCGTGGGCGGTTTTTGTTTTTCGCTTTTTTAAGTCGCGCGTAGGACGCGTGTAGAACACGGTAGCATCATTCAAATTTGTATTCCGCGGGTACACGTACACGACGTTGTGGCCGACGTAGACAATCGATGTCCAACTGCAGCGCATCTTCCGTGTTTTTGCATGCATCAAAAACATCGACACTGAACAGTTTTGAAGCGACACTTTGTCACCTGCTAAAATCGTATGTATAACATTTTTAAATTTTCTCTTGTTTAAATATCGCTTAGCATAGAATCTATCGAGAGTGGCAATAAGTTTTTTGGGGAGCCAGAGTTCGTTTCGTCTTCCAAAAACGGCAAAAGCCACGACCATCGTTGGTCAAAATGCACGCCACGATGACTCATTGCCCCATCGTAGCTTACGGTGCGTTGCCATGGCATATATGCATCGGTACACTCATCGCAAGTTTCTTGAAATTGTTCTTAGGACGCAACACGAGTTACGGAGCGGTAACCCATCGTATCTCGAGTTACGAAGGATCGTAAACGTTAGTGAAATCGGCCCCTGGTCTCTTGGATGCATATACATGTAATGTCAGGTTTGATTTTCCATTAACAAATTTCACCTTTAAATTCTTTGTGCTGAGAGAGATTGGGCATTCCATTGTAAAAGTAGAACCATAATGAGAAAAATCATGATGTTTTGCTGGATTTAGATTTGTGGGTATGGCTTTTACTTTGGCTCGTGCTTTGGCTCGTGCTTTGGCTTGCTGCTGGCGGGCCCGTGCTTGTCTGAGACGACCTTCGGCCAGAGTCAGTACTTCTTGTCTCCACGGTTGGTGATTGGGATGCTACTCTACGTTTACCAGGTTTTTCCTTTGGTTTTTTGGAACCTTCAGAATGGCCCAGGTGTTCGATGAGGGTCTTAATGGCCGTGATTCTTTCTTCTTTGTTCTTGACCGTTTCCCATATTTGCATTGTGCCCTTCAGCAGTTCTACAATGTGTTGTTCGTTCTAAGGGCATTTGTGAATTGGTTCCTTCTGTGTGGCTGTTTCTTTGTCCGTCTGGGCAGTGGCGTCCTGGGTAGCAGTGTGAGGTTTTTGTACGGCTCTGTATGCCCCTGATTGACTTTTGCTTTTGGTTGTGTTTGACGCGATGTTAGAATAGGGTCTGTTGAGTTGATTTGGCGTTTGTTGTGTTCTAGGTGTTGATTGTGAAGGAGTATCTGGTCTGACGGAGAACTCCCCTTTGACAGCCTTGGTTGCATCTGCATACGAGATGTTGTAAGAGATTCTGATGCCATGTATCTGTTTCTCTTGCTTGATCGTGACACAGCCTCCGTACGCAGACGAGTGGTTTTCTCCACATCGGCAGCATCTCACTTTGTCTCTTTGCTGGCACTGTTTGTATGAGTGCGGACATCCGCAGCGTACGCAGCGGGTGGAGCTACGACAGTTGCTTGCTATGTGTCCCAATCTCTGGCAGTTGAAGCATCTTATTACTGGGGGAATGTATTGTCAAATATTTCGTACCCTATTTGGAGTTTGTCTGGGTTGTAGGGTGTGTTGAAGGTCAGGCACATCGATACACTCTTCTCCAGTTGACCATCTCTCTTGCGCAATAGTCGCTTTACTTCCAGGACACCGTGCTTTTTGCAGGCCGAGAGGATTTCGTCTTCTAGAATATCGGTAAGGATGCCGGTGACTACACCCTTGCTTTGCGTTTCCGACTTTGTATACTCGGTTGTGACGGCCTATTGATCCAGCTGGGATATTGACTTGAGTTTCTTTGCCTGGGCTGGGGTATGACATCGTACCGTTATTCCCCCTGATTATTTTTCGACACACTTTTGACGAAGTCTCCACCTATTTTATTGAGGGACTTTGCTATTTTAACTGGGCTGATTTTAGGTAATTTCACGTCAGGGGAGTTAATTAAGACAATGGTTGGCTGACTCGGTGTACTTTGAGGTTGATTACTTGCGTCATATTCAGAGTCTGAGTAGACTTTACCGTATGATACATTGTATTTCGATCGTTTTCTGCTATTTGATTTTGGTTGGGAATTGTTCTGGGCTTGACTCATTAGTCTATCTAGAGTAGATCGTGGTTGGTCATTTTCAAAGGGGATTTATGTATTTATCGGTGTGGATTGCGATTGTTGGTCCAATTATGTATCATCCGACTCCATACCATCATCGGCCATTTTGACCGAAAATGGGTCTGGAGTAGGCTTAATTTAAGTTACTTGGAAAAATACGACTTCCTGATTTGGTTATATTGCTTACCTATTACTTTATAAAGCACTGCTAGGCTTTTGGCCGAAAACAAGTAGTGACGCAGCACCAAATGTTTCTCGCGCTCACGAGCACCTGATGCACACAATCTCCAACAGATGGAGAAAATATTGTTTGTCTGTATAATATGATCAACCTTTTAATACTTTCAGCAAGAGGTTAACAAATACCCATTAAATAGCCGCTGTTTCTGCAATGTACAGAACTTTGCATATAACAAACGTTGGTGTCCTGGATGTTTTATATAACAGAACATTTTCTGTATATGTTGCCCTCCCAGCTACGCCCAATGCCCTCCCAGCTCAGCCCAAAACCCAAAACCCCAACCCGAAGCCACCCCGGGCCAACCCCGGCCCAGCTTCGGGCTGGGCTAGGATGGCTTCGGGCAGGGGTTTTGGGGCTTGGGCGTAGCTGGGAGGGCATTGGGCTTGGCTGGGATGGCTTCGGGCTGGGCCAGTATGGCTTCAGGTTGGGCCGGGATGGCTTCAGACTGGGCTGGGATGGCTTCAGGCTGGGCCGGGATGGCTTTAGGCTGGGCCGGGATGCGTACTTTTTTTTACACCACTGCGAGGGGAAAATGAGGGGTTTTGTACCTTTTTAGCGTCTTGAGAGGAGACTATATAATAGGTTAGGGTTCAGGGTTAAGGTTTAGAGTTGGTTATATTAAAGGAATTTACGGTTTTGAATGCGGTTAGTTTGCAACCAGCTTCGTGGTCTGGTTTGAACAGAGCTCGACTTAAGGTCCCTGGTTCGAATCTCAGTCATGTTTGAGATTTTTCGAAATTTATCGGTTTCTTCTTTTTCTCTAATAGTGCAGTTAGAGTAAGAGTTGTGACTATTTCCAAGATTGTCACTTGAGAAGTATCAGTCATTGGAAACTTAGACTCTATTCGGGTTGAAAAATTGTGGTGTACCCCTCGCCGCGGTGTAAAACAAAAAAACACGCGGCCGGGATGGCTTTGGGCTGGGCCAGGATGGCTTTGGGCTGGGCCGGGATGGCTTCGGGCTGAAACGAGATGGCTTTGGGCTGGGTTGGGATGGCTTAGAGCTGTGCTGGGATGGCTTCGGGCTGAACCAGGATGGCCAAGTCTGTAAGGTTTTTATCCGGATTAAACCTGCGTGGGATGACCAGACCTTTTGAATCCCACGTCTGGCAAAGAGGCGCACCCTGCCTTAGCGGCTCATATTGTTGCTGGTCTTGCCACATTATCATGCTATACACATTACTGAACAATAAAATTAGCTACATCTGACATCAGCAGTTACATTAGAGAAGTCATTGTCTCCACCCCTTTCCATGCCAGTAATATTTTTTTATGTTGGGGTATTTTTGCTGCTATATTGACCCGCATATTTCCCACGTTGTGGCAAAAAGCATTTTTACCATTATAATCAAATTAACTTGTATTTATATGGCGAATAAAATACTTTGAGACAGAATAATATCATGTTATAGTAAGACTTTATTAATTTACACGTACGTATTTGTTTAATCTTTAATTGTTGTGTTTTACCCATGTTGTTGTTGTTGTTGTTGTATATTTTATGGCATCTTCGGCAACTAAGGCCCTTTATGCCATCAACTATAGGGTTTTAGCTTTAACTATACTATATTATCAACTTGAGATGACGAAGAAGGAGTTGCAGTTTTAGAAGTGGGAGGAAAACCCACAGATAAATGCCCCAGGGGAAAACCCACACGGTCAAGTAGGGACTGCAAACCCAATCCACATACACGCCCCGGATTCGAACCCGGGACCCCAGAGGTGAAAGGCGAGGAAAGAACCCGTACGCCAACCCGACCGCCCAAAAGGTCCATAATAAGGCTTGCGATGAATCCTAGGGCTGCGATGGATCGTGGCAACGATGGGTGCTGCGGTGGATTTCACCAAAACTATCGTAAGCGTGATGCGTTCGATTATCGATTAAGGATATTTGCATATTTACTCTGAGGCTGTTTGCTGTGATGAATTATGTTTTTAATAAAACGGTCGTTGGCTACACGAGTTCAAAAGGTCCCCCCGACTGCAAACCCAATCCACATACACGCCCCGGATTCGAACCCGGGACGCCAGAGGTGAAAGGCGGGGAAAGAACCCGTACGCCAACCCGACCGCCCCTTTTACCCATGTTCAGCGCTTTGATCCTTTAGCTAAAAGCGCTATATAAATGCCTTTTATTATTATTATTTATTATTATTGATGACGAGGATTAAAATGTATCTTTTGACCTCTGTTGACCTACTTACTAAATTATGTGCCAATGTGTAGCACACACCAAGACCTACATTTTCAGGGGTAACTTGTATCTCTAGGACAATTTGTTTGTTCTGCTACTTCTGCATTACACAACACACTGGACCAATGGCTTTACATCCGTTCTGATGGATGGAGCAATTGTTGTACTGGTTAAGTGCCTTGCTCAAGCATTGCACAGGCACCCCGACTCGGTATATGAAACCCGCAACACCAAGTTTTCACCCGAGTCAACGACCCAAACCACTCAGCCACGGTACTACCCCAGTCACATTTCCAAACCGATGTCTTCCCGGGTAGTTTAGAGGCTGTTTTTGTTTGCACTTTCGGGAGGGGCCCGGTGGGACTCCCAGCGTCTGCCGGGCTATTTTTGGCTTCGGGCGGGCCCCCGGTTCATTTTAATTCGCACTTAAAATCAACTCGGGGTCCGGCGAAAATACAAGCCGGATCCAAGCCGTAACCTAATCGCAAAAACATCGACAGGGCGGGGCCCGGCCGGCGTCTGAGCGGCGTTTAGGCGGCGCCTGGGCGGCGTCTGGCCGATATATGGATTGTTTGGGTTGTCCACAATTTGCCCCGGCGCCCGCCCGATGTGTGCGATGCCCTGCCGGACATCGGCCAGGCATCGACCGATTTATTGGCGATCAGTTTGCGATGCGAAACGCCGCACCAGGTTTTAAGTCCGAGTTAAAAGTAACTCGATGCCCGCCCGATGCCCAAAAATGACCCGCAGCCGCAAGGAGTCCCGTTGGGGCCCCAGCGGAAAATGCCTAGAAATCCGTCGCAAACTACTCGCAAACCCATCGCAACCTAATTGTGACTAGGGTATAAAGCTGGGGGCGGTCGGGTTGGCGTAGTGGTTCTTTCTTCGCCTTTCACCTCTGCCCGCCGGCACCCCCGGGACCCCTACAGGGCAGCGTGAAGGCAAATATACATTCTGACTGTCGAGCCCGGTGTCCCCCCGACTTCAGAGCCCGGCCGGGGCCTAGATCGGCTACACACCCCCCCCCCCCCCCCCCCCCCGGGACCCTTTGAAATGTGACTTAGGCATACCGAGTGGTATTGGCGATTTTGGTTAGTATTGAGCATATGAATATAAATAATTATTTATTGTTCCTTCTTTTGCATTGCTCTTACGTTTGAAAGAAACTACTTACATAAAGTTCCGTTGAGAACGTTCTCAGTCAGGCAATCCAAAATGGCGTGGCTTTTACAAGATGTACGCGGCTCCATTCTGCAGTCCTGAACTCTGTTTTCCGTTCCAACACAAACCAGATCCACGTACACAGTGTACTGTGGACTATCAGAGCTCGCCCTGTCGGAAACGATCTCGACTCCCGACGAGGAGATAGCGTATGCCGACACTCCAAGATGGCGGCAGACCACGTGACCAGCCGTCGCCCAATCAAATGTGTCGCCACAAAGCCCGCCCCAGTCGTAGTTTGCCCCGCATCTGCCTTGAAGCAAACCTCCGTCATTTTGGACGACATTGTCTGGCCCACTCAGTCGAAGTTCATATTGAGACATACCTGTAATAATGAGCAAAAATACATTACATGTACATCGTTGCACTAAGGTACTGCTTTCAACACTACATACAGGGATGTGCATAATAATCATGTTGGGTGAGCACAATACTTTATCAAAATGTCTCCCAGATATTTTTACTTATAAAACAATGACAGGCTAATTGATTTCTTGCATTAAAAGCCCCTGGAACGAATGCCATTTGTTTTGTATATAATTTTACGGAGCCTTCCGGACAATCCTGGTTTGCCCTCGAAAATCTGGGTCAAGCTTTTTACCGGTCGGGCTTAAGAGTGCACTTAAACTTGTTTTTGGGCTCTCTCTGAATGGGGAATTTGCGGAGTCTTATGCAAACGTATAGTGCCTGCCAGACAGATGGGTTTGCCCTGGAAAATCTGGGTCAAGCTTTTATCGGGGTTTAAAGGTGCATTTACCACGTTTTGGGGGGCTCTCTTCGAATGGGGAACTTGTGGAGTTTTAAGAAGGCCGGAAAACTAGAAGTTTTGTGAACTACATAGAAAGCGCGCATGTAACGAACTGTGACGTCATTATCTCTTGCGTTTAACATACCTGAATACCCACAAGTTAACCACAAATCGTGATCATGGGAGCAAATCTCATACGGTCCGTAGAGGTCACAGCTTTCGTAGGTCGCATCAGAGTACACGCACGACGCGTTATACCTCTTGCTAAAAATGTCCCATTCCCTCTCCTCCGTTCGGTTTAACCCCGCCTCTTCAATCCCGCAGGCGAGCGGGAACCCCAGCCTTCCGCACATCCACTGAGCGATATAGCCTCTTGTGACGCCATCTACACGCGCGAAGCACATGGTCTCCCACCTGAGGTTTTCGGCGACGCGAATCAACACCCGTCCCTCGGTCGCGCCCTCACCGTCAGCAAATCGTATTTCCTTCGGAGATTCACCAGTATCTAGAATGCAAAATGTTGGTTCCACTCCCAATGAACAAGTATATAGGTACTTATGGGGTACAAAGGCGAGGGTTAGACAAAGGGAACAATGATTCCACCCACAAGTCTCCTTTGTCCACTTAGTTCCTTACAACATATGCAGCACGATTTGTGGCAGAGTTTAGCTGGCTCCATTGCAGATTGACTTGG
The DNA here is from genome assembly GCA_037783545.1 of Henricia sp. BOLD:AAB3569. Taxonomy (NCBI): domain Eukaryota; kingdom Metazoa; phylum Echinodermata; class Asteroidea; order Spinulosida; family Echinasteridae; genus Henricia; species Henricia sp. BOLD:AAB3569. Next base: position 280,328 of record JBBELK010000263.1, on the reverse strand, counting down.
TATGATGTACAGAGTTAATACAGGACATAGTTTCTAGAGGTTCAATTGCTTGTGCATTTATATATTTTTGAAGCCGAAATTACTTGCATAAAAAGCAAAGACAATATAGCGCCGTAGACGCAAGATAGACCACTTCATGCAATGAAATGAAGTGCAAAAAGACGCCATTTCAGTAAGCAAACTCATGCCTGTTTGACATGCCTCTCGTGGAGTAATCTGCGTTGAGGGGTACATTACAGCAGCATCCACAAAAGGTATGTCAAGCAGACGCGTCCAGCTTGCTTGCTGAAATGGCGCTTTTTCGTACTAGTGGTCTATCATATCTTGCGCATACGGTGTTATACCGTCCTTGGTAAAAAACAAAACCTACACGGCTCTTGCGCTGTGGTAGTCTCCATCACCAGCACCGACTGAATGACAAAACCGATGAGCAAATTACACATGGACGTAGGTCGGATCATGATTGTTAAAGGTGTGTAAGTATGTGGTCCATCAACCTGTTAAAAAAGAGGTAACGAAATGTATGGTTTTAATCATGTAGGATTGGACCTGTGTGTGATCAGCTGATCTCTTAAACCGCGCGTCTCTCAAACAACCTAATAAGTACAGGAGCCCAGGGGGGCAATTCAGGCAGAGTGGCGCACTCTGCCTCAGCGGCTCTTGCGCGGGTTGGTGAAATCAGCCTTGCCACAGGAGGTGGTCATACATGTACGTGTTACTGACCGATACAATGTTACATCTCTCAGCCTTCTTGATCTCCCAGTCAGAGTATAATTTGCGTTTCTATTTTGGAACCGTATACCGGTACGGTATGGTTTATCAAGTGTCATCTTGCATTAATATTAAGGATTAAGTTGGTTAAAGGAGCGTGACCAGAAAATCCGTCGTAAGATTACGAAGGGTTCGGCGAGTTGCGAAGGATTTAAGCACTTACGACGCGTCGCAAGTTATTGTGGAATAGACTCCTGATCACTCCCCATTTTTCCCCACACTCTAAAAACATTTTAGTCAAAAATAACTAGACAATGAGGGTCAGCTGTGTGCAACTGAAAATCAGTCAGTATGACTAGATTTTCTAATCGGGATGATTGTGTCACGAGTTTTCATGAATTGCATCGGGCCTTGGCGGCACCTTTGACACCTCTTCCTCATGGGTACAGTGGGCGACGAGCACGATATTATGCAAATTCTACCGCTACTTTCCAAACACGGATCAACCAAATCCTGGGCCTGACACGGAGACTTGTCACCCTGTCTACTGTTATTCTACCCTTGAACTCCATCAGATCAAAAGTCAGTGTGACAAGCTTACAGTGCCCCCACTCGCGTGGTATCGCATTAGGAATTTGGGTATTAACTCTAAACTTAGTGTGACCAGTCGACCGTTTGGGTCACCTACTCACCTACACATATATTGTCTTGATTTAGGAATTCCTCTGTATTCAATCTTACTTGCATACATTGTTGCGTGCTGCATGCTGCATGCTGCGTGCAAGCTTATTGCATAATTCTACTTCACCATCACCTCCATTCGGAATCACGTGAGATTGTATTGTCTGGTAGAACTGAGGTATGCCACTTATTTAAAGCAACAATAGAAGTGAAGGGCAGTCCGCCTATATAAGGGCCCTTCCCGTGCTCATTCGTCAGTGTATTTTTGGTGGTAATCGCGTGCACCGCGGATACTGAGATTTTTTTCGCGCCACTTTTTGCCTCCGGACCACGTGAAGTGGCCAAACGCTACAGTCGCCGATATGACCGACGAAGTTGAAATACATGTTGATCCGGCCGAGAGCGAAGGCTTGCTGACGCAGCTTAGCGATGACCTATCGGGTTTGACGCAATTTGTTCATCAACCTACTCAGGAATGCGCTCGCCCCGTGACTGGGAAAAGAAAATGCAAGCGAAAAAACGTAACTACTGCAATGTCCAGCGCACCGTCGTCCGAGTACGCTAGCACCTCGCACGCTGCGAATGATACTGATCTGCGCGAAGCCGTATCTAGTTTACAGAAAACTGTCGCGTCTCTGACCAATGCCATAGCGCTTAATGCCATGCCCACTGCACAACCTAGCGATTTGTCGCGCTCGGGCTATGTTAGCGAAGAAGGCGAAATATTAGATGATGATAATTATGGAGGCAATTTCTTCGTACCCGAAAGGGGCGAACAAGTTTCACTTTGCGCACCGGAAACGGGCGATAGTATGTGCGATGGTGACATTGGTCATTTACTAAATACTGCCCAAGAACAGGGCGATGATCTGCTTTCTGAAATGGCCACCCTCGTTGAAGGTGACGATAGAGTTGGACCAGCAATTAATGAACAGCTGGCTGGCACAATCAATGCTTTGATAAAGGGAAAAATTCTCCCTGAAAAGCTTGAACAAAAAGTCAAGCAATACGACAAACCAAAGAATTGTAAGAACATGACCATAACAAAAGTAAATCCCGAGATTTGGGCTTTTTTAAAGCCAGCGACCCGTGCACGGGACGTAAAATGGCAGAAAGTACAAAAGTACATTATGCACAGTGCCACCGCCATCACAATGGCTATTGATAAGTTGCTGAATGCAAGGAATTCCAAAAACGAGGCGAATCTTGATTTGACTGAGCTCATAAAGATGCTTGTAGATGCCACGGCCATGCTAGGCTCGGGCAATGCACTCCTGAACTATCGAAGGCGTGACTCACTACGCCCCGACCTAAGCCCGAAATATGCGGCTTTATGTTCCTCGCAAACCGAGTTAACGAACTATTTGTTTGGCGACGACCTCGTGCAGGCGTGCAAAGCCATTCAGGAAACTAACAAACTTGGCTCTATAATGCATGGTTCAGATATATCGAACCGTAGCCGCAGACGTGGTCACTTTCGCGGCATGTCACACCCGTCGGGGGACTATTCGTACCGTGTCCGGTACCAACGCGGCCAGTCGCAATATCGCACCAGAGGCCGTCGGTATCAAAACCGAACTCACTCAGGACCACCTCAGCTGTTCGAGGGGTCAAGCGTAAAGCCAAGATAGATGATCTGCGTGAGGCAAAACGCAAGGAAACAGTGAATGTGAGTAAGTACCACAGTGTTTCTCCATCATTACCTGTAGCTGGAAGGCTACAATATTTTCTGTCACAATGGATGACCATAACAACTGATGCTTGGGTGCTCGATACAGTTTCCCATTGTCACATTGAATTCAGGGAAACCCCAATTCAAACACGTAATCCGACATCCATTGTGTTTTCTGAGTCGGAATCGAGGCTTATAGATGCCGAAGTAAGCGCCATGTTGGACAAAGGCGCAATCGAACCGGCAACTGATAAAACAAATTCTACTTTTCTGTCGAACATTTTCCTTCGTCCCAAAAAGGACGGATCAATGCGGCCAATCATCAATCTAAAGGAATTGAACAAATTTGTCGAATTCCACCATTTCAAAATGGAAACTTTTGCATGCGCATTGACGCTTTTACGTCGCAATTGCTTTTTAGCATCGATTGATCTTAAAGATGCGTATTTTACCATACCAATAGCCAGTGAGCATCGGAAATTTTTGTCCTTTATGTGGCAGGGTAAACTTTGGCAATTTACATGCCTATGTTTTGGCCTTACAAGTGCGCCTAGAATATTTACCAAGGTGATGAAACCCGTTACGGCCCAGTTACGTAACATGGGCCATGTATCCACTACCTATATTGACGATTCTCTTTTAGTCGGGGATTCTAGGGATGATTGCCTCAAGAATGTGCAGGCAACGTGCAGTCTCTTGACAGACCTTGGGTTTGTTATTAATGACAAAAAGTCGTGCAAAATTCCAACTCAGAAATTGGAATATTTGGGTTTTGAAATAAATACGGCGGAAATGTCAGTACGCCTTCCATCTCGTAAAATACATGGTGTCGCTGAGAGTTGCACTCATTTGATGCAACAGCGGAACCCTACCATTCAGTTAGTGTCACGGGTTATTGGCAAATTAGTATCTTGCTTTCCCGCAGTGCCTCTCGGGCCGTTGTATTATAGAAGTCTAGAAATGGCCAAAGACGAGGCACTGAAAACGAACCAGGGCAATTTTCAGGCCCATATGACTTTGCCGCCACAAGCTATATGCGACTTAAAATGGTGGATTGAAAACTTGTCTAGTTCTTTTAGAACAATTAACAAATCGCAAAACAGCGATATTGAAATACAAACCGACGCCTCCAGTAGCGGCTGGGGAGCGTCGTGCCCAACTTTTAATTTACGAACAAGCGGCAGATGGCACGTCAATGAATCAAATATGCACATTAACTGCCTAGAACTTTTGGCAATTTTATATGCAATGAAATCTTTTGTGCATCATGTACGCGGCAAAGCCGTGACAGTAAAAACTGATAACACAACCGCTGTTACCTATCTTAATCATATGGGCGGTTGCAAGTCCAAAGGACTTAACGAAATATCGAGACAACTGTGGTTTTGGTGTTTAGAGAATAAAATATGGCCAGTAGCATATCATATTCCTGGTAAATATAATACCGATGCAGATTTTTTGTCACGTTCATTTAGTGACAATTTAGAATGGAAGCTAAGCTCGAAAATATTCCAGCTGATGCTATCTCATCTGAATGTTAATCCAACAATTGATATGTTTGCCTCCAGACTAAATTACCAGATAAAACCGTTTGTGTCATGGCACCCAGACCCCGAGGCAGCGTCATATGACGCATTCACAATTCAGTGGAAAAACCTTTTTCCTTATTGTTTTCCTCCTTTTGCCCTTATTAACAGAGTTCTGCAAAAGGCAGAGTCCGAAAGAGTGACGATCGTGTTGATCTTTCCGCACTGGACAACGCAAACGTGGTTCCCAAGACTTTTGCGTCTTCTCGTAAAACGACCGGTTTTACTACCTCGGGCAGACGACCTGTTGTGCCTACCGCATCGCCCAGGGGAACGTCACCCTCTAGCTGGTCGACTGACTCTCTGTGCCGGACTTTTATCCGGAGATCCCTTGGCTCAAGAGGGCTTTCACAAGACACTGCCGACATCATTATTGAAGCCTGGAGACCAGCCACAAAGAAGCAGTACTTTTCGGCTTTGTCAAGATGGCTACGTTTCTGCAGTAAACGATCGGTACATCCAATTCGACCAACTATAGGCCAGGCTCTTAATTTTTTGACGGAACTGTTTAAAAATGGTGCAAAATACAGCACCATAAATACGACCAGGAGCGCTCTGTCTGCTCTACTCTGCCTCTCTGACGGCACGGAACAAAAGTTCGGCAGCCACCCGTTAGTAACGAAATTTATGAAAGGAATATCTAACCTAAGACCTCAGGCACCTCGATATTCTTACACATGGGATGTAAAAATTTTGCTCCAGTACATTTCTACATTGGAACCAGTTACGTCAATTTCTATTAAAAGCCTCACCTACAAACTGGTATGTTTGTGCGCAATCACAACGGGTCAAAGGGCCCAAACGTTGGCTTTGTTCACTACGGACAATATGTCCATTGGAATGGACTCGGTTCAAATTAGGATAACGGAACCGACCAAGACTACCCAGACTGGTAGGAAGCAGCCGCTTATCGTCTTGTCGGCTTATCCCACTGACGGAACATTGTGCGTCATCAGGACTTTGGCAGCCTATGTAAATCGAACTAAGCAATGGCGACAAAACAAAACGAAACTGTTTTTAAGTTACGCATCCCCGCACTCGGAGGTTACTACCTCAACCATATCGAGATGGCTGAAACAATCGCTTCATGAAGCAGGCATTGATACATCGGTATTTAAAGGACACAGTGTCCGCTCCGCATGTACTTCAGCGGCCGCAAACAAAGGTCTACCAATAGACACAATCATGAAAACAGCTGGTTGGACGAGAGCGTCCACGTTTGGTCGATTTTATCATAAACCGACAACCGTCAAATCGGTGGCAAAAGAATTTGCACAATCGGTTCTCAGCAATGCTGATTAAATGCTGGAAAACTCCTTGAACATTGAAACAGTTCATTTACTCTTAGTTTGTATACTGGACCAATCGCAGAATGATTGAATAAATTTAATTTTCGCGTTTATGGTAATGGTCAAGGTTGATATACCATGCTCGTGCAACTTGATTGGACGAGTGTAATAGATGTCATCTACTGTTTATAACATTCCTAGAAGGAATATTTATTTAAGATTAAGGAAAATGACCTTCATAAATTTGAGGATGACAGATGATTAATGTAAAACATGCGTAAAGTTGGCAAGGAAGTGTTCTTTCTTTCAATTAAATTAAGTTTGAGAACTATGCACACTTAAATTGTATGTTTATTGCATATTTAACGAATGTTTTTTCCCAAGGTGTTCTGTTGCTATAACATATCACACTGGCGAAGCTTTGAAGTCTCACGTGATTCCGAATGGAGGTGATGGTGAAGTAGAATTTACCCATCAAACGAGAGAAGTGAAGTTTGATGGGGATTCTACGAATCCATTACCGGAATGAGGAGTCACGTGACGCCCTCCCATACAGGAGGTTCCTCCCTCCCACGTTTTATTAGCCAGTGTGATACTCTGCTTTGAAAACACTGACGAATGAGCACGGGAAGGGCCCTTATATAGGCGGACTGCCCTTCACTTCTATTGTTGCTTTAAATAAGTGGCATACCTCAGTTCTACCAGACAATACAATCTCACGTGACTCCTCATTCCGGTAATGGATTCGTAGAATCCCCATCAAACTTCACTTCTCTCGTTTGATGGGTAAATTATTCAGGCGTAGCTTCCGCTAACAAAGACTAGGGTCTGGCTACGTCAGTCAGATCAGTTCCGTTGACCGGACCGTCAGTCGGTTCTCCAGTCACTTGCGTGATAGACGGTCTCTGAGCCTGACTCGCTGTGCTGCTAGCTTGCGATGTTTTCCATCCAACGTGTTTAATTGCATTTTGTGCCAGCTTGCCTGTACTAAGTTGCTTTGCCTGTTGCTGTCCACGTTGAGAGAGGTAATTTAAACTCTCGCCGCTACGCAGGGCACTCCTGGTGCGGGGCGCACCACTGCATTTAGTAAGTTTTGCTTAATTTTGTATCGTATTATTTGATTTTACATGTCCTATTGAGTGCACCGGATTAATGTTGATCTCTAGAGGGCGCTATATATTTTATGTACGGCAAGCAGCCTTTTAATTTGTATTGATGAACAGTGTTCAATATATGATTGATTGACGCACCTTATCTCCGTCAACTGAGGGATACATCTGCCTGGGGTTTTCCTTAGAGAACTTTCGGTATGTTCATAACTTTATTGTGCAATATTGTGTACATTTCTGTACGTTTGTCATTTGATGACAATTTCCATAATTGCCTTGGTTCTAGTGCAATATTTCAATACACATATCCAGTTGTTACAATAAGTGACTCCTATAAACTTTGCTCATGTTAAAGTACATTTTAAGTAAATGCAATGTTCACTTGAATCATATTAACAAACATTAAGGATTAATAAATGTTTAAGTGCAATTTAAGGAAACACTCAATCGAAACTTCATGCAATTTCCTTGTTCACGTTTTAATGTGCAATATCATGTTCACTTGCTCTACCCGAAACATTTGTATAATAAATTTAGAATTAACAGTGACTTTGCTACACTATTTTGTATTATATGTATCTTTTGTATATTTATTACAGGTTATCCACAAGTAATATTGACTGTCGTTATTTGAGGTCGTTATTGTGGGAGTTATTCTGGAGACTAATGTATGGTATTTTTTGCACAAAAGTGATAGAGCTACAGTGCAATTATTCAAATTGATACAAATAAATACAAACATTTCTATTTTGCAACGACCATTGTCCTGATTATATTATTTGAGGGGTTGGATTGGTTCCTTCCCTTCCATACGGTATCAATCGGTTATTCACAGACCAACACAGAAATAAAGTTACGTGACACCGATCTTTGCATTATGGCACAGCTTATGGATCAACTGTTGCTTTATTAGATTTGACCGATTACCAATCGACGGGCAAAGGGCCGAAAACGTTTAAAAGATTAAGCAACATGTAATTATACTTTGCTAATATAGTTGGGACGCTTGCCCAAAATTCCAAAAACCATGTTTACCCCAGAGTGGGCACGCTTGCCCATAAGAACTTGGCACGCTTGCCACAAAAATGGATAGTACGCTTGTCCAACAAAACCTTGGCACTCTTGCCACAAAAATGGACACGCTTGTCCAACAACAACTTGGCACGCTTGCCACAAAAATGGACCCATTGTCCGACAAACCCTTGGCACGCTTGCCACAAAAATGGACACGCTTGTCCAACAAGAACTTGGCACGCTTGCCACAAAAATGGACACGCTTGTCCAACAAAACCTGGGCACTCTTGCCATCCGACCACCGCTGGCACATACGGTGTAAGTGTATCCTGTAACAGCAACGCTGATAGGGTACTATATATATAAATATATATACATACATACATAGACATGTAATTGGTTAAATCAGATTTTCTGCCGCTGGTACATACGGCTAGAAGCTTGGCCCCCACCTGCACAAGTGGGTGCCGGGTAAATTATTTTCACACCTTAAATTTAAAACTAGTATTAAACCATTATTGTACGTAACCTATGTACAAATATAATCCCATTTTCATTTGCAACTTAGCGTCGTCCGTTGCCTCCCAGCAAAATCACGCCACCGCACTTGAAATCGCATGTAAGCAAACAACAGCAAACTACACTTCATGTACATACAATATAACCTTGCAATCGCGGCGGAGAAGGGGATGGGGGCGGGTTATTTACGATGCAGCAACAGTGAATAGCAGTGCCGAAGTGAGTACGTGCAAACTTGCCTCGGCCACACATGATATCAGCCTCTGCAAAACAATCGCCGGGAGATAGGACAGAATTGATACATTTGGCCTCCTTTCGCTCTGCCTCATTGGTCGAAAGTTGCCGTTCCACGCGTGCACTTTGCACGCGCTCGCAAAGTCACGTCAACAACAACAAACACACTCAATGTACTGCGATAAGCACAGCAAGCAATAAAAGTACATAGGCCGTGCCATACACTGCATGTCTGTGAATAATGTATTTTATCCCGCAGTGATAAAATTGATTACATTAGTACACACAGAAGTAAACGAGCTGGAGTCGGGAAACATCAACATTTGACAGAAACGTCCAATATTATTTATGCTGATCAGCAACATATACCTGTTATTATTCAGCAAAAGGTTGCAAGCAGGACTGAGTTTAGAATTTAATCTACCCAGGGAGTACCAAATGTAACGTGGAACCAACACAGCATGACTTGCCTACACTTTTACTGACCAACATAAGGTCACTGTCTAGCAATTTTGATGAACTGAACATTTCTGTTGACGCCTACCATGCTGATGTTGTAGCATTGACAGAAACTTGGTTCTCTGTGGACACACCAAACGAACTGTACACCTAAGATGGATTTTTTATGCTGTCAAGGCCTAGGACCGATGGTCGCACAGGTGGTGGTGTGGCATCTCAGGTAACATTACCATATGGGACCCAGATGGTACCCATATGCCTCACCATATGGGCCCCACATGGGCTGCCCATATGGAGCCCATAGATTTTTGCACCCAAGCCCCTTCTGGGGCCCATATGGTCTGGCCCAGATAGCCCAGATAAGCCCCATATGGGGCCCAGGTGGGATCCATATGCCTCACCATATGGGCCCCATAAAGTTTTGCACCCAAGCCCCATGTGAGGCCCATATGGTATGGCCCAGATAGCCCATATGAGCCCCATCTGGCGCCCAGGTGGGACCCATATGCTGAGGCATATGGGGTCCATAGGGGCAGCCCATATGGGGCCCATCATTTTTTTGCACCCAATCCTCATGTGGGGCCCATATGTGACCCGCTCTGCAAAAAGGGTATTAAGTCGCGCTGGCTAGTATTCTTTTTGCGACCATAAAAAAAAAATCCGCGGCAAATCCACGCTCAATAAAATACCAAAACACAATGGAAATTCCTGGCGGTGCCCAGATACCGCCTGGAATGTCTGTGTTCCCCCTGGAATGTCTGTGTCACGCCTGGAATGTCTGCGTTACGCCTGGAATTTCTTTTGTGTTTAGGTATTTTAATGAGCGTAGAAATGCCACAGATTTCTTCTTATGGTCGCAAAAATAATACTAGCCAGCGCGACTTAATACCCTTTTTTCCAGAGCGGGTCACATATATGGTCTAGCCCAAATAGCCCATATGTGACCCGCTCTGCAAAAAAGAGTCACAAGTCGCGCTGGCTAGTATTATTTTTGCGACCATAAAAAGAAATCCGCGGCAAATCCACGCTCAATAAAATACCAAAACACAATGAAAATTCCTGGCGGTGCCCACATACCGCCTGGAATGTCTGTGTTACGCCTGGAATTTCTTTTGTGTTTAGGTATTTTAATGAGCGTAGAAATGCCACAGATTTCTTCTTATGGTCGCAAAAATAATACTAGCCAGCGCGACTTAATACCCTTTTTTCCAGAGCGGGTCACATATATGGTCTAGCCCAAATAGCCCATATGTGACCCGCTCTGCAAAAAAGAGTCACAAGTCGCGCTGGCTAGTATTATTTTTGCGACCATAAAAAGAAATCCGCGGCAAATCCACGCTCAATAAAATACCAAAACACAATGAAAATTCCTGGCGGTGCCCACATACCGCCTGGAATGTCTGTGTTACGCCTGGAATTTCTTTTGTGTTTAGGTATTTTAATGAGCGTAGAAATGCCACAGATTTCTTCTTATGGTCGCAAAAATAATACTAGCCAGCGCGACTTAATACCCTTTTTTCCAGAGCGGGTCACATATATGGTCTAGCCCAAATAGCCCATATGTGACCCGCTCTGCAAAAAAGAGTCACAAGTCGCGCTGGCTAGTATTATTTTTGCGACCATAAAAAGAAATCCGCGGCAAATCCACGCTCAATAAAATACCAAAACACAATGAAAATTCCTGGCGGTGCCCACATACCGCCTGGAATGTCTGTGTTACGCCTGGAATTTCTTTTGTGTTTAGGTATTTTAATGAGCGTAGAAATGCCATATATTTTTGTTTATGGTCGCAAAAAGAATACCAGCCAGCGCGACATGTGACTCTTTTTTGCAGAGCTGGTCACATATGGGACCCATGTGTGGCATGTCCGGGGCCCATATGGGATGAAACAAAATCTGGGTACAATATGGGACCCATGTGGGCCCCAGATGGGTCATCCTATCTGGGTTGAACATGGGACCCACGTGGGCCCCAGATAATCCAGCCAATCTGGGCTAAATGTGGGTCATCCATGTACATGAACCTCTTTGTTATCATACCTGGGCCAGATGTGGGCCTAATTATATGACCCTTTCTTTGCAGAGGAGTTTCGCATTAGCATCCATGTTGAGGCGCTTTTCGCTGAATTACATGTGCTATATAAAGTACGTGTTCATTTCCTCACCACCAAAAACCACTGACAGCTAAGAGATCTTCAGCTTGGATGCCAATGTGAATTCCTCGTCTGTGTCCATCAGAAATGGTGAAAAAAATGTAATAGAAAACTGTATATTCTTCGGTGTCTTAAACGTTTTAATTTACCTGTAAGTGACTTAATTGTCGTTTACAAGGGTTATATACGGCCTGTGTTAGAGTACGGCGTGACCGTTTTCAATGGAAATCTGTATAAAGAACATGTGAATAGAATCGAACTTATCAAAAAGAGAGCTTGTCGGATTATTTTAGGGCCTCGCTATGATTCCTACGACTCGGCTTTGCAAATTTGTAATTTATACACGTTGGAATACAGAAGAAAGAAATTGTGTCAGGGCTTTGCTCTCTCGTTAAAGGAAAGTGCCAGAGGTTCTAAGTGGTTACAAATAAAACAACAAATGCCATACGATCTTAGAAAAATGGATAGATATGTTTCAAAATAGTGCAATTCCTTATGTAATAAATATTCTAAATAACAGATAGTTTTGTTTTTTTTAACCCTGAGGCGTTTGGTCTTGTGGCACTTAGTCCGGTCCTGTTTTGTTTTTATTTAGTAACGTTTTAGTGTAAAGTTCACAGTTTTATTATCGTTCATGTTTTAATATATCTTTGTTTATGATGAGACTAACGAACGAGACAAAACGCCAAATGGTTTTTGTTCTCTGTCGTCGTACAAGGGTTTATTAACATGTGACCAAAAGTTCCAGATTTAGATGAATGCACAGCGGTTTACCAAAAAAGTGTTTATAGAATACACTGTACCAAATAACTGTTTATAGAATACCGAAGATGGGGTAGGCTCATCAATACCCCCAGGGTAGGCATATCAATACCCTGCACAATACCCTAGTTTACTCGATTACTTTTAATTACAAAATAGTCTAGTTTACTACAATTGATGAGATTGGGTAGGCTTATCAATACCCACAGGGTAGGCATATCAATACCCTGGACAATTACGTTTAAGGCACATGTACCTCAAGGTAGGCATATCAATACCCTGCACAATACCCTAGTTTACTCGATTACTTTTAATTACATTCAGTCTAGTTTACTACAACATACTACAAAAGTGTGACGTCAGTTGCCAACACACAAAGGGTGACGTTTTCACCTTATCCCTGCGCAATTACGTTTAAGGCGCATCCATGTTCCGCAGCAGTACCTCAGCGGAAGTGAATGTGCTCTGTTAAGTCTAGTTTACTCGATAACTTTTGATTACATTTAGTTTAGTTTACTACAATTGATGATATTGGGTAGGCTTATCAATACATGTACCCTGCACAATTACGTCCAAGGCACATCCATGTTCCGCAGCGGTACACTCAGCGGAAGTGGATGTGCTTTGTAAAGTCTAGTTTACTCGATTACTTTTGATTACATGTATTTAGTAAGCAGTCATACTGTACGCATATGCACTGCAGATTGAGCCTTAAATGTGTAATTTGTTAACATTATTGCAAGAAGAACAACAATTCACAGGTTGTGCAAGGTTGCTGTTGGTTTCCTGCCAAAACTTCCACACGCGCTGCGCGAGCCCAAAGGAAACGACACCTCAAGACGCACAACCAGGACAAACCATGCAGCCCGAACGCTAAGCACGCAAAAAAAGAGGAACCACAGCACAGCAATCTAACAAATCAAGTGATTGACGTTTTTTAATTTTTTTAAAATTATTTTTTAATTATTATAATGTGTTTTTATTTTATTTTAAATTTTAAATTTTAAATTTTTAATTTAGGTCAAACCGAGACGCATACTGAGAGAAAGCAACGTTAGGTTCATCGCGTGCGAAATGAAACCCGTCAACAAAGCATGACTGAGTTTCATGGTTAAGCTCCAAAAGAAATGACATGTAAGCAGCGCAGCTGCTACCACAATCTCAGATAGTTCTGTCTGCCACCTACAAGGCGATTAACACCTGGATCAAAGGCCCAATTACGCCAACACGAATCAAAACAATGTGTGGCTGTAAAATTGGAAATCAAATTTGTGTGGACAAAGCATGTCAACTTTGTTTCACGAAACCGCGAACAATTTCCCGAAGTATAGGCTGTACAGTTGTCAAAAATTGCAGCACCACAATCTCGTGATTGTCTCTTTTTATTTATTGCTGATTATTATTAAAATTATTTCTCTATTTTATCCAATGGGGCGACACTTTTTGTGTAGAGAGTCATATAAGGGCGACGCGGTCGGTTAGGGCGACAATTTGGCGTAGCCCCAATATTTTGGAAGTCAAAAACCATTTTTTTAAGGTCAAAACCATCTTTTAAAAATCGAGAACCATTTTTATTAGGTCTAGAACCATCTCTGTTAGGTATGGAACCATTTTTGGAAGCTCCGGGTACAGAAATTTGGTGTCCAATCGATGTCTTTTAGCCGAAATTTCGGTGGTCGTTTGGCAAAGTTTTACCGGTGGGTCGCCCCTTTGCGGCATTAAGTGATTATTATTATTATTATTATTATTTTTTTTATTATTATTATTATTTTTTATTTTTTATTTTTTATTTTTTATTTTATTTTTTATAATGCAGAAAGCGCATTGAGAGATCCGTCGGATCTGTAATGCGCTATATAAGAACTGTCTATTATTATTATTATTATTTTTTTTTTTTTATTATTATTATTATTATTATTATTATTGTTGTTTTTTTTTGTTTAATAAATTTAGAAACACGAGAAAATTGCAGAGCCCCGACTTGGATTAGAGCCCAGATCCTTGGAATACATGCCAACTGCTCTACCAACTTAGTTAACAGGGCATCCCGTCTGAGCATGCATCACAGCAATCTCGGGCGTGCCACTCCTTTCCCAACAATGCACGAAAGAGGTCATTATTATGAAAATGGGGTAAATGGTAGGATTGACAATTAGAGATGAATTTAGCAACACGAGATAAACATTTTAAAACGCGATGCAGCTTTTAACCACTGCAAACGGACATTACTGCAATGAACATACAACATGGACCTAACTGGACCACATCTCTTTGGTATTCGTTGTTATTAATACCTAATTGTTTATTTTTTATTATTTTTTTTTTTTCAAACAACGAAACCGCGCAGTAAATGACAGCCACATTTGTAAGTTCGTGCATAACCGGAGAATCCAAGTAAGTCCACTCACTATACATGATACAAAAAATAAAACAAAATTGTTGCTATCGCCTATGTACAAATGAATGAATTAATGAATTAGAATCCTCGTAATGTGAAATATATATCTTGTTAAAACAAGTCGGAGTCAGATTCATTGTTAGTATAACGATATTTCTAGTGATTTATCAGTAATATGCCTTCAGGGTCAGCTGGGTGCAATGTTTTGACTGTTTTCTAGTCAAATTTGGCTAAGTGTTTTTAGAGTGCATGGGTGTTGAGATTTTGACACCATTAATTTGTCATATTTTTTTCACTACCATTCTGAAATTTCGCAATCTCATTCTGTATATTTTCGAGGATATCGTAACAAAACCACGAATGTTTTGTAAACTAATTTATCTGTTCCATAAAGCAGTGCAGTGATTACACCAACCTTTTTGCTTCCACATCCGAATTGGAGATTGCAAATAGGCCTATAACTTCCTGTTTTCTTCCAAAGGATAGCATTTTGGGGATGTATTTATTTGGTTGTTAGGTTAGAACGAAATGCATTTTCTCCCGGAAAAAAATCTGGTAACGCTCCTTTAACAAAAATATATTCCTTATCTATACTCAACACTCACCGTGCCCGAAGCTACGTCAACATCGTCTTTCAGATAGGCGTCTTACTTCAAGATGGTCCAGCTCGACTAATCCACCCAGTGATATACTCGTTATCTTTTCAAAGGCTTCTAAATCAGTAGACGTGCAGTCAGATCCTCAAGCGCCAATGCCGTTGGCGCAAGCGAGTTGTTTTTCCATGCTTGAGATTGGCACGTTGTACTAAGGTTGTGCCTACGGTGATTGTATAGTGTAATGAAAAGGAGCAGATTGTTGTATCAGTTAATTGTTTTGGTGGAAGTAATATTTTATTTTACATTTAATCAAGGAAACCCTGGACCGTTTCGACTGTATTGGTTAACAATTATTAGTGCAGCACATGTTTCTAGTAAAGGAACAACCATGCACAGCCAAGCTTTCCCAGGGCAGTCGGGTTAGCGTAGTGGTCATGTCACCTTTCATACACCTCTGGTATCTCGGGTTCGATTCCTGGTGGTGCAGTGTGGATTGTGTTTGCAGTCCCTACTTGACCGCGTGTGGTTTCCCCAGGAGATTTCCCTGGGGTTTTTCCTCCTACTTCTAAAACTGCATCTCCGTCTTCGCCATTTGAAGTTGATAATAAAATAAAGCTTGTAGTAGTTGATTGCATAAAAGGCCTTTGCCGAAGAAAAAAAAAAAAACAACGAAAAACTTGCCCAACACCTGACGGACAAATTAATCCGTTTGCAGAACACAGAAACTTGTGGTACATTATTAACAATAACAAATTCGAAGTTTTGATTTCAATTAATTCGTGCCTATCACTCTGCGCATACTTCCAACCGAACAAAAAGTTTTGCGTGCAAACTGAAAAATGAATAAGGGTTCCAATCAAAAAAGTAACTGTTCAGTTTTATTGCAAGACTTACCTACCGTCAGACATCTGCTGTGGCGATGAAACATTGCGCCAAAAAACAATGCACTGTTATAATACATGAAATACAAGGGGGGAAATAAAATAGAAAAAACGAATCATTTTGACCGTTTTTTTTCTATCTTTTATTTTTTCGGTATAGACTACGTTCAGTGGTTTGTAGCAAAACGTTGATTGAAAACAAAAACAATTATGGACAAAGAAAATTAAAACGTAGTGATTCGTAAAATCCTGGACGCGGGCACAAATCAATTACAGCACCATGCAACATTGGGAGAAAATGAAGTTGAGCCATTTTGTTTACTTTCTAAAAAAAAAGAAGAGTTGTGACAATTAATTTTGACTGATTTGGTTCTTGGAAGACGTCATCTTTGTTTTTTACTTTAAAAACCAATTTGCCTATCAAAATAATTGTCTTCCGTTTTCATCATATTTTGAGAACCGCTAACTTTTATTTGTTTTTTTTACCAATATTAAGTTGCCACATGTTTCCTTTGAAATGGTGCCCTATAGTCTTCGTAACGGCGCAAAATCTTTGGGATTTCATGTACATGTTCAACTCTGAGTGTCGTTTTCTTGCAGTTTCTACACAGTGTATCAATTAATAACCGTCTCTTTTTATTTATTGCTGATTATTATTAAAATTATTTCTCTCTGATATCCAATGGGGCGACACTTTTTGTGTAGAGAGTCATATAAGGGCGACGCGGTCGGTTAGGGCGACAATTTGGCGTAGCCCCAATATTTTGGAAGTCAAAAACCATTTTTTAAGGTCAAAACCATATTTTTAAAGGTCAAAACCATCTTTTAAAAATCGAGTACCATTTTTATTAGGTCTAGAACCATCTCTGTTAGGTATGGAACCATTTTTGGAAGCTCCGGGTACATAAATTTGGTGTCCAATCGATGTCTTTTAGCCGAAATTTCGGTGGTCGTTTGGCAAAGTTTTACCGGTGGGTCGCCCCTTTGCGGCATTAAGTGATTATTATTATTATTATTATTGTTGTTTTTTTTTAAAGATAAATTTAGAAACACGAGAAAATTGCAGAGCCCCGACTTGGATTAGAGCCCAGATCCTTGGAATACATGCCAACTGCTCTACCAACTTAGTTAACAGGGCATCCCGTCTGAGCATGCATCACAGCAATCTCGGGCGTGCCACTCCTTTCCCAACAATGCACGAAAGAGGTCATTATTATGAAAATGGGATAAATGGTAGGATTGACAATTAGAGATGAATTTAGCAACACGAGATAAAAAATTTAAAACGCGATGCAGCTTTTAACCACTGCAAACAGACATTACTGCAATGAACATACAACATGGACCTAACTGGACCACAGCTCTTTGATATTCATTGTTATTAATACCTAATTGTTTATTTTTTATTATTTTATTTTTTTCAAACAACGAAACCGCGCAGTAAATGACAGCCACATTTGTAAGTTCGTGCATAACCGGAGAATCCAAGTAAGTCCACTCACTATACATGATACAAACAAGAAAACAAAATTGTTGCTATCGCCTATGTACAAATGAATGAATGAATGAATTAGAATCCTCGTAATGTGAAATAGATATCAAGTCGGAGTCAGATTCATTGTTAGTATAACAATATTTCTAGTGATTTATCAGTAATATGCCTTCATGGTCAGCTGGGTGCAATGTTTTGACTGTTTTGACTGTTTTCTAGTCAAATTTTGCTAAGTGTTTTTAGAGTGCATGGGTGTTGAGATTTTGACACCATTAATTTGTCATATTTTTCTCACTACCATTCTGAAATTTCGCAATCTCATTCTGTATATTTTCGAGGATATCGTAACAAAACCACGAATGTTTTGTAAACTAATTTATCTGTTCCATAAAGCAGTGCAGTGATTACACCAACCTTTTTGCTTTCACATCCGAATTGGAGATTGCAAATAGGCCTATAACTTCCTATTTTCTTCCAAAGGATAGCATTTTGTGGATGTATTTATTTGGTTGTTAGGTTAGAACGAAATGCATTTTCTCCCGGAAAAAAATCTGGTTACGCTCCTTTAACAAAAATATATTCCTTATCTATACTCCACACTCACTGTGCCCGAAGCTACGTCAACATCGTCTTTCAGATAGACGTCTTACTTCAAGATGGTCCAGCTCGACTATTCCACCCAGTGATATACTCGTTATCTTTTCAAAGGCTTCTAAATCAGTAGACGTGCAGTCAGATCCTCAAGCGCCAATGCCGTTGGCGCAAGCGAGTTGTTTTTCCATGCTTGAGATTGGCGCGTTGTACTAAGGTTGTGCCTACGGTGATTGTATAGTGTAATGAAAAGGAGCAGATTGTTGTATGAGTTAATTGTTTTGGTGGAAGTAATATTTTATTTTACATTTAATCAAGGAAACTCTGGACCGTTTCGACTGTATTGGTTAACAATTATTAGTGCATCACATGTTTCTAGTAATGGACCAACCACAGTCAAGCTTTCCCCGGGCAGTCGGGTTAGCGTAATGGTTCTGTCCCCACCTTTCATACACCTCTAATATCTCGGGTTCGATTCCTGGTGGTGCAGGGTGGATTGTGTTTGCAGTCCCTACTTGACCGCGTGTGGTTTCCCCAGGAGATTTCCCTGGGGTTTTTCCTCCTACTTCTAAAACTGCATCTCCGTCTTCGCCATTTGAAGTTGATAATAAAATAAAGCTTGTAGTAGTTGATTGCATAAAAGGCCTTTGCCAAAGATAAAAAAGAAACAACGAAAAGCTTGCCCAACACCTGACGGACAAATTAATCCGTTTGCAGAACACAGAAACTTGTGGTACATCATTAACAATAACAAATTCGAAGTTTTGATTTCAATTAATTCGTGCCTATCACTCTGCGCATACTTCCAACCGAACAAAAAGTTTTGCGTGCAAACTGAAAAATAAACGAGGGTACCAATCAAAAAAGTAACTGTTCAGTTTTATTGCAAGACTTACCTACCGTCAGACATCTGCTGTGGCGATGAAACATTGCGCCAAAAAACAATGCACTGTTATAATACATGAAATACAAGGGGGGAAATAAAAAAGAAAAAACGAATCATTTTGACCGTTTTTTTTCTATCTTCGATTTTTTCGGTATAGACTACGTTCAGTGGTTTGTAGCAAAACGTTGATTGAAAACAAAAACAATTATGGACAAAGAAAATTAAAACGTAGTGATTCGTAAAATCCTGGACGCGGGCACAAATCAATTACAGCACCATGCAACATTGGGAGAAAATGAAGTTGAGCCATTTTTGTTTACTTTCTAACAAAAAAGAACAGTTGTGACAATTAATATTGACTGATTTGGTTCTGGGAAGACGTCATATTTGTTTTTCACTTTAAAAACCAATTTGCCTATCAAAATAATTGTCTTCCGTTTTCATCATATTTTGAGAACCGCTAACTTTTATTTGTTTTTTTACCAATATTAAGTTGCCACAATGTTTCCTTTGAAATGGTGCCCTATAGACCTAATGTCTTCCTAACGGCGCAAAATCTTTGAGATTTCATGTGCATGTTCAACTCTGAGTGTCGTTTTCTTGCAGTTTCTACACAGTGTATAAATTAATAACCGATTATTTGAGATGTTCACCAAATTACAGTTCTACGTACATAATATTAATTATGAAGTATAAAGTCGGAGAATAAATACGCCTGTTGAAATTCCAACATTAATTTCTTTCACTGAATTTTACAGCGTTTATGTGTCAAGCATTTTTAACCATTGCATTTCAGATAGTGCAGAATCACTTTAATTGATGTATTTGATATTAAAGAGGAAGAATCCCCCTTGACGAAAATCCAGCATTTAGGCTTTTTTCGATAGTCCAAACATCCCTCTTGCCGACGTGGATTTTTATTATTTTTTAATTGTCGGTTTTAAGTGGATTAATTGCAAGCAAAAGTGCGCTTTTCGAAAATGAGATTTTCGCGATTTCTGAAACGCTCATTAGGTATTCATGATATGCGCGTGACCCCGTGACGCAATCCTGAGAAAGAGAAGTCAACACGATAGTTGGCTCCATACGTTTACACGCAAACAACTTAGAAAACCGTCTCTTTTAGATGGTGTTTTTTGAAGAATTTTGTTGTTCCAAAAAGCCAGAGATATGCCCAGTAGCTGCGTGGTTGCATGTTTTACCAGACACTATGAAAAAAAGAGCAGAAAGATTTTCTTTTCTATTACCAAGAGAGAGAAAAATGAGTCGCTCATTCTATAACTTGTACGGCCGATGTCCAAACACGTGAAAACTACGCCGCAGTGGACCGTACACAGACCGCTGTGAATGCCGGTCGTTCCGTGACAAAACCACCCGTCGCAATGCACCAGTATTTACTTCAAAAGAGAGTCACTGTGAGCCACAATTTCATCGTTTTTTCACAAAACAGGTAATAGTAGATTGCTGTCATATTACATGAAGTGTTTTTCACGTTTGTATTTTGAATTACAAGGACAAAATAGGCATGACAAACATTCACTTCGTGTATTTTCCATTCAATACTGCACAGACCGTTTTGTATGTTTCTCAGGATGACGTCAACACCCTGTTGATAAACAAGCCGAGTGACCTCGAGCGTTTCAGAATTTGGGTGAAGAGGGTCGGAACTGCTTTAGGTTTTAAGCAAAAGTCTGTCGATTTTTTGTGAAAAACAAGTTGTGATGGTGTTGTAGACACATACACCTCCATGATAAACAGAAAAACTAAAATAAATGTGGAAGGGGGGATTCTAGCTGTTTAATTATTATCGTTGAATGTATTTTATTCACGAAATCCAAAGGCGAATGCATCGCTACTTACAGAACGGGTTAAAAAAGAAACAAAATAAACTGTATTTTATACAATACTTATTTAATAAGTGAGATAATAAATATAATACATCAAAATCAAGTCGAGGAAACAAATATATATATAATATTTACAGTGGCATGCATAACAAAAGAAGAGTTGAGTCTTTCCAAGGTAAAGGGGGCATTTTGGCAACACAGATCATATTAAAATAAAATAAATAAGTTTAAGTTGTTCTGAAGAGATAACTTAGGCCCAAATATGGTTACAAATAGTGTGACAACATGCCTTTCTAAAAACCCCGTGTAAAAATTTCCAATATACGCTCGTAACTGGGATGGCTTAAAATGTAACACAGTGTCCGTCCTGGTTACGAGCGTAGCTATATGGGTAATTCCCAAAATTAGGGGTCCAAAATGTTTGGTGTCCCAGTTACGTACGACACTTTCTGCTTAAAAAATCACCACTTATGACCACAAACTCTCAGTAATGGACTGTGGCCTGTGATTATAGGGGGCAGCATCATTGTCTTCAATATTTGTTTTTCTTCTGATTCCTGAAAAATATATTTTTTTTTAAAAGAACATAAAGGCTTATGATTTGTTCCATGGTAGGCCTATTGGATAGCAGTTTGGTGTCCCGGGTTACCTACGCCAATGAAAATTGGCTGTAGAATGAGTTTGCATTAACCTTGGTGCCGTATCTACACACAAACATTAAATTTGGGTGGCATTTGTTCAAATACAAATAATTATTTTCTACTAGGAAACTTTCAATCATTAAACCTTAAAAAGCATGTCACACTTTTGGACCCCTAATTTTGGGAATTTCAAATATATTGGGCCTAAGTTATCTCTTCAGAACAACTGAAAATTATTTATTTTATTTTGAGACCAGACAAAGGTATTTCCTTGAAAATATGGTCTGTGTTGCCATGTTTATTTCTTCGAGATCCGAATCCAGATCCCGAGATGTGTCACTGCGGCGCGAAAGCAAATGAAACTGCTCTGAACGAAGATCTTAAGCAAGTCACGCGAATAGCAAATTATTTACACGATTTAGCGAATTTCTAAACCAAATTTCACCCACGACATTCAACAAAACAATTAACAGCCCCAATTTGTTTACATCGTTTGTTGTCACTGCGAAATGAAACAACTCAATTTACGCACACGAAGATTTTCGCAATGTTTAAAGGGCCCCTGAAATGCTACTTTATGCACAGTTTTGAAGGATTTCTTGTTTAGAAAGACAATATACTACTGTTCATTTTAATTCCCCATGAATAAAAAGTGGCGTATTTCAACTTTGAAAATGTCTTTACAAAAACTCACAGAAAGAGGGCGCTGTTTGGGGCATGTCACTTTAGGAACACACAGCAGAAAAGCAAAGTAAAAACGTAAGACTTCAAACTGGAATTGTGGAAAATTACTATAGTTTCCAGCCTTAGTTTTTTTTCATGGCGTATAACAGATATCGTGTAAAACAAACCCAAACAATCATGGGTTACAAAAGTTTTAGCAAGTTGGAGAAAATACTGATTTTTTTTTTGTGCACAGTTGAATGAGATTTCCTGTGTTTGCCTAATGTAACATCACAGCTTTGCTCATAAATATGTACATTTACATTAGCATAAAATCAAAAACATTTATTTTAACCTCAAAAACAACTTTCAAGTATATGTTTTTATGACTGTAAATGAATGGAGTAGTTGCAGGGCACATAATTTGATAAAAATACCATTTCAGAGCCCTTTAATTTGTTTAATAGACCCTTTGAACCGTCGGCCATGACAATAGATCCATTGTGCTTACTCATGCATGACGCACAGTGACATGTGACTGCCCCCGTCATGGCCGCCCATGCAAGGGGTCTATTTGCCGGTTTAGTTTGTACAATCCGACTTATTACCCCAGTACGGTCAAAAACGGCGTAAAAACAACACATAACTGACAAAATGCGACTGTAACTGACGCGAGCAATGTTTTTAGATAACACAGGAAATTACTGACACGGTTCCGCTGACGCACACGGCAGTTTTGTCAGTTTTGACAGCTAAGACCGTGGGATTTCCATGACCTAAAACTAGTCGCAAAAACCTACGGTTCACATGTCAACGGCGTAAAAACGACACATAGCTGACAAAATTTGAGTAAAACTTACACGATTTTTGCAACCATTGATAGATAACACAGAAAATTCCAGGAAATGCGATGATTACGGTTTTCACTGGCACGATCCTGACGCACATTAGTTTTGGTACTTTTGGCAGTTTTGTAAAACCTTCCACAAACAATCTATGGAGTGTAGAGCGTGTGAGTATATTTTGAGTTTGTGACAGTAACCCCCTTTTCCATACTACTCCTGGTTTTACACACCCCTCCCTATAGAATAAGTCTGCCATGCACCAACACCTGATATATTTCTATATACTAATACTATGTACGAACCGTATTTTCCAATTTGTACACAAATCTGCCAACATATTTAATAAGAAGGGTTTCTGGGTGTAGATATGGACGAGATAATCTCTCAGATTTTCGCATCTTTGAGATTCGCTTCGGAGCTCAAAGACATGCACCAACAAGTTGCGTTCGAGTTGCTTCCTCAAGTCAGCGCTGACCTGAGCGGTCATGCAAGGTGTCACGAGTCGGGGAAAACAAGGAAACGAGGTTAAACACGTGTCGACCCATATCGAACGCCACTTTTATTTACAAACACATGGTACATAACACATAAAACATTTCTAGTTAATTACGTGACATTTTGAAAGAAATTTTCACAACGACCATCAACAAATTATTGTCAAGGATGCTAGATCGCTACATTATATTATGTAAACAGTAAGCCGGTGTGTCCCTCTAACCATGGTCAGAAATGGGGGTTTCCCATTTGACAACGGCAAAGCCCCTATCTTACTGGGCTGCGACTGTTGGCGGCAAAATGCGAACGGCATTCGCGAGAGAGTTTCCAAAATGTCTCGAAACGTTCGCGGGGGTTCTCAATTTCCTCGCGTGAGTCGCATTGCCTCGCTCTCGTGTCGCTGAAATGTTGACAAATTTTCTCTCAAAATAGTCACAGAGTCGTCGCGGGTGTCTCGAACCCGTCTCGAACCCTTCTCAATTTAGTTTCCGTGAGTCAGAAAGTGCGAGAAATGTGAGACAAGTCTGTGAGGGGTTGGCGAACTATGAAACTAAATTGTGACTGATTGGAGACAAAAATGAGAATCTGACATTCCGGGCGCGAGACAGGCGCGCAACAGTCGCAAGTGCAAACAATTCGCAATTTTGTCGCGCAAATGTCGTGCGAGTGTCGCGCGAGTGTCGCAAATTTTGGAAAAAAAATTCGCCGGGAGTTCGGGCGACATTCGTGCAACATTTGTGCGACATACGCAAACGTATCGTAAGTACCAATTCAGTGTGATTCCAAGTGAAAATTATCGCTAATTCGCGTATTTTCTCGCAATTTTGTGTCTCCAACTATAGTAGCGAGCTGTCGTAGCCCAGTGAGATACTCCCTGAAGCAACGGATACGCTGGGTCCACGGAATCACGAGCGTTCATCCTGGAATACAACGGCCATGTCTACGGATTTATCAGGGATAACTGTGAAAGCCTGAACTATAAAAGTGAGAACCAAGCATCCTTGGCCAAAACACGCAAATATATTTGCAAAGAAATATACGACATCGCAAAAAAAAAAAAAATTGCAAAGATATTTGCGACAAAATTTGCGACATGGCAAATATTTGCAAAGAAATGTGCGACATCGCAAATATTTGCAACGATTTGCGAAAAGAATGTGCGACATCGTAAATTTGCAAAAAACAAAAATTTGCAAAGAAATGTTGCGACAAAATTTGCAACATCGCAACGTCGTTTTCTTGTTTTCACTACTTTTTAGATACATTTATTCCAATTTTATTTCAAGATGACAATCTTACTTACAAATTCAAGAAATTGCTTTAAGATAGTACACACAAAAATTAAGGGACTTCAGATCCAATTCTTGGCCAATTGGCCCTGGTCTCAAATTTATAAACTATTGCACTTTTTCAGCCTCTTAATTTTAACGTTAAGAAAGAAAGAAACTAGAGTAACGTCATTTAAAAGTCATTACATGTATATAATTTGCAGATAAAAATTTGTTACAAAATCCGGGAACAACACCATTATATAACTAAAGAATAATGTTGACAAACTACCATGTAGAAATGTTACCTACATGCTGCAATAATACTTCAGAAAACCTTAAAAATCCATGAATGGTTTTTGTGTTAAATGAATGGCTAAAATAAAATTGCCCGCAGACATTTTTTTGAAAGAGCACCTTCAGTTGGCAATTTTGTCCAGTACCATTTTATAAATGTGGTGTTTGTTACCATTGCTATCATACAACACCTTTCAAATTGGTAGTTTGTTTTTCTTGTCAACTCATGACGTAACATTTTTGGGAAAGTGCAAATGTAATGACTTTAAGATATTATATCATATTATCCCGTGTACACGATTAAGTACACAATTACAAATGTTAAAAGTACGAGCGGCATCAGAATTCGAAAGAGCACATCAATCCGCTGGGCCCAAAACCAGCATCGCAGCATCTTCGTACGCAACCTGTGTTCGTCGTCAGGGGACAAGACAGCTGAATTGCTCCCTGTGGACACTTTCGTTGCGGATGTTGACCTGGAGATGTTACAAGGTACAGGTTGGGGGCGTTGGTCATGCACAAAAGAAGTCTGGAAAAGAACACAAAAATAATGGTCACAATTCGGATTGCATTTCAATTAGCCTTTTGTGTGTTTCGCATAAACAGCGTCTATAGTGTACAGGCTACTGACGTACTTCCTTTTACATGCACACCTAGTATCCACTTGACCAGACTAAATTATTGTTGCTATGTGGTGCACGCAGCAGGTGTGAAGTACAGAATCAATACCACGTCCACCGCAGGAAGAAGGGCATAAAGTTGCTAGGCAATGGCATGCACCACTATGTGACTTTCTAAACCGTATTCATTTGAAAGTGACGTATTCGGGGGCAAGCTATTATGCAAATGTTACAAACGGCTTATTATTGAGGGTGTAATATTGTTTAAATAAATCCGTATTTAGGGGGATTTCACAGTTTTGGTCAGTCATCCCTTAAACTCTCCCGCATACATTTTCCACTCGTATGTCATGTTTTCGAGAGAAAAAAATCAGGTTGAATTTTTGCGACAAAGTATACTATGAACAAAGATCAAGGAGGCCGAGAGATGTGACATTTTATCGGTCAGTAACGTGCACTAACACCTACTGTGGCAAGGCTGACTGCACCAGCCCTCGTCAGAGCCGCTGAGGCAGTGTGCGCCACTATCTACCTGAGCTCCTGCACTTCTAGGGCTGTTTAAGAGACGCGCGACAAAAGGTCAGCTCATCCCACGCGGATACAATCGGGTTGAAAACCCAACAAATTATTTTTGTTTCTTAGAGCCCTTATAAGAATTACACGAATCTCCAAGAAACAGGAGATGTCACATTTCATTGCTGCAGGGATCACTTTGTTCTAACGGGTCTTGTGGACGTAGACGAAATCGCTGAAGCGGAACAGTCTTGAAAGCGATTCCAAAGTGATTGATCGATCAGTGCCTTGTTATCCACAAGTTCACTGTACTCAACAAACTTCTGTTCTAATCGATCACAAAAATATGTCCAGTTATATTAGGGGTGTCATGCACGAATCGATTATGGATCTATTGTCACATCATTTCAATAAGAAACCTTCCACCTAATATGGTCGCTGGTACAAAATGGTCTATACGACTTGCCTCGGCACGGTCGTCCCGTGGCACCGTGCCACTGTGGTCACCCCGTGCCGCCTGCAATCGCTCCAAATGCCCCTCGAGTCTTTTGGCACGGTACGCTAAGATGTGAACCACTGCGTACTCTACCAAACCAGCTATGGTCACGTTCAGACACACGGAAAGCCAGATATCTAAAGCCTGGCCAACAAAAAACAAATTGTTAATTGTTCGTTTGAAATTGTTAATTTGTTCGTTTGGGGCATGGCAAGTATACAATATTTGCAATGTTGTGTACATGTATATAAATGCGTGTGCATACCATTGATATATAATCACTGGATGAAGCAATGGCGTCTAAAATTTAAGCCACCGTCCGCCATTGTACCCCATCAAACACAATGCCTTGCCTAGACTGGTCATACTGTCTTCACTAGTCCACATGTGTTAAGTGGAATGCAAGCGATCGCATAGACTGGGGAGCAGTCTAGGCCAAGAATTGTTCGTGGGGTAAAATGGCGGCCGAAGCATGGCTTCAAATCTCATTTCAGCCCCGATGTACGTAACATCAAATCAAACAACGTGACATCAGGACTATATTTTATCTGTTTTATTCTGGGATGCTGCAGTCACCTACGCCCACTTTAAGTAGGCCCACTTAAAACTTTATACACGTAATAAACACAAAAATCTCGCTCTGGAAAAGCTCGATCACGATTTATCAAACTAGTTGAAACAACATTAGTGAATTTCTAAAAGAAAAAGTTGGCACAAAAATACAGTCCAAAGACAGACCGGTTAAATCCGACCAACACGGCCGGTAGATAATGCCCGCCCGACCAACATATCGGTCAAAACAACCAATCACAACGGCTAAAATGCCCAATCCGCATTGGTTAATCGATACGAACCAGCCACCTCAACCAATACGACCGGCCACCCCAACCAACACAACTGGCTACCCTAACCACCACACCAGCCGGACCCACATCCACGAACCACACCGTCCGAACCCAACCAATCTGCCCCTATACCCTGAGATAGGCGAAAAAACAGAGATAAAACCTGCAAATTGATAATGCGGGAAAAAATACTCTGTAAAATTCCTATCTGACCCCCTCAGGCGATCGAATAGCCAGAATCGTACTGGTTGACTCCAGGGTAGTATTTCTCGAGGAAAATAAGAATGAACGAAATATAACGTTATCTGTTAAAGTACTATTATTAAGTTGTTCATTTATGACCATACAGAGGCTGTAAAAAAGACTACACGGCCTGTGTTGTGCGGTGTCCTATCTGCGAAGTGACCAAATTGCCCCTCAATATTGAAAGAAAATGCATGCGATGAACCACAATACTACTTCAGTGTTAAGATGACACTTTTGCAAACGTACCCTAATTCAATTTATATGCGTCATGCGCACACTAATTTGACAACTCTTTAAATATTGTGCTCAGTATACTCGGGGAATCTTTGGCTACTGAACTTGCCAAATGTCATGCTAATACCGAAAAGTTACGTAATAAAATTAATACACATATTGTGTTAAACCATATTCCCCGGGCAATCGGGGTTAAAAGAACAAAAGTATGCGGACATGGAATTAAGACCTTTTTAGATAAAAGATGGAAGTGATATGAAACCGTACAAGAGTGTAACCCTCTTTCTTGGAAAAAAAAAAAAAAAAAAAAAAAAAAAAAAACAATCTATACGACGCGGTGACTGCGAATGACTTGCAACAGCCCAGCATGCGTGCCGCTTTGCACGTCACATTCCACGCACCAGTGCACAAACCTTCCAAAACACACCCACCAACAGGTGCTCTCACACTTCAATGAGATAGCAATTCTCTTTCTATATGAACAACTGCTATAGACTACTGTGTGTTGCCATGGTTTTTAATTGGGTCTACACTAAAACCAGTGAATTGTTTCCCTGCGCTATACCAATGAACGTTTCAGATTACCAGATAATGTTTAGACCCAATGACCATGGCAACTGACGTCACACTTTAATTAGTAGTCTATAGACAGCCGAAGTGTGACGTCGTTGCCATGGCAATTGGATCCAAACTATCATGGCCGTCGGGAAAAGTACCATTGGAAAAGCACTGGGACACGGTTGAGTGATTTTTAGTTTAGATCCAATTGCCTATAGGCAACCAACAAAAGGTGACGTATTCACTTCGGCAGTCTATTGCATACTTCATCCAGTGATTATATATTGATGGTGCACACGTTTTTTAAGGGCATCCTCGATCGTGTGAACGAATTTAGACCTCTGACTGACTCCGTTTTCGTGTAGTCATGGTAGTGTAGCCACATGTAACCAGCTTAAATATCGGACGGTGGTTTCGCAAACTTAACAATAAGCGAGTTCGGCATTTCGATGCGCGCAAAGGATTGTGGGTAATGTCAAAGGTCAAGAGTTCCTAACTTTCGCTGCTGACTGTGTTATCGCTATGCGGACACGATGGACTGCGGTCTTATAAATGCTCCCTAAGATAACAGAATAAGGCAGGTCCTAAATTATTGGCATTATTGTTTTGTTTTATACTACCGAAAGTGTTTCTGCAGCATTTCCCGATCCTGTAATGCGCAAAAAGCCGGGAAAACCACGATAAAACAGACCGACTTTTCGCGACTCGTTGACATTGATTTAATAACGCGAAGAACCCTGCTTTATTAGCTCGGTCCAGACATGGAGGAATAAATGTGTTTTCTTCCCCCATAGTCCAGAGACGAATGTAGAAATATTTGTGCATATTTGTCTACTATACACAGCTGTTTTCGCGAATGATTTGGGAGTGACTGTAACTTTATCAGATGGCAACCTTTACTTTTTAAAGTAAATTTAGACCTTGAAAATGTGAAGAAAAAAAACATTTTTGTCAGCACTTTTGCAGAAATTTGGGGATCCTCAACAGAAACTCGGAACAGGCATGCAACTATAGCTAATCAGCCGATTGCCTCTTTTTTGTTTCCTCACCTATCTGATAATTTTTTTTAAATTAATACTGCAGGCCGACAAAGATGAAGATTCTGTGCATTTTCCTCCTTTTTTGTAATGACAGCTACACACCTGTAAGAAATATTATCATGCACCGACACATACCATGCACATTTCTCACCACACCCATGCCACACCAAAGCTTTGGAAAACTCTCAAATGGTTTTTCCTTTGAAAAATTGTGACATTTTCCAATCTTAATTTTGAGTTTATCATCAAATTTAAATTTTCCCCACAGATTGTTTAAATTAACTTCATTCTGCTCCATCAACATCAGAGTGCCCATTGCCAAAAAGAGAAGGTGATCCACTTACAGGGTTGCCAGTCTTGAAACCAAAATGTGTGGAGTGGGTTAATGCTTGCATGGACTTGTACAAACAACAAAACAGTATTTTGAGAAGTATTTTGAGTTTGATCACTCCTTCCCATGATGCAGTTTGTCATTTGTACAAGTTCACTCAAGTAGCATAAATTGGCAATAAAAGTATGTACAGTTAAACCCTTCACCTTCAGTGGCAACTTTCTTTGTTTTGATAAATCCGAATTTATTTATTGTCAGATTTATGAGTTATAATTAAGAAAAAAGATACAATGTAGTCTTTCCAAAGCATACCAAAGATCTTTATTCTAAGTGTTGCCAAAGAAAACGTCTATAAAAACTATTATCAAAAACCTGGAAAGAGTAACTTATTTAACAAACATACATACGTTTATGTAACCTATATTTTCATATTTATGAGTTATATTTAAGAGAAAATGTCTCTCCAAAGCATACCAAAGATCTTTATTATTTATTAGTGTTGCCAAAGAAAACGTCTGTAAAAACTATTATCCAAACCTGGAAAGAGTAACTTATTTAACACACATACATACATACGTTTATGTAACCTATATTTTCATATTTATGAGTTATATTTAAGAGAAAATGTCTCTCCAAAGCATACCAAAGATCTTTTGTTAGTGTTACCAGAGAAAACTTTATATTTTTTATAACCTGAAAAGAGTAACTTATTTAACACATGTATGTATGTATAGTAACTTATTTATTTTCAGTACCAAAGATCTTTATTAGAGTTACCAAAGCAAAACTTATATATTATCTACATGTACATTTAATATGCAGACGTGTAGTACTTTATGTGCATTTTTACATTAAAGTCTTGAAATTGTCATACATTGTTATTATATGTGCACAACGTTTTATGAAGATCCCTTAAATAACAATGTTGTAGTGGCCTTGGCTTTAGTTTTAGGGCGAAGATTGAACATTAGGGGAAATAAAATTTTTACAATATTGGATGTCTTTTCTGGTGCTATGACAATATATCACACTCGTCTCAAATACAAAATCAGCCTTTGTTCAACATTTTCATGACTTATATGGTAGGCCTACATTCTGTCAAGGAGAATGGACAAGAAGTGTAGTACTCTCCGACTTAATCCATTTCACCGCCCCGGAACAAAGAAACGCGGAAGCAAGTCATAATTTCAATACTTTCAGAAGTTGCCGATACTGTCGAGTATGCAACTGCTTTTCCTCGCTAGCACTTGGAAGAACAGGTACATTCAACTGTGTTGCAGCAGCAAAGGCTAATGCTGCAAGTTCTTCTTTCCGTCCCGTTCGTTTCAGTCCTCTGATCTATCAGCCAAAAATCTCTTCAAAGCCTCAACTTTCCAACGCAGAAAATCATCCAAACCTAAGTTCTTATAGGCCTACTGTTCGTCACTCATGTTAAGTTATATAACCACGTATAAGGAAGAAAAAGCTGAAAAACGAGACATTTGAACACGCGAGTATGCACAATCGTATGCACGCGTGCAGGCATGATCGGAGTTTAGGAACTCTTGACCTTTGACATTACCCACAACCCTTTGCGCACATCGAAATGCCGAACTCGCTTATTCTTAAGAGTATGGACGACACAGTTTTTCATTGTTTTCTTGGAACGCAGATGAGGTATTGAGCTGACTTACACACGAGTTGGTTTTCATCATACACTTCCTCAATCACACATGGAAACGGATGAATGCAGTTTAGTTTTCAGTATCCTTTAATCTATCTTTAAACTTCAGAGGTAAATTTATCTTACAAAATAATGATTACTGTATTTGTCCTGAAGGCACAGTTTTAAAAACCTACCGTATTATAGGACACCTGTGCCAGACCCCTACGCGCATTGCTGACTTGTGTAATGGCCGCAAGCACCGTAGTAATCCCAAGAGAAATCCTGGCCGGCGCCTGCTCCGCGTCTATCCAGTAGTTAATCCACGAAAGAATGGCTAGTAGGAATGATGATGTCATCTGCGTGAGTACGTAATACTCACTGTGTCTGTCCATGGTTACTGAGGCATTTAGGGCCGAGAAGGCTGGGGTGAAAGAAAACAAAATAAGGTTGTGTCCGATTTTTCTGACAGACGCTAGTTAGCCCGTTTAGCCGGCTTGGTCATAGACTCTCGTGTGTATGAATAGCGTCTAATGTACATGTATACTAAAATACAAAATATAAGTATAACAAATTCAAAATCTTTCCAACAGATTTAACCAAAATTTCAGATCATAAACAAGGCTTGAGTTTCATCAAGAGGGTGAGATTTAAAAGCCATACGAAAAAAAAAGTCAATTTCAAAATTCGCCACTTTCGACTTGGCTTCCTTCAATGTCAATACACCACTGGAGACTGATGGAATGTGTGTGCTGAGCCGAAAGCTTCTGAAGAAATGCAGGATCACCCCTAATGTTACTGCAAACCATCTCAATCGTGTGGCGCAACCCAACATGAGGTGCAAAGAGACAGACAGTTTCCTTGACAATGAAGGATGCTAAGTCGAAAGTGGCAAATTCTAAAATATAGGGGTTTTTTTCCGTATGGCTTTTAAATCTCACCCTCTCAGACAAAACTGATAAAACTCATTCGATAAAATTTGTCAGGCCTTGTTTACATGATCTGAAAATTTGGTTTAAATCCGTTGGATAACGACAGTTTTTTAAGTTCAAAATATCGTAGTAATTCCGTCACATGCACACTTAGTATCCAAACGACCAGATACTTTTTTGTTGCTATGTAATGTGACTGGATGCACGCGGCAGATGTGAAGTACGCAGAATCAATACCGTGTTCACGGTAGGAGAGAATGGCATAAAGCAAGCAGACTGTTGGTTGCTATAGGCATTGGCGTGCACCACGTAGCAACAACAGCATAATAATTCGGAGCACCAGCAATTATGCAAATGTTACACGCAAAAGGCTAATTTCATGGCGCTGTTTAGCAAAACACTGCTGAGCAATATTGTTTTAGAATACCGGTCGTTTAACACAATGGCATAGGATTTTACCTGGTAAGCCTACATGTAACTTGTTCTTGCTAAGCTATAAGGCTCAGTTTCTTGACATTTTTTCTATACGTACTAAGCGTGAAGTTATCGCCCTCCATTTGGTGGCCTTGTGTCACGTTGAAATTCGATGTTTGCAGTCTTGGACGGGAGAAGCGTGGCACGTTCAGTTTAAGATCCCATATGTTATCATCTGTATCCCATTCCAGGTAGATTTCATCATCCGTATAAGCAACTGCATAAAAATACAGTTTTCCGTCAGATTTGTTCTTTGGAATGCAAAGGTCTTTGTTGCGCGACGCGAGCTGCTGTCGAGCCCTTTAAAGGCACAGGCTCGTCAACAATGCACGCGTGCTGATACACCAGTCACAATTAGCTTGCGATAGGTTTGCGAGTAGTTTGCGACGGATTTCTGGGCATTTTCGGCCGGGGCCCCACGGGACTCCTTGCGGCTGCCGGGTAATTTTTGGGCATCGGGCGGGCATCGAGTTACTTTTAACTCGGACTTAAAACCTGGTGCGGCGTTTCGCATCGCAAACTGATCGCAAACTGATCGCCCAGACGCCGCTCAGACGCCGGCCGGGCCCCGCCCGGCGTCCGGCCGACTTGGCGGCGCCCGGCCGGAAATCGGCCAGACATCGGCCGGGGTATCACAGTGACATAGGCAGGACATCGGACGAGTGCCTGCCGGACACCGGCCGATAATTGTTTAGATTATTGTTTAGTTATGCCGTTGTTCTAGAAATTCGTAACAAAAAATGTTATCTGGAAAATTATAGGCCTTTAACTGACAATGTGTCTTACAAGTCGATATGTGAGTGTCGCACTTCAGTGAATCGAAAGGAAAGAACCTAAGATCCATGTTGCACCTCTGGGTGAGAGTCAACCTGCAGAAAAACAGGAAAAAGTATTAAAATATCATTATTTTACACCAAAAAAGGGGGGATTATGGTGAGTGGCACAGAAAAATGCACTAAAGGAACAAATTAGGACGTCGAGGTACGTATCGGCGAGACGTGATTTGTTCTACTTAGCTGAAGATGTAGGTTTTCCAACTACTTAAACAGCTATGTAGAACAACTATGTAGAACGAGCGACTCATTTTTCTCTCTCTTGGTAATAAAAAAGAAAATATTTCTGCTCTTTTTTTCATGGTGTCTGGTAAAGCATACAACCACACAACTACTGGGAACATCTCTGGCTTTTTGCACGAGAATATTTCTTCAAAAAACACCATTGAACAGAGACGGTTTTAGGAGGGTTTTTTCGTGTAAACGTAATAAACTGCCGACCGTGTTTACTCGTGTTTCTCTGGATTGCGTCACGGGATCATGCGCATATCATTAATACGTTATGAGCGTTTCAGAAATCGCGCAAAAAACATAACTTTTGCTTGCGATGTATCCACTTAAAACGGACAATTTGAAATAAAGAACGGTCTAAGTCGGCTGGAAGGATATGTGGACTATCGATAAGGGTGCAAATGCTGGATTTTTCGTCAAGGAGGATACTAGCTCTTATTTTCCATTTCAATTCATTGTCGGTTAACTTCAATTTCGTTCCAAGACGAGCGAATGCGAAACGCGTTGATGCTACAGTGAAATTGTCAATGAATTTCGACAATCGATTCCGTCAGATTCCAACCGGAATTCGTCCCAGCTGATGATCATCTACATAATGTAAGTAATTAACTCTTCACTGTTAACCCTCGGAGCTGCAAAGGGGAGCTTCCGGAAGAAGGCACATTTTTGTATTTTTAAATACAAAAAACCTTTGCCCACTTCCGCTCAATCTTCAACTGATTACCCTAGTCTGTGCGCCTGTAGTCACCTTAAATGTTGAGTTCACTTACCGGTCAGGTCCGCCTGGGGAATCTTGGCCTCAAGCCTAGACCCATTGATTTGTGTACTAACATGTATGTTCGTTGAGTAAGGCCCTTTTGACGCCGTGCGTAAAAGCAGCTATCAATCAGCCTATACTGCATTCCCAGTAAACAGTAGACTTGAAATCAATTCGGTAATACGGTCGTGTTTTGTCTGTCTAACGCCATTTTACCGCACACGATCGACATCCGTTTTTATGTACAGTATATATTTTGGTTTCGACCCGTATTACAGACTTGAAAAACCCGATAGCGCGACAATATTCACGATTCAAAGCGTGTTGATCCACGCACCGCACTCCACGGTTTGGTAGCGTCCATCTTTACCAGGGGTGTTTGATTGAATATGCAGTAAGAATATGTTTGCAATAGATACGCATCTTTATTCAGATTAACTGCGTTTAACTTTTAGCGAAATGTAGTAGGTCTTCTTTGAGTCACGAGCATTTATACTGCGTACATTAAGTGTACAATAAAATAATATACATGTATACAAAAATCTCCCCCACAACAATTGAGAGAATTGTCGGCTACGATTTTTGAATTGATTTCTTAACCAAAAACTTGGGCCAACGGAAAGGTCGAATTATTACTATATGATTAGGCCTATGTCTCATTTTGAAATTCAGGAGTAATGGATATTGATAGGTCCACTACTTGAGGAAATTTATTTCACAAGCAATTTTTTTTAAAAATGTTGCATGAATATTAATTAAGCCCCGTGTCTCGACCAATCAGATATTTACGTCCAATTCTGGTAGCAAACCCCATAACCCGTTTACAAAGTGACAGACAGGTTTCTCAAGTCGGTAACTTGAGGTCGACTAGACTTGTTCCCGGTCCATTCGCGACTACGTTGGTGCGGTTTTCTTGACATCATATCAAGTCTAAGTAAACAGCTGTGTCTTGAGGCACCTCCATTCATCTGATTAGGCCATTATAAAAAGGATTGTGTCTGCCAAAAAGTGGTATTTGCGCGTTATACAAAGTGCCATCCAGAGTCTCCCTTTGAGCCTCCCTGCATTTTTTTTGGGCGGTGCATCTCAGAGGGTTTAAAATATTTCCCTTTTTACGGAAAGTTCTGGCACCAAAATTACCAGAATTGTTTTTGTTTTTATCCGCCTTAAGGAATTATTCCGTATCTCCAGTTGTTTTGTTCGTAAAAATACGATTTGTTCGTCAATGTCCGTAAAATTACAGAGCTCGGTAAAAATACGGAAATTTGTTCCAGAAAATCTGTAAACAAATTTTACGGGGTCCGGTCAGAGCTAGGGCCGGGGTCAGAGTCGGCGTCAGGGTCGGAGTGAAGGTTGGGATCGGGGTCTGATCTAAGGTCGGGGTCGAGATCACACTTGGGGTCTTGGTTGAAATCACACTTATGTTAATATTACATGCACTTAGGTCGAGTTCGGGCGGTCTGTTCTTGACACGGGTAACTAGTTTTCAGTGGATATGTGGTGTGTTATAGATGGTGTTCACGCCGTTCGGGCGCGAGAACACTGTTGGGGGTCAGAGCCGTGATCAGGGTCAGGGTCAGAGTGAAGATCGGGGTTAAGGTAGCTGGGATTGGGGTCGGGGTCAGAGCTGTATACACTAACCTGGTGGCATAGAAAATCCACTCCCTATTGAGTCTCACGATCCGGTTAGTTGACGTGATTGCGTGAACACTGCCGGATTTCAGGAGCGGAAAGTATAGAACCGGCACCCAGATCCTATCAATATCTGACCCTCGGATTGCGAAGATCTTCTCTGGATCACAGGGGAGCCACTCTTGAAGACGTCTGTCCTCCCAGGTCAACTCTAGGGTCACTGAGATGGTAAACTCCTTGATACAGGGTGTCCCAGAAAAAAAAGAGGAAACCCAGATTAAATTGCCAATTACTCGGTAATGACTGATAATTTTGGAAAACTGCAACTACTAACCGTTTCATCACAAAAATTTCACATCATGTAAGACATGACAATTTAATTGGTACAAAGCGCAGACTATTATGGTGTAGGCCTATGTTTTGCAAATGTTCTTTACCATATTCATTTCGTCGATTCCATCAACGCTTATCGATCGCATCGCACACGTAACCACGTCAGTGACGTCACGGTGACCTGCTTCCCAAGAAAATAAATATCAAACTACATGTACAATTGTACATGTATTTGCAATGACTCAAAATCTTACTTCAAGAGCACAGACAAGAAAAACAAAATTATTCAAAATGTCGAGGTAAATAAGAATTTGGAGGTTGACCATTACACTTTTTTCGGACCGAATTGAGCGGTTGATCATGGCATCAGACCTTGTGTACAAAACATATGAGACTGGCTTTAAAATTATAAGTATTTCCTTAAAAAATCTTCAATTTTCCCAACTGTTAAATTTAGAGTTTTCTATCAAAACTGCACTTACTGATACTTGATGAGTCATTTTAAAGAAAAATATTAGTGATCAACTACGCAATTCTTACCCACTACTCAATTAAAAAAATCAAATGCCTTTCACGATGTTTAATTTTCGTTTGGGAAAATTTGACAACAAATTTATCAATTTATGACGACGAAAAATAGAGTCGAGTTAACGCAACAAATTTTTGAAAAATTATTGTAATATGAAGTTACAACTCCTTTTTGCGCCGCCAAAGGTGAAAAAGTTGACCCGGGTCAGAAATACGAGTAAAGGTCATACCCGTTTCAGCTCCAGGGCGCGATGTTAGTTGACCCGAATACTGGTCAAGAATATCTGCGATGTTGTACATGTTGGTCCCATTTCTGAAAGTGAAACCACGTAAGATTGAAGGAATACATATAGTCTATGTCAGGTATTTTTTCGTATACATTGAACAAAGAATTAAAGGAAATTACCTCCTGGAATCAACAGTTCATCCAATTCTAAGATATACTTCCCTGCACTTGCATTTCTGTCGGAAATGTTGCATTTCTGAGTTAAATAATTAATTACTGCAAAGAGTACCGGTACCGGTAATTGCAATTTTTGGATTTTTTTTTCTTCCAAATTTGTATTTTTAATTTTAATTTTTTGTTTTAATTTTTCTAGATGCGCGGACGGGGGGCGGGGGGGGAATTCCCTTTTCACGAGTATTTCTTTTTAAAATAATTTTTTTTTTAAATATCTCAGAAAAGAATGAGAAATATATAAGGAAATAAAATATGAAGCAAACAAAAACTTTAGCGAGAGGATATTACAGTTGGAAAAAAAGCTATCTTGAAGGATTTTGTTGAACACAACAAAATTACACTATACCAACTAAACCTAAATATACTCGCCGAGACTATATCTCGGCAATACGGCAAGAGCAAAGTCAATTAAAAAATTTGACGAGAAAGAAGCTCGAGGATCTACAGAAAAGCGTGGGACGCCGACCAGGGTGGCAACCACGGGAAAGACAAAGCAATCGCGGACGCTTTCGGTAACATATACTGTATTCCGCTCGACATCGAGATGCTCACCGAGTACGAGGTGGTCACCAACAGAGTCTTGGCGCAAATCATCAGAAATAAGCACAGGGGTGAGGTTTGTTATCTTTTTGATCAAATCCACAACACCGAAGTAAGATCGGTCAATAAAGGGGACACGTTGTGGAACGTCGTCATTAATCAACCCATCAAGAGTCTAAAGGGTGTGTTGTTCTTGTTCAAGGATCTGGCTATCAAAACGCCGCAGATCGAGATTCTACAATCAAAAAATCACCAAAACTATGGTGACGGTAGAAGGTAAACCGAACCAATTGTAATCGCAGGGCATGTTTCAGTATCAACACTGGAACGAAATCAGCAAGTTTTTTGCCGACACCGACACAGAAAGCAGGCGCGGTGTTTCTAAAGATTTGAACTTAACTGGCGTCGACTTGGGCGATTATCTAAAGGACAAGTATACGCGTACGGCATTTAGCTAGATTTCAGAAGTACCGACGATAACTCGGCGCATGGGTCTGGCCGAGGGATTGGCGACGGAGGTGGTATGAACGTTCAACTCATGCGAGAAGCCGAATCTAGAGAAAAATTAACCATGTACGTCTTTTTAATCATGGACGCTCAGTCGACGGTTGCTGATGGTAATTTCAAAAATCTAGCGTATTAAAGTAAAAGACATGGAAGCGCAAGTGTCGGAGTGCGCCTTGATCGTGGGTAAAACAAATTCGGGTAAAACCAAATGGGTGTTGAATTTATTACAGAAAGAGTACGTAGGTAAGTTTGAAGCGATTGTAATCATCTGCCCTACACTCTCAGAACGTTGGTTAAAAATTGTAACCAACCATGTATTACCAGGTGAACATCCCAACAGTTGGTTAAAACCTTAACCAACCCAGGTTGGTTAAATTTTAATACGTGGTTGGTTAAAATTTTTAACCAATGATTGGTTAATAAAATTTTAACCAACCTGTTGGTTAATGGTGAGTTGGGCAAATTTTAACCATAATAAAGGCAAATACTACACAATGACCTTGATAATTTGACATTTTATTATTTTGAATATATCATGTACCGTATTTTGATGTACATAACCAGCAGCAGTAGGTCAAATATATCCTGAAATTTTCTGAATGAAAGTATTTGGATTCTTTCAAACACATCACACTGTGTTAACAATGAGTTTGATAATGCTTGAGTGCTTTTTGTTTCTTTTGTGGTTTACACAGACAAAGAAAAGTTAACTTCGGGTTGCGAAATAACACTAACACAATTTATATTTAGTTGCGATTAGCTTGCAAAGTATGGAATGTTTGTTCTGGATCAAAAAGTGACCAAAATGCAGTTAACATACTGTGACACCGGAAATGTGACACGACAAGGATGGTGTACATTATACTGTGTCTTGTTCATTTAATGGTGAACTGCATCTTTTAACTGAAGCAAAACCAAAAGCAAAACCCTGAAAAGATACAAAATGGAATTTCCATATAAATACAATGCTTTAGGAAATACCAATCCAGCAAAGTAAATTATAAAAAGAACAATGATAATCCTCAAAGAATCCAATGCAATCAAAAGAGATAAATCGAACTTGATAACACAATTTGCCTCTAACTGTAAAGTCAAGTTAAATTCCAAAATGAATTAATACAAGGCATGTAAATGCTTTAACTTGCAAATACAAAATAGGAAATAACTAAAGCAAATGTGCAACGAAATAACTAAAGCAAATAACTAAATAACTAAAGCAAATGTATATGACTATATGGACTCAGCAAACCATAGACTTAAATCAGTCCACTCATCATTATAACCTAAGGATCCATAAAGAAACTAACTTAGGAAAAATGAATTAATATCATAAGAACAGGATTATAAAGAAATAACATAACTAAATAAATGCTAAACAAGTATGCAGATGGCATGTTTAATTAAGTATTAATGTTTAATTAAGTATTAAAAGAGAAATATGAGTAATATATGCTGCATCACATGAACTTAAGGACTAGTGTGCCAGTCTA
Source organism: Henricia sp. BOLD:AAB3569 (assembly GCA_037783545.1). Taxonomy (NCBI): domain Eukaryota; kingdom Metazoa; phylum Echinodermata; class Asteroidea; order Spinulosida; family Echinasteridae; genus Henricia; species Henricia sp. BOLD:AAB3569. The sequence goes on along the minus strand of JBBELK010000263.1, from coordinate 239,997 downwards.
ATAATACACTGGTCACAGGCTTGAATAAACACTGGACAAAAGAAATCCCTGCAGGGTAATAAACTCTCGGCAGACTTCCTGCCTCCCTGTACTAAGGTATGGTGCCTTCCAGGAAACTGTGTGCACCTCATTATATATGCAGCAACTTTGGGGATTAAGGGTCTAAACAGTGGCTATACTACACTGCACTATGGGCATTTACACAGGGCAAGGGAACTATGAATTTATACACTAAAAGTATAAATGTAAGAATATGTACATAAAAAAGTGGAAAATAGATGATAAGGAATATATTGTAAAATAAGGAAATCTATTCTTGAACTTTGTTTACTCAAGAAGTTAACTAAATGTGAACAAGAAATAAAGTGGATATACATAGTAAGGGGAAATCTAAATCCTTCAAATCCATGGAAATAGATTATATCTCTAAACACAGAAAGTCATCAATAGGATGATCTTTCCTAAATATGCAATAATAGATACAACAACACGGTGAATCTGGGCTTCCTAAAGACCATCAATGAATGAATCCACTTTAAATTCAGTAATCAGAGTAAAGTTTAAGAATACTCAAGCCAACTTCGGAATTAATCAAAAAGTGTTCACAAAGTCTCAATAAAAAGAAACTTAGGAACTTTAACAATAAGAACAATTATTAAACAATATAAATGAATTCTTACCCCAGTCGAGTCATCAACAACATCTTGAGGCATTAACTAAGAACATAATTTTTATGTAGAAGGAAGCAGGACACTGTGTGTGGTGTTAACAGTACCAGTGCTAGTGGTGGAATGACTCACTCAAGACAAAGGATAAGTGTGGGCTTTACCTTAAGGGTCAAGCGAGGGCGCTGCGCAGGAGAAATATGTAAATGAGCTGTCACATACTCCCCTGCTCTAAGGTTGGCGTCCCGATAACCTAAACTGATAAAAGATTAATACAAACAAAACAAATGCAATTTACTATTTACAAAAAAAAAATCATCTTGGCTGGACTCCGGCCAACATCTGCGCCAACAGCAGCTGCGTTCGGCTGATGTCCGCCAGTACACGTGGGTCGATTGCAGGTGCAGGGACAGGCATTGCTGGAGTCTCTGACTGGATGACAGACTTCGGGAGGTGATTGGGATTGGAGTGTTGTCCCGCTCCAGCACGGCTGGTGTGGCGCGACTGCTCCGCTTTGGCAAGTGGGACCTCCTCCTCTGTAGTGGGCTCTGGTGGGGTATCTTCCACTTCTGGTGGGGGTTGAGGGGCTAGATCGTCAGGGTAATGCTCCCCTGCTTTGTGTAAAGCAGCGGGTGCTCTCTCTGGATCTTGCACATCTGAAGATTGGGGGGCTTGGTCCTCAGGGTGGTGCTCCCCTGCTTTGTGAAAAGCAGCAGGTGCACTCTCTGGCTCTGGTTGACCTGTTGGCATCGCCGGAGTCTCACCTTCTGTCTCCAGTATGATCACCACCTCTTCTGCCTCCTCATCTTCGTCAATGTGCATTGGCAAAACTGGGTCATCTTGATGACGACATCCAGTAGCTGGAGGTTCATCCTCATCCAGTACCAAGGTTCTGCTGTCTAGGAGGTCCTTTCGATTCAGGGTCTTCTCCTTCCCCTCTCCGTCAAGTGGAGCAACGATGTAGACGTGGCCGGTTGGGTTCGGCCTCCCTACAACTTTGTGGGGTCGGTTGTCCCACACATCTTGGATCTTGTTTCTCCCCTTGACGGAACGGTTTCGCAGAAAGACCCTTGCTCCAACATGGAGATCCTCATCTCTCGCTGCCTCATTATAGCGTTGCTGTCTTCTGAGAGCCTCCTTCTCTGTTGTGCCTGCAGCTTTCTGAAATGCGTGCTGCATTCGCACATGATGGTCCGCTACCCACTGGTCAAGCTCAAGATCGTCGTCTTCCTCTCTTCCGAACCCAAGAAGGTGGTCTACGGGTAATCTTGGTTCCCGTCCGAAGAAGAGATAGTAGGGGGAGTAACCTGTTGAGGAGTGGGGTGTCGCGTTGTATGCGTAGATCAGCTCTGGGAGATGTTCTGGCCATCTGCGCTTCTGGTCCGGGGGCAGCGTGCGTAAGCGATCGTGCATGGTACGATTAAAACGCTCGCACTGCCCATTTCCTTCGGGGTGGTAAGGTGTCGTTCGGCTCTTGGTGACACCGTACATCTCACAGAGTTCCCGGATGACTTTGCTTTCGAAGTTCCTGCCCTGGTCGCTGTGAAGTCTGCGAGGAACACCAAAACGGACGAACCAGTCTCTCACTAAGCATCGAGCCACCGTTCTTGCCTTTTGGTCCTTGCATGGTATGGCTTGTGTAAACTTTGTAAAGACATCGGTGAGAACCAGCACGTTTTCCACATTGTTTGTGCCAGGCTCCAGGACGGTGAAGTCCATGGCGAGAACTTCGAGGGGTCTTTTAGCGATTAAAGAACCCATGGTAGGATGGAGCTTCTTCCCGGCTTTGGCTAACATACACCTCTGACAATTCCGGCAGTACTCTTCGATGTCGTGTATCATTCCTGGCCAGAAACATCTGCTACGGGCGAGTGCAAGGGTCCTTTCTACTCCTTGATGTCCAACCTGATCATGGACTGCAGTTAACAACTGCTCTCGTAGAACTTGAGGAAGTAGAAGTTGACTGATCTCGCCACTCGCTTCTTTCCTTTTCTTGTAGAGAATGTTGTCTCTGGCCTCCAGGTGGTTCCAGAACTTCAGCAACTTCCGCGTTGGCTTGTCCTCCTTCATGAGCTTACTGATGTGGGGTTGTCGTCCACTCTCCCAGTAAGTCCACAATCTGCCTAGGTGTTTGTCGTTCCGTTGGAGTGTAGCCATGTCTTCAGTAGAGATGGAGGGAAGGGTTGACATCGCAGCAGGTGCTGTCACATCTGGTCTGATGCGGAGTTCATTTAGTCCAGCTTCAACCAGGGTGTCTCTTACTTGCGAAACAACTGTGGAGGGAATGGGAGTGGAAGCATAAGATGAAGAAATGGTCTCTTCAGTGGATATCTCTTCAGAGTGGGCAGTTTGCAGATCTTCACTGTGAGTGGTCTTCCTGCTGAGGGCATCGGCATTACGGTTACTCCTTCCTGACCTATATTTGATTGTGAACTGGAACTGTTCCAAATCTCCAGCCCATCTGGTCTCTATCGCTCCCAACTTCGTGTTCGTCTGAAGATAGCTGAGGGGGTTATTATCAGTGTAAACGACAAAGTTTGCACCGAGAAGGATGTCCCTGAACTTCACAGTGATCGCCCAACGCAATGCTAACAGTTCCAACTTCATGCTGCTGTAGTTCTGCATGTTCTTTTCATTCTCTCTCAAGCCTCTACTGGCGTAACCCAGGACTACCAAACCTTGCTCTTGTTGTTGGGACAAAACTGCACCCAGACCTTGGTAGCTAGCATCAACCTCCAGGATTAATTGACGAGAGAAATCGGGGTAGCCTAGGAGAGGAGCAGTCGTCAGAAGTTGCTTCAAGTCAGTAAACGACTTGTCACAAGACTCATCCCATGCATCTGATATGGGTTTGATGGGACTGACCTTTCTGTGCTTCTTCTTCCCTGTTCCCCCTAAGAGTGCGTGGAGTGGAGCCGCGACTTTAGCAAACCCTGGTACAAAACGGCGGTAGTACCCAGCTAGACCAAGAAACCCGCGGAGTTCACGTTCTGTGGCTGGCTTCTTCCATTCTCTAACCGCGCTTATCTTCTCAGGATCTGGAGATATCCCTCCATCAGATATGGAATGGCCCAAGTACTTTAGTTGTTCCGTGAATAGGTTGCACTTCTCTGGTTTAACCTTCAAGCCAAATTCAGTGAGGCGGTCCAGCACTGACCGTAGTCGTTCAAGCGTCTCCTCGAAGGTACGACCAAAGACTAAGATGTCATCTAAGTAGACGATGAGAGACTGGAAGTTTTTGTCACCGAACGCTTTGTCCATCAAGCGCATGAATGTGGCTGGCGCATTGCAGAGGCCGAAGGGCATACGGGTGAACTCGTACAGACCTCCAGTCCCTACTCGGAAGGCTGTCTTCTCAACATCTTTTGCAGCAACGGGAATTTGATGGAACCCATGGGCGAGATCCAGGCTGCAAAAGAACTTCGCTCCACCAAGTGCATCGAGGGCTTCGTCGATGCGGGGAAGTGGATAGGCATCTCTGTGAGTCTTGGCATTCAGGGCCCTGTAATCAACACAAAGCCTCAGCTTTCCATCTCGCTTCCTCACGAGTACGATCGGTGAGGCATACGGACTGGAGGACTCCCTGATTACGCCCCTTTCGAGAGATTTCTGCAGGTATTCTCGAACTTCAGCCCATTGGTGAGGTGGTATGCGCCGGTGAGGTACTCGAACTGGAACATCGTCAGTAGTGTTGATAGCATGAGATATTTTGTCACAGAGTCCGATGTCGTCTTCATCTCTGCTAAATATGCCGGCATGGCTGGAAATTAGTTGGTGGAGTTGATGCTGATGATCGTCACTTATCCCAGTACCGACTTTCATCCGTGACATCAGGCTCCTGGCTTCATCAGCGCAGTCGTTTTTAACTTCACCTGCCTGCATTTCCTGCCAAGTTGCTTCAAAAGCTCTGCTGTGGTGTTCAGCGACCGCACTGCTCACTGTGGCTACTGGGGTTCTCGGGGGTAAATAGAGGTCATCATTCGTGAAGTTAGCAACTTGAACCGGTATTTTACCACTGCTGTCGACGGAGACTAGTGTAGGAGCTACAGCTAGCCCATTTGGTAAGTGGGTCACATCTACATCCAGCTGTTCTATTATGGCCTCGTAAGTCACATCGGTTGCAGCAGGTTTCACTGAACATTCTATCAGAAGGAGAGAGTTGGCGGGGACTAGGATGGGCTTGGACCCCACTGTTCGGACTTTACCTGCAATATCTGGCTGATGTACAGTGCCACTTCGCACTTCCTCATAGAGAGCGAGTACATGAGCCCATTCAGGTCCGTCACTTCGTCTGTTCAACACCTCCAGGTAGTTTTGGCCGCTTGCATCTTGCAGTAACTTCTCTCGGATGTCCCTGAAGATGTTTGACCCAATCACTCCTGGTACTCTCTTCTTCCTCTCTGCAATCGATGTGCCTGTAGGGTCCCTGACCACCAGAAAACCCATGTTGACGAAAGAGTGGCCCAGCACTGTTAGTGGCAATTCAACATAGCCGAGGTAGGGAATGGCCAGACCTTGAGCACCGGAGATGCTGATGAACGCAGTCACATCTACTAATTCTGTCTCAGGAAAGTGTTTTCTGAAGAAAGATTCAGTAATCGTTGAAACTTGCGCTCCTGTGTCAAGTAGACAACGCACCCTTGATGCACCAAGCTGGACGACAGATTCTGGACACTGCCCTACCGCTTTTCTGTAGATTGAGCCGCTATTAGTTGATTCTTGTGGGCCTGCCGTGTGGCTCTCAATGACAGGCCGTTCTAGTTTAACTGAGGGCCAGGCTTCTGGGGGACAAACTGCTGTGCTGGGGACTGCTGAGGAACGAACTGTTGGGCCGCGGACTGCTGGGAGACAAAGTGCTGTGCCATAGACTGCTGGGGGACAAACTGCTGGGGATCCCTGGTACCCTGACTCGTTCCTCCTGACGACGGGAATGAAGGGGCATGGGGACAGTCTCGCTTGAGATGACCTGTGGACTGGCAATTGTAGCAACGTCTAGGACCCTGACTCCAACGGCGAGCAGGTCGCTGCATGGCCTGTAAGAGTGCCTCAATCTGCTGCTGTTGCCGCTGCAGTTGTTCGCCCTGCCTTTCAAGAAGTGCCTTCATGCCATGTGCCCCGTCTTCAGCCTTGACCTCGTGTACTACTACTGCCTTCTGGGTTTTGACACGGCTGGTACCAAGCCACTCGATGGCACGGTCTCTAGCATCGAAGAAACTCAGCTCTGGCGAATCAATATTCATGCGACGCAGTTCCCTCCGTAGACCCTCATCATTAACTGCCTCGGCTAGCCTTCCCTTCAGCGTTTTATCTCTCGTAGCATTGAAGGAGACATCCAGGCGAGCCATGGATTTAAACAATTCCATGAGCTCGAGGGAGAAACTCAGTAGATCTTCTCCTTGGCCTTGGTGGAAGGAGAAAAACTTCTGCTGGATCTGGGGGAGCGTCTCACCATCACCAAAGACTTTTAGCAGTACACGGAAGATGTCGTCTGGACCCTTCACAGCATCACCTCTGCCAAGAATTTCTTGCCTAGCTCTGCCGGCAAGATGGTCGATGATAAACGCAGCACCGTCCTCCACTCCGACCTGTCGAGCAGTCAACTGACCTTTGACGTCACTGACCCATTCTTGGACAGATGGATCACTCGGTTTATCCGGCTTCCCCCTGAAGCGTTCCAGCCGTCTCCCTGCTGCTACGTATATCTGCTTCACTGGTGGGGTAGTGGAGCTGACGCCTGCTGTGGCCTTCTCGCGCTCCTCCTTCTCTGCCTGAAGAGCTACCTTCATCGCCTCAAGCTCGGCCCGCAGTTGCTCCATTCCCTCCATTCTTGATAGATGTAGCAGATCGTCTCGGGGTCAATTGTCTGCCATTAGTTTCGCCTCATCCTCGACTGGGGGTAGATGCAGTATTAATACACCATCCTGCCTACGACGCCAAATGTGACACCGGAAATGTGACACGACAAGGATGGTGTACATTATACTGTGTCTTGTTCATTTAATGGTGAACTGCATCTTTTAACTGAAGCAAAACCAAAAGCAAAACCCTGAAAAGATACAAAATGGAATTTCCATATAAATACAATGCTTTAGGAAATACCAATCCAGCAAAGTAAATTATAAAAAGAACAATGATAATCCTCAAAGAATCCAATGCAATCAAAAGAGATAAATCGAACTTGATAACACAATTTGCCTCTAACTGTAAAGTCAAGTTAAATTCCAAAATGAATTAATACAAGGCATGTAAATGCTTTAACTTGCAAATACAAAATAGGAAATAACTAAAGCAAATGTGCAACGAAATAACTAAAGCAAATAACTAAATAACTAAAGCAAATGTATATGACTATATGGACTCAGCAAACCATAGACTTAAATCAGTCCACTCATCATTATAACCTAAGGATCCATAAAGAAACTAACTTAGGAAAAATGAATTAATATCATAAGAACAGGATTATAAAGAAATAACATAACTAAATAAATGCTAAACAAGTATGCAGATGGCATGTTTAATTAAGTATTAAAAGAGAAATATGAGTAATATATGCTGCATCACATGAACTTAAGGACTAGTGTGCCAGTCTAATAATACACTGGTCACAGGCTTGAATAAACACTGGACAAAAGAAATCCCTGCAGGGTAATAAACTCTCGGCAGACTTCCTGCCTCCCTGTACTAAGGTATGGTGCCTTCCAGGAAACTGTGTGCACCTCATTATATATGCAGCAACTTTGGGGATTAAGGGTCTAAACAGTGGCTATACTACACTGCACTATGGGCATTTACACAGGGCAAGGGAACTATGAATTTATACACTAAAAGTATAAATGTAAGAATATGTACATAAAAAAGTGGAAAATAGATGATAAGGAATATATTGTAAAATAAGGAAATCTATTCTTGAACTTTGTTTACTCAAGAAGTTAACTAAATGTGAACAAGAAATAAAGTGGATATACATAGTAAGGGGAAATCTAAATCCTTCAAATCCATGGAAATAGATTATATCTCTAAACACAGAAAGTCATCAATAGGATGATCTTTCCTAAATATGCAATAATAGATACAACAACACGGTGAATCTGGGCTTCCTAAAGACCATCAATGAATGAATCCACTTTAAATTCAGTAATCAGAGTAAAGTTTAAGAATACTCAAGCCAACTTCGGAATTAATCAAAAAGTGTTCACAAAGTCTCAATAAAAAGAAACTTAGGAACTTTAACAATAAGAACAATTATTAAACAATATAAATGAATTCTTACCCCAGTCGAGTCATCAACAACATCTTGAGGCATTAACTAAGAACATAATTTTTATGTAGAAGGAAGCAGGACACTGTGTGTGGTGTTAACAGTACCAGTGCTAGTGGTGGAATGACTCACTCAAGACAAAGGATAAGTGTGGGCTTTACCTTAAGGGTCAAGCGAGGGCGCTGCGCAGGAGAAATATGTAAATGAGCTGTCACAATACAATCATTACTGTCCCCTAAATAAAAAGTTTCCCGTATCCAGGCCTCTCGCACCAGATTACTCTAAGGCAGCTGTAGCTCACAAACAAAATGTCAAACGGCAGATCAGATGATTTAGTTATTATGTCCAGCACACTATGTCTTCTTGAATGTTAGTGTTTCCATCATAATGATCCACCTCGATCGGTCCCCACCAGCTTTATCATGAAGACAATAGCATCAGGGAGTAGCAGTTGTCAAATTAGTCAGTCAGCTTTCCTTTCATACAGTGGATTGTTGTCATTTTGCCTCCAAATTAGAATCACACCCAAAAATTTCAAGCTGGTTGTGTCCTGTAGTGGTTTTAGATATTCTCGATTAGAAAACAAATAAAAAGCACAACTTACATTGCCGTTTTTCAATCAAAAACGTATATTTCCGACACTCTTTCACGAATAAATATCTCCTTACGATGTTGCCATGCTGCTATGAGGTTGGCTTGGGCGCGCTCCAGCATTTTCGGAGTCGACTCCGCGTATCCGATTCCAAAAAAGAATCCCAATTCCATTCGAAATCGATTCAATTTTTCGTATGAAAACATACGTGTACATTGCGATTTCTTATTGTGTCAAGGACAACCCATTCTAATCGATTCCAGTGTGGAGTCGCCCAAGCTAGCGTAGAATGGAGCCCAAAGCTCAACGTGGTTTTTCTTTTGAACGTACAGTTGGTGTGACTCTACGGAGGCCCAAGGAGAACGTCCGGGAGGCCCATGGTGGCGCTCTCATGTCACGCGCATTTATACAGCGCGGCACGTAACCGTTTAGTTTCGTTAGACGTTCTCTTTGGGCGTCCGTCAATGCACAACTACACGTTAGTAAAAATGATATCTTGATAAGGAGTTGACAACAGATTTCTTCGTCGAAGATTGTCGGAAATAGACGTTTTTGATTCAATAACGGCAATGTAAGTAGTGCTTTTTATTTGTCTTCTAATCAAGAATATATAAAACCACTACAGGCAACAACTAGCTGGAAATAGTTGGGTGTGATTCTAATTTCGAGGCAAAATGACAACAATCCACTGTATGAAAGGGGTACCTTCTGTCCCTACGGGAACCCGTAGGGACAGAATCATTCTGTCTATTGTCAAATCAACTGTGATGAGTGGTTGTCGCCTTGGCTTCTCATTACCGTGTTGTTATTAAATTGCTGTATGGATAAACAAAATGAAACAAAGACTAACGTAGTATGCATGCCATCTATCGGAAAGAATTTACATGTCGGACATCACATAAGCCCTCATGCACTAAGCCTATGGGACAACTCAGAAAAATTGTAAATTTTTCCTAGTAAATTCTTTATATTTTTCCCCTCCAAATTTTGGTTTTCTTATTAGATCTGCACTTATTGCTGTTTAATAAATCATTTTAAGGCAAAATTAGTGATGTCCGAGTACTAAATTCTTACCTTTTTTGACTAAACAAATTACTTCCCTTTAAACTTTTAACACATTTTAGTGGTTATTAAATCACTATAAGGAGAATCAGTGGCGACTAGTGGTAATCGGAATTCTTTCAAAATCATGTCCCTATCAATTGTTGCTCCCCCTCCCCCCGCGGTGCCCCACCTCTCAGGTGGCGATTTTGTCCACGACGCATATAGAAATAAAATTTACAGCGCACCTGGGGAAAAAACGTGCATGTTTTGTCCCCATATGGGCGAGAATTTTGTCATCCAAATTTTCCCCAGTGGCGGGAAATTTATCACACGAAAAGTGACAACCCCCATTTCTTAGTCTTATAGGTGGGACAGCCCGGGGGTGGGGGACTAGGGAGGGGTAGAAGAAACGAAGACCGTGCGTATAGCGAGTACATGTATGTACTCCACTATCACTATATATCACGGCCCACGTGTACAAAGCCTAGCTAGCCGAGTAGCCGTGCATGCCGTGCGTGTACAGTTAAAAACAAATAGCACGTTCATGTCGGCTTCAACCTTCGAAAAGGTCTGCCAAATCTTTCTGCTAGCAACCACTAATGTATCCACACAGTCTACCGAAATACCAGACGATTAAACGAGACATGCTTACCTTCAAATCACCGTAATTTCGGCTCAGAAACACCGCTAATCTGTCCGTGAACTTTCGCCATTTTGTGTGTGTTGGGGTGCGTGCGTGTATGCCAAAGTGCATGCACACACAACGTTTTTACATCGACATCGACATCGACAACGACGCGACGCGTGAAAAAAATGCTGCACTGGCGAACTGCCATTCACCAATGGCAGCTTTCGCTGGACACCACGTGACATAATATGGTTGGGCGATATTTTTTAACCAACTTTCGCTTTGCGCGGGGTCAACATTATAACCATAGTTGGTTAAAATACAGCCCTCTGATCTTATATTTTACACAACCTGCAGTTTACCCAACCAGAAAGCAGAATATTTCTTAACCAACCCCTGGTTAAAGAAAAATTTACCCAACTCATAGAATTTAACCAACATTGGGAGGTTTTTAACCAACTGATTTTTAACCAGTGATATTTTAACCAGCGTTCTGAGAGTGTACGGTTTAAAAAAAAAGTACATAGAGAGACTGTGGATTTACACCGATCCAAACGTGCACTTGTGTGACCTCGAGTTTGAACGGTTAACGTTGAACGAGGCGATTGGTTTTTAAAGGAATATTTTTGAAGGAGTATACACGTTGTTTATCGTGGACGATTGCAGTTCCGAACAATGAATCAAGTATAGGAAGAAAACTTGCGCGTTGACAAAAATGGCGTTCAGCGGACGACACTTTCTTCATTCGTGTTGGCTTCTCACGCAAAAGTATAATTTTGTGTTAAAGGACTACAGAGAAAACACCGCTTGGATAGCGATGTTTTACACCAAAGATAAATTAAGTGTCGACCGAGCGTTAGATGAAAACGACGTACACTCTCAGAACGTTGGTTAAAAATTTTAACCAACTTGGTTAAAATTTTAACCAACCATGTATTACCAGGTGAACATCCCAACAGTTGGTTAAAACCTTAACCAACCCAGGTTGGTTAAATTTTAATACGTGGTTGGTTAAACGTTTTAACAAATTATTGGTTAATTTTATTTTAACCAATCTGTTGGTTAATGCTGAGTTGGGCAAATTTTAACCATGCAGTTGGTTATACCCGAATGGTTGGGCATTTTACTGAAATGCTGTTCACAGTAATTGGGCAATATTTTACCAACAGTTGGTTAATTTATTATGTTAAAAGTTTTTTAAAAATATATTTGGGTATAAAGGACACTAAATAAAGGCAAACACCACACGATGGACTTGACAGTTCTACAATTTTTGTATTTTATTTATTTTGTGATATTTTATGTACATCCCTATATACTTTAGCAGCAGGTGTAGGCCAAATATATACTGGTATTTTCTAAATGAAAGTGTTTGGCTTCCTTCAAACATTTTCATCTTTAAATGTTTCACATCACACTGTGTTAACAACGAGTTCGAGAATGCTTGTGTGACGTTTAGCTCAGCTGCACTATATGAAGTCAGAGAAGAGCGTACTTTTATTTTTGTGGTTTACACAGCCAAAGAAAGGTTAAATTCAGATTAGGAAATAACACTTGCAACATTTCCGAGTTGCAATTACAATGGCAAGTTCGTTCTACAGTGTGAGTAAAGAAAACTATATGTACACTTTTTAAATTACTTTTTGTGTTTTAGTGTACCAATATTTATATGAGATGTTCTGACATGTATTTTGGATAGGTTCTCCTGTGTCCTTTAAATTATGTTTCATGCATGACCGCACATGGGGCAAATAAGGGTGTCAGGTGGAACACGACTTGCACCAACATTAGAATTGAACAAAAAAGAGACCACCAAATTAATTATTTTCCGAAGAACCTGTTGCAAAATCCGGGACGGATGGCAGCTCTGCACTGGTTCAAATCCTTTTCTTTTTCCTAGCCATACTGAATTGGCGCAAGTCGTGTTCCACCCGACACCCTTATTTGCCTCATGTGGTCATGCATGAAACATAATTTAATTAAACTGCTACCAAATAACACAGCAGAACTTATCAAAAATACAGGTTGTCAAAACATCCCAAATAAATATTAATACACTGAAACACAACAAGTAATTTTATAAGTGTATAGTTTTTTTACTCAACCTGTAGTTGTGTCGAAAAAGTGGTCAAAATGCAGCTTTGATCAAGAAGACGTGGTTCACGCCGAAGCCTTGCTTTAATAGCAGTAGCTTAGTCAGATCAACTGTGATGTGCATGATGAGTGGTTATGCCGCCTTGGCTTCTGCTGTCATAGTTGTTGTCGAGTAACAGTTGCTGCCAAGATGCCAAATCCGATCCGATCATCCCCTCCTTTGTGGATAAACAAAATGAAACAAGGACTATTAACTAATAGTAAGATCCAAAGGCGGTATGATGTGACCCATCCATTCATACTACTATTAAACTAATAGCATCTGATAATCTTTCTGATGGATACCGGCGCATTACAAATATTCATTATTATTATTAATATTGCACCTGTCACTGCCCCCACCCCTCCCCCGCGCTACCCCACCCCGCGATGCCCCACCCCTTAGGTGGGGATTTGGTCCGACGATTTCCGTGCCCCAGGGTGGGACTTAAACGCATGGAAATCAAATTGTCAGCGCACAGGGAGCAAAACGTGCATCTTTTGCCCCATAGGTGGGGAGTTTGTAACCCAAATTTTGCCCCACGGGTGGAGAATTGTCATTCGAAAAGGGACAACCATACTCCTTAGGTACAGGTGGGGCAGCCCGGCGGGAGTGGTGGGGAAAAGTTACACGTATATAGGCCGTGCGTAGCGAGTATGGTGTACACATGTAGTTTGTGGCGCGGCCCGCACTCGCTGCACGTGCACACGGCCTACAACGTTTAAGTAACGTTATTTTATACTCGTGACAACCCGTACGGGTAAAAAATAACACTTTCGGCTTAAATCTTCGAGAAAGGTTTCTAAAACCGACCGCTAGCAACCACTAAAATGTCTCCCCACCATTCACCGATTAGACCAGACAATTTACGAGGCAGAACTTACCTTAAATTAGTTGTTTCGGCTCGGAAACACGACTACATTTTGCAAATTTGCCGTCAACACATCCGCCATGACACAGTCCTGTATACGTTTGTGTATAGTTTTACACGTACAAGGCACATGTACACACGAAACGAACGCGCGTGGGCATTTTGTCGCTGCTGCTATTCTGCAGACAATCGAGTTAGTCACTAACCAATGGTAGCTTTCACTGGACACCACGTGACATGGTTGGGCAATTTTTTAACCAACTTTCGCTTTGTGGGGGGTGGAATTATAACCACAGTTGGTTAAAATACAGCCCTCTGATCTTATATTTTACACAACCCGCAGTTTACCCAACCAGAAAGCAGTATATTTCTTAACCAACCCCTGGTTAAAGAAAAATTTACCCAACTCAGAGAATTTAACCAACATTGGGAGATTTTTAACCAACTCATTTTTAACCAGTGATATTTTAACCAGCGTTCTGAGAGTGTACAGTACCGACGGAAGAAAGAGAGCACATTAAAAAACACTTTTGCGACGTCAAGTATTCAAAGCTGGTAATAAACACCGAGCATCCGACGTCCTTTTGTGTGCTTTAAGCTAGTTGAGTATTTGTTACGAGGTAGTTGAGTATTTGTTACGAGGTACAGTTGAGTATTTGTTACGAGCTAGTTTAGTATTTGTTACGAGCTAGTTGAGACAACTAGCTTTAAGCTAGTTATATAATAAATGTCAAGTGTGCTCCAATTCCTAGATTTAGCTTTAAAGCTACACTGTAACAAATTGTGTTGTGTTACAGTCGTTTTTCTGTTGAAAAAGTCAAAAACGAACAGTAACTGTTACTGTTTTTGGAATTTGTTGTTATTGCACAAACATTCTTCCGTCTGTGTACATTTTAAAAATATTTTTTTCTGTTTGATTACAGACGATTTGCCGTTAAATTACAGTTTTGTTCAGGAACAAGACACTTTGAATACTCATTTGTTTAAGTACAGACAGGTTACTGTTCACCAACAGTTAAATTTACTGTTTTCCGCCCATGTTCCCTGGTACGCGGCAGCAACTGTGCGGCGTTGATAGCGATTACCAATGTACGCTGTCGCGCGCGGGAAATGACAAACAAGCAAAACTCAGTCATTAACTGCACTGTGCATGTAGTTGGACCATGGAGGAAGGAAAGACAGGAGTTAGAACGGTCCCTCCACTATCAGATAATCCGATTACAGCCAATTATCACCTCTGGCTGGACTGCAGAAAACCATGCGGCCGCGCTGCTGCCCATCGATTTTACGACCCGGATTACAGCCCTTTGTTGCCGATCAGTGTTACCGCATGACTGTGCATACTGGAGTAATGAAACGTTCGTGCGTGATAGTTGGGCCATAACGAACGAACAAACGATTTCTTCTTTCGCATGCGCAGTCCAACTATGTGCAATGTGTGCCTGCAACATATACAGCACGAGAATCGCGACAAAATTCCCGATCGATTGATATAAAACTTTGCTAAACTTCTGAAATATTTCACCAAAAATCGTCCAACCTAAGTGTGGATTACTCTGAAAGGTTGGGGAAAATATGATATCATATTTTTGTATTTTGGGGGCTGTTCCGGGCTGTTCCGAGTGTTAAAAAATGAGGGGTTTATGTGACGGGTATTCTTCTTTCGATTCGTGCGTGGCATTTCATGGAGCAATTGAGAGCAGCAGAGAAAAGGGATGTTTTCTCCGCGTGCGTGATTGCGATTTTTTACTTCCGGGTTGTGTCTCGACAACAAAAGTACAATGTGGTGGATCGTTTTTCCTGGCATTTTATGCAGTTTTACAATCAATGTTGTAAATTATTTTTACTTTTTCATTTTTTGGAAAGAATTGAGTACATTGCCTTGTGTACAAAACACACTGAGACTGGCCGAAGTGTTTTTTTTTTAAGAGAGCCTCAATTTTTTTTCCTCTCTTTTTCTCAACCAGGATCGACTCGCCGGAACAGTACTTCACTGAGCAAAATAAAAAATGATGACGTCCCTCAACATTGTATCTGGTCAAGTGAAGGCAAAAAAGGGGCAACACACAAGTCGACCTACCCATGGATGGCTCCATGTATTTATTGAAGTACTCCTTGGGAGTGAAAACGATGAAGAGCAAGAAATCGGAGTATATTGGAGTTGAAATTTTACTTGTGAACTGTTTCCGGGGCTGTCTTTATTAGCACAATGGAAGTTATAACTTATTAGGCCTATCGTGTCTGTGGTTTGCATTTTGTAATGAAGTTGGGACATTTTGTAAATTTTAAATTGTCATTATAAAGCAATTATAAAATATTACATAATGTACTGTATAACAAAAGGAACATGTTTAAGTTTAGGAAATTTCATTTGATCACTTGCAAAAAATTTGTTTACATTGTATTTAAATTTTGGATCGAAATCCATATCTGACCAATGGTTTATCTTTATTGGTTTATCTTATGACCTGTAAAATTGATGAAAATATTAGGATTTTAATATTAAAAAAGGCGACTTTTTCTAAATCCTTAACGGGAAGAAAAAAAGTGCTAACAAATTTTATTGCCGGTATTTGGGAATTTTCTACAATTACAGGCTAGACTATACATCAGCATGCATGCTAGATAAGATAGCAAACTAAAAACAAACTTTGACATTAAACAAAATATAAATCAAGGTGTTTTTCTCAACAAAAACGCCACAGTCTGTGTTGATTTATACACTAAAACCCCTAGAAATTGGCGTTATTTTCTTGTATATATCTGCAGCAGAAACCCTTGAAAACAGCAGCTCTAAAAACAATCACCTTTGCAGGGCCGTATTTCGTATTAAAGTCGGATAAAGTTCGTCGAAACTTTGCCCGATCGTCGATTGAAATCTTCTGCTTGCCGTATCCGACATTTCAGCCAATTTGAGCATGGTACTGTGAGAAAAAACTGGTTCGAACCAGATCGCTCCGATCGAGAGATGCGTTACCCCGCATGCGCAGCCATGCCAGGCTTGATCGGTGACGTCATAAGCTTGTTATAGGAGTTGGAGCTCGGACCGGGAGGTGCGAATTTTGCGGTTTTGCTCTGCTGGTTTTATGAGCGCGGTAACACACATGGAATGTTTGATCTGTGCCTCGTTCTAACTCCTGTCTTTCCTTCCTCCATGGTTGGACGTGCAATTTCATGTCTGAAAATACCAGCTTTTGCCAGGCGTTTCATGCCGAAATGTGTACTGGAAATTCCTCAGTGAAGTGCTGATATAAACGTGAAGTAACTGCTCTACATGTCGTGAAAGGCAAGTCGGTATTTCTCTTGCATTTTTGGTTTTTATTTGCGTGTTATTTGTAATGGAGTCTAGTGATATACTGCCTGCAGTGGAGGTATACATGAGCGTGCAGCCTGCCTCATAGTACGGGAATACAATGCCATGGATTCAGACGGCAATTGCCCCTGAATTCATGGTATTCCTGTATTTTAATTAGCCAAGCTAAATCCCCGGTATACTGAACGTTGTGTTGACCCTCCACTACATCTCAGCATGCAAATAAAAGCTACGAAATTGAGAGGAAAATGCCGACTTATTTTCCACGAGGTGATGGTGCATCTCGAACACAAAAAGTGAAGGGCAAACTGTGCATATCAACACTCAAACGTCTACTGGCAACAATAAATAGTCGTCAATAACCCATAATATGCTTTGTTCAGTTACATAAGAGTTGTTTATGGACAGAAGGCTATGTTCAGGAACAAAACCATGCATGCACAAAACGAACACTTAGTCGTCTGTTGAAAAACAGAAGAATCTTCTGTAAATTTACAATTCCAAATAACAGCAGAGTCTACTGTATGCAAACAAAGAAAACAAAAAAGTAGAATGTACTGTTCAAAAACAGTACGCTATGTAATGCCAATTGACATATGAATGTACTGTAAATGAACAGAGATTTTTTTAACCGTGTAGTTATAGCGGCAAATTTAACGTTACAGTACATTTGTTACGAGTACGTCACTTAAAATAAAATCAACAAACTGATAACATATTTAAAATTGTCTATATTAAAAGGACAACGGATGATTTACGATCAATTATCGGAGAAAACCGACGACGGCGAATGTGACGTCGATCGGTACGCACAAAGATCGACTGTGTAGCATCGTAGCGGCGGGAGACTCTAAGAAATACTTGGGCAAAGAATAGCACGGTGAAAGAGATCGAATCGGCCACACCGGCAGAACGCGAGAAACTGCACGAACGCTATCAGGCAAAATTTTTTTACTGTAGAGTATTAGGTATCGCTTTACCGATCGAAGTTTTCGGTATAAACGTCCCTATCGATTCTGAAGAAAAGCTCGCGGACGATCTAAACGCCGATCCTATCATCAATTCGACATTATCGAACGCTCTGTGCGAGATTTGCTACAAGTACTGACATTTCCCGTCACCGCTAGTTCTCTTGCTGATTACCAATAAGCACGTTAATTTTAAAAAGGAAGATTATATAATAAATGGAAGAAGAGAACCAACAACTAACGAAAGCGACGACAGAAAATACGCCGGTTCAAGTAACGGCGCCGGCGCCGGCGACGACTCCGAAATCTAAGAATCCGAAACGCATCGAACAGGGTAAAATGTTGGCCGAACACAACAAAAGATGCAATCAACGGTGGAAAACTCGGAAGAGAATAGTGATAGAAACTTTTGGAATTCCAAGTATACCTCAAGTTGGGCGGGAAGCGCTCGGGGCGGCCGCACTTGCATGGATATTTTACAGACGACAGTCTTCAACGCAGCCACAGCTAGATACACCACCAAACCCGGTATTTAAAGTGACGACACCGTCACTTGATATGGAATAAATTTAAAAGAAGTATAATAGATAAAATGGATACGAAAGGAATCGCATATACGATATACTAGGGCCTATACGAAGCCGTCGTTGGAGTTATCTCGATGGGCTACGCGATGTTGAGTTAAAGGTTATTTAAAATTAAATCTGCGGATTTAGAAAAACTCAGCGTAGAAGACTCCGTAAAATTGACGTCGCTGGTCAGCGGATCGCTAGCTACGCAAAATTGGGTTCAATTGCCGGGCATATTGGGTTCAACAGTGAGTTGGTTGTTTGATCTACTGGGGAACGCTGCTGGGTGGTTAGCCGAACACCTTTGGGCGATTGTCGTGGGCGCTGCTGTATTACACTTATATTACCAATACACTTATATTACCAAGGTATACAAAATAAGGCGTGTTCCAGCTAGTGGGAACA
The DNA here is from genome assembly GCA_037783545.1 of Henricia sp. BOLD:AAB3569. Classification (NCBI taxonomy): domain Eukaryota; kingdom Metazoa; phylum Echinodermata; class Asteroidea; order Spinulosida; family Echinasteridae; genus Henricia; species Henricia sp. BOLD:AAB3569. The sequence goes on along the minus strand of JBBELK010000263.1, from coordinate 221,550 downwards.
CGCCTTATTATTATTTTTAAAAAATTTTAAACGACGGATTTGTAGGCCAAGTAGCCAACACCAGCAGTTGCCAATAATCCTGAAGTAAGTGAACATTTTTCGTCCGAGTGAGCTTGTAGCTGTGTTTTTGGTTTCGGTTGTATTGATGTCGGCTGTGATTTAGGTTGTTGTTGCGGCTGTGGTTGTGGCATATCGTTAAATTCATCAACGTTAGAAAAGTCTTCATCGTCGTCATTCAGTTGCGGCTCTTCGTTTAAACCAAGATTCAACCCAGTTTGCAAGTTTTTAGTAGCAATCTGTATAGGTTGTTGTTGTACCCATCGTAAACACCGACTCTCAATTCCATGTCAGAAGGAATGAGATATAACCTAGGTTTTTATACAAAATTTAAAGGCGTTCTGCGTACTGCAGCGAGTCTTGAAACTGATTTATGCTCGTTTCGAGGTCTTCTCTCGAGTTTATGATATCTTCAACGATAGTGTTAAATTGTCCTCGTGCGTCCAATCCCGTACGTGCTGGGTGATAATATGCGAAATACATGGAAAATTATCATTAAGGCCCTTAAAGAGGAAGAATCCCCCTTGACGAAAATCCAGCATTTAGGCTTTTTTCGATAGTCCAAACATCCCTCTTGCCGACGTTGATTTTTATTATTTTTTTAATTGTCGGTTTTAAGTGGATAAATTGCAAGCAAAAGTGCGCTTTTCGAAAATTTGATTTTCGCGATTTCTGAAACGCTCATTAGGTATTGATGATATGCGCGTGACCCCGTGACGTAATCCTGAGAAAGAGAAGTCAACACGATTGTTAGCTCCATACGTTTACACGCCAAAAACTTGGAAAACCGTCTCTGTTAGATGGTGTTTTTTGAAGAATTTTGTTGGTCCAAAAAGCCAGAAATATGCCCAGTAGCCGCGTGGTTGTATGTTTTACCAGACACTATGAAAAAAAGAGAGCAGAAAGATTTTCTTTTCTATTACCAAGAGATAACAAAAAATGAGTCGCTCATTCTAACTTGTACCGGCCGATGCCCGCAGGGAACCGTACACAGACCGCTGTGAATGCCGTTCAGTCCGTGACAAAACCACCCGTCGCAATGCACCAGTATTTACTTCAAAAGAGCTTCATTGTGAGCCACAATTTCACCGTTTTTTCACAAAACAGGTAATAGTAGATTGTTGTCATATTACATGAAGTGTTTTCCACGTTTGTATTTTGTATTACAAGGACAAAACAGGCATGATAAACATTCACTTCGTGTATTTTCCATTCAATACTGCACAGGCCGTTTTGTATGTTTCTCAGGGTGACGTCAAAACCCTGTTGATAAACAAACCAAGTGACCTCGAGCGTTTCAGAATTTCAGAAAAGAGGGTCGGAACTGCTTTACATTTTAAGCAAAAGCCTGTGACTAAACCATGCGATGTCTCATACGACTAAGCAACTAGTCATGTGACTTTTACTGTTAGTCTTTCAAAGTGATGACTAATGTAATTTGTCACATGACTAAAGACCTCCCTGCCGAAAAAAACACACACACACACACAAAAGTGTTCAATGAACTAATACTGTATATGTATTCCATTAATACAAGTACTATACTTGTGGACTGAAAATACAAAAATAATACATACTCTTTAGCACTCGAATAAAATATACACTATACAGTAGATGCTCCAAAGTGTTAGAAAAAGGACGTTTTAAGTCTCATGTTTTCATTGAAGAAAAATTTGTATTGAAAAAAATATAATACTGGTCTTTGTAAAGATTGGCGGGCAAACTGCCACAAAACCTTGAATATAATAACCCTACAAAAATATGGTGATATTATACTTTGTAAAAAGTTGTTGATGCGTAGCACACACTGTCTAATATCAAAATCCCAGAGTCAGCCAAGCTTATGGTGCAATGCACATTCATCCTTTCAGAGCATCAAAGTCCCGCAAAAGGTGCATCACACCGAAAGCAGATGCACACAATTGAACCATTATTAAGATATAGCAGGATGTTAAAAGCCTCTATTTCACAAAACAATACGGTCGAACACTGACGATAGAAGGTCCTTTGGACTTTGTAAATTACCTTATCAGTCTTGAAAACAAAGGAAAAGTCTTGGAACTGAAACATTTCCTTCTTATAAGCATTACTTTGTATTAACAGTGCTTTTATAATCAGTGTTCGACTGTACCGGTATGCATAATAGACAGTAACATTTAGCATCCACTTTTATATTGATTTCATCTCCTATACAATTGATCACGTTCAAATGACGTCACTTCCTACAAATCGCAACGTGCATCAGAATTTTGAGCGTATTTTTTTGTGACGCGCATCGGCTGTGCCGTATTTCGAACAAATTTCGAGCAACACGCGCGCGTGTTTGGAACATGTTACAGCATGTGCATGCGCGTACTTGTCTTGATATCGTTTAATACGCAGTAGCATTTTTTTCCTACGAAGATGGCATCTGTGAACGTGATCAATACATGGTTCCTGATACAAGGACATCTTATTTAAAGTTTGACTGTATACATGTACATGTAATAATGATTAAAGGGGGTCATTCCGTGTCAACGCTTTTGGACCTGACCATCACGGATTAAAATTAAATTTGGTGTGCTGATTTGACTCCTTGAGAAACTCTGAAGCTTTTGAAATGGCCATTTCATAAAAGCATCAAAATTGTATCTCTTACACAAGAGTTATGTGAATTTATAACCTTTGACCCTGATTTACAAAAATGCTTTTATTTTATAAGTTAGCTTAATATGTGAAGAACATTTCCAGACAGATTAGGGATGGGCACTCTTGCGGTTTTGAATTATGATTACTTTAAAATTGGCTAACAAGTAAATAACATGTACATAACATGTAAATAACATGTAAAAAACATTTACAGTATACAAGTATACATACATACATTGTAGTGTAATGTGTAGTACTGCATGTGATATGTATAATCCATGTGAACAATGTGGCCACTATATAGAGGCAAAGACTCAATGATGATGTTGGTATCAGTATTTGGTTTCACATTAACATTTATTAAATGGGTTTAATGAACTTCTTAGCCGGTAGGCTGAAATAAATGAAGCTTACGACTTACGGTACGAGTATGGTCCCACTATTGCCACTAAAGGGTGAAATAACATGTAAACTACATGCAGTACTACATCATGTACACATTACAGTGTGTACATGTATAATTTACATGTTAGCCAATGTTCAAATAATCATATAACTCCAAAACTGTAAGAGTGCCCATTCCAAATATTTCTGGAAATGTTCCTAACATCTTAAGCTAAGAAATAAAAAAACTAACCATTTTTCGAAGGAGTGAAATCAGCACACCAGATTCCATCTCAGTTTGTGATGGTCAGGTCCAAAAGCGAGTTGAACTGACACGGAATGAGCCAAAGGCCGTCCAAAGTTGTAAGCATTTTCAACGTTCTGCAAAGCGTTGAAAGGGGGTGGCTAGAGGAATGTGTAGGAGGTTGACACTTTGTAGTGTATTTCAGGGGAGGGAGGGGTTCTTGAAAGTACTATCCGAGTCGGAACTGTAAAAATGTTGACAACTTTTCGATGGCCCTACAGGTGGACCAGTAAGGCTAAACAAACATCCTAAAGGTTTAAGGTTTAATGAAGATTGTTTAACCTTTTCAATTACAAAATCACACAGCGATGCACTTTCGTGTTGTCTTGGATGTTCAAGATCACCTTTTGGATGAACATCAATTAAATTCAATCACTGCAGCTTTTAGGAAAGAACTTGCCGACGTAACCATGATGTCATTAAGGATATAAAACTGCATTGATGTGCCGAGGTTGAGGGTAGTGGCATCACCCGTAACGTACAAGGCACTCCATCATCCTGTAATTAAAAAAAAAGAAAACAGAAAATCTAAAACTGTGTTCAAAAAGCAGATACAGTTCAAGCGGTAAGAGTTAGCAAGTTGATCAGATTTTTGTTTTTAGCAAGTGATTTTTTTGGGGGGATTTATGACCCAGGGACTGCCGAGGTGAATATATTCCATACAAATGTTGATCAATGTCCGTGAGTTTGTGAAATCTGGATGCAGTGAAAAGCAACTTGGGTCCACCGGGACTCAAACCGCAGACCTGCAAATGCCCTACCAATAGACCTGAAACGTAATGACGTCACGCGATGTTTACCGCGGTGCATTATGGGTGAGAAGTGGGGACGAAATCACTAGTTTGTGAACTTTGTGTATTATGCACGTAACTTTGTAAACTTTACTAACCACTTCGCTGGCAAAAAAACGTCAAAATCAAACATCGTAAATTTCTAAAATGGTTCGTGTCAACTTAGTTGTGCCTGCGTAAGTTTTAAGCCCACGATGGAAGCCGGAACTATGGTTTTAACTTTTAAGGCCTCAAAAGGCGGCGAAAATGGCCCTGCAATAATTGTGCAAACTAGCGATGCAGCAATTTCGTCCCTACTTTTCACCCATAATGCACCGCGATTACGTCATTATGTCATAGGTCTATTGAGCTATGACTCATCTGGCATTGGAATGTGCAGATTTGATGGAAACAAATCAAAACTTTGAACGTGGAAAAAGATTTTGTGAAGAAAAACTTTGAAAATGTTCAGCCTGTCATGTTCTACACACAAAGGTCTCATGGGTCTGAACTGAAGCCATGATCAACTTTCCAATTCTTTCTCCAGAAACACATTTTTGCAAGAAAAACTGATGTATTCACCCTCTATTCTGCAAAGCTAGAGCAACAATTGATGGGTCATCTCTGATTCTCTCTCCCGCTCTAGCTAAGGTAATCTCAGCTCTTTTTTTATCATTTTTCATTGGGATGTGGTCTTTTCACGCGTAGAGCTGAGGGAACTTATGAACATGAACCCGCCATCGCAAAAACATGACAAAACAAATGTGTCATTTTCTCACCGTGACACACTAATTCCCCCTAAAACTCACCCAAACCTTGCCAGGCATAACCACTACGCAGGTCCTTGATGGAAATAACCAGCCACGATGATTATTTTGCCAACAATTCCAACAAAACAAACCGGTATTCTCACAGCCAGTGCTGTTGTCTTGTGTTTTAAATGATAATGTGTCTTCTCGTCGCGTGACCCATAGTCTGTGTACAAAGGAATTTTTATGCGCGTCGGTTACCAGTGCACATGCGGCCTACCAGTCAAACCTATTTCGTAATCACGTCCGCACAGCGAAATAGGTTTGACTGGTAGGCCGCATGTGCACTGGTAACCGACGCGCATAAAAATTCCTTTGTACACAGACTATGGGTCACGCGACGAGAAGACACATTATCATTTAAAACACAAGACAACAGCACTGGCTGTGAGAATACCGGTTTGTTTTGTTGGAATTGTTGGCAAAATAATCATCGTGGCTGGTTATTTCCATCAAGGACCTGCGTATAGTGGTTATGCCTGGCAAGGTTTGGGTGAGTTTTAGGGGGAATTAGTGTGTCACGGTGAGAAAATGACACATTTGTTTTGTCATGTTTTTGCGATGGCGGGTTCATGTTCATAAGTTCCCTCAGCTCTACGCGTGAAAAGACCACATCCCAATGAAAAATGATAAAAAAAGAGCTGAGATTACCTTAGCTACTCCCGCTCGGTAGCTAGTATTAGGAATGCCAGTGATTATAATGATAACACACCGCCTCTGAAATTGAAAATGAAAGATCACAAAAGAACAATTAACATACAATGACATGGAATACTTCCCCTCCTCCATACTCTTTACTTGGTAATAAATACCGCGGTTTTATTAGGAAATTCACACTGGTCGAGTTGGTACAATGGTCGAGTTGGTTCGAGTCAATTGGCAAACGGCCGAGTTGACTCGTACGCGTGCCAACTCGTACGCCAACCAACTCGTGTACGAGTTGGTGCGCGTACGAGTTGGCCAGGTGTGTGTACGAGTTGGTGTGTGTACGAGTTGGCACGTGTACGAGTTGGCACGTGTACGACTTGACCAACTTGAGTACGAGTTAACTCGCGTACGAGTTGGTTCGCGTACGAGTTGACCTATTCAACATCGTAATTATCATAATCTGTATACGTTAAAACTCAAGTTTTTGAAACCATCCAGATCGGATCAAAATCATTTAAATGTCTCACCTTGCAACTGCAGAGGACATCTCTTGTTTTTACTCTATTGATTCCTCTTCTGAGACACTCGATTCATTTGTTTTGACGATGATAGGCTCGTGGTATTACGTTCACAATCAAACTTGTCACGCCACGTTGCAGTAAAACAATGGCGGCAGCCAGCACAGCTAGCACTTCGCTCGTACCCAGCTCGCGAGCTGGGTACGAGCGAAAGCTAGCACAGCCGTTCGTAAATTTCCACTGGTACACGTGATGTGAACGCTGGCCGCGCGGTCTGTTATCAGGAGTACCAGCTTGGCTTATCAGCCAATAGCAAGCTCGCAGTTCGTGTGGGTATGTGTGAAAACGTCAGGAGACTAATTGTGATTAGTCAAGACGGCAACAAATTTTAAACGCAATTCGCTTAAAAAACGCATTTTGCTTAAATTAAATTTTTTAAAAAGTACAGAGTCCTTGTTTTTACTATCGTACGATCGCCATATCAATTTAAAATCGAGTAAAATGTACTTTCCCTTTTAAATTAAGACGGAAATAATTGGTATTTCAAGAAAAAAGTGTTGTAGTAATCAGATTTTTGTTGAAAAGCTTTGTTTAAACAAGTTTGGAACGTCTCTGTTTTTGATTTCACATTAAAAACAGCCTATCTGTCTATCCGAAGGACTTATCTTAATTAGTCATATCATCAGACAATGACTACATTGAATTGGTCACCGGCGACTTCAAATTAGTCACGAAGCGAAAAAATTAGTCATGTGAGTGTGACTAGCTGAAAATAGTCATTTTGACGAATTTAGGGCCACCAATGACTAATCTATTTTTACAGTGTAACAGAACCACGAAAAATAGCTGACTGTTTTAATGACTTTTTCTAGCATAGGCCCAAAATTAGCATCTAAAATTCCAAATGTCAATGTGATCCTACCGAGTTGATTCAAAATTATATTACTTAGTCTTTTTTCTTGGCCCCCGTCATAAAAGAGGAACTTATGTGTTGTATAAATAAATTACGATCACATAAAAACCCTGGCAATGACCAACTTAGTGAAAAAGACATGTTACCTTATAATATAGGTTATCCTGGCCAATTTCAGCAAAAGATCATTCAATTTCATTATGGCGCTTTCAAATTCATGCGATTTCTCTAATTCAAGCAAACTAGGGTTACTCTTTCGATATTATTGAATTCAATTTCGTTTTCGTGCACCCATGATTCCATTTTTTTCATTCTATTTCGTTTATAGGCATTCAAGACTACAAGATCGCCATTCTTTTGTTGAATATCCACCACCTTTTCCCAATAGCAATCAAATTCAGAGTCATCGAAGCGCACTGCGATTTTGTACCTATTGTTGTTTTCTTGTTCGTTTATGGGCAACGCATTTCAACATTTGAGCGTTCAAATTCAACATAGGTATGATACGGCAGTTGTGTGGCTTATCTGTATTTTGCGTTTAATTAAATTTGTATTGTTAGTCTTAATTGCAAATGTGTTCCTTTTGCTTTGTTACCCCATGATTAAAGGCAGTATACATCATTGGTAATCTCAAAAATCAGAAATGTTCACAGATTTACGCCTAAAGCCTGGTTTCCATATCATCGCAACAAACGCGGAGAGTACCGCAAACTAGCAACGCAAACAGTAACGCAGACAGTCGGCAAAGTTGAACCACGTTTAACTTTGCCGACTGTTTCCGTCAGTGTTTGCGTTGCAGTTGTATGCGTCTAGTCTGCGTGCGCGCGTTCCGATTATATGGAAACTAGGCTTAACTTACACAATATAAACATGATGACCGTAAAAAAACTTCCACTAAAATGGTTTTGTCTGAAGTGCTATAGTCTTTGAGAAATGAGTAAAACAATTCATTTCGCCCCAAAACTATTTCGCCCAAGTGCCATTTCGCCCCCAAACCACTTCGCCCGAGTGCCATTTCGCCCCAAGGTCTAAACACTACATCGCCCAAATGCCACTTCGCCCCAAAACCACTTCATGCACAGGCCGTGGTTCAGGGCGAAATGGTTCAGGGCGAATTGGTTTTGGGGCGAATGACTGCAAACCCTTTTTTGACCGTTTTCTCAAAAGTTAGACGAAGTACGGAGCTGGTTTTTGCTCAGGTTGGTTTTATTCATGCATACTTTTTTATCTTCAATCACACAGGGAGATAAAACTATTTGTAACAGTTTACCAATCATGTAGGCCTATACTACCTGTGTCTAAAGAACGGTTGAATAAAGTTTTATGGCACATAAGTATAACAAAAACAATACACAATATTTTGCTTGCATCTGTTTGCATTGTAATCGTTTGCATTGGTCTTTAATTAACTTTTTTGTTTTCTTTATTCGTTAATGTTAAGACCACGCAAATTAAACATTAATTAGTATGTGATTTTCTTATAAGGGGATCGTTATAAAATTAAAACCTTGTTTCCATGTGGATTTTTTTGCACAGGTCCTTTTCTTTTTCTGTTTATTTCTGATACGTTTATAAATCTGAAATTGTTTTCTTTAACCTTCAATGTACAAAACCTTCAAAATTGAATATTCATTGTCCTAATTCTGACTAAAAATAGGCAAAAATTATCACTGTTTGGGAAAAAAAGATTTTCCTTCATTTCAGTGGGTTAGCTTGGTTAAATGTAAACTGAAAATGATAACACATTGATTTTGACAATAAAACCCACATTTGATGAACAATTTGATATGTTCGTAATACAAAAGGTTTGGCAATTAATGTGTTTTACGTGTAAGATTTGGTGTCCCCTCTTATGCGTGAAACATGTGTACGTAACTATTAAGTGTTCTGGCCACACCAACTGCCACAACTTATCAATTTCCATGCATAATGTAAGTCTGTACTTAGTTTTAAATCACTTAAATGTTTGGACTTGGAAATTTAGGCAAAATATGGTCGTTCTGGTTGTCGTCGAAACACTTTGGTGTCCCCCTAATATTTACGTCGTGAAACTTCACAGTTACTACATGTATAACAATATTGGCTGAGCTTAACGTTCGGACTTTTCTAGCAAATTACAGCACAAAACATTTTGTAAACTTGTTTCAGAATTTGAAAATTTAAGCAAAACGACTTTGGTGTCCCTAAAACATCCTTACACGTGAAACTATGTTTTTGTCCCATAGAAGTGTAATTAAAACTGACTAAATATGCAAATTTAATAAATGGTTGTACAAAATAAAGGATGAATGTTGATGATTTATGGATTGAGCTGAGGGCCTAAAATGTGCATGTCACAAGACGAAAGTCGGTACCCTAATTTATGGAGTCACCCATATGCGTCTACTAGTGCTATGCTGCGTTAATAGCGCCACCAACTGGCGCTGTTGCCTAGCAACCTACAGTCGATCTGGTTGATATACTAATCTATTAATGGTGAACAAATAAACGTTGTGCTAAGCTATTTGAACCATTCATAGGCTAATAACGTACTAATGACCGCATAAAGCTTCTGTGTGCTGAAAATTCCCACTCTCTGATTGACTGCTTTTTCATCGAAAAAAAACCCACATTATTTTTGCGTTTTCGTTGTTGCTACAGATTGGGGGCCAAAGCGTGGCGTGTTGCCATGGCATTGGAATATGTCAATAATACATGGAGCCGGTGGCTAAAAGCATCCGTTTTGAAAGCACCTCAGAGACACGGATTGTTGATTTTTAATGTAGAGCCATTGCCAAGGCAACTATATACAAAAGGTGATTATACATGTACATTTTTGTGTTCACTTCGGCAGTCTATATACAAAATGTGTCATTTTGGCAAACGTAATGATTGAAGGCCATTATATGAAACGTTTTTACGAACAGCATTGCATTACTGGAGAACAATGTTGATAAACTGCCTTGTAGAAATGCACATAGATGCAGTAATACTTTAGAAAACCAGTCCTTAAAAACCCAGTTTTGTGTTGAATAAACGGTAAAATATCGTTTGCAAACGATTGGTTTTTTTAAAGCACTTCACTTAGCAATTTTGCCCATGAACATGCAGCTAACATTAAATTTACACGGGTGTTTGTTACCACTGCTATCAACATATTTAGTCGGGTTTTTATTGTAAAGTAAAGTTTTGGGTTAAAAACGTTTCAACCGCAAACCCACAGGCGGTAGTACTATTTGCCGGAAAACATACTAAATACCGGAAACAACCGAATAACTCTTCAAAACATACAGAGAAACACCCGAAAATATAGGCGGAAAACAACCCCAAAACATACCGGAAAACAACCAAAAGACATACAGGAAAAAAAAACGCTGAAAAATACCAGAAAACACCTCAAACCATACCGAAAAACACCCCAAAACATACCACAAAACAAACCGGGAAAACACCAGAAAACACAGAAAAAGGTTTTCTGTATATTGTGGTGGTGTTTTTTGTGTGTGCTTTCGGGTGTTTTCCGGTGTATTTTTTTCTGGTGTTTTCCAGGTGTTTTCCGGTATTTAGTGTGTTCTCCGGGTGTTTTGCGGTATTTAGAGTGTTTTGCGGTATTTAGTGTGTTTTCCGGTATTTAGTATGTTTTCCGGTTTTTAAAGCAATTTTTTTGAGACAACAATTAAGATTTCATAATTAGTCTGGTAACGTTTCTCAGTCTGTACGTTTCGTAATAGTGGATGCGTAGTAATACGACCACTTACGAGCAGACGACGGCGTCTCAGAAACTAGTCTGGTAACGTACTTCAACCTAGACATGTTTCGCAGTAGTAGGTGCATGGTAATCACGACCTCTTGCGAGCAGACGGCGGTGTCTGAAAAACTCTAAACCAGGTGCTCGCTTGAGGAAAACGCTTTTATTTCTATAAAGATGGTCAAATTTAGGGATTTCTTTTTGTAATAAGCACACTGACAATACTATACCCAGCACGATATGTGGCAAAGGGACTCCCCTAGCGCCCCTATACGGCAACACATTCTTCGCTTTTGTTAACGCACCAACCACCACCCCCTAAAAACTGAAAGGAAATCCTTGGAAATTCCTTGGATGTTTGAGACACAATGGGGGAACAATGGTAGGGGGAGTCCCTCTGCCACATATCGTGCGTTCTCTTGCAACAGTGCCCCTTTAACGCACTCCCTAACTCCTGCGTTGTTACGTCGCTTTGCACTAGTGGAAATTCCCTAATATCTCAGGATGCATATCGTGCTGCATATGTAGGCCTACAATACAAGAATTACAGGTGTTTTAACCAAAATTTAAAAAATATAAGATATATTTGCCTTTGTTGTTTTTGGCATGGACCTTATTATCATCTCCATAATTATTATATAATACTGTTTTGTCTTCCATTTGCAAGCCAAGGTAAACCACCTTAAGGTAAATTTGCAATGGGTATAGGAGTCGGCGAATAATCCTTCATAATGGAAATACGTCCAGAATTTTAGAAGCGGGTAGAGTTTACAACTGACACTTGTTCAGATTAACTGACCCAAAGACATTTTTCTTTCGGGGAGTTGGCCGCTGCGGTTACTTAGTGGCCAAGCAAAGTCTAGTCGGCCATTCGTTATTGTATAATCGAATGATAAACGCGTATTCACGGCCAATGACTGAGAAATGAACAAAATCAAAACAAATTGAAATTGACAATGATATAAAATAAACATACGAAACAACAATTTTCTATACAAAAATGTGCAATTTTGTCCACACAAGCAAACATTTACAATTATTACAAACAAATTAACTAGAAAGAATAACACTGCAGGGCATTTGTTTGAAAAAAACCTATAGCCTGCGCGAATTATTCCACCTATGTTAACAATGTATTTCAACTATAAACATACCCGTCTTCAGGGGAAGTGGAGTTCACGCAATTGCAAACAACGACGCAATGTTGAAGACATACCGCCAAAACAAAAGCGAAGAAAATGTCGTCTGACGAACTCATTTTGGCGCGAAAAGCTCATCTTCTACAAAAATGGTTAACTCAGTTTGATGCTATCTTCACGCGCGAGCCTCATGTCTTGGGCGATAGTTTAAACGACTGGTGGCAGCAAACAAACCGGTCATTGTCCTATGACAGGCTGCATCCGAATTAGTGGCTTTGGCTGTGGCTATGGCTGTTGCTATGCTGTTGCTCTGGGCGGACAATGACAGTCTTTAACAACACCATAGCCAAAGCCATATCCACAGCCAAAGCCAGTAATTCGGATCCGGTGTCGCGTGTAAATTTAATCGCCATGTAAATTTATTTGGGATGACCAAATTTGGTCACTACGTATGCAACGTCATGCGCACTGCATAACAAAAGTGCACCACTTCCGTGCAGTGATAGCCTTGCCCAAGGCGGTCTCTGGGCTTTTTTGCTGTGTTGGGTCTAGCGCCTGAAAACCACACACGGCATCATCAAAACGAGCCACCGTGCGGTCACGACTTCTGTTCCATACCAACCCGTACGGCAACACACATCGCTGCGTACGTGTACAGTATGGTGCGTACGGACTGCCCTAGCTCGAAAGATAAACAGCCTTGTCGCGTCTGTCACTTCTGGGTTTAAAGGGACACACCGGCTTTGTTGGGCTATTTTGGGCTCGAAATAGACCCATACATGATTCTGAAAGTCTTTCCGAAATAGACTGAAGAGAACCTGAAAAGAAACCACCAAATTTTGAGCATTTTTCAAAAAATCGAGGTCACGTGATTTATCGGAACCAGATTCTGGTACCCGGGGTATACCCCGCTCTCTCAGACATCTTTCCAAACACCGTAGATTTTTGTCACAGTCGACATTGAAAGATGTCTTATTTCTAGAGAAATATTGATCATATTTAAGTATGCAGAAGGTTTCAATGGGAGCATAAGTGAGTCATTATGCTGCAGTTGAAATGGCACGATGCAGAATTTTGACGATGCTGAAGTACGATCCGATTTTTGTTCATGAGTATACCAGTGCAATGTCATATGAGTACATTATTGTGAGTACGAGTACGACTACACTAGGGAGTTTTCCCATCCGTCACGGATACCCAATACGGATCAGGATATACGTCGATCATGACCTAATGCGCTTCTCGTGACGCGTAACCGTAGTACACACGTTTTCACACGCGTGAATAACGGGTATCGGCCTCCAGACGCGTAGCATAAAAACGGATACCGGTTATGCAGATTTTTCGCTATTTCCGTGATGGATTATTAAGTTGTATGCATTTTGTTTCTTTTTTATGTATATTATGTGAATACAGATCGAATTTAATGAGTCGGGCCCACGTGAAAGTGAGGAAAATCTGCTGAAAACAAAGCCGTACGCAGAGCATGAGATTTAGCAGATATTAATGTAAACGTACAGTTCGCACAGTGCGAAACCCAGTTTAGTGTGTACATCAACGTGAACGGTTACCGTTATCATATCCGTATTCGTAACCGTATCCGTCAACTTGCGAAACCTAGTACGAGTACGAGTACATTTTCATGAGTACGAGTACGAGTACAGAAAAATGTACTCGGATACGAGTACGAGTGCGAGTGCGAGTACGAGTGCGAGTGCGAGTGCGAGTGCGAGTGCGAGTGCGAGTGCGAGTGCGAGTGCGAGTGCGAGTGCGAGTGCGAGTGCGAGTGCGAGTGCGAGTGCGAGTGCGAGTGCGAGTGCGAGTGCGAGTGCGAGTGCGAGTGCGAGTGCGAGTGCGAGTGCGAGTGCGAGTGCGAGTGCGAGTGCGAGTGCGAGTGCGAGTGCGAGTGCGAGTGCGAGTGCGAGTGCGAGTGCGAGTGCGAGTGCGAGTGCGAGTGCGAGTGCGAGTGCGAGCGCGAGCGCGAGCGCGAGCGCGAGCGCGAGTGCGAGTACGAGTGCGAGTACGAGTACGAGTACGAGTACGAGTATACAACAGTGTCTGGAAGCATCCATGCTTTCAAGATAGACTGCCGAAGTGAATACGTCACCTTTTGTTGCTTGCCTCGGCAATGGCTCTACACTAAAAATCACTGAACCGTGTCCCTGTGCTTTTGCAATGGTACTTTGTCACGGCCATGATGTTTGGAGTAAATTGCCATGGCAACGCACGTCACACTTCGGCTGTCTATTCCCTAAAGCTATGAGCAAGTTCAGGTGCTAACCATTAGTCAATTTGAGATTTTTTTCGCACACGCGTAGTTTGTTTTTTACCCGAACGCGTCGTCAGGCAAATATTAGCCTTTGTTCAAGGCCTCGCAGCTGGTGGTGTCGCGCGCCGGACGAGAGCGCCTCCATGCGACGAGGACTGGACGAGCAGCGCTAGACTGGTTCCCGCTCCACATATTCCACATACAACGACTGAATATGAGGACCGGCTACTGTGGTGTTTAAAATAGCACTTTAAGCATTACGTCATGCATTTATTTTTAGAAGCACGTAACCGTTAATTTTCAAAGCGCGCTGCGCGCTATATGGCATGAGTGTTCAACAATTTGAAAGGGGTTATTCCATATTTGACCAATACAAATTTAATATATTAACCTTAAAATATTAAATATGCCCATTAATATACATGTAGGATAGCATCAAAAAGAAAATTCAAACCTTGTCTGCATCACCCAGTGAGCTCCATATTGTACATTAGTTGCTATTGCAATCCCGTAACTATAGCCATTGACAGCCGCTGGGTATAGTTTTAAATCCGTGGCATCACCATAAATACACACGCAGCAGCACGCGTACGTGCACGCGACGTCAATTCAAATTCTCGAAACAATGACGAAGTGTACCCGACGATTAACGGTAACGTCCGGACGACCGGACGTGCATTCGGGTAACTTCGGGAACCTTCGGAAAAAGGAGGAATTCCTCCTGTTTCAAAATGGCGAAATTGGCGGCTGCCGGACCTTAAATTCAGTCTAGTCAAAAGATTTTTGGTCCGGGTACCAGACTAGAGCAGCGCCAGCTGTCCGTCGCAGCTGCGCTGCTCCCCTGTCCACGTCGCACGGTGGCGCCCTCGTCGCACGGTGGCGCCCTCGTCGCACGGTGGCGCCCTCGTCGCACGGTGGCGCCCTCGTCGCACGGTGGCGCCCTCGTCCTGGCGCACGACACACTCACCCAGCTGCGAGGCCTTAACAAAGGCTAGACAAATATAGTCAAACATGGCCAAAATCGTCTGCATTGGCCGCCGTCAACGGTTTACAAAAAAATATTTACAAGCAATTGTTGGCAACCTTTTCCCCTATGTTTGCCCTCGTATGTTCTACTACAGACATTTCAACTCGTTCACCAAAAGCTACCATATAATTGGTTATTAATTCATCTTTATTTAACACTTTTTTAGCAAAAGCTTTTTTTTTTCAATTGCGTTTACAATTCAGCCGTCTTGAAAAGTGACGTGTTTACAACTGACTAGAGATGAACCAACCCCGGGGCTTGGTTCCTCTAGTCAGACTAGCTAGTCAAACCACGCAGCGTTCGGATGCATGACATCCAGATCGACTATGGTTAGTCTAGTTAACTATAGTTCGCACAGTGCGAAACCCAGTTTAGTGTGTACATCAACGTGAACGGTTACCGTTATCGTATCCGTATTCGTAACCGTATCCGTCAACTTGCGAAACCTCCCTATTTTCATGAGTACGAGTACGAGTACGAGTACCTTTTCATGAGTACGAGTACGAGTACAGAAAAGTGTACTCGAGTACGAGTACGAGTGCGAGTACGAGTACGAGTACGAGTACGAGTACGAGTACGAGTATACAACAGTGTCTGGAAGCATCCATGCTTTCAAGATAGACTGCCGAAGTGAATACGTCACCTTTTGTTGCTTGCCTCGGCAATGGCTCTACACTAAAAATCACTGAACCGTGTCCCTGTGCTTTTGCAATGGTACTTTGTCACGGCCATGATGTTTGGAGTAAATTGCCATGGCAACGCACGTCACACTTCGGCTGTCTATTCCCTAAAGCTATGAGCAAGTTCAGGTGCTAACCATTAGTCAATTTGAGATTTTTTTCGCACACGCGTAGTTTGTTTTTTACCCGAACGCGTCGTCAGGCAAATATTAGCCTTTGTTCAAGGCCTCGCAGCTGGTGGTGTCGCGCGCCGGACGAGAGCGCCTCCATGCGACGAGGACTGGACGAGCAGCGCTAGACTGGTTCCCGCTCCACATATTCCACATACAACGACTGAATATGAGGACCGGCTACTGTGGTGTTTAAAATAGCACTTTAAGCATTACGTCATGCATTTATTTTTAGAAGCACGTAACCGTTAATTTTCAAAGCGCGCTGCGCGCTATATGGCATGAGTGTTCAACAATTTGAAAGGGGTTATTCCATATTTGACCAATACAAATTTAATATATTAACCTTAAAATATTAAATATGCCCATTAATATACATGTAGGATAGCATCAAAAAGAAAATTCAAACCTTGTCTGCATCACCCAGTGAGCTCCATATTGTACATTAGTTGCTATTGCAATCCCGTAACTATAGCCATTGACAGCCGCTGGGTATAGTTTTAAATCCGTGGCATCACCATAAATACACACGCAGCAGCACGCGTACGTGCACGCGACGTCAATTCAAATTCTCGAAACAATGACGAAGTGTACCCGACGATTAACGGTAACGTCCGGACGACCGGACGTGCATTCGGGTAACTTCGGGAACCTTCGGAAAAAGGAGGAATTCCTCCTGTTTCAAAATGGCGAAATTGGCGGCTGCCGGACCTTAAATTCAGTCTAGTCAAAAGATTTTTGGTCCGGGTACCAGACTAGAGCAGCGCCAGCTGTCCGTCGCAGCTGCGCTGCTCCCCTGTCCACGTCGCACGGTGGCGCCCTCGTCGCACGGTGGCGCCCTCGTCGCACGGTGGCGCCCTCGTCGCACGGTGGCGCCCTCGTCGCACGGTGGCGCCCTCGTCCTGGCGCACGACACACTCACCCAGCTGCGAGGCCTTAACAAAGGCTAGACAAATATAGTCAAACATGGCCAAAATCGTCTGCATTGGCCGCCGTCAACGGTTTACAAAAAAATATTTACAAGCAATTGTTGGCAACCTTTTCCCCTATGTTTGCCCTCGTATGTTCTACTACAGACATTTCAACTCGTTCACCAAAAGCTACCATATAATTGGTTATTAATTCATCTTTATTTAACACTTTTTTAGCAAAAGCTTTTTTTTTTCAATTGCGTTTACAATTCAGCCGTCTTGAAAAGTGACGTGTTTACAACTGACTAGAGATGAACCAACCCCGGGGCTTGGTTCCTCTAGTCAGACTAGCTAGTCAAACCACGCAGCGTTCGGATGCATGACATCCAGATCGACTATGGTTAGTCTAGTTAACTATAGTTGCCCGCCCGAACTTGCTCTTTGCTGCCCGGAAAACAGCCATTGACAGTGCCCAGTTTCGATCACACGAGGCCGAGGGCGCCCTTGTAACAATGTGTGTGCACGGCATTTATATATATTTATCTTCAAATCTTCGTTTCCTCAAAAGAATATCATCTCGGGCGAAATAATCCATTTGACAATGGAAGGAGAAAATGAATTTTAAAAAATGTATACATTTTTCCTGATTCCCGGAGCAACAGCATAAATCTGAATGAAAATATTACCAATTGGGTCTTTCCACAGTAAAGGGGCACGCGGACCATATTTTCGAGGAGATACCTTGTCTCTTCTCAAAATAAAATAAATAAGTTTAATAAGTTGTTCCGAAAAGATAACTTACAATGTAGGCCCCAAAAGGGTTACAAATAGTGTGACCGTAACACGCCTTTCTTAAGAATCCCTGTGTACAAATTTCCAATATACGCCAAACCGGGACGGACACTTGTTATGGTTTAAGGTTACCGCGACCGCGCGCGTATATTGGAAATTTGTACACAGGGTTTTTAGACAGGCATATTGTCACACTTATTTGTAACCCTTTTTGGGCTTATAAGTTATCTCTTCAGAACAACTGAAACTTATTTCTTTTATTTTGAGACCAGGCAGGTATTTTCTGGAAAATATTTATACCGTGGAAAGACTCAATTGTATACATCATAAAAGTTCCCGGTAAAATTTGTTTTGTTCAATCCAAATTCGTTGTTGCCATAATCAGACCCCAGAATGTAAATTGTCCATTGTTATTTAGATCAAACTCTCGGATGGTCAGCTTGTAATACATGTAGGCCTACATACAATATTTTCAGTTTCTTCCTCCATACTTCCGTCAGAAAATTCATTTCTTTTCTATTTATACCTCATGTGAGACGAGAAAAGGACAAAAACAGGTCAAATGTTTCCAATGGTGAACAGTGGCTAGGTCGTTGTGCGAACCTTGCTGTTCGATTTATTTTAAACTCCGCTAATCAGCTTGATTAGGATCAAATTATATTCACAAATGTAATATCCTTCAAATGTGGTTGAAAAAAAAAATAATTATACACGTCTGGTGTAAGCCGTATTAAAGGCCTATCGATTTAGAGGCTATCAAACTAGCATCTGAACCAAGTTTGATGTATGAATTACGAGCTGTAAACAAATTTAAAAAGTTCACAGTATCTAGGTCTCGACAATAAAGTGTCGAAGTTCAATAATTATCACCGTGCTAAAATCGGTCAGAATCAATCAAGCCGAAAGAGAAAATAAAACACGTGTGTCGGAACTGAAACTGAATTCGGGTCGAGTGTCGGACCAGCACTGTGTGCTGGCGCTCGGTGGCCACGAAAAACCCCCAGCCATTGGAGGAAACGTGGGTGCATCCAGGGCACTCGACAGGGGTGCACTCCCCCGGTCCGAATTCCGATTGAAGTGGGAAAATGGGGTGGGCGGGATTGTACAGCAAAGTTGACACGATTGACCGAGAGTGAGCTACTGAAGCGAACGTGGCGTTTATATAGCCAGTTGTTATGTAATTCTATTGTGTTCAGTGTGAATACACTGGCACCTGTCGTTCTAAAACGAAAAGAAATTCCACTTTCTTCCTCCATACTTCCGTCAGAAAATTCATTTCTTTTCTATTTATACCTCATGTGAGACGAGAAAAGGACAAAAACAGGTCAAATGTTTCCAATGGTGAACAGTGGCTAGGTCGTTGTGCGAACCTTGCTGTAGTCTATAGAAAGTCGCAAAAGAAAGGGCAAAGGGGAAACAAAAAACAAAGGTAAAAAGGTATTAAATAACAAATTACGATTGCCAGTTCCGGTGTGGAAAGATCAACAATTAAGCATTGTGAGATTAAACTTTGAATGATGTGCTCGATGCCAAATATTGGACGGACAAAAATAAAATAAAATAAAATGAAAAATCCGCTGTCCCTCAAATCGAATTCGATACCAAACGATCGAATAAAATGTGTTATAAACTCAGTGCCATACGACTGTGTATACGCAAATGTATATGCCGCCTCAAATAGACGTTTACTGGCCTTCGGTGCACGCGGAACGCGGAAAAAACAACAAAGGTAAAAAAGGTATTAAATAACAAATTACGATTGCCAGTTCCGGTGTGGAAAGATCAACAATTTTAAAACATTGTGAGATTAAACTTTGAACGATGTGCTCGATGCCAATATTGGACGGACAAAAAATCCGCTGTCCCTCAAATCGAATTCGATACCAAACGATCGAATAAAATGTGTTATAAACTCAGTGCCATACGACTGGGTGGACGCAAATGTCTATGCCGCCTCAATTAGACGTTTCTGCGATGTACTCTTTCACAACTCCCCAGCCGAGATCAGAACGGTCAGCAAGTCGTATGAGCTTTTGACGTTCCTTGATGGACTTAACGGCGGCGTTCCAGTCGGTCTTGGCCGAGTCGATGTCAAGGCTGTCAATGTTCTGAATGGCCGACTCGACAAGCGAAAGAAGCTTCTCGCAGTGCTTGTGCTGCTGTTGATGCCGTCGCGTTTGAACGTCGGAACGTCCGATAAGCGTTGCTTCTTGCAAGCCGATTCGACCTTGAAGTCTAATGACTTAGAAAGGGCCTGGATAGCGTTCAGTATCTGATCACTGCTGGTACCGGACTCCGAACCGCCGACGCCCGGTTCGAGGGACATGTTCGATGCGGTGCGTGAAGAGTGTGTAGAATAGGATTGTACAGCAAAGTTGACACGATTGACCGAGAGTGAGCTACTGAAGCGAACGTGGCGTTTATATAGCCAGTTGTTATGTAATTCTATTGTGTTCAGTGTGAATACACTGGCACCTGTCGTTCTAAAACGAAAAGAAATTCCACCTCTTAAATTTGCCCAAGAAAGGGCATTGTCAAACTTTTGCCACGCATGATATAGATGGAGCGCCACCTATTGGTACGGTGAAGCCAGGGCAAACAAAAGTCCAGTCAGCTGTCAAATTAACGTTCGCGATAGTAAGTGTCATTGTTTTTGCTTCATTATTTCATCGTTCTTTTAAAACGATCCTTGGTCGAAAAGCTTCCAGAAAATCACTGCAAGCTGAAGAAGAATATATCGGGAATCGCTGAGGGTAAGTTTATTGCTCAGTTATCAGTGTATGATTTTTTAAACAGAGCGATATTTTCTTTGTTCTGAAACACCGGATGATAAGCGTGTTCACCGGAGACGGGCGTACGGATACGGTACGGGAGCTCCGAACGTACCCCACGCCCCGGTCATCGCGTCGCACGTCACGCTGCGGTCGCGCCGAGTATGCGCCGGTCTTTTCGCTTTTGTCTGGGGTTGAATGTACAACCAAGCCCACATTTTTTTGTAAGAATTTAAAAGTTATCCATCATTATTTTGTTTATAATGACAGATTATCAATCAGATAAGGCAGCCCAGATTTGATGGCGAAGTGGAAATTTAGGAGTGACAAAATAACATTTCTCTAATCAAAAGAGTAAAACTATTAAAATTAAATAGGCCTAGGCCTAATAAATAAAAAAAATAAGGTATTTTTTTCGTTCAGATTGAACATGGATTTTGGGTAAATGTATATAGGCCTATTGGAATCGATAGCTTATTAAATTCTAAGTTATACTTCCCACTTGCATTTCTAAGATAAATAGGCTTAGGCCAAACAAAATAAATGGTGTGTTTACAGTAACGGCCTAAAAAAAAATCCAGGTAGGCGCGAGCGGTCCGTGTGTAAGCGTGACAACATACATGTAGGGCGCTGCGTGCGTGCGTGAATGGTAAGGCTAATGAAACTCGATGTTATGTTTCCCGTAACATTTTTGTCAAGCCCAAATGAGGCAACTATTTCATTATTCATTATTCATTATTTTTCAGCATTTCATTATTTGCAAAGTAACGGCTTTTTGATCAAAACTTAGCGCGCTCTATACCCTCTGATAGTGTGTTAAAACACAACCCTGATCAATTTAGACACAAATTTGTATTTATTAAAATATCCTTCACCATTTCCCAGGTATTTATGATTTATTTAAGGATCAAGATATATTTAAATAACAAAACACATTTATAACAGTCCACACATTTCAAAAGGGAATTGCAAACCATGCTTTTGTACCTTTATTTAACTTACATTCTCATCAACAGGAGGTATGGTTTTTAATGCACTAAGTTGTTGTGATTGTACCAGGTGTTACTAAAACGGTTACATATCTCTTCAGTTGTTTGTACTTCAAAGCACACAAAATTGCCAAAAACTTGACAATTTTCGTGAGCCAAGCATTTGGCCAGGTCAACAGCTGCTTTGGACATGTAGGATCAACGGATGTCAGACAAGTCGACCGTTGAGACAACTCGACTCGAGACAAGTCGACCGCTGAGACAACTCAGCGGACACACTTAAATTTTGAAATTAAAATAACATTTTATTTTCAAACAATAAAAACATGTCGACCAGAACGACCGTGTCACTGAATGGGTATAAAGCACCATCACCTCCCCCCTTTTACTTGTCTCAACGGTCGACTTGTCTCAACGGTCGACTTGTCTCAAGTCGAGTTGTCTCAACGGTCGACTTGTCTGACCGCCCCCGGATCAACAGCTGCTTTGGACATGTAGGACTGTTGTGAAGATCCAACATTGAACATAGACAGATATTGGTACAACAGTCATGATGATTTACACTGTCGTTACCGAGTTCAACAATTGACTCAAATAACTGCAACAAAGTGCACGTTTGAGACACAGTCGTGATAGTCCATGGCATCTTGGTTACACCCCCTTCCTGTATCTTCACTGACACAAACATTTTATCTGTCTCGCATTATTTAACCTTCTTGAGATCTCTCCAAAACACGACGAACGATGCGACATGTGCGATTTACGATTCTGATGCGTCGACAGTAGTATAAAGCTAGCCGCAGTCAACTTAAGTGTCAGCAGGCCTACGTACGATGGCCCATTTGTGGTCCGCGCCGCTCGCTAACGATAAATACAATCGCCCATTTGTAGTTTGTGTAGTTCTAGGCTAGCACTCGCAGCTGCAAACCACCGATCTAATAACTACGATGGAGTGTACAGTTGTGTTTGTACAGCAGCGCACCGGGCTTGCGCGTACGTACGTGCAGGGTTTTGCACACCGGGAACATGCAAAAAAATGGCAGCGCTGTCTTCTCCAGGAATTTATTGTAAATCACTGTTCACGTGCCGGCGGCCAGCCGCGCTTAATACTAGTACGTACTCTGCTACTGGGGTATATTTTTTGGGGAAGAAAATGACGTTAAAAATTTTTATTAGCGGGAGGACGAGAATGAGCAATGTTAAATTCGAGCGCTGATTTTAAAAATCCAACCAAAATGGCAGAAGAAAAAAAATAAAAACTTGATATTTTTGGGAAAATACAAAATAATGAATTGTTTTAGGATTTTGGCATCTCAAACGCGGCCGAAAAATCCAAACGCGGGCGGGTTACGGGAAACATAACATCGAGTTTCATTAGCCTAATCATGTGCACTAACTGAATGCGATTTTTGAAGGAGAAAACTTATGTGATTTTTTTACAGAAAAGCAACATTTGCAACAAAAGTGCAAATGGGAAGTATGAATTGAATAAGCTACGGTACATGTATCAATTCCAATATATAAATTTACCAAAATCAGGGTTTAATCTGAACGAAAAAAATACAAAAATTAATAATTAATAGGCCTGCCAGATACTGAAAGTATAGGCTTGGTTTTTTAATGAAATCATATGCTTAATAAGCCTATAGATTCATGTACTTTCAGGATAACTATTTTTTTTTTCCTATCAAAAACATGGCTCCAAACGGAATCTTTAACCAAGTCTTTTTACAGGAAATTGCAATTTTTTGGTAAAATGAAAATCTCTACACGTTCTACATACCAAGAAAAATCACAGACCTCATGTCACTCGATCTCTTCCCTGTTTTAAGCCTGCGATCGATACGGCGAAAGAAGGCGCTATTCAATCGAGTCGGGCCGTCTGTTCGTGACACGGGACGTGTCACGAACAGACGACCCAACTCGATTGAATAGCGCCCTCGCTCGCCACCTTAAAATAGGAAATTTTCAACGTGATGTTGCCCATGTACGTGGGTCATCGTATGAATTCTACATACGTACACGTCTGATTTGTCATAAGATGTGTTTATTTATTGTCAATTATTTGTGGTTTTCAGTGAAAAATTGTTTTAATTTGGGTGTCTAGCGTGCATTTTTTGCTTTTCCCTACCGCCTTGGTGCATGCAATTCACACGGTGTGCACTGGTGTGTGTAATATGCTCCGTGCGTGTGTGGGCGCACACAAGTGGGTTTGTTTTGGTGCCACATTGAGAAACGTTCACTACGAGGATAATTATGTCTTTTTTACGCCCCAACTATGGCCACGGTCCCAACTACATGTATTATACTCGGGATTGTCCCAACTATAATTGGGCCAGACCCAACTGTGATACCGTAGATGGGAAATCCCAAATATGACTATAGTTTGGACAATACATGGCGGGTTGTGATGGTATTGTGATGAACATTTATGCATTTCCGTATTTGATTAGCATGTCGCTTCTCACGCACGCGTGCCTTTCGTAGTGGTTAAGCGGGCCCAGACAAAGGGGGCGACGGGTGAAGGCTAAATTTCATGCCAGCCGTAGTACAGACTTTCTGTAGTTCCCATATCCCCTAACGCTCCGCTATAGTTGGGATTTCCCAACTACATGTACCATGACTACGGTGTCACAGTTGGGACGGTCCCAAGTATACATGTAGTTGGGACGTAACATCTTCACTGGCATGGCAAACTTTTTCGCACAAAATTTATGATATCTCAAAAACCATTTGTCCAATTGTAAAAATTCCAAAAGGAATGCATTTCAAATGACAGCTGCTTTAATTTGATGCCAAATTTATGATACGTTGTTGAAAAACAATTTTCACCCGACAACCCTGTACCGGGTATCTCTATTGTTCTGTTTACTTTGCCTCAGGACACAGTTTAAATACATATACAAACTTGTACACGTACCAACTTACAAACGCATAAAACTTCTATTGTCAAAATAGCATTAAAGTGCAGGTACATGTAAAACCTTTTGAATTGCCTTTATTGATGTTGTACACGGATGCTTACAAATTAGATCAATAGCAGACAATAGCCCAAGGATGGTATTTAAAATTCATTCTTTTCTGTTCAATCTATTGTCTACTGTTCACAGTAGCTATTGTTGCACATATTGAATTCAGGAAAACGCGAATGTTTACAAGTCCTACTTTTTTGTACAAGGAAGGAAGTTCATTTCCTGTGAAAGGCTACATGTACGTACCGTGGGTGAACTTGAGGTTATAAACTTGAGCCTGAACAGATCCCCTTTTTTTATTCCCCCCCCACTTGCGGTAGGTCTTAAGAGTGATAAGATTTTAATGTCCAGGGGTTGAAATTAACACTGGTCCTGTGGTCCGAGACCAGTAAAAAATCAGAAGGACCACTAGATCTGTTAAAGACGCTGGTCCGATAGATTAGTGAAAACATTTACTGACTCATGGAAACATTCTCTGATGCCTAATCCACAGTAAACATTTCTTACTCAAACAATTCCTGATCAGTGACCTTAAAGATAAAAGCACAGGCTCGTCAGCAACGCGCGCGCGCCAAATTCGTACCACGAAATACGCAGCTCCGTAGCAAAGGCATTGAGCTGCGTATTTCGTGGCACGAATTTGGCGCGGGCGCATTGCTGACGAGTCTGTGCTTTTAAACCAGAAAATGTTTCAGTATATCTCGTTGCCATTTCAAAAATAACCGGTGTACCACCAAATTTTCAGCATGACCAGTAGAGTTCTCTAATCTACTGGTCCTTCTGACCAGCATGAAATTCACGTTAATTTCGACCCCTGTCATGCCTGCTTTGGCTCCCATATTTATCATGTTTTAAATACAAAATTAACCTACATGCTGCACATTTTGTCTATTTGTTTTACTCGACAATATAATTTTTAATCATGTACATGTATGTACATTGTACCGGTACATGTACATGTGTAATCTCCATTGCAATGCTGTTGTAATTTTCTGAAATGCCTCATAAATTTCCTACCAGTATCTGTGGACAGGGCCCATGCTACGTACGGTAAATGCAGTAAATGCACCGGTAGTGTGCAACTCTTTGTCGGCTTGTTTCTGCCAGATCTGCAGATTGTATTGAATACAGTTCAAGCCCCAAGGTTATTTCCATGGCTCAGCTGTGTGGCTGAAAATTAAAGCCCCAGATACAGGATTTGTAATGTTCCAATATTTTAATCAACCATTTGACCGGAAAACCTTACTCGGATGGAAGATACCGGTACATACACATGTGTACATGTAGGCCTAATGGTTCCAACTGTCTAATACTGTACATGTACATACCGGTACATGTAGGCCTATTTACACTCGATTCGCCTTTGCCGAATCGAACCCCGCAATTTCCAAAAAGGGGAGTTGAAGCCGGGTAGGCGCTACATGTAAGTGTAAACAGAAAAGGTGAATTGAAAAAGGCAGATCAGACCCGGGTCTGATTCGCCTTTTTCAAGTCACGTTTCGGGTAGGGTTGAATCCCGCAATAGACCTGAAACGTAATGACGTCACGCAATGTTTACCGTGGTGCATTATAGGTGAAAAGTGGGGACGGAATCTCTGCATCTCTGCATCTCTAGTTTGCGTGTGTTGCATGCATAGTGCCTAGCCTAGTGTATTATGCACTTTGCTGCCAAAAATACGTAAAAAACAAAGATCGTAAATTTCTAAAATGGTTCGTGTCAACTTACCGGGGTAGTTGTGCCTGCGTGAGTTTTAATCCCACGATGGATGCCAGGACTATGGTTTTAACTTTTAAGGCCTCGTGGAAAAAGGCGGCGAAAATGGCCCTGCAATAATTGTGCAAACTAGCGATGCAGAGATTTCGTCCCCACATTTCACCCATAATGCACTGCGGTAAACATTGCGTGACGTCATAGGTCTATTGCGGGGTTCAACCCTGTAATTGTCAAGGTCGCTTGTAGTGTAAACGCTACCCGAATACAGATTCGGCAATTTGAATGTCCCTGGGGCGGTGCCCGCCGTATGGTAGATTTAATTGACCAATCTGGCACTGGTGCCACAACCATGACAACACCTAACAGCTCACGCATGCGCTGCAGTTACAATCAGTGGTGACTTTTGCGGTTTTTGAGGAAGAGTTGAAGCCGAATCGAGGTGTACTGTAAATGCCGCAAATGTTCAGTTTTGCGGTTGCAATAAAAATGCTGGGTCTGTATCCACCTTTGCCAATTCGAGTGCAAAACACGGTGTATACCGGTATGTCTTTGTAAGAAAATGATGAACTACTGTTACATACATGTAGTCTGTGATTAGTGGTTTTTGCCAGAGGACTAATTACATGTACATGTAGCTGCATTGTGCTGGTAGTCCGATGGGCTAGTGGGCCAATAAGGCGCTTTCACAGGGGGTCAAAAGGTTACGGGTCTCTATTGCTTGTCCTCCAGATCGGGAGAGAACAATAGAGCAGTGGTCGAAATTAACACTGGTCCTGCGGTCCGAGATCAGTAAAAAATCAGAAGGATCACCACCGTTAGATCTGTCAAAGACGCTGGTCGATGGACCAGTGAAAACATTTACTGACTCATGGAAACATTCCCCGATGCCTAATCTACAAATGTCTACAGTAAACATTTCTTACTCAATGCGAAGAATTTCTGGTTACAACAAACATTTCTGATTGCTTTAGACATTATCAGATAACTACATTTCTTTCTCCCATCTCTCCAGACATGCCCCAGTGTTGGATCAAAAAGCAATCCCATCCATCCTGCACTCAATGACCTTAAACCAGAAAGTGTTTCAGTATATCTCGGTGCCATTTTGAAAAGCACCCGTGGACCACCAAATTTTCAGCAGGACCAGTAGAGTTCTCTAATCTACTGGTCATTCTAACCAGCATGAAATTCAGAGTAATTTCGACCCCTGATAGAGCCACATACAGTGTACTTTTCTGCTACATGTACAGGTAGTAGCCACGTGCATTTCCCCATGTGGCTCTATTGTTCTCTCCTGATCTGGAGGACAAGCAATAGTGACCGGTGACCTTTTGACCCCCTGTACGTCGCGCTACATCATGCTTTCTGTCTTTCATTCAGTAAATGTTTTCTGTTGAATGTACAATGTAGCCCAGGTTGGACTCCGTACCGCATACTACATGTGGATACGGAGTCCAGGATATGAAGTTCCAAAAACAGGGTGAAAATTTTTGTAACAGAAAAAAATCAATATTTCTACCTTGTGCTGGAAGCCGGCAATGTGCTAACAAAGTTCCATGTGTCCTAATCTTTGGGATTGCCGGGTTTAGAAATCCACTACACATCACCGAACTGCATATTCCGGAGGAAAACGGCAAAAAGTAACGCTAATTTGCTATATATTTGTGCACGAATAATCCACTATACTACAGCCAGCCAAGTTACGTTCAGCTTATTTTGTTCTAACCGCGCGCGTAGTCTAGTCCAGCGTATGCGTGCCGGCCGGCTGTGCGCGCGTCGCAACTAAACTAGGCCATGGCCTCGGCGCATTGCGTGCCTGAAATCGTGGCGCCGCACGCGCAAGCCTATCCAAACTTCACGAAGCGTGACGCGACGGCAGCTGTTATTTATTTCTCTGAACTTTAACGTTAGGTTGTGCCTTAGATTTCACTATTTTGTTGATCAAATTAAACCTCCCGTTCCTGTAAATGAAGACGTCAAGCATATATGGACATAAATTCGACGTCCATTAAAAAAGGTAATATAGCTTAAAAATGATGTGGAAGTTTCAGTCCCCCTGTTTAGAGACATCGTGACCTGGACGTCACTCGTAATGCAATGAAGACGACGTCCAACCTGGGCTAATGTACAATGTAGTAAAAGCGTGTACAAATTTCCTTTTAAGATTCTTCTAACTTTAGAAATTCTATATTTGTCTGGTTCCATAAAGTAGTGCAGTACATGTAATTACACCAACCTTTTTGCTTTCACATCCAAATTGGTGATTGCAAATTTCCTATTTTCTTCCAATGGGTAGTATTTTGAGGAGGTATTTTAAACGATTCTATAGGTTAAAACAAAATCCATTTTTCTAGAAAAATCTGAACACGCTCCTTGATTAAACAATGGCGTTACATGTACATTGTATTTCCACTCATAATTAAAAGCATATTGAGAAGATTTCCTTGTAGAAATTTCAGCCACATGTTTACACATACATGTAGATGCAGTAATACTTCAGAAAACCTGAAAAATCTGTGCATGTATTTTGTATGTGAATGAATGGTAAAAAAGTTGTCTGCAGACAACTTTTAAAAAACCCACCTTCAGTTGGCAATTTCTCTCACAAAGATACCTGGTATATGTACCATTTTATATGGGGAAAATGTGGTGTTTTTTCTTGTCAACTCGTGACGTAAAATTTTGGGTCACTGCAAATTACATACATTATTTTGGGACTTTTAAGAACCACATAATTTATAAAACACTGGAAAACACCATCTGAGGTGCATTATTTTCAACCCATTGTACATGTAGGCCTATACAGTGTATCAGAAAAAAGTAGACATTCATAAAATTGTAGATAAAAAGGAAATTGTAATTATATTTAGAAAATTGGCTCACAAATGTTAGTAGACATACATGTAGGTTTCATGTTTTCATTAACGGCACAGTCTCGTCAGCAATGCGCGAAATACGCAGCTGCGTGAAGCAAAGGCATGGAGCTGCGTATTTTGTGGCACGAATTTGGCTCACGCGTATTACTGAAGAGCCTGTGCCTTTAGTTTAACATCGTCATCATGTTGGGAATTTCACACCTGACTGAGCAGGGGCTTTTTTTGTGAATAAAGCTAAAATTAACTTGTGCATAAAAATGGAAGATGCAAAACAGGATCAAGGAGCACGAGAGGTCAATTTGACATGTCCTTTCTTTGCTAACAGTTTTTCAGAAAGTTTAGCTAGCCCCTCGGTTCTCCACGTGACCGTCTTTTTCTGCACACACATTTGCACGGTTAACGTTAACGCCAAATGCACGCCTAATCACTGCTCTGTTATGCCTGAGAAAGATGACTTTGGTTCTTATTCGTCTCTCCAGGTCATCCAGTTCAATGAGCAGTAACAAAAACTTGAGATGTCCCCACAAGAAAAACCAGGACCAGTGGTGTTAGGTCTGTATACCCAGGACGATATGGGGCCCAAGGACTTCCACTAACGCCCCTACCGGTATATAACTCAACACACTCTTCCCTTTTGTTAACGCACCCCCCTCCCCCCACCCCCAAAACTGAAAGAAATTCCTTTGGAATTCCTTGGATGTTTGAGACACAATGGGGGAACAATGGTAGGGGTTTATCCTCGGCCCCATATCGTGCTGCATATGTACTACATGTAGGTCTGGTGATCTTAAGGGCCATTCCCAAGTCCATTTCACAAAATTACCAGACCTAACATCACTGGACTTTTTTTATGGGGACATCTGAAGTCCAAGTTTTTGTTACTGTCCATGGAACTGGATAACCTGAAGAGACGAATAAGAACCAAAGTCGTCTTTCTTAGGCAGAACAGAGCAGTGATTAGGCGTGCATTTTGGTGTTAGACTAAGCGTGTAATTCTGTGTGAAGAAAAAGACAGTCACGTCACGCAGACGACTGAGGGGATAGTTAAACTTTTTGAAAAGCTGATAGCAAAAAAAGGACATCGACCTCTCATGCTTCTTGATCCTGTATCTTCCATTTTTATGCGCAAGTTATTTTTAGCTTTGTTTACAAAACTAGCCCCTGTTCGGTCAGGCGTGAAATTCCCAACATGATGCTGGCGTTAATGAAAACATGAAACCTGTCTACCCCATTCTGAGATCTCAGGGAATTTCCACTCTGCGAAGCGATGTTACAATTACCCTGAGGAAATCCAGGCAAATCTGCCAAGTAACACGGCTGTTGCGTCTAGCAAACACACGCCCGAGGCATTTTGATTTAATTTAATCAATTTGGTCATATTATGCCGAAAACAAACAATTGCTATACTTTCCAGAAATTGTACTGGGTTCTGTTCCTTATGACTGTCCCATTCCTACCAAAATTACCGGCGACGATCTTATTTACTCCGCAGCTTTTCAAGTTAATAACAGGGATGCATGCTGATGAATTGAATAGAACTGATTCCTCAGTATGCTTTAAATAGCAGCCAATCGCCGACGCGGACAACGGCCAGCAAAACCGAGTACATGTAGCACACTGCATGCGCGGTACTTTTAAATGCCTGCAATGCACTGCCAAGTTTCCTGATTGGTCCAGAGGAGGCGACAAGATTTCTGTCCCTTGTTCCCCAGCGAAATGGGGCCGGTTTCAACAGGGCCTCGGTACGCACGATCAGGAGTGCGTTAAAGGGGCACTGTTTTAAGAGGATGATGTCTACCCATACATGTATGTGTGAGCCAATTTTCTAAAAATAATACAATTTTCATTTTAACTACATGTACATGTACAATTTTATCAGTGTCTACTTCGTTTCTGAAACACCCTAGACATTCTCCTAACAAGACATTGGCCTAATACCAGTAATTTTCATGTACTTGTAATCATGTCGGTTTCCTTCCTCCATAGTACAATGTACATGTACATGTTCAGCCCATATGGCAAGTGTGTCTACTGCATGGCTGATTAAGTTTTCATTCTTTGGGCTGCTTTCTCTGATTTGGTTTCCATTTGTGAAAACAAAATGGTTCACGCTTGAGTTCATGCATTCAGTTTGAACCTTAGTACATGTAGTCCAATGTCATTTGCAGACAATCGGCTGTTTTTGTTTTGACTAAGAAGCCTTGAGTGATATTGAATAACAGACTGGTAGTGAAATGAAGCGGGTACATGTAGTATGTAAATGAGCCCAAAACAATAGGATTTATTTTTAGTTCACCAGGGTTTCAGTGGGCGAATTAAAAAATAAAATCTGACCCGAGCATGCTATGAGTATGAAGTTTTTCATAGTGTCTTGTCTCCGGAAAGCACTGAGTATACAGTGTAATGTTAATGGCCCTATGTATCATTTGCAAGATAAAACTTTTTGCAGATTCGTGGAATAATAATAATAATAATAATGAAATTTGTAAAAACTCTGGATGCAGCAATAGGGCGACAATTCGGGAAGCCTTTCCCCGGGAACCACCGAAATTTCGGCAAGAATCACTCAAATTGACACCTTATTTTTTTACCCAAAGCTTCCAAAAATGGTTCCAGACCTACATGTAAGAGAATTGGTTCTAGTCGTAATAAAAATGGTTTTTGACCGAAAAAAAATGTTTTTAATCTCAAAAATATTAGGGCGACACCAAATTGTCGCCCTATTGAGCGTGTCGCCCTAATATAGCTTTTTACACACAAATTGTCGCCCCATCATAGCAAACAGAGTTTTTGTAAAGCGCACATATCCACCCTGCAGGGTGCTCAAGGCGCTGTAAACAACAAGTAATTCATTCTTGAAAATTTGCAACATCAAGTAAGTCTTAAGAAGTGATTTGAACCTAGTTGTACAGTGGCATGATCTGAGTTCAAGTGGCAATGAATTCCAAAGTCGAGGAGCTGCAACAGAAAAAGATCTGGCGCCCCAAGTTCGAATAGAATTTGGTTCCTTGAGAAGCTGCATGGTTACTTGATGGAAGAGTTCTTGCTGGAGAATATTCATGTAGTAGTTCCTTAATGTACATGTAGTAGGGAGCCTTGTTGTTGAGAGCTTTGTGGACCAGAAGCACGAGTTTAACTTAGACAATCTTTTGGGAGACATGTACGGTACAGCATGTATAGGCCGGTTACACTCGATTCGCCTTTGCCGAATCGAACTCCGCAATTTCTAAAAATGGGAGTTGAAGCCGTGTAGGCGCTACAGGTCTGATCTGCCTCTCCTAAACTCTTGCTAACCCCCCTCACTCACCCCCCTCCCCCCACTCCCCCAAAAAAGAAAAAGCAGCAAAAACATGAAAAAGGAGTTACATGTACACATGTACTGTAGGTGACAATAGTCGTTATAAGCAAAGTAAATTGAGTCTCGGCTGTTCATCCACTACCGGTACATCAAATGTTGCCACACTATATACTGGTCTGTAAATGTATACAGCTTTTATGTCAAATTGGCTATAAATTCCACATTTTCCTGTTTGTTTGTGTCTTTGCTCAGTTTCCATATTTCTGAGTAGATGATTAGTCTTTTACCTGAGACCAAATAAAGCTTCCATTTTGTACATTGAAGTCCAATTTAACATAATTTGCCGATCCCATCTGGAGAATGGTTTTGTCTGGTACCAGTAATGAGATTTGAAATTTGAGCTGCTAGTGGAGCAAAATTATACACTAATTGGAAAGTCTGCAGGGGAGGATTAGATTTTCAGTAGGCCAAACAAAATTAAAAATGTGTTTCTGAAAAGAGAAAGAATTTACAGCTTACTGTTCGTCAGGTTTTATACCTTTTTACACTACATTGCTGCATGTACCGGTACCTACAACTGTACATGTAATGCTGTAACGAAATCCGCAAGTTTGGGTTCAGTTTGGTTCGGCGAAAGTTCAAAAATGTCTTCCCTAACATTTGTTCGGTTTGGGTTCGGCAAGTATTGCCGGCGGTGTGGGTTGAAAGTGATCACACACGTGCAGCTAGCTTTCTTCATAAAGTATGTATTTTTTCAAGCCCGCGTATATCATCAAGCCCGCTCTTTTACACGATTTATTTGTCGTAATGAACAAGATAACGGCTTTGGTAAAATGAAATTGACCCGGTAAACTGAACGGAATCCGTGGCCGGAGCGCCACGCGCTGTCGGAACTTGCGCCTGCGGTGTGCATGCATTTTGTGATTTGTACATGTACATGTACCACGTGCAATCCATCGTGAAAAATATGGTTTTTGACCTAAAAAAATGTTTTTTTACTTCCAAAATATTGGGGCTATGCCAAATTGTCGCCCTAACCAACTGCGTCGCCCTTATAGGACTCTCTACACAAAAAAGTGTTGCCCCATTGGATAAAATAGAGAAATAATATCACTTAATGCAGCAAAGGGGCGACCCAACGGTAAAACTTTGCCAAACGACCACCGAAATTTCGGCTAAAAGACATCGATTGGACACCAAATTTCTGTACCCGGAGCTTCCAAACACTGTACCTAATAAAGATGGTTCTAGACCTAATAAAAATGGTTCTCGATTTTAAAAAGATGGTTTTTGACCTAAAACAAATGGTTTTGGACTTCCAAAATATTGGGGCTACACATGTACGCCAAATTGTCGCCCTAACCAACCGCGTCGCCCTAACATGACTCTCTACACAAAAAGTGTCGCCCCATTAGATAAAATAGAGAAATAATTCTTCTTAATCATGTTAATGCTGCAAACGGTTGAAATTTGCAAACCATCGTGAGACTGTGCGAGATGGTATTTTTTTCTTGCCAATGAGGTTCATTTTCCGACAATTATTTGTATAACCTGCAAGTATCGCTGTGTTTCTGTAAGAGGGCTTATTGATTTCCGTCAAAATGCTTTTTAAAATGCTGTGCGAATAATTCTGTCTAAGCAAATACGGTAATGTTATTACTCCCGATTCGCCATTTTTACCATGCAAATGTATGTCACGTCGCTAGATGGTGTTTGCAATCAAACCGTTGGGCTGAAAATGTCGGATCTGATTCGGCACAAGAATTGCTTCGTACAGTGCATATGACGTTCAGCAGTTAAATACAAAGCGTTTTTCCAAGTACCCATAATAAGTCATTTTGAGTGCGTTTTTGACATTCAGGAAGCCAGCTCTCTTTCACATTTACAGTTAAAATACGTTGTTTATCCAAAGTGAACCACTCCCGAACTGAGGGAAATGTTCAGTTCGGTTCGGTTTGGTTCGAAAGTGCCAAGTTCGATAAAATCATGTTTGGTTCGTCGGTTTGGTTACAGCATTACCGGTACCTGAAATGTTTGCATGCTAAGTCTTTTACCAACATTCTTCTTAGACAAATACTCATCTGCTGTCTCACGATGTGGCCAGCGAGGGGATCGCGACATTTCGACTGCAAAGCTGCAGGCCTTTATCAGGCGGTGTCCGTGGGATCCACCGACGCTGATATGTGGGGTGTTATGGCCGAGCGGTCTAGTGCGCCGAACTTAAGTTCCTGCCAATCATGCCAATACTAGAATGTGGGTTCGATTCCGGGCCGCGACAGGTTGTGACACTTGTGCTCTTGAGAAAGGCACTTAATTACACTTTCTCCATCCTTCGGAAGGGATGTAAAGCCGTTGGTCCGGTGTGTTAGGTAAAGTAACGCACTTTAAAGATCCCAGAGCATTTCTTCGTGAAGAGAAGGGGAGGGATTCCCCGGTGTCTCTGGCTGTATCTAATCATCATGGGTTTCCTCACGCTTGCCGCGCGAGCAACAGTGCAATGGGCACTATTGAGGAATCCTTGGTTTCATAGTACCAGAAATAAATAATAATAATAATAATAATAAACTGAATATAATTTATGTTTTTATCAGCACCATCCTCTTGCAACAGTGCCCCCTTAACGCATCCAAGGTCCTGTTGAAATCGGCCACATTTCATTGTGGAAGAAGCGACAGAAATCTTGTCGCTGCTCTGGACGAATCAGGACGCTTGCTAGTACATCGTGGGCATTCAAATTTCACTGTACGTGCAGTGCAGTGAATGTAATGTACGTGTAGTAGTGGCGCTGGCATGTCCGCGCTAGCTCGGCGGTGTCGGTGATTGGTTGCTACATGTATTTGAAGCATACCGGTACAGCCCTGGGAATCCGTTCCATTCATGTTTGCCTTTTGCCATTCTTCATACGTACCTCTTATTAATATGAAAAACTGCAGAGAAAATAAAAACATCACAGGAAATTTCGCTACAAAGGGATAGTCATGAAGAACAAAAACCCAAATGATCCAATTTTTGGAAAGCATACCGGTAGAAATTGTTTCTTTTCAGCATAACATGACTAAATTGATTAAATCAAAATGACTCGCGTGCATTCGCTAAGCGTAACAGCCGCCTACCGGTAACTTCACAGCTTTGCACACATTTTCTCAGGGGATTGTAACATCGCTTAGCAGAGTGGAAATATCCTGAGATCTAAGGATGCCCCAGCACAAAAAAAGATCAAGTAGACAAGAATCATTTCAAAAATTTCACTTGGTCAAAGTAATTTATTCTGCAGATTGTGTTTTGGGCATGTTTGCCTTTGTGCTGTGCAAGAAACGTGGACCTAAGTCCTTTGAGATTACGTACATTGTACAACTGATCTGGGAATTGAGGATTTATCTATAATTGCCAGGACTTGTACCGGTATGCATTAACTGTGAATCCACCTGGAAAATAATTGGATTCGGAGAGCTACATGTAAGTTGTTAATGGCATTTGCCATACTGTACGGTACTGTTCAGTCTTATTGTGCGTGTGGTGCTTGCTTAAAAATTGCTTTGAGAACTTTTTGTACAAATTTTGATAATGTGGGTAGTACAGAGTTTTTTCCCATAAATATTTATTTATTTTATTTATTCGCCACATCCAACAGCGGAGGGACCGCCAATTACAGGAATGGGAGCAAGTGTGGTTGAGTGCCTTGCTCAAGGGCACAGGTGCCACAACCCGTCGCGGCCCGGAATCGAACCTACTGTACATTCTAGTACAAGCACAGGAACTTAAGTTCGACGCACTAGACTGCTCGGCCATAACACCCCACATAACACCCCCCATATCACATGTTCTGGCAAAATGAGTTGGAAGTTGCATAAAGTCTGGGCCCGTTTTCGCCACCATAAAAAATCAGGTGCATTTAAATGCAAACAAAATAAAATAAAACAAATAAACGGAAATTTGCCGTACCTGGACTTTCCAACTGTATTTTCATTTATTGATCCTGGATCAGCTGTTGATTTCCAGAACTGTTTGGAAAAACGGGAGTCAAATTGGAAACTTTACCAGAATATTAAAGTTATAATGTCCTTGGTTCTCAGCAAATTCAATTTCTTTTTCCTCCGAACAAATTTTTAAAGCATACTTTATTTTAACACTCGACAGAAAAAAACATTTTTGCAAAAACATTTTCCTCCTTTGAAAAACACTGTAACCTACATGTGCATACATTGTACATGCTGTACTACTGGTAGGAAGTAAAGTTAAAATGTTTAATTGCTTAATAATTTTAGTTTCTGGTGTTTAATTTGTTTTTTTTGTGCTAGCACTGCACATGTGCAGTTTTCTACTGGAACGTTCTGACAAAAATTAAACATGTTTTTAAGGGTTGTGAAACATAGTGTGACTCGGTATGTAGTTATTCTGTTT
Organism: Henricia sp. BOLD:AAB3569; assembly: GCA_037783545.1. Taxonomy (NCBI): domain Eukaryota; kingdom Metazoa; phylum Echinodermata; class Asteroidea; order Spinulosida; family Echinasteridae; genus Henricia; species Henricia sp. BOLD:AAB3569. Next base: position 184,783 of record JBBELK010000263.1, on the reverse strand, counting down.
ACCCTTAAAGGAGATAGTTTAGATTTTTCCAGAAAATGGATTTTGTTTTAGACCCAAAAAAAGGTGTTCTGGTCGGACCGAAGTTCCGGAATTGATTCAGCGACGCGTGTTTTTGTTTTTGCGTCTTTTTGTTTTCCCTCCATCCCACACATATTCGTACACAGTAGGGCCAATAGTAAACTCGCAGAGCCGTCACAACACTGAATGTATTGAGTTTTCACTCCACAAACAATGGACAGACGGAAATAAGTGGCATATATTTCAGTATTCATATATTTCAGTCTTGCCCGGCATGAATGATTGTATAGTGTTTGCCTACTTCTGAATCCATCTCCACTGTCATTTGAGCTGTGACCCAAGTCAAGATTTCTCTCAGCTTTAGATCTTGCTTTTGCATTTGCTTCAGCTGTTGCTTTGGCTTTTCGGTTTCTTTCTTTTTCTTTCTGCCGTCTGTGCTTTTGAGGGGCTGCATAAATCTTGCTTCTACTTCTGGCTTTCATTACTCTCCAGTACTCTCTTAATGCTGTCCCATTTTCTTCACTTTGCCGTGTGGATCTGCTCTTATTTTTGTGAAAATTCAACTTCACTTTTAGTTTTTGGGTCATTGGTGTTTTCCTTTTGTCATCACTGGGACGCATCTTCTCTCTGCGGCGTTGCTGTCTTTTCCTACTTTTCTCTCTATCCCGTTCGAGTATTGCCGCCATTTCTGTCGAAGGATTTTCATCTGCCGCCACACTTCGTAGAAAATCCCTTCTTTCCTTAGTCTTTTGCCGCTGTTTTTCCAAATACTCTGCATACTTTTCCGGATCCTTTATTTTTTGGAGCTGACGGAAGCTTGGCTTTTTATTCACCTAATGTATGAAAAACAATACAAAAAATTTTTTTGTTTTATTTTTCATTGGTATAGGTTTTCTATTTTAATATGTAGCGTGCACGTGGTGTGATTTCTAAGCGCGCTGATTGGATGAATGACGTCTTCATGAATAATGAACAATGAGATACTATATTTGGAATTACACCGGACTGCAATGGGGAGAAGAGGCGCGCTGTGTTTCGGGCCGTGTTATAAGTATTTAGGATCAAATGTCGTGATCCATTCATAAATATTTAAAGTATAAATCCAGGGGCCTTATTCACGAAGCGCTCTTAAATTTGCTCACTTTTCATACGACATCAAAAAAACTCGCAAGGCTTGAGTGAGATTTTACGAGCGGCGATTGTTTACTTTACAATTATGCGGTTGGGCGATTTCGCATACTTTCACACGGCACAGGAAAACGTTTCGCTAACGTTCCTTGAGACGAGTATGCCTTTTTCGCTGGTCGCCAACAGACCAATAAAGTATGCGCGTAAATGTTGCTAGTACCAGCGGTTAACACAGACAAAATGGCCGACAACAACATGTCAACGAAAAAGCGTAGCGCGACAGAAGAAACGGATTTGTCGAAAAAGTCGTGGAAAAAGTCGAAGCTATGGAGACCACCTTCGTCCAGTCTAAAATGGATGGAATGGTACATAATAGCCATATGTTTGGAGGGAAATTGCCCAGAAGATCGAGATACAGACTGAGAGTGCAGCCAAAATAGCAGTAAAATCATGTTGGAGTTGGCCATCGCTATACAATTCGCGCGGGGAAGATCGGAGTTTCGATCATCGGCCGGATCTGTCTGCAGTGCATAGTGCACACACGTGGCTAGGCCACGCTACCACAAAGGTCGTGTGTTGAAGTCCCCACGCATGCGCATTGCATGCGTTAGCTGTCGCAAGGGACGTTGTACATTTCCCTTCACACGATCGTTCTCAAGCATACCTTGAGAAATCTTCCGCTAGCGGAAGATTTTGTCGTAGGTCCGGACCTCCGACAAAATATCTCAAGCATTGAGAACATTTCTCAAGGAATGCTTGAGACTGTCAAGCATGGTGTCCTTTCACACGATGGCACTTTTGTAAAATTTTCTCAAGCATGAGAAAATATCCCAAGCCTTGCCAGTTTTTTTGCCTCGTGTGAAAAGGTTACGAAGAAGTTACGAGGACTTTGAGAGCGTACTAAGTGGTATTCATGAAGCCTTCATAACATGCACTTACCGAGATCTTAACTTACGTGGTCGTTAAATAAGATATGATGGTCTGGGGCATTCTTTACGCAGACGGTGTTACGCAATGCAAAGTTATTTAGGGCGGCGCCCGACTGCCGTGCACGGACACAATCTCCACAGATCAAGGGACGTGAGCACTGAAAGGATGGCAGAGTTCGAGAAAAAGCAGCAGCGTGCACGCAAAGCAAACTTCAGTGAGATGAAGTGGACAAGCTGATTGGCCTCGTTAAGGTTAACTACAAAACACTTGTATTAAACTAAGTAAATTCTGCGACACGGCAACTTTGAAGTCCAAAAACGACACGTGGGCTGAAATTAAGCGAAAAATAAACGCGATATCAACTTGTTTAAGAACCACCGAAGAGGTGAAGAAAAATGGGAAGACTTAAAGGTAGGATACACCATTGGTAATTGCTTGAATTGTCATGAATGGGTAAATTTGGGGTGTTGTATTTTATAGTAAATATCGTTTAACTAACCTGTCCGAAGTTTTACAATCATAAATGCCGAGAAAAGCACAAAAACAGCGTTTGTTTTCAACCGGCGTCGAGCAGTTATTCTTATGTTATCTTTGTTTTTTCGCGATCATTTTTTCTTTATAAAATTATATTTTTTCGGAATAATTACAGGATATCTAGCGCAATCATTTTGCTGGATGCCCAGAATCAATATTTACTTTCAAAAAAGTAAGATATTTCTTAATAATTCGGTAGTAAATATTTTTGATATCTGCAAATGGTGTATCCTACCTTTAAAGTCGAAAACGAAGCAAAAGGCTGCCAAGGTGATGGCCGAACTTGGAATGACCGGCAACGTTCCGATTGACAATCTCTTAGACTAAAGTGGACGTTAAGGGAGCCTCAGACCTCCCGCAAGTTACGATGACTCTACGCACGCTCTTAAAATTTACGAAGGGATGGTGAATACCACGTAAATTACTAAGAGGGACTTGCGAGCGGTTTACGAGCTCTTAAGCCCTAAGAGCGCTTCGTGAATAAGGTCCCTGGTCTTTAAAGTGGGAAACTCCTGGCCTTGGTAATTTGCATTTGAACGCCTTTAGAACGCTACACAATGCCACTCAAAAGTGAGATCAACCATACAAAAAATGACCCATGCTTGTCATGATGAGGGAATTTGGAAACGCGAGATTGCCCGGATGCTTATGATCTCGGATTGGAGGGTACTGCGAGGTAGATCAGGTCGCCCTCGGAAGACCACACGAAGAGCTGACCGCCATACCGTACGCAGTTCCCGCCGAAATCGACTTCCTCATGCCCCAAGTTGGTGGTGGACGTGGCCGATCTGACGGGGTTGCTACTGCGTATCCAGGAGATTGGCAGATGTACTTGGGCCGGGCCTGAATGGCGGGCAGTTTGGAATTCCAGCTGATGGAATGGCCAGCTCAAGCCCCGACTTGAATCCACTGGAGTATTTGTAGATAGGTAACCCCATCGCGAAGTTTGGCCACGGAAGTCGTTCTAAATTCTTCAGCGGATTAATTTGGAATGGTTTAAATCATCAGATCCTGGCCAATCTGTTGGGGTCAATGAGCCGGCGGGGCGAAGCTGTCATCGATGCAAGGGGAGCTTTCATTGCTATAATTAACTTTTCGTAAATTTGCGTTCCAGGGGCACCGCCATTTTTGATTTTGCAATGACCTCCATTGACTTTGTACACGGCAAAAATGACGTGAGGTTAATCGTCATTTTTTTACTTAAAGGCACAGGCTCGTCAGCAATGCGCGCCCGCCAAATGTGTGCCACGCAATACGCAGCTCCAATAGCAAAGGCATGGAGCTGCGTGTTTCGAACACGAATTTGGCGGGCGCGCATTGCTGACGAGCCTGTGCCTTTAGGAACGCTAATTATTTAAATGAAATACAAATTGTTTGAATGAAATAAAACAACGCAAGACACAGGTATGAATTTTATTGAAGTAAGTTCTCCATACAATTACGCGAACATCGCGTTATCATTCTTTCCGTCCATACGAATGTCATGATTGTTACCCGTGGCACTGTCCAATATTCGTCACCGTAGCACGACTTCCGTCTACAAACATCACGTTAGCATTCTTTTCGTCCATACGAATGTCACGTTACCCGTGGCACTGTCCAATATTCGTCACCATAGCACGACTTCCGTCCAGAAAAAAATCACGTTAGCATTATTTATGTCCAAGCGAATGTCACGTTACCCGTGGCACTGTCCAATATTCGTCACCATAGCACGACTTCCGTCTACAAAAATATCACGTTAGCATTCTTTCCGTCAATATATATGTCACGTTACCCGTGGCACTGTCCAATATTCGTCACCATAGCACGACTTCCGTCTACCGAAATATCACGTTAGCATTCTTTCCGTCCATATGAATGTCACGTTACCAGCGGCACTGTCCAATATTCGTCACCATAGCGCGACTTCCGTCTACCGAAATATCACGTTAGCATTCTTTCCGTCCATATAAATGTCACGTTACCAGCGGCACTGTCCAATATTCGTCACTATAGCACGACTTCCGTCCAGAAAAATATACCGTTAGCATTCTTTCCGTCCATATGAATGTCACGTTACCAGCGGCACTGTCCAATATTCGTCACCATAGCGCGACTTCCGTCTACCGAAATATCACGTTAGCATTCTTTCCGTCCATATGAATGTCACGTTACCAGCGGCACTGTCCAATATTCGTCACTATAGCACGACTTCCGTCCAGAAAAATATACCGTTAGCATTCTTTCCGTCCATACGAATGTCACGTTACCAGCGGCACTGTCCAACATTTGTCACCATTGCACAACTTTCGTCTAGAAAAATATCACGTTAGCATTTCGTTCGTCCATAAAGATGTCACGTTATTAGCACCAATGTCCAATATTCGTCACCATAGCAATTTGTACGTCAAAATTGTGTCACGTTATTAACATTTCCGTCTACTGAAACATCACGTTAACAATGCTAATGTCAAAAAAGAAATCACGTTAGCATACACTCTGTCCAAAAAAGATAACGATAACGCAGTTTATTACTTCGCGCCAAAACTGATCATGTGGCCACGTACGCGCTCCACAATGATTACACGCGCAGCGCAGTTTCATGCCGCGCCTTCGGTTCACATATCCATTACAGCTACGCAATTTTTGAGCATTTTACTGAGCATTTAGAACAAAAAATGGAACCTGTGAATGCTAACGTTACATTTACAACTGGGAAATGATGTTGACGGAACAAGTATATCATCTGCTTCAATAAAAACTTCACAAACCTTGTCTTTTGTATCGCCACGATCTCGTTGGCGTCGTCTCGCCATGACTGGAAAACGGCAAAAGAGGCCCCCAAGCGGCCCTCAAGCGACTCACACCAGCTTATCTTGCTTGACTTGAAAGTGGTATCGTAACGGTGATTATTTGACGGAAGTCACGATTGCACAGCAGATAATGTGTTTCTCCCAACACAATATTACTTATCTTGCATTTTATCACTTTTGTAATGGTAAATAATATTTTCAACATATTTTGGAATGTGAAAACTTAACTAAACATCATAAAGCACACAGAAAACTTCTTTCAAAGCTACTGTGATCGTTATGTGGTGTCCTAGATATAATGGTGTCACGTTAGCACTATTTTTTCGGCACATCTGAAACAGTAATCAAGAAGTGCTGTCTGAGCTGAAAATACATTAAAACGTCAGCAAAATTCACTGTTGACAAACACGTGGTCAATATTTTCAAACATTTTTGTTAGAAATGAAGCAGCAGCATTTTCTATCGAGGTTTATTTCTCCTGGTAACTTTTTCCGTCCATTATTGACGGAAAATTTAGATCGATTTTAATAGAACTAAAAAAACGCTGCTTTTATTTTACTTTTGCTATCGTTATAATCAGTCTGAATACTGATCTACTTGCAAAATGTTTTTGGTAAGATTAACATAACACCATCACTTTATAATCTCGATAAAAACACTGCTAACGTTACTGGCCCCATTTACCGTGTTTTGTGTCATATGACGTTCAGCAGTTAAATACAAAGCGTTTTTCCAAGTACCCATAATAAGTCATTTTGAGTGCGTTTTTGACATTCAGGAAGCCAGCTCTCTTTCACATTTACAGTTAAAATACGTTGTTTATCCAAAGTGAACCACTCCCGAACTGAGGGAAATGTTCAGTTCGGTTCGGTTTGGTTCGAAAGTGCCAAGTTCGATAAAATCATGTTTGGTTCGTCGGTTTGGTTACAGCATTACCGGTACCTGAAATGTTTGCATGCTAAGTCTTTTACCAACATTCTTCTTAGACAAATACTCATCTGCTGTCTCACGATGTGGCCAGCGAGGGGATCGCGACATTTCGACTGCAAAGCTGCAGGCCTTTATCAGGCGGTGTCCGTGGGATCCACCGACGCTGATATGTGGGGTGTTATGGCCGAGCGGTCTAGTGCGCCGAACTTAAGTTCCTGCCAATCATGCCAATACTAGAATGTGGGTTCGATTCCGGGCCGCGACAGGTTGTGACACTTGTGCTCTTGAGAAAGGCACTTAATTACACTTTCTCCATCCTTCGGAAGGGATGTAAAGCCGTTGGTCCGGTGTGTTAGGTAAAGTAACGCACTTTAAAGATCCCAGAGCATTTCTTCGTGAAGAGAAGGGGAGGGATTCCCCGGTGTCTCTGGCTGTATCTAATCATCATGGGTTTCCTCACGCTTGCCGCGCGAGCAACAGTGCAATGGGCACTATTGAGGAATCCTTGGTTTCATAGTACCAGAAATAAATAATAATAATAATAATAATAAACTGAATATAATTTATGTTTTTATCAGCACCATCCTCTTGCAACAGTGCCCCCTTAACGCATCCAAGGTCCTGTTGAAATCGGCCACATTTCATTGTGGAAGAAGCGACAGAAATCTTGTCGCTGCTCTGGACGAATCAGGACGCTTGCTAGTACATCGTGGGCATTCAAATTTCACTGTACGTGCAGTGCAGTGAATGTAATGTACGTGTAGTAGTGGCGCTGGCATGTCCGCGCTAGCTCGGCGGTGTCGGTGATTGGTTGCTACATGTATTTGAAGCATACCGGTACAGCCCTGGGAATCCGTTCCATTCATGTTTGCCTTTTGCCATTCTTCATACGTACCTCTTATTAATATGAAAAACTGCAGAGAAAATAAAAACATCACAGGAAATTTCGCTACAAAGGGATAGTCATGAAGAACAAAAACCCAAATGATCCAATTTTTGGAAAGCATACCGGTAGAAATTGTTTCTTTTCAGCATAACATGACTAAATTGATTAAATCAAAATGACTCGCGTGCATTCGCTAAGCGTAACAGCCGCCTACCGGTAACTTCACAGCTTTGCACACATTTTCTCAGGGGATTGTAACATCGCTTAGCAGAGTGGAAATATCCTGAGATCTAAGGATGCCCCAGCACAAAAAAAGATCAAGTAGACAAGAATCATTTCAAAAATTTCACTTGGTCAAAGTAATTTATTCTGCAGATTGTGTTTTGGGCATGTTTGCCTTTGTGCTGTGCAAGAAACGTGGACCTAAGTCCTTTGAGATTACGTACATTGTACAACTGATCTGGGAATTGAGGATTTATCTATAATTGCCAGGACTTGTACCGGTATGCATTAACTGTGAATCCACCTGGAAAATAATTGGATTCGGAGAGCTACATGTAAGTTGTTAATGGCATTTGCCATACTGTACGGTACTGTTCAGTCTTATTGTGCGTGTGGTGCTTGCTTAAAAATTGCTTTGAGAACTTTTTGTACAAATTTTGATAATGTGGGTAGTACAGAGTTTTTTCCCATAAATATTTATTTATTTTATTTATTCGCCACATCCAACAGCGGAGGGACCGCCAATTACAGGAATGGGAGCAAGTGTGGTTGAGTGCCTTGCTCAAGGGCACAGGTGCCACAACCCGTCGCGGCCCGGAATCGAACCTACTGTACATTCTAGTACAAGCACAGGAACTTAAGTTCGACGCACTAGACTGCTCGGCCATAACACCCCACATAACACCCCCCATATCACATGTTCTGGCAAAATGAGTTGGAAGTTGCATAAAGTCTGGGCCCGTTTTCGCCACCATAAAAAATCAGGTGCATTTAAATGCAAACAAAATAAAATAAAACAAATAAACGGAAATTTGCCGTACCTGGACTTTCCAACTGTATTTTCATTTATTGATCCTGGATCAGCTGTTGATTTCCAGAACTGTTTGGAAAAACGGGAGTCAAATTGGAAACTTTACCAGAATATTAAAGTTATAATGTCCTTGGTTCTCAGCAAATTCAATTTCTTTTTCCTCCGAACAAATTTTTAAAGCATACTTTATTTTAACACTCGACAGAAAAAAACATTTTTGCAAAAACATTTTCCTCCTTTGAAAAACACTGTAACCTACATGTGCATACATTGTACATGCTGTACTACTGGTAGGAAGTAAAGTTAAAATGTTTAATTGCTTAATAATTTTAGTTTCTGGTGTTTAATTTGTTTTTTTTGTGCTAGCACTGCACATGTGCAGTTTTCTACTGGAACGTTCTGACAAAAATTAAACATGTTTTTAAGGGTTGTGAAACATAGTGTGACTCGGTATGTAGTTATTCTGTTTACCCTTAAAGGAGATAGTTTAGATTTTTCCAGAAAATGGATTTTGTTTTAGACCCAAAAAAAGGTGTTCTGGTCGGACCGAAGTTCCGGAATTGATTCAGCGACGCGTGTTTTTGTTTTTGCGTCTTTTTGTTTTCCCTCCATCCCACACATATTCGTACACAGTAGGGCCAATAGTAAACTCGCAGAGCCGTCACAACACTGAATGTATTGAGTTTTCACTCCACAAACAATGGACAGACGGAAATAAGTGGCATATATTTCAGTATTCAGCTCAGCTCAGGGAGTAATTGTTGAATACCCTGCAACTCGAAAATACCCCCCTGAAACCACTGGCTACGATGTCGCAAATACTAGAACATGTTGTGAGTCACCATAACATAATGATTGTAAGTTTGAGACGAAGAACGCAATGGTTTGCGGACTTTATTTACCTTTTTTAAAACATCCCTCTCGTTCCGCGAATATTCTGGGAAAGTCGCGGTTTCGTCGGGAACTGAAATAAAAGCGCCCTCTAAACACCGAATTAATTTGACACGAAGAACGCAATGGTTTGCGGACTTTATTTACCTTTTTTAAAACATCCCTCTCGTGCCGCGAATATTATGGGCAAGAGGCCGCGGGTTGCTGGAGATGTGGAGAATACAGCAATTCAAAACGAATGGGAACTCTCGAAAAAAATTCTAAGTCCAACTCAACCACCCCGTTGCCGGCTACGCGGATACGATGTTGGATATGCGTTGTCCAATCAGAATCGAGCAGTGCAAAACGAATAGGAAATATCGAAAAAAATTCTAAGTCCAACCCAACCACCCCGTTGCCGGCTACGCGGATACGATGTTGGCGTTGCATTGTCCAATCAGAACAGCGCAGTGCAAAACGAATAGGAACTATCGAAAAAAATTATAAGTCCAACCCAACCACCCCGTTGCCGGCTACGCGGATACGATGTTGGCGTTGCATTGTCCAATCAGAACAGCGCAGTGCAAAACGAATAGGAACTATCGAACAAAATTCTAAGTCCAACCCAACCACCCCGTTGCCGGCTACGCGGATACGATGTTGGCGTTGCATTGTCCAATCAGAATAGCGCAGTGCAAAACGAATAGGAACTATCGAAAAAAATTCTAAGTCCAACCCAACCACCCCGTTGCCGGCTACGCGGATACGATGTTGGCGATGCGTTGTCCAATCAGAATAGCGCAGTGCAAAACGAATAGGAACTATCGAAAAAAATTCTATGTCCAACCCAACCACCCCGTTGCCGGCTACGCGGATACGATGTTGGCGATGCGTTGTCCAATCAGAATAGCGCAGTGCAAAACGAATAGGAACTATCGAAAAAAATTCTATGTCCAACCCAACCACCCCGTTGCCGGCTACGCGGATACGATGTTGGCGTTGCATTGTCCAATCAGAATAGCGCAGTGTATAGTGAGAGCATTACACACAGTGTATAGTGAGAGCATTCAACCGTAACTGCGTAGCCGGCTACGAGGTGGTGTTTGCGAGTTGCGGGGTATTCTGCAATTGTGCCCAGCTCAGACATGTCAGACAAGCTCTAATTCACAATTGTAATTCCTTGCTGTGTCACGTGAGCAACCTCATACTGGCATTTGCCGGCATTTGTCTCATTTGATATCAACATCCTCCGAATCTATTGCCCCGATTACGAGGTCGAGCTGTCTGGGAAAATACATAGACTTGTTCCCATTCCTTACATGTACCGGTACATACATGTACATGTAGTCTACAGCAGAGCCGTATATTTAGAGAGTTGCGCCAACTTGAGATTTGAAGCCATTTTGTTTCCTACCTTCGCCGCGCGCCCTCCAGCGTGCCATAGGTTTACGTATAAAAAGGCAAACATTTCAACTGATTTTATCGGCAATTTCGTCGACTTGCGTTGATTTCACGACGCATTTTGGTTTCTGTTATGTAAAGCATGGACACATTTTATTATTTTTTGGTATTTTTATACTTTTCTTTCTAAAATAATTAAGGATTTTCTAGGGCCAATGATTTTCCGCGATCGCGGAAAACGGACGGAATTCGCGGAATCTGCCCTTTGAAACGGAAAACGGGATTTGAGTTTGAAGTAAAAAAAATTGTAAATATAGTGACAAAAACGTAGGTTTTTTTCATGTTATTAAGGCCAAACCTATTGAAATTGATCAAGCTAACTTAACACTGCATTCTTTATTAAGCTTCTTTTTGTTAAACTAAAAAAGCATCAGAAATCAGACCGTAAAAAGTTACGAGATTCACCGTTGACTCGACCAGATGTACATGTAGGCCTACATTGCAAATGAATACACGTTAGACGCGAGGGCAAAATCATCACATTCACGGCACGATCTTTACTTTTTTTTTCACCCAAATTACATTTTCTCCCTCCCTGTTATCAACAATTATACTCAAACTAGCTTACCTACGCTCTATATGAACACACACATTGATTTTTCATCTCGGAAAGGTCTAAAATCAACCATAAACTTTCAACATTTTGTCGCCAAAGCGAAAACAAAATGGCTGACAATTTGTTTCTGTGTGGAGGAGAAAAATACGGTGACGTCATGCAATGATACTGCAGTGCAACGGCTGTTACATGTTTCTTGTTTTTGTTGCAGCGATCAGTCAGTGAGTCAGTGCATTACGTTTTAGAAATTGCCAACTCCGGAACTGAATCGGCCGTTGATTTAAAAAAAATAATTTACGATCTGCATCTCAATATAATTCCGTTAAAAAGTTTAACGAAAGTTTTTTACAATTGAGAAAAGATATCACAATGCTGGCTTCAAAAAAAAAGGAAAGCTGCACCACTTGTGAATTTGTCTGCATTTGCGCGGGCAAAGCAGTTCAGTGGCGATTTGTATGCAGATGGAATATTCTTTTCTGCAAATCAACAAGTAAACTTACAGTAATTTTCAACAAGTAAACTTACAGTAATTTTCAGGAAAATTTTCAATTCAAATTAACATTTTAAGAAGTCAGCAGTGCATCGTATACAAAAGTTATGTTTATAATCGACTCCCTGGGCATTAACAATCTTTTATCTATTAAAGAACATGAAACGGAATTTATTTTGTCTGAAACGGAATTCATGTTTTTCAAAAACGGAATTTGCCCTTTTCTGAAACGGAAAATCATTGGCCCTAATTTTCGCTATTCTTTTTGGACAGGAAAATCGAACCACACATTACATAGGCCTACATGACATAGGCCTACATACAATAGAGTTTCTAAATAAATCATGATACTTCCACAAAAATCTTGCAAAAGAATTTCTAGACTTTTTCAATGGCTTTTCCATGACTTTTTCCCACGTAGACAGGATAATGTGCTATTTTCTGCTGAAAATGAAGCTTTTAAGAGTTTAAAATTAATCACTTCTTGCACAAAAGTTAATTTCCCTAGGTCTATTTGTAAAAAGAATCTTATAAATTACCTCTTTAACAAACAAACCAAAGCTTCACAGAATACTTTTTACTGCTTCATGTAGATTTTTAAGAAACACACGTACATATCCTCACAAATACGTTTACTGTATTTCCCCCAAGCATAAACATGCATATTACTGAACTAATATACTAAACAGTTAGCTGAATGCATGCCATCTCTGATTTTATTTTTTTCAATTATTATTTACAAATTATTTACAGATCATTTTTTTTTCTGTTTTGAATTTTCTTCGCTACTGAGGGTTTAAATAAATCTTGTGGCACTTGCATCCCTGTGCAAGGTTCTTAACGTCAATTTCTTCCAAAGTCGCAAGTATGTGTAGTGTGTTAATGTAATTAAGAACATTATGATACCAAGTTAAAACTTCCTATGAATAGAAACAGCAAACTGCAGTACAAAGAACTTGGTGTGTCATCCTGAACTACTTTGTGCATTGAAGCAGTGGTGGAATCGAACCACCCACATCAGCATTCTCCAAGTACAAGCAGTTTACTGCACTATTAGAGGTGTGTCAACCAACAGGGCTGCAGTGGAGTCCACACTGTCCGAGTCCTTGAGTCCAAGTCCCAAGTCCTTGTTTAAATCTTAAGTGCATTTATACTTGGTGTCAATGATCTCTGGCAGCTCGTAAGTTTGCTTTAGGTCGAGAAATGTTCTTTCTTTGGGAGGTGAAATACATTCGAGTGCTTAAAATAATTTCAAGTCGTTGAATTCACATTCTCAAAATTCTATTTCACATGTTAAAAAAAAAACAATAAGTAATGTATTTTTTTGTTTAAAATACAAATGTTTCCACTCTAAGTCCTTACTATCCGAGTCTAAGTCCTGACTGGCCGAGACCGAGGCGGAGTCTATGAAAATTGGGACTCGGGTCCGGACTAGAGTCGAGTCCAGACTCAAGTCAGCATTGTCAACCAACAGCTCAAATTTATTACGCGTAGCTGGAACCGCGTAAATGTTGACTGCACTGCACTGCTGCAGGGACATTTATAAAACCCGGAGGTAGATTGATTGATTAGGCCTAATTGATTTATCTTTTGCCGGAGGTTGATGTAAAATTCGCGATACAGCTGCAATACTTACATGTAATTATGTAAATTTGACCAAAGTGTGGAAATGTCCCTGTTTTGTCAAACGGTCATTCCAATTTAAGCATGTTTAGCTAAAGTTTTAAAAATTAATGTCTAACTTTAAACATGGTAAAAGAAAATTTCTACCTCCGCGATCCGCCGGGTTAATATACCTCCGACGGAAACAGGACAACTCGCACCCAAAATGAGCCACCCTGGTCAACTCGTAACCGGGACAACTCGAACCCATTCCATCGTCATGATCGTTTATGCGCGTGCAACTTTATGAAACCGTTTCACCGTTTTACTGGCACTTTTTCCCCCTACTTGGAATGACACTTTTACCGTAAAGTTTGCAGCGACCCCACTTTTGCCGGCCCCTTTTTGAGAATTTTGACCTGATTTCAGCCACATTCTGCCACAACTTTCCTGGGAATTTTTCGCGACATTTGCCGGGATTTTTATTTTACCAGGATTTTCTGTCGCAACTTTGCCGACTTTTGCCGTGATGTTTGCTGGAACTGTTGCTGTTTTTTGGGGAGTGGGGCCATATTTCGCAGGACCTTTAAAAATTTACAACAAAACAATAACAACAAAAGGGGTACGAGTTGACCTGGGTACGAGTTGTCCCGGGTACGAGTTGTCCAGCATTCCCTCTGACCTCCGGGTTTCAACCGCACCCGGCCGTGCGTGCTTCATGCATGTCATGCACTCGCTCGCGACTCCGCGAGAACACACTACACTTTTCGTGATATCTCCATTTTTCAAATTGTACTGGCAAAAGTATTTCTAACACACATGATATACCTACAGCCCGACTTCCACGGTTAAAATCAGCAGGTCTGCTGTCACGGAAAAACGTTTTTTCGATCTGTTTTTGATGAACTCCTGTACAAACCTACGGGGAAAATCCTCACGGTAGGAAACAAAATGGCTATTTTAACCACGTGACCAAAAACAAGAAGTCGCTACATGTCGCAACTCTCTAAATATACGGCTCTGGTCTACAGGATTGGCGATCAGTCTAGAAAATGTGAGGCGGTGCAGCGCTGTATTTCGGCCAAAAAAACCCCACCATGGATACATGTACATGTACACTGTAGGCACATGTAATGTTACTTTACACACGTGTGTACAGTATTTGGGGTCCAACGTGTGACATTTATCTGTCCCCGTTACACCTGACATACTGCTATTTGCCATACAAGTAAAAAGTATCATTAAAAATGCCTTCAAACCATATTTTTATGAATTGTATTTTATGTAATCACTCTTTGAGATACATGTAGAAGGCATTTAAAGAATATTGTCCTGAATTTACAAAATACAACATTTTACAAGATGTCAGATGTAACGGGGACAGAAAAAGTGGACCCCAAATTTATAGAATGACCCATATGTAGTTTCATGCATGTACCGGTACTGTGGAACGACAAGTGTTGATGTACGCACATGTACATGTATGGTACAGTACTGGTACTGGTACGGTACATTGTACACACATGTAAATAATTGTTTACAACAACCTTAGCATATACACTTGACAAGACTTTTAATACAGGGTCTATTTATCATATTCTTTTGTGTCATGCACATTTTTATGGCCTATTTTGTTCTTTGTTATTATGTATTTCAATTTGTCATTTATCAAAGAGACCAAGGTTGTGTGTTGAACACGGTGACAACCAATAACGGTCAAATTGGTTATGCTTCACAGCTTATGATGCCCGCTGAAATGAGCAGGCAAGCTTTACTGAAAACAACCTTGCGAAGCAAATTGCATCCTGTTAATTACACTTGATCCCGAGCTCGGGGTCGAACACCGAGCTCAGGATCAGCCCCGGATCACCAACTGAGTGTAAACGCTCTCGGGACAAAAATTAGCCCCGGATCGGAGCCTGAGATTTGGGTCTCGCGTTGGCGGAGGGTTCGATCCTGTGCTTGGGATCAGTTAGCTGTGCATCTGTTCACACTTGTCTTTCTCAAACCACACATTTTTCCCCCGGGTGAGTTCGCTCCGGGGATCGGCACCCTCGTTTCCCACTTGAGCAAGTTGGACCCCGGGGCGAGCGCTTATCGAGTAGAATTTCTCGTCGTTTCGTCCTTTGCTGTTGTACATGTATTTCGTCCCTAAATAGCAATTAATTTCTGAATATCCTCATCCAAACCCCCCCCCCCCCCCCCCCCCCCCCCCCCCCCCTCCCCTCCCCTCCAAAATTTGTCTTTCAGATGACTTCTTTTCCTGTGAAAAAGCTAACGTATTGAAGCTGATAAAAGTGACTTGACTGCAGGGCAATGGAACTCTATAGACATACAAAAAAACAAACAAACCAGAATCGCAGGTGCACATGTTGAAAACGTTATGCCAACGTTCATGTACATGTACAGTACTCTCCATGTATATAAAAAGATGCACAGCATTCATGTTGCGCTAGGGCGGTTAGGCTTGCGTAGTGGTTCTTTCCTCGCCTTTCACCTCTGGCGTCCTGGGTTCAAATCCGGGGCATGTACATGTACACGTACACACTGTATGTGGATTGGGTTTGCAGTCCCTACTTGACCGCGTGGGTTTTCCCCTGGGTATTTCTCTGGGTGTTTTCCTCCCACTTCTAAAACTGCAACTCCTTCTTCGTCATCTCAAGTTGATAATAAAGTATCTATAGTTAAAGCTAAAACCGTATAGTTGATGGCATTAAAGGGCCTTAGCAGGGCTGTAGTCGAGTTCCCACTTTCCGAGTCCGAGTCCTTGTTGTCCTAGTCTGGATCCGAGTCCGAGAGTCCGAGTCCAGCAAATATCCGAGTCCTGAGCAGGCCGAGGCCGAGTCCTTATTTCAAGTGCAAATGTCAATGATCGTGCCTGTGATATTTGGCAGCTCGTAAGTTTGCTTTTAATAGCCCGAGAAAAATGTTTATTTGGGAGGCGAGATACATTTCGAGTAGGCCTACTATACTCAAAATTATTTTAAGTGGTACAAATGATTTATTTTACTTTCTCAGAATTTTATTTCACATGTTTCAAATACTTTCGGCCCAAAAATAAATTACAATATAATGTCCTTTTTGTAAAATATTGTATATTTATTTTTTTCACTGGACTCGGATGGACTCTGCCCAAATCTCCGAGTCCTTATACTGCCCGAGGCAGAGTCCGAGTCCTGACTGGCAGAGTCCGAGCTCTGACTGGCCGAGTCCGAGTCCTTGAAAATCGGGACTCGAGTCTGAGTCGGGACTATAGCTCGCCCCTAAAATTGTCGATAAAAAGAAGAATAAAAAAGAGAAGTAAGAAGAGACAGAAGGAAGAAAGAGGGAAGAAGGCACTCCCCTTCCTAAATGGTAGTACTGTAGTCCAGGTAATATTCTGTTTCTTAGCAAGAAATATGACCCACTAAAACATCGGATACAAACATCACAAAGAATGGAAGTTGCAGCGATACATTATCTTTGTTGTACATATATGTACATGTACATGTAGATCATTTTTACATGCTGGTCCATTCCTGTGGAACAAACTTCCTCAGACCATCCGTTCACTCACAAATCTCTCTGATTTCAAGTGTGCACTCAAAACACACATGTTTAACCTTCTTTTGTTAGTCTACAGTACCGGGTATTCTGTTTCATTGTTATGCGCCATGAGCGTCATTTATGACAGATACCGGCACAGTATAAATATTCGTTATTTATATTATTACTACATTACTTGCTTTTATGCAATATAAAGCAGTCAAAATGACGTGGCACTAACAATTTGAGGTTCTCAATCTGCAGCCAATTTCATGAAAAAGTGCGTAGCTTGCGAAACGTTTTAAAAATGGTATAAGTACCATAACTTGCGTGTAATTATTGCAGGAATGTAGCGCAACTTGCGCAATAAAAAAGTTGCGCAATTGGGCTTAAGCACTGCGTATGTGAAATCGGCTGCATTATTTTTTTTTAAATGTTACATTTTGTTTTTGATCAATACTACACAATTAACGAATGTCCAAAATGTAGAAATCATTTGTGTATGTTCTGCAGGACTACATGTACTAATAAATGATGGCGGACTAGTGAAATGTTGATGTGACTAGTAGGGCCAATGATTTTCCGTTTCAGAAAAGGGCAAATTCCGTTTTTGAAAAACATGAATTCCGTTTCAGACAAAATAAATTCCGTTTCATGTTCTTTAATAGATAAAAGGTTGTTAATGCCCAGGGAGTCGATTATAAACATAACTTTTGTATACGATGCACTACTGACCTCTTAAAATGTTAATTTGAATTGAAAATTTTCCTGAAGATTACTGTAAGTTTACTTGTTCTACACTGTGATCACAGAATTTGCAGAAAAGAATATTTCCATCTGCATACAAATCGCCACTGAACTGCTTTGCCCGCGCAGATGCAGACAAATTCACAAGTGGTGCAGCTTTCCTTTTTTTTGAAGCCAGCATTGTGATATCTTTTCTCAATTGTAAAAATTTTCGTTAAACTTTTTAACGGAATTATATTGAGATGCAGATTGCTTTTTTAGTTAAACAAAAAGAAGCTTAATAAAGAATGCAGTGTTAAGTTAGCTTGAACAATTTCAATAGGTTTGGCCTTAATAACATTTTGTAATTTTTTTTAATTTTTTTTTTTTATTACTTCAAACTAAAATCCCGTTTTCCGTTTCAAAGGGCAGATTCCGCGAATTCCGTCCGTTTTCCGCGATCGCGGAAAATCATTGGCCCTAGACTAGTCCTGTGGGATACCATCAAATTCAAGTTAATTTTGCAGTACCCAACAAATTTTGCAGTACCCAACAAATTTTGCAGTACCCAACGAATTAATGTCCTCATTTTCTTGCTGAACAACTAAAATGGTTGTGTCAATAGACCGATCCAGTTAGCGCCGCCCATTTAGAAATTGCCTAGCAACATGCCACACATATGAGGCAATTAAGTGTGCAGTAGAGTCGTGTGGCTGCGCCGTGCGTCAGCGTCCGCGCCCTGGTCAGCGCGTATTGAAACACGCACACGCACACAGAAAATGTACGCTCAAAAGCAAAATGTGCACTTAAGTAAAATAATAATACAGTTCATCATGTTCATTATATAAAAAAACACTGAAAATGACACCAACGTTTGTACATGTACACAAGTCTATGGATAACATACCAGTTGCATAAATCCTAGAGTCCCGCCCTCGTGCTATGGCGCTCGCGTACAAGTGAGTCAAGCACCAGACTATCTGGCAAATCAGGCCGTTTCCAGGGGGTACATAGTAACCGGCGCGAACGTCTGTGCGGTACCTGGATAAAAATAATGTTTATGGTGTTTTTGCGTCACTCGTGCTTCATTTCGACGTACATGTACGGTACAGTACATGTAGCTCTGTGCACAAAATTTTGATGATTTGGGTAGCCAAAATGTACTTTTTGGCTACCTGAACCTGAGGCTTTGGTGAATTCGAAAATGGGCGGAGCTTACTGGATCGGTCTGTTGGGTCTCATTTGATCGTTGGACAAAATTTGTAAACCATTGACCATTTTGGGGGGAGGTTTATGCATCCCATCCATAAACTTCAGGCAACTAATTTTAAAAGGAGAAAAAAAAATTCTGCCCTACCCAACTTTTTTGGGGAAAAAGGACAATCAACAATTTTTTTTTTGTATGTGGCCTAACGGATAGCTTTTGTTTCAACTAATCTTCGGATCATGTAGTCTAAATTAATGACTTCCATTTTCTCATCATCACGTCCCCACTGTTTAGTCTGGTTCCTGTCTGTGTGGTCTAAATCTGTGACTCATTTCCAAAGGATGAGTTCCGTTGTTGTATACCGGTCTCAGACTCATCAGTATTGTTGTACCACGCAGATGGGATTTCCTGTGGAGTCCATGTACATGTACGTGTATACCGGTTGTTGAATATACATGAAAACAAGTCACTTGGACAAATTCTTCAGCTTTCTTGAAAATCATACATGTACGTGGGATCTTTATGTATACTTAACCCTAACTCCCTAGGGTGTATGTAAAATCATATTGATTTTGGAGGATTGGAGTGTTAGGGTATAATTGACAAAAAAGTACAAAAAGCAGTGTGACATTGGAACTAAACTTCTACTTACTGTACGTGTACATCATCTGGTGAGTGACATTCTTAAAGGTCCATTGTATCATTTGCAATAGACTGGTTCCCGCTGCACATATTCCACATACAACGACTTAATATGAGGACCGGCTACCGTGACGTCGTGTTTAAAATAGCACTAAGCATTACATGTACGTCATACATGTACATTTATTTTTAGGAGCGCATTATCTGTTAATTTTTAAAGCGTGCTGCGCGCTATATACGGCATGAGTGTATTTTTTAAAATATAACAATTTGAAATGGGTTATTCCATATTTGACCAATACAAATTTAATATACCGGTAGGCCTATTCACCTTAAAATATTACATATGCCCATTTTATTACAGTCATGTAGCATCAAAAAGCAAATTCAAACCTTGTCTGCATATCACCCAGTGAACCCCATAATATAGTTTTAATCTGCTGTTGCAATCCTGTAACTACATGTACATGTACAAGTGTATATATAGCCATTCATTATCGCATTACGGTTACCATAACTAATGTACAGCCACTGCGTAGTTTTAAATCCGTGGCATCACCATCAATACACACGCAGCGGCACGCGTGCACGCGGCGTAAACTCTAATTCTTAAAACAATGACGAATCGTACCCGATGATTAACGATAACGTCCGGACGTGCATTCGGGTAACTTCGGGAACCTTCGGAAAAAGGAGGAATTCCTCCTGTTTCAATATGGCGGACAAACATGTACAGTGTATACTAGCGGTTGCCAGCCCTTAAAATCAGTGATCAAATTTTTTGGTCCGGGAACCAGACTACATTTGCAAGGACCTAAAATCTTACTTAAATTTTACTTTCCTTTTTTTGCTAAGTGCATGTATGTACATGTATACATGTAGGCCCACCGAGCAACGAAAGAAACGCAAACATTTTCTCTACTTTATGATTGAAAAAATGCGGTCAATCTGGGAGAGGAAATTTTTAGCACACAGAAGTTCCTATGCATTCATGCACAATGATAATGAAGCTGTTACATGTATGTGAATATTTTGATGTCTATAAAGGAAGGGAAATCACTTGCAAAGGGTTGCCTAACTCTGTACGCTTCATGTAAGTCACCATCTTTTGCAGTTTGGCGCTCGGAGTTGAGAGGGCGTGAATCAGGACTCAACAGTACTTCATGGTGTGTGGGAGCCGGGTCTCGGGGAAAAAAGCCATCAATCTTGACGTCATCCATGCAATCACTGCATGGTTGACGTCGTCATCCCTTTCAAAATTTCAAATATGGCACAGCACATACATGTAGTTGGGTCTTTCCACACTAATGAGCCTATTTAAAAAATAAGTAAATAATTCCTTTCAGATGTCTTCAGTTTATCTCCAACTTAAAGAAATTCCCTTGTACCATGTGTACTGTTCTCAGGAGATAACTTTTGCCAAAAAATGTAAGAAAATGCTGCCACAATATACTTTTCTGAAAAGCTTTTGTGTACAAATTTTTTGTAACGGTGGACAGACAAAAATGTCACACTTTTGTCTGTCCACCGTTAAATATGCAAAATTTGTACACAAGCTTTTAAGAAATGTATATTGTGGCAGCATTTTCTTACAGTACAAGGGAATTTCTTTAAGTTGGAGATAAACTGAAGACATCTGAAAGGAATTATTGACTTATTTTTCAAATAGGCCCATTAGTGTGGAAAGACCCAGTTGCATACATGTACATGTAGTTTATTATCAAAATTAATTGGGTTGCCGATGTTGAAAACAAGATTCTCTGATTCTCATGAAGGTTTATGCACCGGGCAATACATCGATGATATTTTGATTAAATTCGTCGATAACGTCAAACAAGTGTTGTCCCTTCCTTTAATTACAAAAGAAAATAAATTTTATAATTTTGATTAAACTGAAAAATCTTGTTTGTTTCGCTATACCCGCGGTATAGTTGCCTCAATGTGGATTTTAAAGGTTTTTCCTTTTGTTTGAAATGTGGTACTCAATCTAAAAATTGTTCTCCACCTGACAATTGCTGACAGAATACTATTACCATGGTAACATTGCATTACTTTCATTCTCCCTATTTTGATCAATTTTTATCTGCTAGCGAAGGTCATCTGAATCGTGGAAATTTGTTCTGTTGATCAAAAGGAACGAAAATCAAGATTGCTCAGGGGAATATTACGTTGTATTGCATGCATACTTGGGGTAAACCTGCAATGGACTAGCAATTTCATTCAACATGTCCAAGCAATGCTTGTACATGTACAGTAGTTGTACCATAGGCACTGCGTTTAAATCGTGCCAATATTCTTGGGACCTCCATGGTTTTTGTTTACTTGCCCCAGCTAAAGGGATTTTAGTTTTCCTGTTTGAAAAAATGACCAATTCCTAAACAACTCAACAGTAGAAGGGCGTGGAAGGGAGAGCCAACATTTGGTCTTGGGACAAGACTAACAAGACACTGCAAAAAAAAAAAAATAAATGGCAAAAATAAATAAATTGTAATTTCACACCAACTTTTCTATTATACATGCATACATGTAGGCTTTAAATATATTATTTTCTCTTTTCCTGCAAGTAAATCACCCAAACTTTACATATCAGTGTTTCTTTCCCAAGTTATACACCTCATTATTTAAATACAGTGCATTAAAAAAGCCCGTAAGTTCACAAACAGGCCAACTTTTAAGCCCAAATCGCCTACATTTCAAGAAGGTGTGTAGTTGAGATGCCTTATTCTTGGTGATCTGAGGCAATGTAATGGTCATTTTTACAGATGAATACTGCTGCCTTTATTAAAAATATAAGTGTGTTACAAATAATACTAATTTTCAATTCTTGTGAAACAGTGGCCCAAATTTGGGCTAAAATACCGGTAAGTCCAACTAAAAAATATGCAAAAAGGTCATCTCTCTGGTTCTGATGATGCTATTTAGCTGAAATTTTGTCAGTACATGTAGGTACAGTACACAATATGACAACAGGTTCAGAGAATCTTTTTTAAAAACTTGAAAAAAATTCATAAACGTTGAGTTTTGGGGTAAAAAATATTCACGAATTTGCACCACAAAATACCAGATTTTGCGGCCCGATTTCTACTGGAAAATACTGGCAGATTTCATTCCTACATGTATTTCATCTGGAGACAGACAATCGTTCCTATTTATCGTTTAAAGTTGCACGTTTTACAAAATCAGCTGATTTTCCCATAAAAATCTACCAATTTTTCAAAGCTTCGTTTTGACCAAAAACTGTCGACCATAGCTAAAACGCGCATGCAGAAATAGAAAGATCGTGTCATACATGTATCATGTGTGTACAGTACAGTAAGCTTTCAAGTGCGCCCTAAATAGTTAAGATTGGGCAAGATTTTCCAGTGGGCATGGTGGGAATCTCTCAATTTCAACATCAGGCACCGGCACCCGCGCACCGCGCCGGTCGGCCGAGCTCGAGTGTGTAATTTCACTGATATTTGTGATAATATTCTTATAAAAAGAAGGCTCTAGTTTTTCATGATACCAAAAATAAACGAAATTTTTGTGGAACCCTGTCAAATATCATCAACAAATTGTCTATCGTTGTTGTGTTTTTATGCGCGGTGAAAACCGTTCAATGTGTTTGACTGGCCTACTAATACTAACAATCCCAACAAAATTGCTTGAGACAAAAATTAATCAGTGGACCACTGTTGCTTCTTAAAATGTTTTTCAAATGTGGGTTACATGAAGTCCCCATAACCAGTTTAATAAACAGCACCCCAGTTGTCAAGAAATATTTGAAGGGCAAAAAAAAGAGGAATTTCCTTGTGAAATTAAAGCAAATTTGAGCTTGCCAAATTTGACTTGTGTAGGTATTTAAAACAAGATGGGTGTTAATTTTCATTTGACTAAGCCTTTAAAGGAGCAAGTTCATATTTTTTTCAGAAAATGTGGGGTACTGTGGCCGAGTGGTTTGGGCCCTGACTTGCAACACTCGGGTGAAAACTTGGGGTTGCAGGTTCGACCAATAGCGCTCCGCACTATTGCTAAAAATAGAACTTTCAATGATGGCGATGTCACGCAACTACATGTAAGCCCACCTCGGACAACAAACGTGGTCGATGTGCTGTGAATGTGTTTGTGTTTCAATACGTGGGAGTGCCGTTTGATTTCCTTTTTGTAGTTGTTTTTTGAAGCAAAACTAGCATGAATTCCACTGAACGTTGCTGTTATGGGACTATTAATGTTCCGAAAAGCCTCATACACATATGCAGGGATTTTTTGCTTTTTGCTGTTTTTGAAGCCGAACATGCTTGACCAAAAAAATGCGATCACATCGCGATATAGCTGGGTTTGACCGTACACCGCGAACCGCCGCCCCGTGGCAGAACGACCAAAATACTGGTCTTGGTCGGCCGTGCCCGTTCATTATTTTCTAGCCCACAAAATGCCCAAAAAGCAACAGTGTTCACGCTCAAAATGGCCACGAGTATGCTTGACACACAATCTCAGTTACGAGCAGATATTGAGTTTTGGTTGAGTGCAGTGATTGGCTCATATTCTTTCAAAGAGTGCAATTTTTTTGTCCGATTTATTACGATGACTTGAGTGATGTTGCATGCTTACGGACGTGTACAATGTATGTAACACAGCAAGCACACGCAAGCCAAGTAATAGTCTCGAAACTGGCAAGAAATTTCACATTTTGTGCCAACTTACCGTACATGTGCATGTACAGTGTAGGTGGGTCACTGAACCTCGGCTTAAACCTTGATACCGGTACATACAGTGTATGTAACTGCTCGTGGCTCACATACATGTATTGTACATGCCAAGTATATTTGGCGTTTTTGCCATGCCTTGCAACGGTAAAACTAAAAGAAGGAAAGTTTGACAGAGTTCCGCCTTTTGGCCGCACGTGTGCAGCAGTTGTGACGTCATTAGTGTGGAGCGCTATTGCTGGGTTCAACCCCACCAAATAAAGGTGACTTGAAAAATCGAATTTGTCTTTTTAATTCATGTTTTGCATTTACACTTATCGCCTACCCGGCTTCAATTCGCCTTTTTGGAAATTGAGTTCGATTCGGCAACAATTAGGCAAATAGAGTGTTATAAACAGGCCTTTACCATGACTGCACTGCCCAACTTTGTGTTTTGTGTCATAAATATGTGCACTTGGTCCCCTGTGCCTGTTATTGAGATAAAGTCCCAGACAACCAACAATGTCTGTTGACGTTTTTTACAATTTAGGTTCACAGAACAAACATTGTATGGCCAATTCAGCAGTTCAAACATGCACAAATTGCATTTGATCTTCACATGTACATGTACATTGTAGACTGGTGTTATTTGTTAACCTAGTATATTGGCCATTATAGAGTCTTTCCATAGTAAAGGGGGCATTTTGGCAACACAGACCATATTTTCCAGAAAATACCTTTGTCTGGTCTTAAAATAAAAGAAATAAGTTGCAACATGCCTAAAACCCTGTGTACAAATTTCCAATATACGTTCGTAACCGTGACACCCTAAAATGTAACAAGTGTCCGTCCCAGGTTACGAGCGTATATATTGGAAATTTTACAAAAAGTATATTCATTACGAGTGCTGGAAATTATTTCAAGCGTCCATTATAAATTATGTTGGCACCCAATAAAATCTTTCAAACTTGTGAAATGAAATTTTGAGAATGTGAAATTTAAAGGGACACATACCGGCTTTGTTGGGCTATTTTGGGCTTGAAATACACATTTAGACCCATACATTATTCTGAAGCGCTTTCCAGAGTAAACATGGGAAATTAGATATCCTGAAAAGACGGCATCAAATTTTGTCGTTTTTGAGCATTTTTTAAAAATTGAATGTCACGTACGTGACTTTTGGGAACCAGATTCTGGTCCCGAAAAGTCATGTGGTCTTGTGAGTTAGTTGTATTTGCAACCGTAGAAACCAGCGCGAAGTGCGAGTTGCTTATTTTTTGTCGTTCGTTTCTAGTCCAGTCAGAGCACAGAAACGAAAAACACACTAAATATGATTAAGTGATTAAGTGATTTGTGCAAAATAAAAAAATTAAAACGTGCTCAATCTAGGCATATTTTATTTCATTCGATTCAGAAACATTTCCTCTTTCGATTTATCATACTATTTTGGGAGTATATTGCTTCCCTTGGATCGTGTCGCCCGTTAAATGGGGGCTTGCTAAACTCTCGCAGAGTCACGTAGAAGTCTCAGGGCTTGATTGCGACACAAGCCGTGCAAAGAAAATTCAGGATTTGACCTCATTTACGCGTGCGCTGCGGACTGACTGATAAGCTGTACTGCTTTCAGGGCCATCCATAATAAACTACGTACGCACGGAGGGCCGAGAGGAGGGTTGGAGCCAATGCGTACACCCAACGTGTGGGTGAAGTCACAAAATTTGCGTACGGGGGGATCGGAGGGTACATGTAGTCTAAAAAGTCGGCATTCCGTGCGTACGTAAGTACTTTATGGATGCTGCCCCTTCGGTGATACACACATTAAAAACGTATTGGAAGCAATGACACGGCGACGCGGCTCATTCGAACTAGGCCGCGCTGGCCCGCATTCGTAATCGGGCTGTGAACACAGGTTCAGGCACGTGAAAAAGTCGCATGTGTGAAGGCAAGTCGAGGGGGTCGTGGGGGTCGAGGGGGTTTTAGAACAACCCGTAATACATGTAATAAAAGAGCGTGACCAGGTTTTCCCAAAAATTGGATTTCGTTCTAACCTAACAGTCATGTAAAACACTCCCTAAAAAACTATCCATGTAAAGAAAACAGGAAATTTCCAATCCCCAATTTGGATGTGGAAGCAAAAAGTTGGTGTAATCACTGCACTGCTTTATGGAACCAGATTATTTAGTTTACTATATCCCCAGAAATATACAGACTGAGGGCGCGAATGGTAATGAGAAAAATATAACACATGACATAGTATCAAAATCTCAACACCCATGAGAAAAATGGGGAGTCAAAAATGTAATCTGGTCACGCACCTTTAATAACTGTACGCGCGAAAAGGCTCATTGTGAATTCAACAGTTTTCTAATCCTGTAATCTATCTTTTAAAACACTTGGTTTTAAATTCCAGCTTTAAAAAAAAAGTACATTGGTAATGTACATTGTTTCCTTATTTTGCACAGTTCATGCATAAATCGCAACTGAATTACATGTGTACCAGCAGATAACAACTCGTCTCAAGGGTACTTCACATCTGTATGTTGCCATAGCAACCGCATCATTTTCATAAACTTCCTTTTTGGTTTTAAATTCCGGCTTTAAAAAAAATCACATTGGTGATGTACATGTACTTTTTTCTTTGTTTTGCACAGTTCATGCATGAATCGCAACTGAATTACCAGCAGATAACGACTCGTCTCAAGGGTACTTCACATCTGTATGTTGCCATAGCAACCGCATCATTGCCGCATCGCCCCTTCAATCCCGTCCCCCGAGATCCTCATGTCATCCGCAGTCATGCATCGACCTCGAGACCGGACGGGCAAAACAACGGCTGATTTTGAGGCCTACTTCTCGGAGTTGGAGGAGATCCAACTTGCGAGTAAAACCTCGGAGAGTAACGGTTCGAACTCGTGTACGGACGGAGAGGATGATGAAGTAAAAACGCCTGAAGGTGAGAAAATAGTTCTCAATTAAAAAAAAAAATGGATGTACAGTGTGCCTCAGAAAAGTATGTTGTACACCTGTTTTTAAATAGACCAGTTGCGTGATAGATTTGCATAAATCCTATAGTCCTGCCTTTGCGTTTTGGCGCTCGCGTATTCAGCGTTCGAATTAGCACTGGTCCGTTAGCCAAATGACAGTTGAAATCGTCTCGGGCCAGCTAGAAAGCCTCCCCAAATGGTCCGGCTGTCCAGTTGAATTAAAACAGACCCATGCCATGTATGTGAAATTTCCGCGTTAATTTCCTTAATGCGTTTTTTTTCTTCATGTTTTTGCATTTTTGTTGAGTGTTGCAGATTTTATTTTCCGCTTTTTTCTACGCACGCATGGTCGATCTTGTTTTTACCAAGCAATAAAACAGCGCCTAAAAGGAGCCTTTTAAAAGACTCAAGAACATGAAGAATAGCTCAAAAATTCACTACACAATTTCAAACTTGTACTGGGGAGAACCTTATGACTATCAAATTTTTCTAGTTTATTCACTCAAATGCGTTTATTGCAAATAATAACTATATGGGGTGTATATGGCCGAGCGGTCTAGTGCGTCGAACTTAAGTTCCTGTGCTAGTACTAGAATGTAGGTTCGATTCCTGGCCGTGACGGGTTGTGGCACCTGTGCCCTTGAGCAAGGCACTCAACCACACTTGCTCCCATTCCTGTAATTGGTGGTCCCTCTGCTGTTGGATGTGGTATATAAATAAATAAATAAAGGTCGAATGTGTGTAAAATGAACAACCAGAATTGAAATTTAAACCAGGCTACTTGAAATGCCAATGGGCCTGTCAAAACTTAAGCCAACTGGTCCTGGTGGCCAGTTGGGAAAAAAGTTAAGGGCGAACGCTGGTATTTATAAGAGAGTTGTGCACCAGACTACAATGTACCAGGGTGTTGGCAACGGTTGCCAAGTGGCATGGGTGGTGCACATTGTCTTTGGCAATGGTATCCAAAATATTATTACCATTGTCCCTTTGGCTCCTGTTTTCTCCTACCCATTTTTCACTTTTTGTTTGGTTGAATTTTCTTTCAGCAAGGCCTTAGATATCCCATTTTTTATTTGGGGAGCACGTGTGGTCTAGTGGGTATGAAGCGGGACTCCCAATCAGAGGTTGTAGGTTTAAGCCCCACTTCAACCAACGTGTCTGTGTCCCTGGGCAAGGCACTTAATCCCAGTTGCCTCGTCAACCCAAGCGATATTTGGGGAGCTGTTAAGGGGAATGCCACAATCTAACTGCTGATAGGGTTGAGCGCCTGGCCAGCAGCCACCTAGTTATAGCGAAATGGTTCTGGTGATTTCCTGATGGCAGCGTTAATAATGGCAACAGCGCCAGGAGCACCCTGCAGGGTGCACATGTGCGCTATATAAGATTCCACCATTATTATTATTATTATTTCAACGATATGTACATGTATACCGGTACAAAGTCTTGCTCAGGTTCATTTCATTACATGTACCCGGTACATGTACCATAGCAATCATAAATTGTTTTCCCATACATGTAGTGCAGGTTTTTATGCTCGCAGTTACAAAGCCAATCCTGTCATGCTTGGCAACTGCTGTACATGGATAAGTTTGCTCTTGCGTTGCATGATTGATGATTAACCATTAAAATGTTGAAATCCGTTTTAATTGACCCTTGATGCTAAGTGAATGGACATGATACTGTAGCTATTTTAGAGAGGTTTCTCTAGTAATTTTCGAGTTCCATTGCCAATTCATAATCCGCTTGAACCGTGGGATGCATTGAAACCGCTTTAAAGGTGGATTCACACTTTCGCGCGTAAATATCACAAATCACTTTCTCTCGGTGTTGTTCGGGTATGGACATGATGGAACTGAGCTGCAATATTTGGTGTGATGCCTAATCACCTTTGAAATTAAACAACCAAACTTGGGATGAGAGAAAAATCGCAAGGGCCTTATCAGGATTCGAACCCGAGACCTGACTCTTCAGACAGATGCTCCACCAACAGAGCTACTGTAAAAGCTGAAATATTCGCGGTGGTTTTATTTTCGCGCATTTCGCGCACCAGACAGATCCTGCGAAAATAACAACCCGCGAAAATATTGTTTGCAACAATTGTGGCGATCCCTGTTAAGGTGACATAATTTCCATCCGCAAAAATAACAACTCGCGAAAATGTCAGTGATGTTGAAATGCGCGAAAATATCTGTACGCGAAAATATTGGCTTTTACAGTACATGTACGGTACATGCTGTATGAGGCACATTGGTATACTCTGACACACCAGGCTGATGTTCTGCCAGCTGAGCTACGAGGCACAGTGATATACTCCCTCATGTTCTTTCCCAAGACCTCGGACACACCGGACAGATGCTGTACCAACTGAGCTACGAGGCACAGTGGTACATGTACATATTCCCTCAGGTTTTTCTCCAAGACCTCTGCCACACCAGGCAGATGCTCTACCAGCTGAGCTATTATATACTTCTTCAGGTTTCCCCAAGAGCTCTGCCAGCTGAGCTACCGGTATAAGGCACAGTGGTATACTCCCTAATGTTTCCCAAGACCTCTGACACACCGGGCAAAAGCTCTACCAGCTGAGCTATGAGGCACAGTGGTATACTCCCTCAGGTTTTCCCAAGACCTCCGACACCGGGCAGATGCTCTACCAGCTGAGCTATGAACCACAGTGGTATACTCCCCCAGGTTCCCCCCAAGACCTCTGACACACTCGGCAGAAGCTCTACCAGCTGAGCTATGAGGCACAGTGGTATACTCTCTCAGATTTTCCCCCAAGACCCCTGATACACCGGGCAGATGCTCTACCAGCTGAGCTACATGTATGAGGCACAGTGGTATACTCCCTCAGATTTTTCCTCAAGACCTCTGTCAAATGGGCAGATGCTCTACCAGCTGAGCTATGAGGGACAGTGATATACTCCCTGAGCAGGTTTTCCCAGGGCTATGAACACTATTTTTCTCCCAGTGTTGCATGCAAAATTTGTATACCACGTACATGTACATGTATGGTTCCTAATAAACTTTGAAATGAAATGACCAAACACAATCATCACTTTATCAGAATAAATTTGTTCATTGGTGAGCAAAGAGTTTTTTGAATTGCTTATTAAATAAAGTGCCCGCAACCACCCCCCCCCCCCACTCCCCCCCGCCCCCACTCCCCCCCCCCCCACTCCCCCCCCCTCCCCCCCCACTCCCCCCCCCACTCCCCCCCCCACTCCCCCCCCCTCCCCCCCCACTCCCCCCCCCCCTCCCCCCCCACTCCCCCCCCCACTTCCCCCCCACTCCCCCCCACTCCCCCCCACTCCCCCCCCACTCCCCACTCCCCTCCCCCCACTCCCCTCCCCCCCACTCCCCCCCCCCTCCCCCCCCCACTCCCCCCCCCACTCCCCCCCCCCCCACTCCCCCCACTCCCACCCCCACTCCCCCCCCCCCCACTCCCCCCCCCCCCCACTCCCCCCCCCCACTCCCCCCCACTCCCCCCCACTCCCCCCCCACTCCCCCCAAAAGTACAGTTTCATGTATGTTTCACCACAAGGACAATATCAATGACAATTCCCGCTTACATGTATGTTTTTGCCAAAATGTAGGTGAGACAGAACTGAAATGGCTAAAGGATACTGGATTGTCATCTATAGCCGATACACTGCAAGGTACGTACACGCTGCGAGTGTTTGAGTAATTTACTGGTTCTGTTATTAAAGAGAACCAGATAGAAAGGAAATGTGGAGTGGTTTGACCTTCGAGACTATTTCCTGTACATTTTGTGATCTGAAAGCGTTCTTGTGTTGATGCATTGAATTTTAATTAAAAGGTACAAATGTTAATGGATAAGTGGCAAGGAAATTTGACTGTCACGTGTACATGTACATTAGCACTGCTTTGCTGATCGATATCTTGTACGCGAGTCTTTCCACAGTAAAGGGGGCATTTTGGCAACACATATTTTCCAGAAAGTACATTTGTCTGGTCTCAAAATAAAAGAAATAAGTTTCAGTTGTTCTGAAGAGATAACGTACATGTAGGTCCAAAAAGGGTTACAAATAGTTTGACAACATGCCTTTCTAAAAACCCTGTGTACAAATTTCCAATATACGCTCGTAACCGGGACGGCCTAAAATGTAACACAAGTGTACCGTACATGTACATCACTACATGTACAATGTACGTCCCGGTTACGAGCGACATTTAAAAAATAAGCATTTACTTTATTTTAACGAAAAAACATCATACTTTGTATTTGAGACATTGGCAACCCTGTGAACAACGTCATTTTTATACGGCCGTATTTGCGTCTTACCTAGACTTGCCCAAGTCTGACCTGTGTTTGGTCTGTAATGTGCAGCGTACAGTGTGCCCTCCGGACTACCGGGTAGTGGCCTGTCTTCGAAAGAAGAAAACATTAGACAGGCCACTAGTCCACTAGTTGCACATTACTCGGCCACTAGTTGCACATTACCGACCAAACACGGGAAGTCAGACTTGGGCAAGTCTATGCTCTACTGTGAGTTGAATTATTGGCAGACCGCCAATAATTTGAAATATTTAATTTTTTTATTTAATTTTTTATGTCTTATTTTAAAGCAAATACATGTAACTTGATCCTGTTTCGCATCTTCAATTTTTTTGCACAAATTAATTTAACCTTTGTTTACAAAATTACCCCCTGTTCATGCAGGGTTGATATGCCTAACATGATCATGACGTTAATAATTCTTGGGTTTCACTTTCTTGACAACCGGTTGCTATCCGCCATTACTGTGTCCATGCTATGGCACGCCAAACAGAAAATAATTCAACACTGATAGTATAACGTCAACCCTGAAAAACAAGTCTCAACTTTTTTTCAACTTTTTATAAATTTACCATAAAAAATCATGGCCAGATATCGTATCAATACAATCTTCGTTTTGGTCGAGTTGTCCTGGTGATGAGTTCCTTGGGACCGAGTTGACCTGCACCCGGCGCGAGTTTCGGGTCATGTGTGATGGATGGAACACGTGCGTGATGTGCCCGCGACTGGTCATGTAAAATGTTGCCACATTTTTCACAAATTTTTGCAAGGTATTTTTTTAAAATGTTGACGCATATTTTTTGCAAAGGTACTATGTTGCGCAAGAAGAAAAAAAAAGGTTGGCATGACTTTTAAATGTTGATAGACTGTTTGAAACTGGCATACCGTGCTTTTGTTTGCAAGTTTTTAAAAATGTTAAGACTTGTTTTTCAGCTTTGGCGTGTCATACATGTGCACAAATTCACGCGATGGATGGACACAATAATGGCGGAAATGATAGTTGTTGACGTCACGCGACGGGCTTGTGACGTCACGTGCAACCCAATAATAGATCCACAAAGCACCTATTCGTGCATTGACAATAATTGACACAATCAGTGACAATGTGATTGCCGTAAGATGGCCACCATGCAAACAGTCTATTAAACGTTCTCTTTGTTCAGATGGTAAAATCTTAGACGACGAAGTTATAACCACGGCGACCTCAACGCTGACCCGAACACAGGCCGAAGCGGTCAGGAAGAGGGTTGATAAAGTCAACGAGACACTCAGGAATAAACATCGGCAGGAATCCCGCATCCCGGACGTCAGGGACATCTTTCCGCCCAGTCAAGGAGTGAGTACAAAATCTTTAATACATTTTCTCTCAAACATTTTGGTCTACCACCATGTGATCTCCGGACAATTTATTTGAGTACAGTCCGACCAGTTTTGGAGTAAGCGTACCTGTTTGGGCTCGCGGAATCACAATCCAGCAGCAAGAAGCTATTGAGCGAGTACAGAAACGAGCCTGCCAAATAATTTTGGGACAAAAGCTATGATAACGCGATCTAAGAACATAAGATTGACAGCCTACATGTATGCCTGGCATTTGCAAAGACACTTACAAATCCGTTGTCCAAATTAAACTCGTTGTTACCTCCTCGTCACAAACATACCTACATGTACAATGTATAACACGAGGACCTCTGATAAATTTGTCAATGTGCATTGTAGGACACAGATGTACAAATGTATAAAAGTAGGGAAGTTCCCTATTTTGTTCAGTTGCTAAATTATGTAAATCAGAACATTTAATCATCTCGCGTTGATAACTACATGTACTGTTGAGAATCACGAAAACACTTTTTTTGTGGCGATATGCGTTTTTAACACTGGCAATTTTATTATGTTTTTATTTATTTGTAATAATTGTTAAACGATTGCAATTCAGCCTGTGGCTGCAATGATCGTTCTTTCAATAAACCATTTCAAATCAAATCAAATAAAAATCAAATTCATACAGTAGCTTTACACACTTTTTCATCAATTTCATTTCCATTTTAAAATGGAGGGTTGATTTTTTTCCCCCACATTCGGTTTCAGGCACACGTATTCCGTAATTTGGTTTCCATGTAAAATTGGTTAGTAAAATCAAAACTGAATATTTGAAAACTAACTACAGTACATGTATTTTACTATTAAGTTAACCCCGGGATTATTTTAAACATTGCTGTACATACATAGGCGCCGCGGGTTTATTTTTAGTTGAAGCATAGAGGAAGGAAAACAAGTGAACTCATTAATCATCCACGATAAAGTATTGTTGTTATGACGATGCTCCTTCATTGTATGTATACCCCTCGGAAATCACTGCGAGTGTAGACGTCAAACGCAGTAACAAATGAATTTCCCCTAAACGTGTTTACTAGTCCTCCGCTACAATGTACACCGATGCGGAAATCTTGGCGTGTTTACACGGCCTCCAACATTAAGTGGTTAAAATTGTACGCGCAGTTGAAATATCTGTTCATGATTTATTACTTTCAACAGGCTAAGCTTGCCTGCCATATACATGTAGTTGGACATTTTAAGCAATTTGTCTAAAGCCGTGTTTGCATTGGACTTGTTTTTCAGGGGGGTTTTACCGAGACGATAGTAAAATAAAAAATGGCTACATTTTACTGCTGTCTACATTTGGACTTTTTAGACACGGGAAATGTTTACAGAGACCGTGGAATAGGGATGGGAATTTATGGTTAATAATTCAGAAACCGGTTTGAAATTTATTTAAATGTCCGTTAACCAGTTAACTGTTTGGCCAACACTAAAGAGTGTTGCTGGTGTTTATAGTAAAATTGAAGATGCATACTGTGTACATAATACCCCTAGACCCCCACAATAACCGTTGAACCTTTATCTGGTCAAAATTGTACTACGACCTCATACAAATTTATTTCATGAAGTCATAACAAATAACCCTCTGAAAACTACTGTAAATTCTTGAAATTGGGTTTTGTTTTAAAACGTTCAGTAAAACCAGTTTTTCATTTTTTTCCCGGTTAACCGTTTAAACGTCCATCTTTACCATGGAAGAGCATGCGCAGTGTCCCTTCGCAGTTTGACCTTCACTACCTGGACGTACACTTCCAGAGCGCTTTTACTGACTCGCTGTGTCCGCATTGGACTTATCGTCTCGGGAAAAGTTACATGTAAAAGTTACAATTTGTACCTGGTCACTTTTCCTGGGCATGCAGTTGGCCAGCAAAAGTAACCGCTGGACTCGGTGAACAGTTACTGAGAGGAAAACGTCCTAGGCTGTCTGCATTGGACTTAAAATGGGAAAAGTACCCATTGTCTAGGTAAGTTTTCCCCAAAAAAGTCCAATGCGGACAGGCCTTAAGACCAATTTTTGTTTTTCGATCCCCTGTTTTGTTTTTATCAGATTTTTAAATTTGCTTTATAGAGTGGTTTCACATCGTTACTAACTCTCAGGAGAACGAACAATAGAGCCTTTTCACACTACCCACTTCCGACCCGGGTAACTTTCTACCCGAGTAGCCGCAACTAACCCGGGTTAAATTTAACCCAGATTTTCATTTCACAAGACAAATTTTAACCCGGAGAAACATTTAACCGGGTCGTCTCTTACACGGGTCATTAGCGACCCTTTTCCCACTGCAGTTGTGCACGTGCACCTACCCGGGTACACCAACCAGAGGCTTGGTTTGCTCAATAGCAAGAAACATATTTCTGACATGATTCAACGGTCAAGCTTCAGACGTCAGCAACCAAAGCTGATGAAGAGTGATCATTGGTTAAACCCGTGATCGGGGCTGCGTTCCACTTAGTAAATATACAAACGTTGCCAACGTTCGCCACTGGTTATATACTGTGCTTTTGTGCACTAATCTATGGAAATCAGGGTACCGCAGTTTATTGGCCAACGTTGTAAACGTTTGCAGTGCTAGCATATTTGGAACGCAGCATAAACAACATGGCGGTGCCGATCGACATGAAAATATCGCTGGCTATAATGCTTGATTGATTTTTCTTGAGCTTTTGTGCGGTGTTCGTATTGTAACAACGCAATCGCTCCACACATTTTCCAACTGCATGCCAATCACGCACAGAAGCTTTAACTACATGCCCGCTTTCTCCAAGGACACGCTAACCGGGTCGGCACGTTAACCTGTTTCCCACAGCAAACACTAACCCGGAGAATCGTCTCAAGGCTGCCGTTAACCCCGAGATTGGTGGGTTAACCCACCTTCCGACCATGGCTAGAAATTCCCCATGTTAAGTGGCATTTTTGGCCAGTTAACATTTTAACCTGGGTAATTCGCCGTGAGAAACGAGCCCTTAACCCGGGTAATCTCGGGGTTAAATTTTTCTGTTACCTGGGTTATCTCGGGGTTAAAATGTTGTGGGAAAAGACCTATGGGTCATTCCATGAGGTTGAGGAACAAAGTGTGACATTTCTTCATTTCCACAAACATGGTCAATAAGGGCGTAATGAATCACCATTTATATAACGATGTTGCATGATGTGGTGGCTTACACTGTTTGGGGGTAATTTGGGAGTCTTCAGTGTTGACAAAGTGCCACCATTTTTAATTATTTAACGAAATGGTGGTTGTGGATGTAACCGGAAACCATGTTAATTCAACTGCTTTCACTCCAACTACAAATGTTTTCATGTTGAATTTGAAATTAATACAGTTCTCAAACTAAACAATCCTTTTTAATTTGAATTTGGAGGATTCTAGCTTAAATTTCTGTTAAAAATCTGCTAAAAAGCATCTAATGTCACACCTACATTTGAACATAATTCTATTTAGTTGACATATAAATTTAAATCCATGAGGATTTTGTTACAAGTACCGGTAATGAATGTTTTAAATTTCTCTCATCCAACAGCTTGAATTTCTGAATACAGTAGTATTGATTCATGGGGTTATCAAAGGCAGAAAAAAAGAAGTAAAAATGGTTGTGGATGTAACACGGAAACCGTGTTCCTCAACTTCATGGAATGACCCATATAGAGTCCCATACATGTTGAAACCACAGGAATGTGCCAGGTTGAATGAATGAATGGTTGAATGGTTGAATGAATGGTTTATTCATCTCTTCGACCCCACAAAAGAGGGTATGAGAGCCAATAAATTACAGTCAGATAAGAAAAATAAACTAATTAAAAGTGAGTTACAGGCATTATACAAATAAACAGTTAATTAATTGAATTTTGACATAATCATCTTAATAAATTTAGCTAAGTTACATAGTTGATTTGAGCTGCGTACATTGAACAAAAGTCCCAGTTTGTCAGGATTTGGTCTAGTCCAATAAAATCTCTTGATAAGGGTGGATCTTTCGTGAGTGAGAGACGGACAAACAAGAACATAATGAAATTCATCACAGTTAACGTGGCTATTACACAGTGGGCAAATGTTGACTACTGAAGAATTAGGTACATAACGAGTCTCAGTATACGGGAGATGATGGTTGCCAGTTCGAAATCGGGCAAGCACTGTTTTACAAGAGTTATTTAGTTTGATAAGATAATTTTCAAGGCATTTATCAGTTTTAATAATTTTATAAAACGAGCAAAGTCCGTTACTTGATAAATCACTTTCCCATTTCTGGTTTGCAACATCCTAAATTTAGCCTACGCTCTAAGCATTTAGAAAGTCTACTTTTATGACTCGCATTGATATTAGTACTATTCCATAACATAGAGTACCCAGTATCATCTAATAACGTTTTCATACAATCAATCCATTTAGAGCGCACAATATTATGATCGTATAAAGTTCTCATGAGACCATACATGACATTTGAAAGACGATTTGGATTAGTAACAATATGTAGCCAAAAGTTAAACATTCGAAGTTGGACAGTGTATTTGAGTTCTAATCTACCTAATTCACCATAAGCAATACAATTAGCTGTACGATAATTTACTCTTAGTAAATTTTTCAAAAACTTCAGGTGTAGTACACTGTAGGCGATTGTATTGTACTCCTGCTCCTTCTGGAGGACAAACACGGGGGAGTTATAGTGGGAATGTGAAACTGTTTTTATTTGCTTAGTTTGACCAACAGAGGGCTCACTTGTATAGGGACCTGAAAAAGTCCACATTGGCTGTTCTTGGAAAACAGAGGGAGCTGTTTTGACTTGCTGTATTTTCTAAGCATGTGTTCCCGATACGTGTACATAAATAAACCGCCGGAAACAAAACCATCACAGAAGGATGCAATTATTTAGCAGCTCTATTCAGGGCCATTTGGGGCTTAAAGGCCCATTGTACAATGTATCATTTTTGCAATGACCCAATTTTGTTTTTCATGAGTTGATAAAAAAAACCTTACTTAAAGTGTTGATAGCAATGGTAAGAAACACCACATGAATTTATATCCGTCCAAAATGGTATTTCATGTTGGAAATTGACAACCGACGGTGAGTTTCTAAAAAAGTCCTGTGCACGGGACTTTTTAACTAGAACACTTTTAAGTGTTCTAGTTAAAAAGTGTTCTATTTTAAAATACACAAAATCCAAGTATAGATTTTCAAGGTTTTCTGAAACACGTACTGATGCATCTACAGTACTGTATGTACAGCTAACATTTCTTCAGGCTAGTTTACCAACATTCTTCCTTAGATATTTTACACTCTTATTCCACGAATCTGCAAAAAGTTGTATCTTGCAAATGATACATACATACTTTTTACATGTATGTACCGGTATAGGGCCTTGATAGATGCATGTACATGTGTAGATTATTGGAAACTGTTACAAATGGCGCTGCATTATCTCCATCAGCGTCCGGGCCCCTAGCCGGTTTTAAAACGTATGTTTAAGACTAGCCAAACCTACTTTTAATCCCTAAGTACATTGTAAATGCTTTACCTGTTGAACTTCCTAGCATTTGCTAGTTTTTATAAATACGACCTAATATCTCAATGTTAACTTATTCACAGCTTTTCCCACTACAAACTGCTTAACCGGAGTTTCGCTAA
The DNA here is from genome assembly GCA_037783545.1 of Henricia sp. BOLD:AAB3569. Taxonomy (NCBI): domain Eukaryota; kingdom Metazoa; phylum Echinodermata; class Asteroidea; order Spinulosida; family Echinasteridae; genus Henricia; species Henricia sp. BOLD:AAB3569. The sequence goes on along the minus strand of JBBELK010000263.1, from coordinate 146,506 downwards.
ACCCAAAGCGAGCTTGCCCCGGGTTAGCTGAGATAACCCGGGTAACAGAAAAATTTAACCCCGAGATTACCGGGTCAAGGGCTTTCCCACGGCAAATCTTGGCGTTATAAATTACCCGGGTTAAGTGGCCAAAAATGCCACTTAACCCGGGTAACTTCTAGCCCTGGTCGGCAGCCTTGAGACGATTCTCTACATGTACGGTAGGTTAGTGTTTACCGAGGGAAAAGACCACACTGGCCGACCCGGATTAGCGAGCAAAGCGGGTTAAAAGCTCTGCTCGCTTTTTGCTTGCAGTTGGAAATGACTTGTGTCTACTACTGTGTGGGACTGATTGCAATGGAAGGTGTTCCAACTGCACAAAAGCTCAAGAAAAATTACAAGAATTATTATCGCCAGCGATGTCTTTTATTATTATTATTATTATTTCGCATATTTATACAGGGTTAGCTCAAACAGCAGAAGCTGATTTCCATTAAGGCCCTGTTTGGGATTTTAAAACTAAAAACAATTACTATTTTAAAACCATCAAACAATTAAAATATTAAAAGAAATCGAAAATATTCATAAATAAAACTACAGAAAACTAATTATTTGTAAAAGAAAATACATAAATACACATGTTTACATCAAACGAAAAAAGCAGAACAACTTATGTATATATCTAATAGGCCTATATATATGCAAGACAACAACATTTGTCAGTTTACAATAAAAACAATAATACTAAATTTGTTCAATAAAATGCTTAAAAAGGCACCGTTTAAAAACAGACAGTGAAGAGGTGGTCCTAAGGGTTACAGGCAATTTATTCCAGATTTCGGCACCACTTACTGGCAAGCTGGAAGCATAATACTCAGTTTTTACTCGTGGTACTTTCAATGTCATATTTGAGCACTGTCTTGTTTGTCGATTACTATTAAATAGAGTGAAATAATACTGCATGTAACCCGGACACATTGAGTGCAGGCACTTAAAAACAACGACTGTTTTCTTAAATTGTACCCTTCGTGTGAATGTCATCCATGTTAATTCTTGGAACATATCTGCTGAAGGTGTAAGATAGTGGCAACCAAGAATTAATCGAGCAGCTCTTTTCAATATTTTGTTCATGGCTTCATCTAGAACGTGAAGTCTGCCTCCCCATACAGTGCTGCAGTAGTCTATACTTGGCAAGATAAGGCTGATAAAAAGATTGCGCAATGTGTTTTGTGGGACACATGTACGAATTCGTCTAAGTAATGCTAATTTTGCGGAAACAGACTTCACAACTGACTGAACATGCGATTTCCACAGAAGATCATTGTCGATAATCACACCTAAATATTTATATGAACACACTTGGGTAATTGAACAACCATTTAAACTGACATCAAGAGTATTACCGGAAATTTTAGCCTTTGTGCCAATGAGCATGGACTTTGTCTTAGTTGTATTAATCGTAAGTTTGTTTTTTACTATCCATTCATATACACGTGCTAAGGCAGTATTAAGCTCTCTTTCGATTTCAGCCTTGCTAGATGAAGAACAGGTAAGCGTGGAATCATCTGCGTACATGAACAATTTACAACTAGCAGGAATGCACAAAGGTAAGTCGGCGGTATAAATTAAGAACAATAGAGGTCCTAGGATTGAGCCCTGAGGTACCCCGATGTTTACAGGCATGGGCTTAGAAATGGTTCCTCTAAAGCTAACAGACTGGAATCTATTGCACAGGTAGGATTCAAACCAATTCATACTGCTGGAAGACATGTTAAAACAACTTAGTTTCTGAAGTAAAACGCCGTGATCCACAGAATCAAAGGCCTTACTCAAGTCTATAAAGACCGAGCCCGTCATTTTACCATTGTCAATGGCAAGTAAACAAGTATTCACAAAATCATGTAAGGTACCTTCAGTGGAGTGTAATGGGCGAAAGCCAGACTGACATTGGGGTATTATATTGTTTTCGTCAAGATAATTATACAAAGAATTATGAACGGCCCTCTCTAGAATCTTGGACACTATTGGTAGGACTGAGATCGGTCTATAATTGTTGACGTCATGTTTATCCCCCGCCTTATGGATTGGCGTTACTGAAGCATGCTTCCACTGGTCAGGATATATACCCGTGCTAAGTGACAGATTCAATACATGCGCTAAAGAGTTGGCAATGTATGGGCATGTAAGTTTCAGGAGTTTGACGCTGATGCCGTCTAAACCTGTTGCCTTCCCGGCTAACATAGAATAAATTTCTTTTTGCACAAACTCCTCTGTCACAAGGGGAAGTTGAAATTTATCACCCTCAGTGATTTTCTTGAAGCCAGTTTCATAATTTGCAACATTCAGGTCGTCCATATTTGAACTTAATTGAACGTTGCATGCCATACGTTCACCAACAGTAGAAAAATGGTCATTGAATGCATTTGCAATATCCACGTGACCATCCAATAATTTACCATTTAAAGAAACAATATTACAGGGATTAGAACCACTCTTACCAGGAAGAAGTTCTTTTAGTTTCTTCCACATTAATGAGCTGTTATTTTTATTTGCTTCAATTGTGGTCTTGTAATAGTTACTTTTTTTCTGTCGGATGTTTAATGTGACCTTATTGCGCAATTTCGTATATCGTTTCCAGTCGTTAGACGCGCCTGTTCGTTTGGCTACTTTATGTGCATGATCACGCTCTCGCATAAGGCGGTATATTTCATTGTCTACCCAAGGTAAAGAGTTACTGCGAATGCGTTTAGATCTTGTTGGGGCGTGGCGATCTATAATACTCATGAATATGTGATGCCACAAGGACCACCCTTGGTTGACGTTATCGCAGTCAAGAACCCGTTGCCAAGGTGCATTCACTAGGTCACGTGCAATATTTTCACAATCAATTTCATTAAAACATCTGTAATGAATAGTGTTACTTTTGGGTTTTGACAACTTCCACTCGTGCACACCATAAACAAGATAATGATCACTACATATAATGCTTGATCAGCAGATTATTTTTTTTCACACGCAACTGTACTTTAATTACGCGAAATTGACAACGAATCATCGCGAAGTCGATTCGTGTTGTTTCGTTATAAATCGTAAACGTGTCGTCACTACTTAGTAATTGAATCCGTTTATTGGCGTAATGTTTCGTAAGACAAGTATAACCAATGATCAATTGTCATTAGCTTTGCAATGGTTGCTGACGACAGAAGCTGACTATTGAATCAGTAATTATATCAGAAATTTAGTTTCTTGATGATCGCAAACCAAGCCTCTGGTTGGTAAACCTGGGTAAGTACGCGTGCAGACCTGCAGTGGGAAAAGTGTCGCTAATGACCCGTGTAAGACACGACCCGTGTAAGTGTTTCTCCGGGTTAAAATTGGACGTGTGAAATGAAACTCCGGGTTAAATTTAACCTGGGTTATTTGCAGCTACATGTACCCGGGTATAAAGTTACCCAGGTCGGAAGTGGGTAGTGTGAAGAGGCCTACATTGTATACATGCGGTGTTTGTTACATACGTACCATTGCTGTCAGTGGTGTTTACAGAAGCAGAACCAGAATCAAAATATTTAGTTGGATTTTTGTTGTCAACTCATGAAGTAAAATTTTGGGTCACTGCAAAGTCCTGTCCTATCACCCCAATCTTGAAACAACTGGCTCCCTATCTCAACGAATTATCCTTAAGCTGATGCTACAATGTACATTGTCCACAAAGCACTCAATGGCAAGGCCCCCCACTACATTTCCGATCTACTTCAAGTTTACACTCCGACAAGGAACCTACGATCCAGCAACATGCTTCTTCTCAAGGAACCTAAGTCTCGACACTCGTGGGGTGACAGGTCTTTTTCTGCAGTTGCACCACGCATCTGGAACTCTCTACCACTTCATCTTAGATCTTGTCTCTGTACAACAAAATTCAAATCACTTCTCAAAACGTATCTCGTGTCTCAAGTTTTCAAGGACTAATTTGGTTGTTATTTCTTTTATTTTAAATATTTTGTTTGTTTTTTTGTTTGCTGCGCCTTGAACACCTAGCAGGGTTGATATGTGCGCATTACAAAAACTATGAATGCTAGGATAGGGCGACATTTTGTGTGTAAAAAAGCTAAATTAGGGTGACATGCTCAATAGGGCGACATTTTGGTGTCGCCCTAAAATGTTTTTTTTAAAAATCATTTTTTTAGGTCAAAAACAATTTTATTTTTTAGGTCAAAAACCATTTTTATTAGGACTGGAGCTGTTTCTCTTTGGTCTGGAACCATTTTTGGAAGCTTTGGGTAAAAAAATTAGGTGTCATTTTGAGTGACTCTTGCCGAAATTTCGGTGGTCCCCGGGGAGAGTCTTCCCGAAATGTCGCCCTATTGCGGCATCCAGAGTTCTTACAAGACTTAGTTTTATTATTAAGCTCCTACTTTAGCAGACAGAATGGGGCCAAATAATCCCAATGTTATTGGTCAGCAGGCTCGATAATAATAAAATAATTCACAACTTACCTGTGTCTATTCAGAAAACCACCTCAAAAACATCACATTACCGATGATCTTCACTTCCGCGCCACTGCAGTTTCCCCCAAGCCTTCGCTCCCTAGGTCCCTAACAAGTTACTGAGCTCAAATCATCCTTGCATTAACTCATCTGTCAACGCCATTCAACAGGTGGCAACTTGGTGGAAATGATTCGTTAGGAGTGAAGTATTCAGCAGTGATTAGATGTGATGTGACACGATTGCTATACAGTCGAATCTCGTTAAAGGCGGAGTGCGTATGATTGGTAAACTGTTAGAAAGGGCGTAATTCCCCCTCCCTACCCCCCACACCCTCCACACACACACATACTTGTACATGTGTATTTGCCGGCAATCGTGGACCTAACTACATGTATATAGGTTTGAGAACCAATAATTATATTTGGTTCTCAAACCTATATAGGTTTGAGAACCAACTACATGTATAATTACTATTGGTTCTCAAACCTATACAATGTAGGTTTGAGAACCAATAATAATTGTAATTTGTTCTCAAACCAATATAGGTTTCAGAACCAATGATAATTATAGTTGGTTCTCAAACCTATAGGTTTGAGAAACAGTTTTAAAACCGTGGACGGTCCACGTTCGTTAAAGGTCCACAGTTTGAATGTGTTTATTGCTATGAAGGTCCACGAGTATGAAGGTCTACAGAGTAATACTTCAGAAAACCTGAAAAATCCATTCATGGCTTTTGTGTTGAGTTGAATAGTAAAAAAGACTTTTGCAAAAGACTTTTTTTAGAAAACCACCTTCAGTTGTTAATTTCTCACACAAAATACAATTTTGGACTGAAATAAAATCATGTGGTGTTTGGTACTATTGTTATTAGTGTCCACATTTGTATTGAATTTATTCACCTCGGCAGTCCCTAAAAATATTCACTTGTTCATGCTTAATTCTTTTGAGTAAGGTTTTTCTTGTCAACTCATGGGAAAAAAATGGGGTCACTGCAAATGATGTACTCTACCTTTAAAGGTTGATTAACACACAGCCTTCTCGTGTACTGAGCTGACTTAAACAGTTTTTCAATCTGCAATGCGCCAAATATTTTTGTTTCATATTAAAGGCCCTGATTAGAGATTTTTATCAATGAAATCTAAGCTATGAAACTACTCTACTCAGACAGTTATAAAATGAACAATTGTAATGTCTTGCTAAACAAGCAATCCATCATATGAAGGAAAGACTAGGCATACAGTTGTTTAGCATGTACATGTATGGGCCCTTTAAGTTCCATTGGCTCTCCCCCTTTTTCATAGTAGAATAGTCCAAAACTTTTCCTTTTAATATAAAAATACAAGTTAATGCTGGGTTTGTTTCATTTCCTGTAGGTAAAAGGGAGGGCCCGGATTGTGTGACTCAATATGAGGATGGAGGGGGAAATTTAATGATTAATGTCTACTTATAAAGTATCCCCAATATATTAATTCCGACAATAAAACAAAACTACCTCAGAAATTTGTTAGTTTATCAAGGGAATCTACATTCATAAATACCTTAGACCGTTATACGCATCCTCGTTGGCTGAGATCACGTAGCCGGTTTTAAACGAATGATAATAACCAGTGTTTAAAACTAGCTGGCTACATGTAGTAAGCGTATGTAACTTATGCTGCGCAGAAACTGCACTCTACCGACAGTAAAATTTGCACTGTGCATGCGACATCTACCGGGTCGTCTGCGTGCGCGTACACAACACATCTGCATTATACGCGTAACGTGCGTGATTGAACAAACAACTGGACGCACTAGCAGTTTGAACGTACAAACAACAAGATGAAGCGAAAAAGTGAATGCTACGACAAGCTAATTTTGGTGAGTTTTACCGATTTACACAAAAAGGTGTGGGTCTTTCCACGCTAATGGGCCTATTTGAAAAATAAGTCAATAATTCCTTTCAGATGTCTTCAGTTTATCTCAAACTTAAAGAAATAACCTTGTACTGTTCTCAGGAGATAACCTTTGCCCAAAAAGGTAAGAAAATGCTGCCACAACATACATTTCTGAAAAGCTTGTGTACAAATTTTCCATTTACGTATGTAACGGACAAAAATGTCACAATTTTGTCTGTCCACCGTTACATACATGTACATATCTATAGATATCTCAAATACTTCCACTGGTCTTTCACTTCCGGGCATGTTTAATACGTATATATTATGGTCACCAGTATACAAGTAACATGACAGTCCACGACTGTTCGCTCCGTTCGTGGTCTCTGTACTCAGAGACCACTTCCTTACTTCTTTGATCAATCGCTCATCCTCATGTGAGCAAAATTCCTTCTTGGCAGAAGCCCCCTTTTCACTCAAAAGAAACAATTCGATTTTTGATATGTTGTTTATTAAATGTTGTGGCCTAGATTCATGTTAGAATGATTTCTATTGCAATTACATGTAGTTCTAGGTCAAATCGTAAATTGACTGGACTCATGTATCAGGACCATTGCGGTTAACACTGAGCATTCTTATCAGGGGATCAATCTTGATCGTGAGCTTGGGACCAATAGGAATACATGGTGTACGTAAGCTGTCTTAGGTATCAATATGTATGAGATGTATGGATACATTTAGGTAAGACATGTATTGTACAGTCTTTTAAAATCGTTGAGAATTTACAATGTACTAATTTTTGAATATCAAAAATCAAAATGTTAGTGACGGCTACCGGTAACCAGCCTTCATCCGGTACTGATAAAAACTTCCATGATTGGACGTACATGTAACTTGTAAACACTGCACCTACATGTACATAGTGTATTGCTACATGTACAACTGTGTGATTCACACCGCATCACGCACAGTCACTATGTTACATCCTGTAGCCAACCTTTAGTACAGGATAGACACCTTCCCTTACAAATCCTGATGGTATTTTGTTAAGCACAGTACAAGTGTGACGGTTAGTCATTTTCAATCTGGCACGTGACATCAGGATACATCAGCAATACATGTTTGGTAACGCACAGGTAACTTGTAGATTCGGAGGTCGTTTCTTTATTTGGTTCGTTTGTGCCACAAAACCTATACAGCTTTCTACTATTTAGTTTATTTTTGATCATCACAAAAGACTGCCCTTTCTTCAAAAAGGTTACATGTACACTGTAGTTGATGCAAGTGTTGACGCTGTTGTCATTATTACCACTGCCACCAGGGAATCACCACAACCATTTTACTTCAACTACATGTACATGCAGGTGGCTGCCTGGCCAAAGCGCACATTATCCTATCAGCAGTTGGATTGTGGGATTCCCCCTACGGGGTACTCCTGGTGCCGTTGCCATTATTACCGCTGCCATCAGGGAATCACCAGAACCATTTCACTTCAACTACATGTACATGTAGGTGGCTGCCTGGCTAAGGCACACAACCCTATCAGCAGCTAGATTGTGGCATTCCCCCTAACAGCTCCCTTAATATCACTTGGGTTGACGAGGCAAGTGATATTGTCTTGCCCACGGACACAAACACATTGGCACAAGTGGGGCTTGAACCTAAAACCCCTCGATCACGAGCGCGGCTGTATACCTACTAGGCCACACATACTCTTGTTAAGTTGCATAAATTATGTGTGATGCTTCAGGAAAACTCGGAACAGAGGGAATTTGGAGTAAAACCACATAATCAACTTGGGCGTCGAGGGATTTTGTGATTTTTCCAATTCCTCTCTGTGCGGTATTTTCTCGAGGTGATGCAAGTCACACCTGAAAAATGCTGAGCCTTTTTGGGAGTAAATTCAACGCACTCGCTTCGAGAAAAAGTCCATGTAGTGTGGAGGGAATTTGTGAAATGACGCACTTATAAAAAAAAGAATCACAAAAGTACTTTCCACCGAAGTTGATTCTGTAATTTTTAGTACGTCGTTCCCTCCAAATTCCATTTCTCAAAGCGAGGTGCATCAAATGTACACCCAAAAGGGCCCAGTATAAATCTACGCTAGGGGGCATAGATCCGTACATGTATCATTTTTGTTGTGACATAAGCCGTGTTCGCATTGGACTTGTTTTTCGGCAGGTTTCACCGAGATGATAGTAAAATGAAAAATGGCTAAATTTTACATTTTTTAACATCAAAAATTTACGGAGACCGTGGGAGAGCATACGCAGTGGGATGACCTGGACGTACAATTCCAGAGCCTTTTCACCGACTTGATGTGTCCGCATTGGACTTATCGTCTCGATAAAAGTAAATTTTCCTTGGCAGAATGCTGCCAGTTGGCCAGGAAAAGTAACCGCTGGACTCGGGAAAGGTCACTGAGAGGAAACTTTCTAGGTTGTCCGCACTGGATTAAAAATGGGAAAGTACCCATTGTCTCGGTAAGTTTTCCCCAAAACAGTCCAATGCTTGCCTGGGTGAACTTGTTTTGGACAAATTAAAAGTGGGGCAAACTCTTCAAAGCCTGCCAAGGAAACCCTTCTTCTCTAAATCCTGTTTTCATCCACATTTCCAAGATCTCTTCATCAATTATGAACTTCAAAGGTGAACTTGTGACTTCAAAGTTGAACTCGTGCATCAAAGTTGATTGATTTGCATCATCCATGGCCTGAGAATCCTGACACAAATATTGATGACAGTTCCTCTGATCGGGAAGTCTCTTTGATCAACCGTCGGTGATCATCCTATTTGCCAACTGCGGTTGAAGGAAGAACCCACTTCACTCGGGGCCCAAGGGATTTGGTGCAATCAGCTGTAATCAGCTAGTACGTGACGTATTGGCAGGATGCGCATTACACGCAGCTGACTAAAAGCCATTCGCGGGTCTTCAGATGCGATCGGGTCTCAGAACATCGACAGCATACGGTTGGCTTCGCACCGGTTATCTACTTTGTGTCACTGAATAGCTTTTGCGCTTTGCTGAAATCCAGATGTTTTGACTCAGAAATTTTTGACAATCCTCAAAAGTATTTTATGTCTTGTAGCTAAGTTTGAGTCACCGATTGTATGTGGTGAAAGACGAAGCTATCGTTGTTCATTTGTGCATACATGTACATGTACTTTTGTAGTCTTTGAATCAGCGAACTTCCCAAGATCATTTGTTGAAAGAAATTTTGCAGAGGTTTGCCGGAGAATTAGTCAGAGGCAACTGCTTCATACTTTGGCTTACACTAAGCCTGATTTGTTCCAGCATCGTGACTGTGTTTTTCAAACTGCAACTATTTTACCTGCCTTCTGTATGTGAATGGCATTTTGTTTTTTGGCCTAAATCTTGGAGGAGAAGTTGTACATGCAGTCTGTATTTTAAACAAGAATGTTGTGAAGTCTACAAAGTTCGGCATCTTCACGTTGTCAAACAAAAAAGTTGCGATTTGAAACTTTGAATCGTCGATGAGTTGAACCGAACCATCTCGCGAAACAATTTAGCACAGTACTGTCAGTGCATGTTATCTGTCTTGAATATGAAGATTGACCTTTCTTCAAGTTTATGTACGGTTAATTTCGACTTTCATGCCTGTGTGAACTAACATTGGATTCTAACTGAGAAAAAGTTTATAAAAATCGTCAGCAACTTGAGGTTTAACACGGACCGGAGGTGTTTTTCAAACTAGTTTTAAGTTTTGGAGCGATTTGAAGTGTCCGAATGGTGCTGACCTACGCGAATGTGGAAGGCACGATGTGGGGATTCTGTGTGCCATGTCTCGCGGGTTTGAACAGACCGTGTCGGTGTCCGTACTGCAAAGGCCATAGACACATTCAACGAGTGGTGAGTTACATACTATGCTTTGGCGATTCCACGCCGGAATCGAGTAGAATCGATTTCACTTTAGGATTCGGTATCGCGATTCTAGATTTTTGAGGAATTGATTCCCAGTAGGAATCGATTCCCAGTAGGAATCGATTCCTTTTCATTTAGATTCGATTCCCAGTGATAGCTTGCCGATTCCAGAAATTACCTAGCAATTACGATGGCAAAACTCTAGGAAGAATTTTTGTAAGAATATTTAGCCTCTGATCGTTTCCACATTATTAAGAAAGTGTGTGTGGTACAGGCCGGCATCATTTCGGGGACGTTTAGTGCCACTTGTCGGAGGATGTACATGTACCTAATACATGTACATGCTCAGTACACATGTATATTTAATGTTTTCCCGCGAAAATTGGAATCGATTCCAAATGGAATTGTGATTCTTTTTCGGAATCGGAGTCGACTCCAGCAATGCAGGAGTCGCCCAAGCCTACTACAGTACATACATGTACGTGGATTAATACAATATATATTGTAGAATGCCTTAGATTATGCAAATGGTTGTGTGTGATATATACTAGAAATTAATTGGAGCATTAATTTTCAAGTTAAAGACCCTATGTATTATTTGCAAGACGAAACTTTCTCTGGATTCCTGGAATAAGGGCAAATAACATAAGACAAATGTTGGTAAATTAGCGTGCAAAGGGGTCCCTGTAGCTGAAATTTCATCCTCTCTATATTTTATGCACTTATTCTAGGAATCCATAGGTTTTGTCTATTAAATGTTACATTGTGCCTTTATTGGCCAAATTCCAGTGTTGTAGTCGAGTCACTAACCTCGAGTCCGAGTCTCGAGTCACTAACCTTGAGTCCGAGTCTCGAGTCTCGAGTCACTAGCCTCGAGTCCGAGTCTCGAGTCTCGAGTCTCAAGTCACTAGCCTCGAGTCCGAGTCCGAGTCTCGAGTCTCGAGTCTCGAGTCACTAGCCTCGAGTCTCGAGTCACTAGCCTCGAGTCCGAGTCTCGAGTCACTAGCCTCGAGTCCGAGTCTCGAGTCACTAACCTCGAGTCCGAGTCTCGAGTCATTAGCCTCGAGTCATGAGTCACTTTCCCCGAGTCCGAGTCAGGAGTCACTTGTTCACCAAATTAATGAAACTGAATCTGCTATAATTTCATTCAAACAGTGTGTGAAATTATGACGTACAATGTACCGGTACTCATGCGTTCCTTGCCTGCCTGGTGGAGCAGTGTACCGTACATATTCACGCATCAGACTTTTTTTTCTCAAGAATCCTGCATTAAGCGGATAATAAATCTTTTTTCTTTTTTGAAATATGTGACTCGTGAGTCACGAGTCACCATGTTCGAGTCCGAGTCATTTTCCAATGTGACTCGAGTCGAGCTTGAGTCCTAGACTCGATTCCTACATGTACATATACTGTACAACACTGCCAAATTCTCACTCTGTTTTAGTATTTATTGTGAATAAGTGATTATCTTTAGGGATTATGACCAAGGGACCGCCGGGGTGAATGAATTCGATACAAATGTGGACAAATGTCCATACATGTATGAGTTTGGGAAATCTGGATGCAGTGAAAAGTAACTTGGCTCCACCGGGATTCGAACCGTGGACCTTCTCCTTAACTCGACTATATTGTTTTTCTCAATTATTATTATTTTTTTTAAATTGGAATTTTGTTTCTTTTTTTTGTGGGTGGGGGGTGGGGGAAGGTGTGTCTATGGAGGAAGTTCTGGCCATAACAGCAGTGATATTTTTGCCACAATAAAACGACAGGAAGTCGTTGAATTTTGAGGTGTATTTTTGGCCGTCTTAACAACTTCAGGCTCTGGTTTAATGTTAGCTTCCTTCCAGGATTGGGGAATGACAGGAGCCAGACAAATTTGCTGGAGACATTTTCATAAAACGTTCAACACCAATTTAAACATAATTTGTGGTGTCTAGAAAAATATTTTAGGCCAGGACAAAAATGGAATGATTCTGAGTCCACTTACATGTAGGAATCGCTAATTTTATTCCATTTTTAAAACAAACGTTGGCACAATAATTAGAAAAAAAACTTTTCGCAAACCTGATTGCCAAATTCCTAGAATTGTGTACCTTTTTGCTTGCAATAATGCCCGGCGCAAACGGGAGGCAAAAAACACGAAACACAAAACAAAACATTTTTTTCTTGTGACTTTGACATTCCTCTGCATTACCCGAAACATGTTTTTTTAATCGAAACAGACATTTCGGTCTACCGTCTGCGGTACTTGTTGGGATACTGGAGAAACAACGACTTAGCGATGCCCAATCATTAATCGTATTCCAGATCACGTGGTATCAAGAATTTTTAAGGAACCTTTCTCAATCCAGCTAGTTAACCACAGGCATGAAAAAGTGAACGACCCGTTTACTCGCCGTAATTCATTCCGCGAAGGCATCCTTTGGACACAGATGGACGTAAACGACCGGGAATCCGGCAATTAATGTCATAACAAGCCTCTGGCACGTATCTCCGGTTATTACAGGCAATTTGTGTCGTTGTTGCGCTCAGTTTAACGCGACTTCCGTATCTCATGGGATGTCTGTATTATTGGTTATTAGAGGAGACAGGTATTGACGGGTATAGGGTGTCTCTTGGGAATGAAAGCATTGTTTTCGCTCCCTGAGAGAAAAAACGGCAGATTATTTTGGCTTGTTTAAATTAGTGAGGTTTCACCACGTTTTGCATGACGTATAGACCTTTCGCACTGGCGGCCATGACGGGGCAGGTTTTCCTATTCAAATGATGTGACAATAGATCCACAAAGTTGTGCGTGACGCACGGTGACAATGTGACTGCCCTCTGTCATGACGGTCCGTGCAAAAGAGCCTACCGGTATAACACTGTTTATAATTGGAATGCCAAAGATATCGATACATGAAGACCCGGCATTTTTATTGCGAAATTTGTCGCGTTTACACTACACCTCGCATTTGGCCTCAACTCGCCTAAACAAACCGCAAAAAGCACCGCATTGTGACCGCACCGCATGCGTACTTGGGCTGTTACCGTAAGTGTTGCAAAACTGGTACCAGATTGGTCAATTAAATCTACCACACGTCAGGCACTCAAATTGCCGAATTTGCATTTGGGTAGCGTTTACACTACAAGCTACCTTGACAATTATTGCGGGGTTTAACGCTACCCAAAAGGTTAATTGAAGAAGGCGAATCAGACCCGGGTCTCATCCGCCTTTTTTCAATTCACCTTTTGCATTTACACTTAGCGCCAACCTGGCTTCAACTCGCCTTTTTGGAAATTGCAGAGTTGGATTCGGCAAAGGCGATTTTGAGTGTAAACAGGCCTAAAGTGTAAAATGTTGATGATGACATGAAACTGAATAGTTCAAATTACATGTACTTACATGTAAATGTAGTTCGAGTATGTATTTCTACTGCAGCCATCGGCATTAAATGCTTTTTGGCGATGTTTGCTTGAAAACAAAACAAAAAAATCAGGAAGAATCCATTTTATATGTAGGGGTGTTCAAGATGATCATGTCACGAGAGTGTCAAATTACAGATAGTTGTGCTTGGATGGTATATGAATCTGGTACGGATGTCTGGTATTTAAACTTAATTCAGGATGGCCATTATCAAGCTATTATGAACATTGTTCGACTGGTCAGTCACCTTTTCCCTTTATCTTTCGACATGTACTCAATAACATTTTTAATAACTGGTGTATTTTTGTAATCTTTTTTTTTTTTTAAGTTAAAACTCAAGAGGTCCCACTTGATCTGAGCACTCCAAAGTTTTCAGCATAATCTCAGGAAATGCACCAAGTATATTTGAATATTCGGTTTTGATGTTTCTACATGTACCGGTATCTGAAATCACATATGAAAACCAAATATCCAGAAATGTACAGGAAAAAAAAAGATCCTCCATTTGCAAAAAAAATGACAAAAACATGTATGAAGTTTTGAATGCATTTTACGAAAGCAGAATTGACCCAAGCGGTACCGTCAAACCGCAAGTTGTTGTTTTAGCTAGTTCATCCACAGCCGTGCTTTGCCGAATGAACAAAATATAAAGCTGATTCGATACAGATCGAGTTTGGGAAATCTGGATGCAGTGAAAAGCAGCTTGTCTCCACCAAGATTCGAACCTCGGACCTTCTGCTTAACGTGCAGATGCCCTACCAATTGAGCTGCCAAACTTCTCCGTGCTTAATTGCTGAACCTAACCAGGAGGTTCCTCAGCACGGCCACAAAATGCGAGAGAATGGAAAGAAATTTTCAGATTTATAGGTGGGAGGAAAACCCACCGCACAAATGTGTTGGCAAAACTCATGGAATCAAGCATGGACTGAGAACCCAGTCCACATACTGACCCAGACAGGATTCGAACCAGGGCCACAGAGGTGGAAGGCGAGGAAAGTACTGCTACATGTATGTCAACCTACATGTAATTCCCTACATTGATGAATTTATATCACAAAATTATTATTATTATTTTTTTTTCTTGCAGCATTCTAGCACAACACACACCGATGGCCGGGGCGTCATCAAGCGAGGGAGTCGAAGGTCGCGGAGTAGGACGCTCCCCGAGGGGCTTAGTAGCGAGAAAATTCTGTCCAAGTACCGGGATGAGTCGTCAGGCGTGGCTGACTCGGCTAATTCAGGTAAGACTAGGCAAGGACAGACTAAAACACATAAAGAATAATTCTAAAATGGGGGAATAACGGTGTGGGTGCGTTTAAGGAGCATGCAGCTAGAGACCCAGGGGTCGATTTCACAAAAGTCCTCTCATCTCAGGATCGATCCTAGGATTTAGGAAGAGTTCAAGCTCTAAGATCAATCTTGGCTAAGATGCGTGCTATGATCGATTTCACAAAACGCGTCCTTTACAAGACGAGTCGCAACTGCTTATAATTAATTTATCAACGGCTGTACCATGTTTGTTAACAGTACCAAATACAACGGCCGTCGGGAAAACGGCACGCACATTACAAATCAAAATGGCCGACTTTGTAGTGTCATCTGCTTGGCGTATTGAACAATTTTGTTGGCAGTTATGAAAGGTAAATAACGTGAAAAAATGCAAGTCGTTGTACTTAGAACATCTAGATGTACATGTACATGTAGGCCTATCGTTTGGCTGTACAAACATTTACACACTCACATTTACCGGTTTGTGCAGAGCAGTTATGCTCGACGACAGTTATGCTTGACGACACAAGAGTCTGGAAAATGATCAAGCCCAGTACTTTCACTTGGGTCCATTTCGGGTGGTCTGTTCTTGACACGCGAACAATTTTTAAGTACTTTTTTTTTGTGTAAACTGTCAGTAAAAGTTCCTGAAATCTTTTGGACACTAAACTTTGCCGTGTCAATATTTTGCGTAGTTTCCTATAAGTCTTTTGTTAATCATGACATAAAGGGCACACAAGCTTAGTGTAAACAGTATCTTCAAATCAGAGGAAAGCATTCGTTACTAAGTCCAGCTTTAGTTGGGTGCAGCGCATTAGCACAGCGCTGCCCGCATTTCCTTACCGGTCACGTTCCTGGCAAGTTTATGAACTTGATCCTTCCCCAAATGGCCATGCATGCTTAAAATACATACATGTAGATATGCATCATTCTTAAAGTGTACAGGATACAACACATTGAACACAAGGTCTATGGTTTAAGAGCCGACGATAGTTTTTGCAAAAACTTGGGCGAGAGTTCATGGTGCAATTTACCGTACAATATTAACATACTGTAGTTTGAACCGAGATTCATTTTTGCAAAAACTGAATGGGCATGCATCAAATATCGAATATTTGAACGAATATAAAACCAAATTTTTGAATAGTAAATTATTCGAAAATGCTCAGGCCTGCAAGTGTGAATCCTCCCCGTTCAACGCAGTATTGAACTGGATAAACCCGGTTTGCCCTAAACAAGTGTAAAACGATGCTGGATTGAAATATTGCATTTCAACCTGGGGCAGTCTCGAGGTTCGCTCCGGGTTGAGAGGCTTAAGCCCTGTCCTCATTGGACTTTTTTGGGGAAAACTTACCGAGACGATGGGTACTTTTCCCATATTAAGTCCAATGCGGACAGCCCAGGACGTTTTCCTCTCAGGAACTTTTCCCAAGTCCAGCGGTTACTTTTCCTGGCCAACTGCTGCCCAGGAAAAGTTCCCAGGTAACTTGTCCCGAGACGAAAAGTCCAATGCGAACACAGCGAGTCGGTAAAAGTGCTCTGGAAGCATACGTCCGGGCCGTGAAGGTCAAACTGCGAAGGGACACTACACATGCTCTCCCAGGGTCTCGGTAAATTTTACTGTGTCAAAAAGGCCAAATGCTGACGGCAGTAAAATTTAGCCATTTTTCATTTTACCATCGTCTCGGTAAAATTAACCTCCCAAAAAACATGTCCAATGCGGACACGGCTTTATTGTGAAAAGGCCTTAAAGGGCCCCTTATTTGGGATTTTTATCAATTAAATCTATGCCATAAAACCCATATACTCAGTTACATTCATAAAAATCATATTTGGAGCTTGTTTTGGGGGTTAAAACAAAGGTTTTTGGTTTTTATGCTAATGCAAATATGCATATTCATGACCAAGGTCATGATGTCACAAGAGGCAAACACAGGAAAATCACATTCAACTGTGCACAAAAGATTCCACTTTTTTCTCAAACGTCCTGGATCTTTTGTTATCCATGACTGTTTGAGTTTGTTCTACATGTTTCCTGTTGTAAGCCATGACGAAACTGGGGGAGAAAACTGCAGCAATTTGCCACAAGTCCAACTTGAAGTCTTATGTTTTTTTCTTAACTTTTCCCTTCTGTCTTCCTTACGTGATGCACTCAAAACAGCGCCCTCTGTCTGTGGTTTATTGCAATGAAATCTTCAAAGTTGAAAAAGGCTACCTTTTATTGATTTTACATCCAAATGAACAATAGTATGTCTTGCTGAACAAGTAATCCATCATATAAAGCAAAGATTAGGCAAAAAGTTGTTTAGCATGTCATAGGCCCTGTATTATTAGGAACAACCCAAACACCACCTGGAACCCTTTCAAAGATTGGCCAAGGAAGCTGACTGATTTATGTAATTGACCTCTGAGCTGTCATCACCAATAATAGGACTTGTTAGTATTGAGTCACAATGTCACTGCTAAAAATAGAACTGAGATAATCCCAGTTTCACTTCCTTTCCCTCCCCTCTCAGCCACTGCCCCCCTCCCCCCCCCCCACCCCCCCTCCCCCCCCCCCCCACCCCCCCTCCCCCCCCCCCATGCCTAAAGGCTCCCCACATGTGAATATTAAAGGCAGTATACATGATTGGTATCTCGAAAATCAGAAATGTTCACAGATTTACGCCTAACTTACACAATATAAACATGATGACCGTAGAAAACTTCCCCTGAAATGGTTTTGTCTTAAGTGCTATAGTCTTTGAGAAATGAGTAAAACAATTATTTTTCGTCTCATGAGACGAAAATTCAATTCGCCCCAAACACTACATCGCCCAAATGCCACTTCGCCCTGAACCATTTCGCCCTGAACCACGGCCTGTGCACGAAGTGGTTTTGGGGCGAAGTGGCATTTGGGCGAAATGACTGCAAACCCTTTTTTGACTGTTTCCTCAAAAGTTAGACGAAGTACGGAGCTAGTTTTTGCTCAGGTTGGTTTTAATCATGTATATCTTCAATCACACAGGGTGATAAAACTATTTGTAACAGTTTACCAATCATGTACATACTATCTTTAAGGATGCATTCACACTGAAATTTTTTGCGTGTAAATTGACGTGCGTCGCTTTAAAAAAAAAACCATTGTGGAGGGAATGTGGAGTAAAACGAAGCCCTGAAAATCATGAAATCAACTTGGGCGGAAAAGTTTTTGATTCTGTGATTTTCAGTGCGTCGTTTCTTTCTAAATTTCCTTCACAACACTTTTTCTCAAAGCGAAGCACGTCAAATTTACGCGCAATGAGGCTTGTGTAAATCCACCCTTAGCTCATGAATCCCATCTGCACTACGAATGTTGGCATAATAATTATTTTAGGTTTATTTAAAAGCCTAGCGTACATCGACATTGCAACTGGAAGCAACTAGTGGCAACTGGCGTTTCCGGCAACTGGAAGCAACTCGCGGCAACTGGGAGCAACTGATCAGTTGCTTAAGAAGACCGATGTACACGCACTTGCAACTACTGGCAACCGGAAAAATTCCCAGTTGCCACGAGTTGCCTACATGTGTTCTACTTTCTGGCAACTAGTTGTACCCAGTTGCAGTCAGTTGCGTCGCTGTACGCAAACTTGCAACTAGTTGCTGTCAGTTGCATGTGTGTGTCTGAATGTGTGCGCGCACATCGACAGCAACTGCAAGCAACAGTTGCTTCCAGTTGCAAGGATAATGTACTCGGCTTTACCGAGTTGCCATTTCGATGTCCGCGCTCTGGAAATGTAGACATGGCTGGATGCTTCCAGATGCCGCTAGTTGCGCAAAGTTGCTGTCGATGAACGTGCTACGCACACATCGACAGCAACTGATCAGTTGAGTTGCTTCCAGTTGCAATGTCGATGTACGCTAGGCTTTAAAAGGTTTTGTGAAATGACAAAGTAACACAAGGCTTTACCATGTTTACCGTACCGTACATGCATGCAAGTCATGTTTCACACACAAATTGGCCTTCACAATTTTCTTTACATGTGGGGCACTGCTCATACATGTAGCTATTCACAGAGGAAACCAACAGTTGGAAATCATTTTGAGAAAAAATTATTTTCTAACAGCAACAACTGCCCAATGATCCATTTTTGATTAAAGGCAGAGGCTCGTCAGCAATGCGCGCGCGCGCCAAATTTGTGCCACGAAATATGCTGCTCCGTGGCTTTGCTATTATGAGCTGCGTATTTCGTGGCAAGAATTTGGCGCGCGCGCATTGCTGACGAGCCTGTGCCTTTAAAGACAAAAGACATACTGAACAAATTGAGTAAACTAATACAGTTCGTGATATAAAAAAGCCAATGAAAATGACACTGACTATGGTATAGAGAATTCCTCTGTTGTTGTGAGATGACATCACAGCTTTGCACATGACATGAATGTAGACATTTAGGTTAGCATAATATAGCAAATTTGCAAGTACCGGGTAGAGCAAAAAATCAAAATGAAGTCTTTGAAATTGACTGAAACATAAAAACTGTCTTCTATCACACTTTCGTGTAATAAAAAAAAAAAATACCTTCGGTTGTCAATTTCCAACATGAAATACCATTTTGGACGGAAATAAATTCATGTGGTGTTTATTACCATTGCTATCAACACTTTGAGTAAGGTTTTTCTTGTCAACTCATGAAAAACAAAATTGGGTCATTGCAAATGATACAATGGGTCTTTAACTTTAAGCCCATCATGCTTTGCTTGGAGAGGATTGTTATGTCAGCTCGTTTGTCGCCTATTATCAAAATTTGTCAGTAAAAGCTGCATTTAAGAAGCTTCAAAATACTACATGAAAACAACTTGGGTGACTCAACTTTCTTGAAGATTTAACTAATTGGTTGTGTACCTCCTAAGAGAAACGCATTCGCCAACTCAATTGCCAGAGATCGGAAGCACACAAGACGCGATGGCTCCAGTCCTGGTCACGAAGAGAAAAGAAAAATAAAAGAAAAAAAATTAAAGATTTGCCAACGTGTCTTAACAAGTTCATCCTGAGAGCTTAAGCAATAAACAAAATTAAACCTCACTGCCAGTGTTTGTCAGTGGGAAAGATCCCCACAAATTTACAAGAAGGAAAAAGGGTTTTGAGCGTAATTAACACTCATTGAGATCGTGACTTTGAAACGGGGAGACCTTGACAGTTTCTTACGAAATTGACAGTCGGCAGAGTTTTGGTGACGCTTGTTGGTGATGTGATTTTTGTCTTGGTTATGTCAAGATTGACACTTGATCGTTAGAGAATAATCTTCACGCTAACTCCATCCTTGAAGGAAGAGTGCTAAATTTTCGGGACAGTTTCCGTAGTGAACTTTGTTTTTGTTAGGAAGTGACCTTGATGAATTATCTTTAATCAAAATGTTTTTATCAATCTTCTTACATGTATGTCACAACCTAAAGTAACAAAAGGAAATGGCACAATTATGGGATGAGAGAAAAATCATAGTTGTCATCAGTATTCGTCAGAGACACACCGGGCAGATGCTCTACCAGCTGAGCTATGAAGCACAGTGGTATACTCCTCCACGTTTTCCCCAAGACCTCATATACACCGGGCAGATGCTCTACCAGCTGAGCTATAAGGCACAGTGGTATACTCCCCATATTTCCCCAAGACCTCTGACACTCCGGGCGGATGCTCTACCAGCCTAGCTATGAGGCACAGTGGTATACTCCCTCAGGTTCCCCAAAAACCTCTGACACACTGGGCAGATGCTCTAACAGCTGAGCTACGAGGCACAGTAGTATACCCCCTCCCCCAGGTTCCCCCCAAGACCTCTAAAACAATGGGCAGATGCTCTACCAGCTGAGCTATGAGACACAGTAGTATACTCCCCCCAGGTTTCCCCCCAAGACCTCTAAAACAATGGCAGATGCTCTACCAGCTGAGCTATGAGGCACAGTGGTATACTCTCCACCCCTCCCCCCGCCTCCTCCCACCCCCACGTTTTTCCGAAGACCTCTGACACAAAGTCACACAACAGGCAGATGCCTACCAGCTGAGCTATAAGGCACAGTGGTATACTCCCTCAGGTTCCCCAAAAACCTCTGATACAATAGGCAGATGCTCTACCAGCTGAGCTATGAGGCACAGTTCAAAGGTAGGAAAGCGCGTTTTTATGAATATGTCATCCCTGCATTACTAGCCCTTCACTCAGTGTGTGCTACGGTAACTGTTGACCCTAAAACATAAATACCTTTGAGTTTTCTCTAATGAATCTGTGCTTTCCATGCCGAGTCCCGTTGCTTTGTATGTTGTGTCGCCATTTTTTGCAATGGCTTGTGAGCACATTATCTAAGGGGAAATCTCGGAACTATGCATCTTGGGGCAAAATTTAGGTGTCCAAATCCCACCCACGGGTACAAGACATGCGTGTCTTGCTATCAGATGCACAGAGCGTAGTATTTTTTAAGATCCCTCCCTCCCTCCACCAATCGCCCCCCACCCCCCCACCCCCACCCACCCCCCCCGAAAAAATACTACTTCCAAGAAATGTCATTATGACACCATCCCGTCATTTTGCCATTGACCCCGATCACCTGGCATATGTAACAAAAACAGACGTCACTCCTCTCGTTTTTATAGGTTTCCTTTTTTCTGTAATTAAAGGGCATTTGTAATTGAGTGAATGTCTGAAACCACCGTTTACGTCACAATATCAAGATAAAAGGGTCGCAGAATCGTCACAGGTTTTCACTTCTCATTTGACAGAAAAGTGAAAGGGACAGTTGAAATACTCTGAGGTTTTAACTCTCCTATTTTGTCTGATTTTCTTTCATGTTTCCTAGGTGTTAAGATCCTAAGTCTAACCAACACTATGCCCGTTATGGTTCCCAGTCAGAAGGGAAAGTACGACAATTTTCTCGTGTCACAAGCTTCCGATTCGACTCTGGTAAGTTTGAAACATTTTTCAAGTTGATAAATACATGTAGTTACATGTAGGTCTCACTAAAAAAATCACTCTTTCCACGGTAAAGGGGGCATTTTGGCAACACGGACCATATTTTTCATAAAAATACCTTTGTCTGGTCTCAAAATAAAAGAAATAAGTTTGTTGTTCTGATGAGATAACTTAGGCCCCAAAAGGGTTACAAATAGTGTGACAACATGCCTTTTAAAAAACCCTGTGTACAAATTTCCAATATACGCTCGTAACCGGGACGGACACTTGTGTTACATTTTAGGCCGTCCCGGTTACGAGCGTACATGTATATATTGGAAATTTGTACACAGGATTTTAGAAAGGCATGTTGTAACACTATTTGTAACCCTTTTTGGGCCTAAGTTATCTCTTCAGAACAACTTGAACATATTTCTTTTATTTTGAGATCAGACAAAGGTATTTCCTCGAAAATATGGTCTGGTGTTGCCAAAATGCCCCCTTCACTGTGGAAAGACCCACTTTCTAGTTTGGAAAGATCACTAACTCAGAGCAATGTGTACAAGCGTGGTTTTCCTGCGATAACGTGAACACTGCTTATGTCTTTTCTCACATAAATTTGACGCATGTCTCTTTCAGAAAAAGCGGTTGGGAGGGAATTTGGAGTGAAATGACGCACCAGAAATCACTAAATAAACTTGGGCGGAAGTTGTTTTTGTGATTCTGTGATTTTCAATGCGCCATTTTACTAAAAATTTCACTTTTATTCAAAACTCTTTCAGTGGTTAGCATTTGAAAACACAAAGTAATGTGGGTTCGATTCCGGCCCGTAACACTTGTGCTCTTGAGCAAGGCACTTAATCACACTTGTTCCGTCCTTCGGAAGGGATGTAAAGCCGTTGGTCCAGTGTGTTACATGTAACGCACTTTAAAGATCCCAGAGCATTATTTCGTGAAGAGCAAGGGGAGGGATTCTCCGGTGTCTCTGGCCGTTTCTAATTCAACTTAGAAGTTGATAGTTATTCCAATATCTATGTTAATTGATCCCATTCCTGTAATTGGCGGTTCTTCCGCTGTTGGATGTGGTGAATAAATAAAATAAAAAATAAAAAAATAAACCTTTACAAGTACCGAGGGAAAACTAGAAATGAAGTTCACGTATTGGGCTGTTTTTCATTACGACTGTGGCATGTTTTTTCCCTCCGTTTTCTTGGATCGCAGTCAAAAAGGATTTTGAATCCTTCCACTTGCGCGTCTTTTATCAAAACCAGATTATCATGTGCTTTTCATTTTGTGAATCATGTGTTGGTTGCTGTTTAGAACAGACACAGTTTATGCATGTGTTCAATATAAGTGAGGTTTGTGGTTCGTTTGGGCATAATTTTATAAGACCTGTAATTAGACACATGTATGAATGGGCATTGTGCCAAAACACATGTGTCGCGTGCTAATGGGCATGTGGCTTGTCCATGAAGATGGGTCATGTTTTGTGACATACATTTGTACATGTACATATGTACGGTGAACACGGTTTTGATTTTGTACTTAACACATGCCACGTGCACCACATAACAAAACATTTGTCTGGTGAAATAGATCTATACAAACTGTGCATGTGAAAGGAAGTACATGTATGTCAGTATATCAGACGCTATTCATGTGAAACGTGCAAAAGGCTAATTTCTACACACTACAGGGCATAATTTACAGCAAAAAAAATGTATAGCAATTTTGCTATACATTTTTGATTTTGTGTAGCAGTTTGGAAAGTTTGTGTAGCAGTTTTGAAATGTTGTGTACTACGGTACATGTACTAGTAGGCCTACTACTACTAGCAATTGCAGTTAACCATCATCATAGAAATGTTAAATTAATGAAAAATGAGCACTTATTCAGAATCAGACCGGTGTCTTTTGTGTCACAAATGACACGATACTTTTTCATAGCTGCCAACTACATGTATTACGAAAAAATCGTAGTTATTACGAATTTATTAATAAATTACGAAAATACGAAATTGCTCTTGAAAGTTACGAATTTCAAAATTTTCGCCTTAATATTTGTTTTGACAACCGAATTCACGTAATTCGGATTGAGATCGATACTTTTTGTCATGTACTTTTGTTGATTTTATTGCAAAGTAACCGAAACATCAACAAATACGGGAATCGATATTTTATTATCATGTACTTACATGTATGTTGGTATAATATGCTTCAAAACGTCTGGGAACCAGGTATATGTCGTAAACAAGTTTTTCGGTTAGTACAGTATCGATACTACTATTGCAGGGCACCAGCGTGTTGATTGATATACTGGTATGTGTATGGAAACCAGCGCGCATGTGATCGCTATTCAAAATGGCGCCCAAAACATTTCGACGTTCGTAGTTTTCATAGAACTATTTTTCAAACGTTCGCGCTCGCCAAATTGGGTTTATTACGAATTGGTTTATTACGAAGTTCAAACAGTGTCTGATCAGACGAGTGTCTGATGTTTTATTATAATTAATGCATCACAATCATTGCTACACAAGGACAAAATTGCATCGCTATGGAGGGTCAAATGCATCGCAAATTGCGATGCGATACCGGATAAATTATGCCCTGCACTACATGTACATGTACATGTAGTTTACCAGAATGTTTCCTTTAAAGATCTAGAATCCCCCTTTACGAAAAATCCAGCATTTGCACCTTTTTCGATAGTCGACATATCCCTCCAGCCGACCTACATTTTTTTACACCGCTGTTCATTTCAAATTGTCCGTTTTAAGTGGATAAATCGCAAGCAAAAGTGCGGTTTTCGAAAATTAAGTTTTCACGATTTCTGAAACGCTCATTAGGTATTAATGATATGCGCGTGACCCCGTGACGCAATCCTGAGAAACACGAGTAAACACGGTCGGCAGTTCCATACGTTTACACGCAAAAAATTCCGAAAACCGTCTCTGTTTGATGCTGTTTTTTAAAGAATTTTTCTCGTGCAAAAAGCCAGAGATGTGTCCAGTAGTTGTGTGCTTGTATGCTTTACCAGACACCATGAAAACAAAAAGAGCAGAAAGATTTTGTTTTCTATTACCAAGAGAAAGAAAAATGAGTCGCTCTTTCTAACTTGTACTGGCCGATGTTCAAACACGTGGGAACTACGGCCCGCTGGGGCCGTTCCCACTGCTGTACACAGACCGCTGTGAATGCCGTTCGTCGCAATGCACCAATATTTACTTCAAAAGAGCTTCATTGTGAGCCACAATTTCACCGTTTTTCACAAAACAGGTAATAGTACATGTAGATTGTTGTCATATTATGAAGTGTTTCTCACGTTTGTACATGTACATGTATTTTGAATTACAAGGACAAAACAAGCATGATGATCGAACATTCACTTCGTGTATTTTCCATTCAATACTACACAGGCCGTTTTGTGTTCTTCTCAGGATGACGTCAAAACCCTGTTTATCAACAAACCAAGTGACCTCGAGCGTTTCCGAATTTCGGGTGAAGAGGGTCAGAACTGCTTTGCGTTTTAGGCAAAAGCCTGTCGATTTTTTGTGGAAAACAAGTTGTGATGGTGTTGTAGACACATACATGTACACCTCCATGATAAACAGGAAAACTTTTAAAATGTGGATGGGGGATACTACATGTAGCTGTTTAATAGACATACATGTACTGTATGTTATGCCCCTCTTCTAGGAATCCATAGAAGGTTTCATCTTACAAATGATACATTGCATCTTTTAAGCAGCGCCATGAAAATGGGCCAAGCCTGACAAATACCAACAGACTTCGAAGGATTAAGGACGGATGACATGTTTAGAAAACTTTTAAAAACGGGAACAGCATTTCACTGTAAATTTACCTACATGTAGGGATTAAAAGTAGGTTAGGCCAGTCTTAAACTAACGTTTAAAACCAGCTAGGGACCTGGGGCCAATTTTATAAAGCTGCTTTGCAGAAAAATTTGCTTAACCCATATAATTTGTCTGCTTTATCAAAATGGGTAATAGTCAAAATTGTATGTCAACTTGTGTTTTTAGCATGTTTAGCAAGAATAGCAGAACACCAGTCAATTGTAATACACATCACATAAGATTTTGACTGAAAACCCATTTTATAAAGCAAACAAATTTTTTGTGCTAAACAGCTTAATGAAATTAGCCCCTGGGCACTGACAATAGCCCGAGCCGCCAGGCGAGGGCCATTATCAGCACCCAGGACCCTAGCTGGTTTTAAACGGATTGTTTAAGACTGGCCAAACCTACTTTTAATCCCATTCATAAATACCTTTTTGTGTAAATCGGTAAAACCCAACAAAATTAGCTTGTCGTTTGGCATTATATACTTTATGTACATTGCGTTCGTTCAAACTGCTGTGCGTCGATTTGTTTTTGTTCGATCGCGCGCGTTAGGCGTAATGCAGGCGTGTTGTACGCGCATGCACACGACCGGGTACTTGTTACAGTCACTGTGTTGCTTTCGGGAGTGAGCAGTTTCTGTACGTGCGTGTGCATGTTCCATACATGTACAGTACGTGCTAATTAGGGCGCGGGCCAGGGTAAATTAAAGCTGGTCATTATCATCCGTTTAAGACTGGCCACGTGATGTGCTCTTAGCCAATGAGGATGCGTAAAAAGTATGTTTTCAATACTGGAGAGACTTTTTCACCAGGATCATAACTCTGTGCAAAGCACTTTATCTTCTCTTAAAACAAAAGAAATCTAAAGCGGGCCTCCCACTGTGTGATTTTTGTCACTAATTTCCTACGATTGGGTACGATTGTGTGTAGAGTCTATAGGCAGTCTGCGATAATCGTACCAATTCGTAGGACATTCGTGGCCAAAATCGCACAGTGGGAGGCCTGCTTTAAGACAGATCTAAGAAGATAACCTAAGCAACAAATAGTGCAACAACATACATGTACCTTTCTGAAAAGCCTGTGTACAAATTTCCTATTTTATAACAAAAGTAACATACATGTAGGCATGTTGTGGCACTATTCGTTGCAGTTATTTAGCTGAAGTTATCTACTCAGATCTATCTTAAGATACCGGTATTTCTTTTGTACAGAGAAAAGGTCTCTCCATTGAAAACGGCGCTAAATATGAACTGTCTAAGATATTTATGAATACTTTATAAAACCTGAACAATCCATGAACAATCCATGCATGGTTTTTGTGTTGAAATGAATGGTAACAAATTGTCTGGCAATTTCTCCCACAAAGGTACCAATTTACACAGACAAAAAAAAATCATGTGGTACGGTATTTGTTACTATTGCTACCGGTATAAACACTTTAGCGTTTTTTTTTTGTAAACTCATGAATAACATTTTTGGTAACTGCAAATGATGTACAGTATGTATTGTTGCTTTAAACATGTGTGTTTTATTGAGCTACATGTATACATTACAAACACACAAATTCTTGTCTTCCTGCTCATTTCATGAAACAATGTGCCCTCCTGTTCTCATGTCCGCATGTTTTGGTTTTGTCCCTTCGCTAGGAGCTGCAGTCTGCCGAAGACAATTTCCCGAGGCAAGATGACCTGCTCAGGACCTTGTCTGTCTCTCTTCCGGTAAGAATTTGGCTTCTGAGGCTCTCCAGTTTTTAATCTTTGGGGCAATTCCATGATTAGTTACGTTACATTTTAAAGGTTTAGTGAAGTGAAAATGATCAACCATTTGTTTTTATACACGAATCAGAAGATCGAAGTGTTGCAGACAAAGGGGCAAACTCAAATTTGTTTTCATTTCAGAAAGAAATGACCTTTTCTCTACTTCAAAATGTTCTTGACAGACGAGGGCGCTGTTTATTGCTAGTCATGGAGGGAACCCACAGTTGAAAAACAAAGAAGAAACATTACATTTCAAACAGTAACAGTATAGCCCACTGATCCATTTCTGACCCAAACAAACTTGTTGGGATTGTTGCAAATGACATACTAAACAAACTCAGTAAACTGTTAAAGATCATAACACCAAGAAGTCACTGAAAATGACAAAAACTTTTGTACACAAGTCAATGGAGATTTCCTCTATTGTCCTGAGATGACATCACAGATTTGCTCATGAATATGGCAATGACACCAAAACGGAACAATCAAATTTTCGGAAATTGAACAAAATGTGTAAAACACACCCTCTGCTATTATTATATTTAATAAAAACCCTATTTCACACGTCCTTTAAGGTGCCTTATACAATATGTTCGGCCGCTATATGAAGATGGATAAATATTATTTTTTCATTTTGATAGTGCCAATACATCTAAACCAGACCTACATGTACTTCACACTATAAAACAAATCATGAGACACATTTCTGTGAGTGATATCAAGAACTTTATCTTTGGTTAGTTACGTTACTTGAAAAGGACATGGACAAAATAATCTTTGCCCCAAAAGTTTCCTTAAAGGCAGTATACATCATTGGTAATCTCGAAAATCAGAAATGTCCACAGATTTACGCCTAACTTACACAATATAAACATGATGACCGTAGAAAACTTCCCCTGAAATGGTTTTGTCTGAAGTGCTATATGATAGTGTTTGATAAATGAGTAAAACAATAAGTTTTCGTCTCGGGAGACGAAAATTCAATTCGCCCCAGTGCCATTTCGCCCCAAACCACTTCGTCCAAACACTACATCGCCCAAATGCCACTTAGCCCCAAAATTACTTCGTGCACAGGCCGTGGTTCAGGGCGAAATGGTTCAGGGCGAAGTGGTTCAGGGGCGAAATGACTGCAAACCCTTTTTTGACTGTTTTCTCAAAAGTTAGACGAAGTACGGAGCTGGTTTTTGCTCAGGTTGGTTTTAATCACGCATATCTTCAATCACACGGGGAGATAAAACTATTTGTAACAGTTTACCAATCATGTATACTATTTTTAAACTGGGTTCATCTGAAACAAAGTTTGGCAATCATATCATTACTGGTGTCATGGCAAGTTATTTGATATATGACTTGTAACAATAATTCTGTTAACAACAAAACAACAAACAAAAACATGGTTACATGTAGTTACCCCCCGGTACGTTATGGTTAGTTACATGTACGTTACATTTTGTTCATCAGTATACCGGTACAAATTGTGCCTGGTCCTGTTTTGCTCACATTTAGTGTGCATGTACAGTTGAAGTCAGAAGTATAAATGCAACTGTATGCAACCATGTGTTAAAACTGGTGTGCTTGCACCATTTATGTAACAGTCTTTACTAAATTCTTGATTTTGTGGATGGAATTCCTCACGTGCATGCAGTACTTAAAACATAGCTTGCCCACCTTGCAATGGTTCGGGTAGTCTTGTTTACCATTTTGGGTGATGATGGTAGTGGTGTACATGTATTTATACTTCTGACTTCAACTGTACATGTACATGTAGGTCTCCATTGCGTTCTACAGAAAGTCAAGAACATCTGTATCTATAGTCCAATTTAGGATAGGGGTCATTCCATGAAGTTGAGGAACACGGTTTCTGTGTTACATCCACAACCATTTTTACTTCTTTTTTTGCCCTTGATAACCCCATGAATCAATACTATTCAGAAATTCAAGCTGTTGGATGAGAGAAATTTAAAACATTCATTACTTGTAACAAAATCCTCATGGATTTAAATTTAGATGTTAACTAAACAGAATTTTGTTCAAATTATGTAGGTGTGACATTTGGTGGTTTTTAGCAGATTTTCTTGAATCACACAGAAATTTAAGCTACATGTAGAACCCTCCAAATTCAAAATAAAAAGGATTGTTTAGTTTGAGAACTGTGTGTTAATTTCAAATTCAACATGGAAAACATTTGTAGTTGGAGTGAAAGCAGTTGAACTGTATTGGTTTCCAAGTTACATCCACAACCACCACTTTGTTAAATAATTCAAAATGGCGGCACTTTGTCAATACTGAAGACCCCCAAATTACTCCCAAATTACCCCCAAATTACCCCCAAATTACCCCCAAATTACCCCCAAATTACCCCCAAATTACCCCCAAACAGTGTACGGTAAAGCCACCACATCATGCAACATCGTTATATAAATGGTGACTCATTGCTCCCTTATTGACCATTTTTGTGGAAATGAAGAAATGTCACACTTTGTTCCTCAACTTCATAGGTATACCATCTTCTATACAAGATATTAACTCTACTTTTGCTGAAATTCAGTGTGTAAAGGCTTAATTGCTCAAATCCATTAAAATTTGTCAAACCCTTCATAAATGTATGTTGAGTTTTAACAGTTCAAGTTGCATTTCACAAAACACTTCCGAAGGGTACACGTTACATGAAAAGCTAGAAAGTGACAATTTTAATGTTTAGGGTCATGTCCACTAATTCATGGAATTGCCCTTTGTCTCATTTCTTGGCAAGTTTGAGAGCAAAACATGTGTAAAACTCTTAATAGACCTTTATCTCAGTGTGGCCATCTTCCCTTTCCCCGATAAAAAAACTTAACCGAAGCGAGGCTTGCAAGAAAAATAGTTTGGCCTCTTGTTGAAATAATCCATTGTGTGCATCACAATGACACACGGGTTGCGCGATCAAGAGAACGCGCGGCGTGGACGGTGATTCTCTCAAAACAACAATAGGAGACATGTGTGCTGTCGCGCGGTCGCGCGGTCGCGCAGACACACAGACAAACTGATTGTGGGGAAAATAGACTGTGGGGTAAATAGACAAAGATGGACGCTCCGTGATAAAGTTCAATTGGGGTTTGTTAAAATTGCGCTTACTCGACATAACTTTAATGTAATTGACACTGTACATACATGTACATGTATACACTCGACCAAAAAAGTTCTGTCACCAGTAAGACATTTGTAGATATTTATTATGAAATTGGATTTAATGTAGGAAAATAATATATCAAATTTTAGCTGAACATATCACTCAAAGGAATAGAGCTCAACGGAGTCCATGAGGGCAAGCTTCACGGAACAGGAATGCAACAAAGGAGTGTGGAGTCAGAATGAAAAACACCAAAAAACAATGATGTCAACTTTATTGTACTCAAGGGGAGTTACAGTTCAGTATTCTGCTTCTACCATACTTAATGCAATGACACGATTCAGATTGGACAATTTAACCATTTTGATTTGGATGTTTTTGACAAGACATTGATCAATCCAAACTCACTTAAAAATGTCCTCATTGTCTACACACAAATTGCCCAAATCACAAGTTGCATTGTTCTTTGGTGTTTTTCATTCTGACCCCACACTCCTTTGTTGCATTCCTGTTCAGTGAAGCTTGCCATCATGATCTCTCTTGAGCTCTATTCCTTCGAGGGATATGTTCAGCTAAAATTTGATATATTATTTTCCTACATTCAATCCAATTTAATAATAAATATCTATAAATGTCTTACTGGTGACAGAACTTTTTTGGTCGAGTGTACAGGGTGTTTTAAAAAAAAGGAAACCAAGATTAATTTGTTAATTTCGTGGAGATGGCTAAATATTTTGGAAATTGGCAACCACCATCTATTAGCTAATGATGTCCTCTTTCTTATGACACCACGAAATCCAATTTACGGTCACACATGACTGAGCACGGAGCAGTGTAATCAACCATGTCAGAACTGGTCTTGCACCAAAAAGATGTTTTCATAATGAACCATGTCTGCCCAGTGCAGGGCTCTTGTTGGGCCTCCAAATTATGCCATCCTCAGCCTGTTATTTCATTGCACACTCCTTAAGAGTCGAAGGACACTGGGGTTAGGTCGAGACAGGGAAAGGCACCCAAAATGTGTAATCATTGAGAATACAAATTTTGTTGAGGAGACACTGCATGGTCTTTCTTCTTTTTTTTAGGTATGAAAATTGTTGGAGTTAGGCTGCGGTGAATCTGGTGCAAGACCAGTTCTGACATGGTTGATTACACTGCTCCGTGCTCAGTCATGTGTGACCATACATTGGATTTCATGGTGTCATAAGAAAGAGGACATCATTAGCTAATAGATGGTGGTTGCCAATTTCCAAAATATTTAGCCATCTTCACGAAATTAACAAATTAATCTCGGTTTCCTTTTATTTAAAACACCCTGTATATACTCGGCGCCCTTCTTTGGCACTGTATGAAACGAGAGCTTGTGAAATTTGTTTGCTGCAAATTAAATTAAAGATTTAAAATTTGTCCTATTTATGAACATGACAGAACAATTTATCAAACTCAAGACCAGGAACAAGAGGGTGTGGCATTCTTGCTTCAACGGCCTCCATGGAATTTCTTCCCTGTATAGGTTTAATTTATTTAGCACATAACACACTGTAAGTTAATTTTTCAGTTAACCCCACAAATTATAGGTGTGTCCTGCACAAAATGATCAGGGTCAGTATTAAGTTTGGGAATCAAATCTAATTGACTCCACCCAAGTGTTTGATAATTACCGGTATCATCGGGTTTTGAGTTTTGAGTCGCATCTTTTGAGTTTCGAGCCTGAATTTTTGAGTAAAAAAAAATTTTTTAGTCCAGATTTTCAATGTTCTAGTCAGGATGTTCAGTTTTTGAGTTTATATTTTCATTTTTTTGAGTCAAGATTTTTAATTTTCGAGTCAAAATGTTTAGTTTTTGCTATTAAATATTTGCAGTTTTCAAGTAAAGATTTTTGATTGATGAGTCAAGATGTGCAGTTTTCGAGTCGAGATTTGTCAATATTTGCAGTTTTCAAGTAAAGATTTTAGAGCCAAAAATTTATGGTTATGAGTCAAGATTTGCAGTTTTCGAGTCAATATGGGAGTCAAACATTTCTGTTTTTCGAGTCAAACATTTCTGTTTTTTGAGTAATTAATGTACCTGTAGTTTTCAAGATAATATTTATTCTAAATTTTTTAGTCAAGATTTTTAATTTGTTGAGTCAAGATGTTCAGTTTTCGAGTCAAGATGTCCTGTTTTTGAGTCAAAAATATCTTGTTTTTGAGTCAAGATTCACTCAAGGAATACAACACACATTAACACTCTCTCCCTACTCTTAAAGGCCCACTGTATCATTTGCAATGACCCCAAAAGTTAATGAATGAGTTGACTAGGAAAACTCCCTCAAAGTAAAGATTGAACTGGTAGCAACTATCCAATGAAATGTTTCCGCCCGAGATGATATAATTTTACCAGAAAATAATCCATGAAGATGAAATTATTTAGATCATTTCCAAATGATTTATTTTCTCATCTAGGCGGTCCTAAATGGGCGCTGTGTACTGCGTGTATGTTGTTTCAACGCTATACATTTTTTAATGCATGGGTCACGCACACACTGAGTATGACGTGCGCCACAGAGTGCATGACGCGCGCCACAGAGTGCATGACGCGAGCCACAAAGTACCGGGTACGCGACCGACTGAGAATGAATATTTGAAACACCCAGCCAAGACTGATAAAACGCATATGGATTTTCATGTTTTTAGAAGACGTGGTAATCGCTCAAAAACAGATCATCTATAGGGCCTTTAAACTAGAATGGAAGTCACAAATTAAACCAGGATACAGGATGTTCCAAATGTTGTTTGGCTTACCCCTGTTTTCCCTTAAGGGAATGGACTTGTTGTGGCAATCGGGAATGTTCTGTCATATAGCGAGCAGCAGGAAATGAGACCAATTTATGTGTACTTTCTTCAAGGGGCGTCTTTATTGAGCACCGGTAAACCAAATGTTGTCATGGTTGTTGGTGGTTTTTTGGGGAAGCACTCAATTGCCAAGTTTAGTAATAGACACTGGTAATAGACCGAATTCAGTGCATGCATCAACGTATGGATACCGTCATCATATCCATACATGGGTCTTTCCACAGTAAAAGGGCATTTTGGCAATGCAGACCATATTTTCGAATAAATACCTTTGTCTGGTCTCAAAATAAAAGAAATATGTTTCAGTTGTTCTGAAGAGATAACTTAGGCCAAAAAAAGGGTTACAAATAGTGTGACAGCATGCCTTTCTAAAAACCCTGTGTACAAATTTCCAATATATGCTCATAATCGGGACGGACACTGAGGGAGGGGTTTTGCCAGTCAGATTTTATTTAGGGGTGGGGGAGGTGGTGGTGGTGGTGGTGGGTGTGCTTTAATGGAGCCCTGTGGTCAGGGGTTTCCCTGATATAAATCCATATTATCATTACTCTAATTATCAACAACTCTACATGTATATCTGCTGATCTGTTTCAGAACATCACTATCGCCCGGGACAAACTCGGCATCACCCCCGTCCATTTCCTGTCACCTCGCGATATCGACCGAGTCCGACAGATCGCGCTCATTGAGCTGACCGCCATGTTTGATCGTCTTGGTATGACCTTCCAGCCTGTTCGCAAATCCAACCGCAAGAAATACAGAGGTGAGATGTCTTCATATATTGATGTTTTTTTTTTTGTTATTCTACAGGGTACTCCTGGCTCTGTTGCCATTATTACCACTGCCATAAAAATCACCAGAATCATTTCACTTCAACTAGGTTGGTTCCTGGCCAAGGCACACAACCCTATCAGCAGTTAGATTGTGGCATTCGCCTTACAGGGTACTCCTGGCTTTGTTGACATTATTACCACTGCCATCGGGGAATCGCCAGAACCATTCCACTTTTAGAATAACTACTGTAAAAGCTGAAATATTCGCGGTGGTTATATTTTCGCGCATTTCGCGCACCAGACAGAGCCCGCGAAAAGAACAACCCGCAAAAAAAATTGTTTGCAACAATTGTGGCGATCCCTGTTTAGGTGACATAATTTCCATCCGCGAAAATAACAACTCGCGAAAATGTCAGTGATGTTGAAATGCGCGAAAATATCTGTACGCGAAAATATTGGCTTTTACAGTAGGTGGCTGCCTGGCCAAGGCCCACAACCCTATAGTTACTTAGATTGTGGCATTCCCCCTAACATCTCCCCAAATATCGCTTGGGTTGATGAGGCAATTGAGATTAAGTGTCTTGCCCACGGACACAAACATGTGGGCACACGTGGGGCTCAAACCCATAACCACTTCATTACGAACACGGTGTGTACTCACCAGAACACATGTGCTCTCAAGCAAATACATGTAACTTTCAAAAGTATTTTGGAAAATTATAGTTCGTGAGAAGCACCACCAGGATTAGAAATTTGACATAAAAGAGGGTTACTTTTTTTCTGACCATATATTTACAGTTCGAATCATTTAGCAGCGGGTACCACATTGTAAATCTAATCTGAAATGCATTATGTGTGATTTGGTGTGCACGCACTGATCCAAAATGAACTCACTCATGGGATCGAACCCCAATTTGATGATGGTTAAAACAAACAGCTAGCAAAAACCAAACATTTTTTTAGTGATAATTTAAACATCACCCCCACTAGCAAATACACCCTAAATAGAGTGAAAATCACTCTAAAATTACTCTAAATAGAGTAGAAATCAATAACCCTAACCCTAACCCTAATCTATTTGAAGTGATTTAAAGAGTGATTTTTCACTCTTTTAGAGTATTTTAAAGGGATTCACTCTTTCAAAAAGTGAGTTTTAGGAAAAAACGTTGTGGGGACACAAAAAATGTCCCCTGGTCAGTAACTGGTCAATGTCCCCACAGCTAGGGGGAAACAAGTGCACAACTACATGTCGCCCATCAGCTGCACTACATGTTTTTCTGGTTGCCTTCACCCTCTTGCAGTCACTATTCCTAAAGTGAATACTGTAAGATATTTAGCTAAATTTCGCAGATAGAGTGCTGTTAAAGAGCTAGAATCCCCCTTGAAGGAAAATCCAACATTCAGGCTTTTTTCGATAGTCCAAACATCCCTCTTGCTGACGTGGATAGCTGTTTATTTTAAATTGTCGGTTATACATGTAAGTGGATAAATTGCAATCAAAAGTGCGCTTTTCGAAAATGAGATTTTTGCGATTTCTGAAACGCTCATTAGGAATTCATGATATGCGCGTGACCCTGTGACGCAATCCTGAGAAAGAGAAGTCAACACGATTGTCAGCTCCATACTGTACGTTTACATGCAAAAAACTTGGGAAAACCGTCTCTGTTAGATGGTGTTTTTTGAAGAATATTTTTCGTCCAAAAAAGCCAGAGATATGCCTAGTAGTTGCGTGGTTGTATGTTTTACAAGACACTATGAAAAAAAAGAGCAGAAACATTTTCTTTCTTATTTCCAAGAATGAGGAAATGAGTCGCGCAAAGGAGTAGGTGAACTTGTACCGAGTAGGCTGCCGTGTGTTGGGTTATGTGTGTTGGGGATACTAGCTGTTTAAAGTACTTAACAACAAAAAATTGATAACATTCCATCACTTTGACAATGAGGACACTGTGTTTCGTTTTGCTCATTGCAGATACTGGTGTATTTGGTGTGCCTCTTACAACGTTAGTAGAAAATGACAGACAATGGAAGCCAGACACAGATATTCCCCTCGTCTTGCAGAAGGTAAAAACCAAGTTTGAATATGTACATGTAAGCTATTTGCATTAACACCATCTGTTTTGGAAATTATTATTATTATTATTAATATTTCTTTCTGGTATTCATACCAAGGATTCCTCAATAGTGCTCATTGCACTGTCACTCGCAAGCGTGAGGAAGCCCATGAAGAATTAGAATTAGAAATGGCCAGAGACACCGGGGATGATCCCCCTTGCTCTTCACGAAAGAATGCTCTGAAGAATGTGTGATTCTGAAAAGAACTGATGAGTATTTCTGGCTAGAGAGGGATAATTTTCAGCAAAACTGCATCACAGAAGGACACGTCTACTACGTGTCAAAAAAACATCTTTAATCACTTTGTCATTTTCCAACGGATTTAAATCAAATTTTCACATCATGCAAACAAGGCCTGACAAATTTTATTGAGTGAGTTTCATCAGTTTGGACTAAGAGGGTGAGATTTAAAAGCCATATGAACAAAAAGGTAAATTTCAGAATTCGCCACTTTCGACTTGGCCTCCTCTGGACATGAATGTGCATGCTGTAGCCAAAAGCTTCTGAAGAAATGCAGGATCACCCCTAATGTTATTGCAAACCATCCTGATCGTTTTGCGCAACTCAACAAGAGGTGCAAAGGACCTCAGACATACATGTAGACAATTTCCTTGACAATGGAGGATGCAAAGTTAAATGTGGCAAATTCTGAAATTTAGGATTTTTTTGTTTGTTGGCTTTTTAATCTCACCCTCTTGTCAAAAACTGATGAAACTCACTCAATACAATTTGTTAGGCCTTGTTTACATGATGTGAAAATTTGGTTTTAATCCGTGACAAAGACCCCGTTCTCACTAGAGAAATCGCTTTATTCAACGCACGCCTCTTCATTCGACGATGATTAGAATAGCTTTCGACGAAGAGATCGCTTCATTCGACAAAGCAAATTTGTAATGTGAACAGCTCCCTTCTTTTGACGAATCGATTTAGCAGGCCTGCTGCACAAGCGCGTTGTGCCCATAGCGCCTAGCAAGAGATGTTTTTGACGCGCTGCTGGGAAACCACACAGCACGTCTAGACGCTTAAAGCTCAGCACTTGATACGCGACGCACATGTATGACCTCCTATGGCTTCATTCGATCTTCGTTAGTGATCGCTCTTCGTTCGATCTTCGTAAAGTGATATATGAACGCATGCTACATTAACTAACGATGATTAGCTTATCAAAAGTAGTATATGTAGCATTGATATTGAAGTGATTGCGATCATCGTTTGCATGCCGCAAGTGAGAGCAGAACACTAGACTTGAATACGTTGTACCGCCCGTAAACATCACTGACAAGATGGCCGACTAATGTACGATTTTTCTTTGGTCGCCATTGGCGATAAGAATTTAACCACTGGTCACATGTGAAAATTTTTAGGCACCAATGCGATCCATTTTAGTCGCACTGTACAGCGTTATGATTTACACATGGAGATAATGCCATTTGTAACAGATTCCCAATCCTGTAATAAACCAAGGTCTTTGATTTCCAACACCAGGGCTGCGTTCCAAGTACGCGAACGTTTGCAAACGAACGTTGGCAACGTTGGCCAACAATTTCCAGTGGAACGAATTGTGCGCCACCAACGGCCGCCAACGAACTTTTGTTTTGTTGGCGATGTTCGCGAGTCATTTCAAAATGGCAAACGCGACATGAAAGATGACAGACGATGGTTTGCAGTTTAAAAAATAACAAATAAATTGCACCTTTCGTGGTTGTCTGCCTTATTGCTGGCGATACACAATCAGTAGCAACGTGTCACATTTCCTCAAATTTTGTAAGCAGCGGAGAGCCACATTGCAACGTCCGTACGATTGCTGGGACTGTGGGGGCCGCCATCTTGACAATGTATTTTGGCAAACAATCCATTCCACATTGAGCAAACGTTGGCGCCAACGTTAACGAACCATTCGCGTGTTTGGAACGCAGCCCAGACCATTGACCATACACCACAATAAATAGCCCAACATTGCCAACAGTTATTTACTTAGGCCTTTATCTTTCCAGATCGTTAGTTACTTAGAAGAAAACGGCCTGGAAGAGGAAGGTGTTCTAAGAGTCCCAGGGTCAACTGCCAGAATAAAGGTAAGGGGCAATAAGTCAGATGTGTGATAGATTTGCATAAATCCTAGAGTCCTGCCTCTGTGCTACAGCGCATAACAGAGTCAAGCACCAGACTACCTGGAAAATCTGGCTTCTGCGGGTGGTGCAGTGCAGCACATTACTCTATGCATTTTTATGCTGGACCATTCAAAATTACATGTTGAATGAATATGTTAAAACTTGTACTGACTTGAAATGGACGTTAACTTTGAAAGCTTGATCGTTTCCAAATGGCAATGATAAATTCAAGAAAGGGGAGTAATGATTTCGGGTTATGAGTCTGTTTACCTTCCCAGCATGATGCTGGTACCCATTTATACACCCGGGTGGAAAGAGGCAAGTGGGGCAAAGTGCCTTGCCCAAGGGCACAATACATTGGTTGCAATACATGTAGGACTAGAACTCCTAATATTACCAGTCAGTTGCTTTATCCACTATACCACGTTTTTCACCTAAAGATTCCAGCATTATTTTTAGTCTTCAATGGGTTTAACAGACTTCAATTCGCAGCCTGTAGGCTGAATTGCATGAAGCTTACAAGTGTCTTTCACCTAAACATCGAGATACATTAGTAGGTGGTGCCATTGGCAGTCGACAGCCAGAGCCACCAGGGAATCCCCTTACTCTTCACAAAAGAATGCTCTCGGATCTTTAAAGTGCATTATACAGGGTGTCCCAGAAAAAATGAAACCGAAATTTATCGATGTTTAAACATACTTTAATCTCAATCTTGAATAATAAATGACACATATTTGGAAAGCTTAGTTCCTCATCTTTCATTTGATACCACTCATATGATACATACTTCACGCATGAATGAATAAAGACAATACATGTATGAAGCAGGGCTACCAAAAAGTCGTTTTTGCACAACGATACCTGAATTTTAGGGGTTTCAACACGCACGTTTTTAATGCACACGTTAACATCTCCGAATCCATTCATGCGAAAAATCGGTCAGGTGTGAAAAAAAACTAATCATTTAAAAAAAACATGGAAATTCAATCCATATTTAAATGCAGAATATCCCTGTCATCCCTGGCTCATTTTTCCTGACTGAGGTATCATACGAAAGGGCAGGAAATGAACTTTTTAGAAATGTGATTATTTATTTGAAATTCAGGTATTGTTGTGCAAATGACTTTTTGGTAGCCCTGCTTCATATTGTCTTTATTCATTCATGCGTGAAGTATGTATCACATGAGGAACTAAGCTTTCCAAATATGTGTCATTTATTATTCAAGATTGAGATTAAAGTACATGTATGACATGTATGATTTAACATCGATAAATCTCGGTTTTGGTTTTTCTGGGGCACCCTGTACAACACACTGGACCAACGGCTTTACATCCTTTCGGAAGGATGGAGCAATTGTGGTTGAGTACCTTGCTCAAGGGCACAGGTACAATGTCCGTGCATTGAACCCGCAACACCAAGTCCCTACCCCTGTTGTGAATCAACAAGCTAAACCACTCGGCCACGGTATCCCACTAAGGGATGTCAAATGAATGAAACTGAGATCCTTCTTGTTTTTCTGAGGAACTTCATCCAGTGTAATTGAGAAGAACTCCCCCCCCAAACAGCAGGTGCAAAAGTGTTAATTAATGTAGTTCCTGTTATGATTGTTTGTGGCGAAACAAAGCCGTAGGGTGCCAAGTACTTAAAATAATCTTGACCGCATTTCTGTTTTGCTAGGGGTGAGAATGTTCAGATACAAAGCAGGAAATACAATTAACGATAGAAAAAGGGCCGACTTAGGGCCCGTTTACACTTGAATCGCCTTTGCCGAATCGAACTCCGCAATTTCCAAAAAGGGGAGTTGAAGCTGAGTAGGCACTAAGTGTAAACGCGAAAGGTGAATTGAAAAAGGCGGATCAGACCCGGGGCTGATTCACCTTTTTAAAGTCACCTTTGGGGTAGGGTTGCAGGGTTGAATCCTGCAATTGTCAAGGTCGCTTGTAGTGTAAACGCTAACCGAATACAGATTCAGGACTGGTTGAGAGCTTTATTTCTTCTTCTTTCCACACCTTTGTCCTCTTCTTTTCATTATGAATTGAGATATACGGTGCTTGAGAAGCCACGCCTTCACTTATTGGAAGAGTAAAAATGTGCACGTACGTACGTTGTCGTATACATGTATGATCTGTGCCAGCGCAGCGCGCGCTAACCCAGAGATTGCCTGTGAACACTTAACCCTGCTTGGTTTCCCACCACAATGCTAACCCCGGGGTTAGGCCGTTAAAGGTACACACCGGCTTCGTTGGGCTATTTTGGGCTCGAAATTGACCCATACCAGATTCTGAATGCCCTTCCGAAATAAACTGAACATATCCTGAAAAGAAACCACAGAATTTTGCTGTTTTTGAGCAATTTTCAAAAAACAGAGGTCACGTGACTTTTCGGAACCAGATTCTGGTTCCGAAAAGTCACATGGTCTTGCGAGTTAGTTTTGTGTCCAGTCGCGTGTCCAGTCACATGAAAGTTTCTTACTGCAGAACTGCACCAAATTCAACTCCGATTTGTCCACAATATTTATAAGTAGTTGACAAAAGAGAGACTATTTATACAGGTATGAAACAAAGTTGAACACAAGTATGAAAATTCGATGTTTGTTTCGTACCTGGTCCCTATTAAAGTTGTCTCTCCACCCATGAGTAAATGGGTACCTGCAAGGGTTGTGGCCTCTGAGTGTTTGTGAATGTTGTAACATGTACCGGTATGTAGTAGTGAGATTTTTTTGTCTCTTCTAACATTTCACAGCAACTTCGCGAGGAAATCGAGAGCACGTTTTACGAGGGCAAGTTCAAATTTGACGATTTACGAATCAACGACATCGTGGGTCTCTTAAAGCAGTTTCTACGCGACCTGCCGACACCGATACTAACCCTAGACTACATCAACGCTTTCGCAATGGTGGAGAGTAAGTTTGTATTATGAATGTTAAATATTTGGTGATATGACCTAAAATAACCATATCTGTACAGATTTTGAACCAGTGTACACCATACCTTTTGAGAAGTGGCAATGCTGTTTCAGTTAATAAAGTGACAAATTTGTGTTATGCATGAGACATTCCTCAGTTGACCCAAAAAACATTACACATGGAACACAGATGCGCATATGTGGGTCTTTCCACGGTAAAGAGGGCATTTTGGAAACACAGACCATATTTTCGAGGAAATACCTTTGTCTGGTCTCAAAATAAAAGAAATAAGTTTCAGTTGTTCTGAAGAGATAACTTAGGCTCAAAAAGGGTTACAAATAGTGTGACAACATGCCTTTCTAAAAACCCTGTTCACAAATTTTCAATATACATTCTTAACTGGGACGGCCACTCGTGTTACATTTTAGGCCGTTTATCAACATTATTTTTCAGTTATGTGATGATGCTGTTTCAGTTTTAAAAATTTTCCAATCATGTAATCCGTCTTTAATTTTCATGTTATTTTGAAACACCCCATCTCTCTTTTTCGTATGGCAGAAATCCAGGATCGTAAAAAGCAGCTGCAATGTCTGAATCTACTAATTCTGGTTTTACCGGACATTCACAGGGCAACCCTTAAGGTCAGTGTAGATCCACCGTGTCCTTGGGCTTAAACGTGAGAGGTTATTTGTGGGGGAGGGTCGGGAGGCGGGGGCATAATTCATACTCCCACGTTCTAATAAAGTACTGAAATGAAAACGTCCCTTTATGTGTGTTGCCAAGGTAACTAGGTCTACACTTATACAAGTAAATTGAAGAGCTTCAACAGAAAACATTTTGGGGCACTGGGAGAAAACTGCCATTTTGTATTACAGCTAAGCACTACACGGAATGTCAAATTATTAAAGAGGAAGAATCCACTTGACGAAAATCCAGCATTTAGGCTTTTTTCGATAGTCCAAACATCCCTCTTGCCGACGTGGATTTTTATTATTTTTTAATTGTCGGTTTTAAGTGGATAAATTGCAAGCAAAAGTGCGCTTTTCGAAAATGAGATTTTCGCGATTTCTGAAACACTTATTAGGTATTCATGATATGCGCGTGACCCCGTGACGCAATCCTGAGAAAGAGAAGTCAACACGATAGTTAGCTCCATACGTTTACACGCAAAAACTTGGAAAACCGTCTCTTTTAGATGGTGTTTTTTGAAGAATTTTTTTGTTCCAAAAAGCCAGAGATATGCCCAGTAGCTGCGTGGTTGTATGTTTTACCAGACACTATGAAAAAAAAAGAGCAGAAAGATTTTCTTTTCTATTACCAAGAGAGAGAAAAATGAGTCGCTCATTCTATAACTTGTACGGCCGATGTTCAAACACGTGGAAACTACGCCCGCAGGGGACCGTACACAGACCGCTGTGAATGTCGTTCGTTCCGTGACAAAACCACCCGTCGCAATTCACCAGTATTTACTTCAAAAGAGCTTTATTGTGAGCTACAATTTCATCGTTTTTTTCACAAAACAGGTAATAGTAGATTGTTGTCATATTACATGAAGTGTTTTTCACGTTTGTATTTTGAATTACAAGGACAAAATAGGCATGATAAACATTCACTTCGTGTATTTTCCATTCAATACTGCACAGACCGTTTTGTATGTTTCTCAGGATGACGTCAAAACCCTGTTGATAAACAAGCCAAGTGACCTCGAGCGTTTCAGAATCTCGGGTGAAGAGAGTCGGAACTGCTTTACGTTTTAAGCAAAAGCCTGTCGATTTTTTGTGAAAAACAAGTTGTGATGGTGTTGTAGACACATACACCTCCATGATAAACAGAAAAACTAAAAAAATATGGAAGGGGGAATTCTAGCTGTTTAACCTTTTACAAAAATTCAGAAAACCATGAAATTTTATACCAAAAATAGATTGGATACATTATATTAAGATATATAGTTTCAATCGCTTGGGCAGTGACCTACATGTAACGGGCGATTCCACCCCTCAGAAGATTAAGGCTCATTTTGCCATTTTTCTTTGCGGACCCACTTTTAAGCCTTGACCACGCCCCCGAAAAGAATGGGATTACTTTGCCCTTGATATGAAGCAAACCCATGTGCCTACTAGTGTGTGTGCATATATAATATGAAGTCAATCCGACCATCAATGTGGGTTTTTTGGGGAGCTAAATCTTGGTACAGTACTTTTGATAGTAGAAACATGCAGATTGGAGGTATCAATTTTCAGTTAAAAATTCCCAAGCATTTTTGAGATACAGCTACATATGATTGGGGAAAAAGTGGGTAGGGTAGGCATTTTCTGGAGGTCATATCTCAGCAACGAGTTGGAGTTAGCCTCTAGGTTGAAGTATCTTTAGAAAAAGTTTCATCCAAATCCGAGTCGGACCCCTGACAACCTTTCTGAAATTTAGATGATTTGACCCGGAATGACCCATTATTATCCCATTTTTTTTGGGATATTTTAACAGCGTTTTGCGATGAAACTCTTCAACCGTTTCCCTGCGCTTTAGCAATGGACCTTTCACATAACCAGTGAATGTTTAGATCCAGTTACCATGGCAACTGACGTCACACTTTAGCAGTCTGAGAAAGTTTTCGCTATGAATGTTCATAAAAATGAAATAACTTGACAATCCTTTCAGTAACATTGTTTTTTGTTTTGTTTTTTTTTTGCTTCTAAAATTGTAACTATTTTAAGCCAGGCGCTTTTCAGCTCATTTCACTTTCAGGAACAACTTCGCCCAAACGTAATCCCTCATATTTCCATAATCCCAACCTCCTCAATCCAACGCACTTCCTAACACATCAATCAATCGTTCTTAATCCTATCATACATCCGAAACTGACAGAAAAAAAGTGAGTGAAAATCTCTCCAATTTCCTCTTTCGTTTAAGATTTCAAACAGGGCTGGAAACATTCAATCGCAAACTCTACATGTAAATACTTAAAGTTACACCCAGATCCAGGTCTTGTTGGCTCAAAAAATGTTTATCAATCTTTGGAAATTGGGGATACACTAAGGGGAAGTTCAATTTGCGAAGTCTTGAGCGTGATCCAATTCCGTCCCTCATGTGAGGGACGGAAATCAAGAGACAAATGCCTTTCCTTAATCAATACA
Source organism: Henricia sp. BOLD:AAB3569 (assembly GCA_037783545.1). Classification (NCBI taxonomy): domain Eukaryota; kingdom Metazoa; phylum Echinodermata; class Asteroidea; order Spinulosida; family Echinasteridae; genus Henricia; species Henricia sp. BOLD:AAB3569. Next base: position 102,132 of record JBBELK010000263.1, on the reverse strand, counting down.
ACAAATGAAAACTAAAGTGAACCTGTATGTTTACCTGCTAGTGATATTAATACACACACCCAGTTTATCACATGTTGAAATTGACAGTTTTATGCAGAGGTTGTTTTTATGCGTGAGGGACGGACAATCAATAAAATTGACAAAAACTACCAATTTTTAACATGCATTTTCAACTATTTCTTGAAAATGTGATGGCACAGTGTGCCCAGTCAAATATATTCTGTTAATTTGTGTAATATGATTGTAAAATATGGACATTTCTTATTATTTTGAATAATTTAAGAAATTTTGAAATTTTCATCCAGTGTTTACCAGTTTTGTATCACGCTCGACTAGAGTTGACCACCGGTCAAATGTCATCCTGGCAACGCACATGCCACCAACTTTCAAATGGAAATGCCTTTGGTTAGTCAATTGGTTTCGTGTAAAATGCTGCATTAACTGAATGCCTGATGTGTACCAGTGACCATCACGCCCATGCCCTCAGGGCTGGTTCCAAATGGTCAACCAGACATGACTAACCATCGTTGACTAGAGTGCGTTTAGTTGCAAATAGTCAAACTATAGTTACATGTAACTATTGTCGTGAATCAAACTTGCCCTAAAATAAACCTTGTGCTCATTCCCAATGAGTTCTCCCACTTGCTAACTGTCTGTTTTGGGACATGCTGATCAGTATGCTTGATGTGTTTAAAAGAAAAAAATGCTGAAAGCGTGACGATCACCTCATCTTTTTCTTTATTTTTGCGCTGGATTTCCAGCGCAAAAATAAAGAAAAACATAAGGTGATCACAAGGCGTTTATACCGCTGGAGGTAATTTGCATGGACGAAAGACGCGGCGCGTCGGTTGTTGTGCGTGTAGGTGTGAGCGTGAACTTAAATTGAATGAACTTCAGTTGTGTGGTTTATCATAAATAAAATAGTGCAACTCCAGTGACTTCTACCATGGAGAAAGGAAACAGCATGTCTGTCTTAGGCTTCCGAGTTTTGTGAAAAGGAAAAAGGGCGAAAATCTGCCCACTTCACTTTGGCTTCCCACAACACACTTCTGTTTTTGACAGTCTCTAGAGGCAGTAATATCTACGGTACCATGTCTACTACCGGTATTTACCTGAAAACACCGAAAAACATACCAGAAAAAAAATACCAAAAAAACAACTTACTCTTTCGCGTTTAGGTCGACCGGTTATGGGTAAAAACGGCGCATTAGGACGACCGACCGCATTAGGGCGACCGATAGCCGGTCGTCCTAACGCCAAGTGCTTCAAAAACCATCTTTATTAGGTCAAAAACCATTTTTATTAGGTTCTTAACCATTTTTATTAGGTCACAAAGCATTTTCGTCTAGGTCGCAATTAAGGTCGAGAAAATGGGTGTCAATTCATGAGTTTCTTTCCGACAATTTTGTGGTTTTAGTGGTCTCTGTAAGCACTCTACCCAAAACGGTCGTCCTAATACGGGAAAAATAGTTATTTAACAACCTGCCTTTCCCGTATTAGGGCGACCGGTTATGGGTAAAAAAGGCGTATTAGGACGACCGACCGCATTAGGGCGACCGATAGCCGGTCGTCCTAACGCCAAGTGCTTCAAAAACCATCTTTATTAGGTCAAAAACCATTTTTATTAGGTTTCTCACCATTTTTATTAGGTTTGTAACCATTTTTGTCTAGGTTGAAAAACATTTTTATGAGAACTTTAAGTCGAAAAAATGGGTGTCAACGGCAGAGTTTCTTGCCGACAAATTTGCCGTTTTAGTGGTTCCCCAGAGCACTCTTTCCAAAACGGTCGTCCTAATACGGGAAAAGTAGTTATTCAACATACTAAGTACATGTACCAGAAAAACATTGCTGTTTTCCAGTGTTTTCGCATGTTTTTTTTTTGTTGTGTTTTCCGTTGTTTTCCTAAATTCCAGTGTTGTCATGTGTTTTCCGGTGTATTTTTCGTGACTTCCGATGTTTTTTTGTCTGTTTGGGGTGATTTCTGGTGTTTTTCGGTATTTTCTGGTGTTTTTCGGTAAATAGTAACACCCCTTGAGCTTGACTTGACTTGACTTGGGACTCAGGAAGGGGGAGACATGTTACAATGAATCCTGTTCATTACCTGTTCATAAACTCGTGCCACAGGAGGTCGCTGTTTACACTGGAGAAGCGCGCTACACATTTTTTTTCTTTGCTAAATTTTTCGTTAAAGTGCTACTAGCAGGAAAATGCTTTTTTTTTCACTTTTTAACATGTCATCTTTTTTTTGTGATTTTTCTTTGTACAGTTAGTACTAAGATTCCTCGGCAAAGTCGTGGAGCGAGAATCAACAAATAAGATGTCGCTAAACAACATCGCGATGATCATGGCGCCGAACCTGTTTACGACACAAAATGCGACGCCGACGCGCAAGAAGTACCCCGACTACACGGAGTTGCACTTCGCCGCTGGAACGTGTAACATTATGAGGATGCTGGTCAAATACCACAATATACTATGGGTGGTAAGTTAACAATTTGTCCCAGATAAAAATCATTTTTGCTTAGTTGTGCACCTATGCAACAACGAGAGAAAAATTGTGTTCGTAGAGAAAACCTGAGGGAGTATACTACTGTGGCTCATATCTCAGCTGGTAGAGCATCTGCACGGTGTGTCAGAGGTCTTGGGGAAACCTGACGGAGTATACCACTGTGCCTCATAGCTCAGCTGGTAGAGCATCTTCCTGGTGTGCCAGAGGTCTTGGGGGAAACCTGAGGGAGTATACTACTGTGCATCATAGCTCAGCTGGTAGAGCATCTGCCCAGTGTGTCAGAGGTCTTAGGGGAAACCCGAGGGAGTATACCACTGTGCCTCATAGCTCAGCTGGTAGAGCATCTTCCTGGTGTGCAAGAAGTCTTGGGGAAAACCTGAGGGAGTATACCACTGTGCCTCACAGCTCAGCTGGTAGAGCATCTGCCCAGAGCGTCAGAGGTCTTGGGGAAACCTGAGGAAGTACATGTATACTACTGTGCCTCATAGCTCAGCTGGTAGAGCATCTGCCCGGAGTGTCAGAGGACTCCGGTTCAAATGCCGATAAGGCTGATATGATTTTCCTCTCATCCCAAGTTTGGTTGTTTCATTTCATTAGTGATTAGGCACCATACCAAATACATAAATATCGTTAATTGAAGTTAGCAAAACTCTTGAAATGTTAGCTGTTTATAGACCTTGATCACGGTGCGGCCATCTTCCCTTTTCTTCTATTAAAATAAACGTAACCAAAGCGAGGCTTGCAGAAAAAAATAGTTTGAAATTGTTCATTGTGTGCATCAAAATGGCAGAGACGTTGCACTATTAAGAGAGCGTGCAGCGTGGATAGTGAGTCTAGACTGGAGATACACGCGCTATCGCGCAGACGTGCAGACACACTAATCGTACCCGATACGTACTATGGTGAACAAGACAAAAATGGAAGCACCGTGGTAAAGGTCTATAGCAATACCTTTTTGTGTAAATCAGTAAAACACCTTGACATTTGTTTACAGTAAACTTTGCTGTTACGTGAGGAGTTGATTCGATTCTCAATTTAACCCCTTCAGGTCCCGTTTAGGATGATGGAGCAGGCTCGGCGAATGTGTGAGGTGGAGTCAAAGAAAACAAAAGATTCCAAATCGGTAAACATACTTTTTGCCTCTTCAAGTTAAAATTTGATTGTTATAAAAATGTTATCCCAATTAATGCAAATCGTTACGCAAAGTCTGGGCCAAGTTTTTGCCACCAGAATTCCAAATGGTACCGAGGTACATGTACTGCCCAGATTGTCCATTATATTTTCACATTTTAATTGGCCTGGATCCACCGCTGATTTCTGGTTATGGTCGCGAAAACTCAGCCCCGACTGTGCGATATCCTACTCATTTTGCAGAGTCGCACAAAGGGACATACCGGCTTTGTTGGGCTATTCTGGGCTCGAAATAGACCCATACATGATTCTGAAAGTCTTTCCCAAATAGACTGAAGAGAACCTGAAAAGAAACCACCAAATTTTGCCGTTTTAAATTTTTGTTTTTTTAAATCGAGGTCACATGATTTATCGGAACTAGATTTTGGTTCCGATAAATCACGTGGTCTTGGAGTTAGTTTTATTTCCAAAAAGTTGCGTTCGAGTTGCTTCTTCAAGTCAGCGCTGACCTGAAGGATCATGCAAGGTGTGATGAGTCAGAGAAACGAGGTCAAACACGTGTCGACCAATATTGAACGCCACCTTTATTTACAAACACATGATACATAATACATGTACATCGCGACGGCTGGTAAAGCGTATAGCCCAACATTTGTCTCTTTTGTTAATTTTAAACATTTCTAGTTAATTACGTATGACATTTTGATAATTTGTTTTCACAACGACCATCGAAAGATTATTGTCAAGGATGCTACATGTAGATTGCTACATTATGTAAACAGTAAGCCGGTGTGTCCCTTTAATACTGTGTTCAACACTTGTCATAAAAATATATTTGTTGAATTCCTAACATTAACCAGTTGTTGACAACTTAATAGGGACAAATTCCTTTCATTGCATGTTCCGTTTTGGTACTGTAATACTTGACTGCTGTAGTAAAAATGAAATAAATCAATACAATTTTATATACTTGTTTTCCCAGGTAATGACTCTGTTCAGAAGAAAAGACAGGAAAAGCTCATCTGCCGAGGTAGGTATAAAAAGGTTTTGCTTTGATTAAACCTGCGTTGCACTGTTGTACTGTTTTGAAGAGTTCTTTTTTATTTTATATTATTTATTTTCTTTTTTTTTAAAGTTTCTTAAAGGTAGAGTACATGTACATCCTTTGCAGTGACCCTAATTGTTTTTTCACAAGTTGACAAGAAAAACCTTACTAAAAGTGTTAATAACAATGGTACATGTACCAAACATCACATGATTTTATTTCCGTCCAAAATGGTATTTTGTGTGAGAAATTAACAACTGATGGTGGTTTTCTAAAAACGTCTTTTGCAAAATACTTTTTTTACCATTCAACTCAAAACAAAAACCATGCATGGATTTGTCAAGTTTTCAGAAGTATTACTGCACCTATGTGGCTAAGATTTCTACAGGGCAGTTTTATCAACACTGGCTTCTATAATGACGAGTGGAAATAACGATCCTGGTAACAGTTTACCAATCATGTGTTTACCCATTTTTTGGCCATTTTTTTTCAAAGCTGCATAAGTTCCCTTTTTCAAAGAGAGCCAAAACAAATCAGTCCATCTTCAACCCCCGGTGAAAGCTTGACGTAGATTTTCCAGGGCAAACTTAGATTGTCAGGCAGGCATTAATATGTTTGTGTACACAAAATGACTGCAAAACATTTTTTTGCAGTGACCCAAAATTTTACTTCATGAGTTGACAAGAAAAACCCGACTAAAAGTGTTGATAGCAACGGTACATGTAACATTCACCACATGATTTTTGTTGCCGTGTAAAACGGTACCTTTGTGAGTGAAAGTGCCAACTGAATGTGCTTTTTAAAAAAAGTTTGCAAGCGACTTGTTTTACCATTCATTCAACGCAAAAACCATGCATGGATTTTTATAAAGGTTTTCTGAAGTATTACTGCATCTATGTGGCTGAAATTTCTAGAAGGCAGTTTATCAACATTATTCTTTAGTTATGTAATGCTGTTCCTGGAATTCGTAAAAAGAAGTTTCATCTGCAAATTATATAATGGGCCTTTAAAAAAATACCAACCCTAATTTTATAAATGCTGTTTTTCTGTTACCGCAGTGCGACGTGCAGGAAGGCATAATTCGTATCCAGATGCCGGGAGCGGAAAAGGTCTCCAACACAGTCCAGTTAAACGAGTCAACAACAGCCGGCGATATCGTATTGCAGTTCACGCAGCACGTCGTTCAAAAGCCGGTCGAGATGCCGTTCAAGAGGAGTAGTTTACGAAGGCGAAGCAGGAAAAAGACAATGGAAAGGTACCAAAAAACTCCAAAACTAATTCGTAAAATAAACTGACTTTAGCAATTAACCACTTCGCGACAGGGAACTCCAGAATTAGCCAATCAGTCAGTACTACCAGGGCAGAGCTGGTCTCTCATCTTGTTGGCTTGGTATCAAGTCCATTTTTGGTTTTTGACCCGTAACTTGACTCTGGAGAAAATGACTTGTGACTGGACTTGGGATATAAAATTGATTTACGACTTGAAATATAATCTATTCATCAAGTCTCCAGCCCCAGAGACATTCATGTATACTGTATTACCAAAACTGCAAGTGCAGTCTCCCGCTCCAGGGGAATAAATTGGAAAATGCCTAGCCGTCCGCGAAGTAGTTAATTTCTATTGTCCCCAAATTCGTGATATTTCCAATTGCTACATGTACCTAAGTTGCCAAAAGTGACGTGTGCACATTGGGTACATCCATAAATGTACATACGCACGAAATGTTAACTTTATTTTAGCAAAATTGGTGATGTCATCTGTTGACTTTAACATTGGCTCTCCTCCGTGCGTACGTACTTTATGGATGGCCCCATTCCCTGTAAAAATTCTGAAATTGTTTTTTTACCCTCTGACGCACGTTTTGAACTGTCCCTTTTAAAAGTTTTGGTCACAAAATGTTAAACTCCACAAGTTGCTTTTTCAGACAGTTCCTTCCCCCAAAGAAGAATAAAGAAGAACAAAAAATGCTCAGTGCACGTTAAAGCCATAGGGTCATTCCGTGTCAATTCAACGAGCTTTTGGACCTGACCATCACGGATTTAAATGAAATTTAGTGTGCTGATAGGACTCCTTGAGAAACCCCGAGAACTGAAATTTTATGTAATTCGGTCAATTAATTTTTGAGATACGGGTCAACGAACTTTTGACTAATTAGCATGACATGCTATGTTTGGACAATTATATCTCTAAAATTATTAATAGACCTACAGAGATAAACTTTACATCATTTTAAAGCTCTCGAAATGGCCTTCATTTTATAAAATAACATCAAAATTGTATCTCATCTCACAAAAAAGTTGTGAATTTATAACCTTTGACATTGATTTGCAAAAATGCGTATTTGTCAAAATGCGTAATTTTTTTTTATTTGTTTGCTTAAGATGTAAGGAACATTTCCAGAAATATTTGGGATGGGCACTCTGACAGTTTTTGAGTTATGATAATTTTAACATTAAATAACACGTAAATACCATTACATAAAATTTCAGTTCTCGTGGTTTCTCAATGAGTCCAATCAGCACACCAAATTTCATTTCAATCCGTGATGGTCAGGTCCAAAAGCTCGTTGAATTTACACGGAATGACCCCATAACGAAAGCTTGTTCCATATTTTTCAGGGGAAACCAAGATTGTCTGGCAGGCCCTGTATGTTTGTATACAAATGTACAAATAAAACTCCATTCTAGGGGGTTTTACCCCAGGAAATTAATAATCCTGTCATTGTTCAAGGACCTCATGTGGACACTTTAGCCGCGGTCACTCGAGAAAATTATCATAATTACTCGATGGTGATACGATTGTAATATTTCCAACGACGACGGGGGTCAGACGACAAACTTATTATAATGGGATTGTAATCGTATTATAATAAAGTGGGGTCACACGAACAACACAATCTCGTTATCATATTGTAATCCATCCCATAGTCTTGTGGTGGCTTTCCCTGTGTTGCGCGTGCATGCTTGCTTGCTGTGTGCTGCGCGCGCGCCTAGCACCCTGGAAAAAGTAGGCCAGGCGCGTGCGGTGAGGCAGAAAGCACGCACGCGCGCAAGGGGAAATGGATTGTAATATGATTACGAGATGGGGTCACACGCATGTTTTGCCAATTTATTGTAATACGATTACAATCGTATCACAATCGAGCGATGAGAATTCTGTGATACGATTACAATAGATTTGGGGTCACACGCACAAAATCTCGTAATCGTACTATAGTAACACTACAATAAATTGGGATGTCGTTACTCGTAATTCGTCTGCCTACATGTAAGATAAAGGAACATTTTGTTATTACGCCCAATCCTCATGTACTTTTGAAAACGGTATCTTCTCAACAACAATGCATGGATTATTGCTTAACTAGAGCAGCTCATGGTTAAAATATACTGAAAGTCAAAAAAAACTTATCAAGATATTTTTTGTTCTAATTTCAGCAGAAAGGTCAAATTGGGCAGTTCACAAATAGAGAGGCACTCAAGCATGTCATGCTCAATTTCGGGTTACCAATAGGTGAAATTGACATTTAGGAATAGTTCTTATCAGTCATAAATGTTTTAATATAAATAATACAAAAAAGAAAACAAAATGTTAAGTTTTTTATTTTTGACTGGATTGCCTTTGTTGTTGTGTTGCAGTAGAAACGGTGATGTGTCTAATTTGATGTCACAACTTGTACCACACAGGACAAGGTACTTCCTTTACGAGGTCGGGGGCAACATCGGTGAGTTTTAATTCAAACAATTTATCAAGATTTTAGGTTACAAATAGTGTGACAACATGCCTTTCTAAAAACCCTGTGTACAAATTTCCAATATACGCTTGTAACCGGGACGGACACTTGTGTTACATTTTAGGCCATCCCGCAGTTACGAGCGTATATTGGAAATTTGTACACGGGGTTTTTAGAAAGGCATGTTGTCAAACTATTTGTAACCCTTTTTGGGCCAACATGTAAGTTATTTCTTCAGAACAACTGAAACTTATTTCATTTATTTGGAGATCAGACAAAGGTATTTCCTCGAAAATATGGTCTGTGTTGCCAAAATGCCCCCTTTACTGTGGAACGACTCTGTGGCAAACGAAAAGACGTGTGACGTGATACAATGGCTCAGCATCTGAAATTAGACTGCCAGTGCAGTCTTTGGTGATTCACGAATACATGTTTGTATGGGGTGTTATGGCCGAGCGGTCTAGTGCGTCGAACTTGAGTTCCTGTGCTAGTAGGTTCGATTCCAGGCCTCGACTGGTTGTGGCACCTGTGCCCTTGAGCAAGGCACTCAACCACACTTGCTCCCATTCCTGTAATTGGCGGTCCCTCCGCTGTTGGATGTGGTAAATAAATACATAAATTTAAAAAAATAATAATAAAAAGGACGGATGATTGGCCCAAAATGGTCTCTCCAGTGACATACATGTACGTGACTTATTTGGCACTGTAATTCCAAGAAATCAACACACAATTGGCTTGGGTTAATGTTTCATCAATCTTTTAGAGCTACATGTAATACATTATGTGTGGGTATTTTTTTGTAATGTAATCAATGCCTTTAGCACTTTTCAGATGGCAATGTTCAAGAATACCCTGTAATTTTTTAGAATTTTCAGAGAGAACAGCCATTTTTGGTCATCACAGAAAATAAGTAATTGAGAATGTACTTAAGGCCAAAAGGGGGCAAATGTTTTGCCGTTTAGTCGCTTTTTGTGTCTCACTCTCCAAGTTATTAATTGTACACATTAGTGTGGACAGACCCATTTATTATTTTGTTTTAATTTAAAATTTGTTTCTTCTATTGTCAGGTGAGCGATGTTTGGACCCTGAAACCAACATGCAAGCGTTGCTTAGAGTAAACCCAAATGCTGAATGGATTATCAATGCTAAGACGAACTGAAACTTAAAACCTCCTCCCAATTAACCCTGTAAACCGTGCTCAAATGCAACGGGCTGAGCCCGCTCTGAAATTGGCAGGGATTTTGTCGCACCCTGGAGAACAAAGGCTTTTTTGTTCGCAGTACTGGAGAGCGTTGCAATTAACTTCTTCGAAACCTGAAACTGCCTGTTAAGTCTTGGCTGATTCAGTTTCTCATTCGCTGGCTGCTACATCATTCAGTGATCGAGTGTGCTGGTGCCCCCCTTCATTTGTCATATATGTAAGAATGTAATGGTATATGGAGCTGGTACTCTGTGTATGTTTTCCAATGTGTGGATAAAGAGTACGTTTGTTAAAAGCACAGTTCATGTTAAAACTGCCTATTACAGTTTTTTTTCTTATTTTTAGGTGATCTATTGCTTTTGTATGGGTTTTTTGTCTTTTCTTCTTTTTTTTCCCCCACTAAAACGATTCCAGAGATTTTCTTCAATATGTGGGTGCCATGCCACTTGTTTAGATATCGAGATAATTTATCTCACTAAGTGGAGTTATAACGTGGATTAAGTCGACTTGGCAAGATATTTTTTGTTGCCAAGTCGACTTCCTGAAATCAATAAGTCGACTTGGTGAGATATTTTGGTTGCCAAGTCGCCTTTCTAAATCTACTTTTTAAGTCGACTCGGCAACCAATTATCTCGCCAAGTCAACGTATTGATTTCAGGAAGGCAACTTGGCGAAATAAAATATCTCACTAATTCGACTTATTGTATTCAGGAAGGCGACTTGGCGACATAAATTATCTCGCCAAGTCGACTTATTAAATGTAGGATGTCGACTTTGCAACATAAATTATCTCGCCGGGTCGACCTAGCATCCTGCCAAGTAGACATAAGCCACGTTATATGTCAACTTTGTCAGATAAATTATCTTGGTATCTAAACAAGTGGGATGACACTTACAGAGCACTGTACTTTAAAATGGTATGAGTATCAATTCTCTTCCCTAGGTGTGCATACAAGTGTGACGTCATGATGACATCATCAGGTGTTATATTACAAAAAAATCATATCTCAAGAGCCGTGATAGATATTTGAATAATTCTTTCACAGCATGATAGGTCTCAATTAATGGAACTAATCATACATTGACATGACCCCTGTGTGACCTCGACTTCCGGTCGAAACCGGAAGTTAATTGAAATGCATTATTTTTAGTGATTTGAATGCAAATAGAGGCAATGTTGTTGGGAATTTCACCATGGTTTTTCCGGACGAAATGTTCCTACACTTGTGGACTTTATGACTATGAAAATGAACACGTCATCACATGCATGGTGATTATGTAATGTCAAATTACCCGAAATTCTACAGTTCAATTGTTTAAAAAATCTCGAGAACTACAAAGGATATTTGAATGAGTCTTTTGCCACATGTAAAAACTTAGTTTAAACACATTGTTAACATTTTGGGACAAAATGATGACGTCATGATGACATCATCATGTGTCAGTTTAGCCAGATCTCCTAGCGTTTCACAGAGACAAATGTCCTTCCTCTAGTTTACAGAAGTTTTACTATTTTCAAATTTGTTTTTCTTGGTACTCGGTATTGGATAAATATCTCATTTTTGTCAATCGTGTTTCAAGGAACATCTTCATAAGATGTTTTGTCTTCCAATTTGAGGAAGTCAACGAAGAATTTGTTATAATCTTTCCTAAGTGCACAAACTGGACATTGTGGAAAGTATTTGTAGATACAAACAGTAATTTAATTTTTATTATAATGTGTGTTTTCCAAGTTTGCACAATTATAGACCACACACAGGTAAATGAAGTTGCAATATTTCCTGCACTGTGAATTTAGAAATGACCATGTATATTTTCGTGTAGAATTCTATTTAACTTAATCGATGTGTATAATTGAATTTTTACATTTTGTGCTGGATAATTTGTCGTACTCGTATGTCCAGATTGTGTACATATCAGTGCATTAGTAAATTTCGAAAATCACACAAACTACACTTTAACATGAGTTAAATTTTATCTTTTACCACATTTTAAACGGCAATTTTTGAAGGAATACCAAACAATTTTTATTTTTTGTAGGATAAAATAAATTGTTTTATAAGGAAATATACCGAGCAACACAAGGAACGCAACTTTTCAGTTATTAATCAAAATTTGAAATTTTTTTTTGTAATTAAGTTGACATTGAAATATTCACATAACAGCTTCATTATGCATGACTGCATAAAGCGTCTGTGTGCTGAAAATTCGCACTCTCAGAATTAACTGCCTTTTCAATCAAAAAGGGAGACAATTTTCGCATTTCTTTTCTTGCTCGGTGTACAGTTTGACAAAATAGCCCTTCCATTTTTACAATTTATGTTGATAATGCACTTTTTACTTACCCTTTTGTTTTTAGAAATTAGCATTTTTCAAGCGAGGTTTTTAATTTCAGTTTGTTCAGTTTAGCAGTGCTGAATGAGCAGTGAACAAATGGATTTCAGGAAAATTCAGTTATTATTATTATTATTGATTTATGGTACTGAAAACAAGGATTCCTCAAAAGTGCCCATTGTACTGTCACTCGCAAGCGTGAGGAAACCCATGATGAATTAGTAACGGCTCTTCACAAAAGAATGCCCCGGGATCTTTAAAGTGCGTTACCTAACACACTGGACCAACGGCTTTACATCCCTTCCGAAGGATGGAGCAAGTGCGTTTAAGTGCCTTGCTCAAGGGCACATACAGGTACTTGTACCCCAGCCGGGTATAGAACCCGCAACCCTAAGTTTTCACCCGAGTATTGCGAGTTTGTGACCCAAACCACTCGGCCACGGTTATACAGTTGGAATATTTGTATTTTCAATTGTTTTATTTTGGTCTTTCAATTAAAATTGCAAACAAATAAACAGTATTTTCCTTGCTGTTGTTGAGAAACAAGAATCGACTGTAATATTGTTTTGTTTTGTTTTGGTGAGACCACGTTTTCTACACTTACTTTTTATGACAAATGTGAATGTGAATAGTAATGTTTATAGTATCGTAATTTATTTAAAATAATGAGTCTGGTGATTGTTTTTGGGTTGTTTTGTATAAAATGGCATGTATACTGATGCCTCAATTTTTTGAGCAAATAGTAAAATATAAGGTGGGATGCAAAAATAATAGATTTAAAAAATAGAATTTGTCTTTCATCTACTAAAGTGTATAAACCTCAGTTGCTCAGGGTGATGGCTCTAAACATTCGCTGATAATCTGAAACGTCCATTGCTAAAGCGCAGGCAAACGTTCACTGGTTTTTAGTGTAGACCCAGTAACCTTGGCAACACAATGGGTGACGTTTTCACTTTAGAACGCTATTGTTTCTATGGACGCCAAAATTCGGCTCTTAAGCGTATTAAAGTGAAAACTAAGCTCACTGGGTCTGAACTAAAACCAGTGAAATGTTTCCCTGCGCTTTAGCAATGGACGTTTCAGATTACCAGTGAATGTTCAGACCCAGTTACCGTGGCAACTTGCGTCACACTTTAATATTCTATTCTCGACTCTGAGAGGTCGAAATTGAATGTTCATTGTTGACTGTTGTGTTTCGTACTATAGCCTTGATCAAGGCGTTGGGCTTGTCTTCTAGACAGCCCGCTGAAGATAAAACAAAGCGCTTACCAGCTATACGGCATATGTTGAACGTATTGGCTCACAGCGCGCCGCGCTACGACTATGCACACACGCACGTACATGTATCGGTACGGTCCTATGGCAGGTCGTACGCAGTTAGTGATGTATGCACGCAGCCAGTGTGTTGCCGTACGGGTTGGTACTATGGAAGTCGTGATCGTACGGTGGCTCGTTTTGATGCCGTGTGCAGTTTGCATGCGCTAGACCCAATATTCTCTCGTACAGCAAAAAAACCTGGAGACGGCCTTGAACAAGGCTAGTTTCGTACTTAATATTTTCAGTATTAGAATAAAGTCATGTTTAGGTTGTTACTCTTGCTAGGTTATCTCGAAAATTCGCTGTGTGATTTATGTATACAATGTTTGTTGTCAAGAAAATTCTGCATTTGATTTTGAATGAAAACTTGCCAATGTTGTCAACACTGTAGAGTGCAAACGTTTTATATTAAACACGCAAATGCACTGAACGTCAATTGAATGGCGCATCGAGTGGTTTATTACATTCTCAGTGCTGTTAATGGTGCCGATATTTGCCAGAATTTGGGCGATAAATAAGCGTCGAAACCGGATAGAAGATTAAACAAAAAACAGTAAAATTAGTGGCCTCGCGTTTCGACCCTATCCGAGTCTTTATCAAAGGCAAAATGACTAGGACATACAGAAAAGAGCACATTAATGCCTCAGTCACATTTGCCGCGGCGGCCGTGGGGTCTAAAATGTCTATGGCCAATAGCAATTATAGGGCCGCCGCAGCATTCCCACGGTCACATACTGTAGCAGTCACATATGTTGGGGTAGCCGCGATTTTGAATTTGTGGAGACAGAAAACCTGCGGCTGCCGTACGGCCTTTGAAGTGATGACGCACGGTCGCCTTAGGGCGTCCCTGCGGCGGCCGTAGGTTTTTGACAAATACCAAGGCAAGGTAGCCGCAAGGCGGCCGCAGGTGGACCATACGTATACATGTATGCGTTGCCCGCAGCTGGTGTGCCACATACCACCCGTGCGTGGGCCACATACCGCAAGGCCACCGTACGGGCACCGTAGGGCCGTCAACACGTCAACACGGAAGTTCTGTGCATGTACTGTATAAACGTGTACGTGTTTGTTGCGAGAAGCAAGGTACACGATCACAGTCGGTTATAGCAGCTCTGCGTGTCTCATACGTATGACGTCACACACATGGCTCGAGTTGATTGACGTGACCTTTCGTTTTCAGTTTCGCGTGAAAAGGGTCTCGGAAAAAGACTGAAATTTTCTGACTTTTTCAGGATGAAATCCTGAATATAATGTTCTTAGTACATAAAGGACTATATAAAGAAAGGAATACTGTTGAAAACCATGAAAGTGAAATGAGCTTTCCATCCCACTTTAAGGCTGCCCTAGGGCGCCCGTGGAAATCCTGCGGCCGCCGCAATTTTTTGGGGGTCCGCAAAAGTCAATTGTAATTCATAAGACCTGTAGGGCAGTCGCACAGGCACAGTAAACGCAAGGCCACCGTACGCCCGACGTATGGTCGCCGTGGAACCGCTGTATATACGGCATGGCTACGGGGTGCACGGCGTGGCCCGCCTATGTCAAAAGTTGAAGAACGTGAGCGCCATTGGATGAAAACGGATCCAAACTCAAAATTTTACAAGGTATTAATTTTTTGTGGTCTCACTTTCCGGAAAAACCGGGAAAGTTGTCTAATTTGCATAATTTGGATAAATTTGCATAAATCCATTGATTTCTCACGTATTAGGTCATATTACACATTAGCTATAGGGTTTCAAGGGTCGGGGTTCTATTCTCCACCTCATTTCAGTGATAAGACGATGCTGATGAGCGGGTATAGGAAAAAATCAAGTCTAAATATCTTATTTACTCGCGATATTACCGCAGGTGCTGTTGGATCCTTTGTCCCAAGTGACAAGTGATCATGTTTAATGTGACCATAGGAATCAGGTCGCCAGGGTCTACGTGCATCTCGGTAAACATCATTCTGTAACAAAAGTAACCATTAAATGTGCTCAGGCAGGTGGTGATCACCTGGCCGTGAGAATCTGTCAAATTGACGAAACTTACGTGAGATCGCGTTTAATGGCTTTCTCCAAAAACTGGTAGTTTCATTAAAGTTTTGGGAATCCGGGTCATATCGAGACGATGGGCGACTTCTCAGAAAATGATGACCACCTCGTGTGAAAAAAATAATGTCATTGTTTCTTCCCACGCAGAATTATATGGCGAGAAAAAGTGACATTTATTCAAATGAAAGTAATTGGTTTTTAATTATTTCAGGCTATCTTTAAAACTGCTGAGGCTTTCAATTATAGAGATATCTTTAAATACAATTAATACATACCTTGGACAGTTTACGCATCCCTGTTGGCTGAGAGCACGTCACGTGGCCAGTCTTAAAAGGACGATAAAGACTAGCCAGTCTTAAACACCTTTTAGGCTGGCACGCGCCCGCGCCCTATTCAGCGCTCATGGAACACGCACACGCACACAGAAACTGCACGCGCCCGAAAGCAAAATGTGCACTACAAGTACCCAGTCATGTGCGTGCGCGTACAACACGCTTGGAGTACGCGTAACGCGCGCACGAAGAATTACATTATCGCGGACAAATTCGTGTACTCCAATAGCATAAACTACAGAGCTCTGGAAATTCCACCTGACTTTGTTTTATAAGACCCTGAGGTAATTTATCGCAGAATGCAACATATTCAGAGCACAGTGTCGTCATCCTGTAATAATTATCTTAGGAGAACGACATCCAGAATGTAGGATGACGGAATTTTGCACCGAATATGTTGTCATCCTAGAATAAATTATTTTAGGATTTTAACAAGTTGGATGGCACTTCCATAGCTCCGTAGTTGTTCCTTTAAAACAACCCCTTTACTATGAATATTAAAATGTCACTTTTTCTCGCCATACTTATATAATTCTGCGTGAGAAAAAACACAATTGAGACATTAATTTTCACACCCGGCGGTTATTATCATTTTCTGACTGGATTTCACCCATCATCTGGATGACCCCGATTCCCACAACTTCAAACAATGAAACTGCCAGTTTTGGGAGAAAGCTGTTAAATGCGATCTCACGTGAGTTTCGTCGATTTAACAAGTTCCCATGCCCAGGTGATCACCCACCTGCTAGTAAGTGTATTCAATTGTTAAGATGTTTCTCGAGAAGCTTGTCAGGTAGACCCTGGCGACCCGATTCCTATGGCAACATTTAAAGTCAAATTTACATTGATCATTGTCACTTGGGACAAAACATATGCGGTAATATCTATAAGCTATTTCGACTCGATGTATCCCTATCCGCTCATTCGCAATATCTAATCACTGAAATGAGGTGAAAAATAGAACATCCGACCCTTGAAACCCTATAGCTAATGTGCAACATGGTCTTATAGCTTAAAGACCAATGGATTGCGTGGATTTTTCGACGTTTTGCAAATTAGACACATTTCCCGGTTTTTCCGGAAAGCGAGACCCCAAAAAATGAATTCTTTGTAAAATTTCAAGTTTGGATCCGTTTTCATCCAATGGCGCTCATGTTCTTCAACTTTTGACATAGGCGGGCCACGCCGTGGGTGTCTAATTGCTACGGCGAACCTAGAAATGAAAAAAAAATATAACTCCGCGCCATAATCCCACGGCGACCCCTACGGCCTGTTGTGGGGTGTTATGGCCGAGCGGTCTAGTGCGTCGAACTTAAAAGGGAAGAATCCCCCTTGACGAAAATCCAGCATTTAGGCTTTTTTCGATAGTCCAAACATCCCTCTTGCCGACGTGGATTTTTATTATTTTTTAATTGTCGGTTTTAAGTGGATAAATTGCAAGCAAAAGTGCGCTTTTCAAACATGTGATTTTCGCGATTTCTCAAACGCTAATAGGTATTCATAATATTCGCGTGACCCCGTGACGCAATCCTGAGAAAGAGATGTCAACACGATTGTTAGCTCCATACGTTTACACGCAAAAAACTTGGAAAACCGTCTCTGTTAGATGGTGTTTTTTGAAGAATTTTGTTGGTCCAGAAAGCCAGAGATATGCCCAGTAGCTGCGTGGTTGTATGTTTTACCAGACACTATGAAAAAAAAAAGAGCAGAAAGATTTTCTTTTCTATTACCAAGAGAGAGAAAAATGAGTTGCTCATTCTAACTTATACCAGCCGATGTTCAAACACGTGAGAACTACGGCCCGCAGGGAACCGTTCCATCGCTGTATACACAGACCGATGTGAATGCCGTTCGTTTGACAAAACCACCCGTCGCAATGCACCAGTATTTACTTCAAAAGAGCTTTATTGTGAGCCATAATTTCACCGTTTTTTTCACAAATCAGGTAATAGTAGATTGTTGTCATATTACATGAAGTGTTTTTCACGTTTATATTTTGAATTACAAGGACAAAACAGGCATGATAAAAATTCACTTCGTGTATTTTCCATTCAATACTGCACAGGCCGTTTTGTATGTTTCTCAGGATGACGTCAAAACCCTGTTGATAAACAAACCAAGTGACCTCGAGCGTTTCAGAATTTCGGGTGAAGAGGGTCGGGACTGCTTTACGTTTTAAGCAAAAGCCTGTCTATTTTTTTTGTGAAAAACAAGCTGTGGTGCAATTAGGGAACCACAGTTGGAATACACACCAATAAAGTGGAGACCTTTTAGCAATGTGGGTACCGACTGGCCGGTCGTCACATGTTTCGGCTAAAAAAGGGTCAACAGGGGGCGCTAGTTGCTCTACCATAAAAAGTGAGATGGTGTTGTGTATTGAGGTCCCTGAATGAATGTATGTTCTGTACAAGCTTGTTAATGTACACGGAGGCTGTTAGGATTGTAAATTGAACAGCGCCCTCTTGCGACGAAGTAGCTCTATTCCCTATTCCACACGTGCCTAGTCTAGGCCCTAGACGTTGTTATTGTTTGTGTTTTGAACGTGCGTTTGTCCCGAAAACCGATCGCCGCCACACAGTCAACAACAACGTCTACACTCTTAAAACTAAACTGTTAAATACATCGTTAATAAATGCTGGATTTAACATAATCAAAGTGTGCGGTCAGTGACTACTCTTAAAAAGTTAAATCAACACTTTCGAAATGGTTAAATTTTTAACCTGTTCAATGTGTTGTAATGCAACCATTTATATTGTTAAATTAACATTTTAAAATAGCTGAACGTCGGGGGGGGGGGGGGGGGGGGGATGGGGGGGTGGGGGACGTTCATGGGACGTGCCTATACATATACGACAGCTTTATTATGACGCAATTGTGATGTAATCAATGACGTAATCTGAGGGCGTGTTTGTTTCATGACAGATCCGAATCCAGATCCCGATCTGTTTTACCGCGCAGAAACAAACGAAACCGCTCTCAACTCGGATATCAAATCACGTGAATTCCAATTTATTTACCAAATTTGTCAAATTTCTGTTCCAAATTTTTTATAATTAATATATTCAGCGTTTTAAGGCCTTTCATCGATATCTTTATGAAATTGCTCATGGTAGCCACAGACCTTTGTGGATATTATATGTCTCCCACGACATTCGTCGTAAATAAACAAGCATTCTAAATTTGTTTCTATCGTGTGTTGCCTCTGAAAACTGAAACGACACGGTTTTACTCACACAAAATCTCCACGATGTTTACGTCGCCATTTTGGATCTAGCGCTGAACCATCTCTCGAGAAGGATTCCACAGATCACAGATCTCGATCAAGATGTGCGCGAAGTGAACGAGTTCACCTTGGTAATGCGCCGATCTGAATCTGGATCCGTCCGAAACAAACACGCCCTTTTCAATGCGTAATTACATAGGTAAAACTTAAGGCTATGCATGGTGGAAATCAACGTGTGTATGGGTTTACGGTAGCACCATGTGAATCTCATTTGTATATGTGTGGTTCTGAAGAGAACCGGTGAGTGTGAACTCAACGTTTCGAACAGCGTGCTCTGTTCGTCTTCAGGAGTAATGCCGGACTCGTGATGATGCAGGGCTATAAGTACTGGTTGAGGGGTTTCAGTGTACAATGTGTGCACTGAAGCGGCTTGGCTTGGGTGGAGGAGGCGTGGTTGTGCTAGGATCCTAATACTGTGGTTGGCACCAATGTGCTCACTGGTGCATGACACTGTGGCAGTGGCTGTCGTGGGTAAAGGACCTAAGGTATATGTGACCCATCGGTCTGGTTGGATAATAGGGAGTGCCAGATATTGCTGATGTTGAAGCCAATGTCTTGGGGTACTGTGTTGTGCTTGTGTATTTCGATGGCTTCCCTGATGCGTCTTGGGTGCCATCTGTCGATGGGCGCTATCAGTTGTGCTGCTTCCCAGTCGATGATGTGGTCCTCGCTGTGGGAGTGCTTGACAATTGATGATTTGTCATAGTCTCCTCTGCGGCCGTGGGCTCTGTGTTCTTTGAGTCTGGTGGGTAAGTCCCTCCCCGTCTCGCCGATGTACACCTTCCCACATTCGCAGGGGATCCTATAGACTCCGGCCTTGTGGTCTTGTTTATCCTTGTAGGTTTGTATGGTTCCTTGGAGTTTCCTGGTTGAAGACTGGTATACTTTGATCTTGGCTTGGTGGAGAATCCGTTGGATCTTGTGGGATGCATTCCCTATGTAAGGGAGGCAGACTGTGGCCTTATAGGTGGTGGGTTGACTTTGGGTATAGGCGACCCGACGGTCAGCGGTCTTGGGATCTTGGGTCTTGACTTGGTTGTTCTTGTAACCGTTGCGTTGAAGTGCTGTGGATACGTGGTGGAGTTCTTCTTGGAGATGTTCTTGGTCGCAGATGGTGTACGCGCGTTGTACCAGGGCACGGGTGACCGAGGATTTGACCCTCGGGTGACTGAATGAAGAGCTGTGGAGATACTAGTCTTGGCCCAAGACTACTCTTAGTCGATATTGGTTTGTGTACGCGTTGGCCATTCCCAGTAGTGCGCCCTCTTGCAGCACTAACTGGCCAGCCCTTTGCTCACTAGAGTAGTCTTGGGAATTTCTCCCGGAAGGTTTAACTTTTTCTTTGTTTTTGCCTAGGCTTTCCTAGGGAACCAATCAGCGAGTGACCCAAATACAGCAGAGCGTGGGAATGCAGCGAGCGACCCAAATACAGCGCGTCGACCGCAGAGCGTGACCCAAATACACCGCGTGCACGCGATTCGAAAAATATAAGGCGGCTTACAAGAATCATCGAACATGACCGTTTTATCGTTGCTAATATTTTCGGTGGCATAAGTTTCTTGGCAAATGTTTGCGAATATATTTACAAACATGTTTGCAAAGGCGTATGACATCGCAAAATACATTTGTTTATGAAGATAATTGCGACATTGCAAATATTTGCAAAGATATCTGTGGTATGCCATGTCCCTTGTGTGCCATCATAAAACCCTCTGCAGCTATTTACATAAAACGGTACCGCCCCCAATGCTGAACTTCCGGGAGAAATTCCCAAGACTACTCTAGTGAGCAAAGGGCTGGCTAGATTGGTTCCCGATCCCTATAGATTGGTTCGGTTATTGCGAAAATATAGGGATCGGTAAAGGGCAGCCATGACGGGCAGAATTCTGCCCGTCACGTGGTTATTATTATTTTTTATTTTTTAGTAAGTGCGCAGATTTTGCATTGACATTTGTAACTTGGCCGTGCGTGTCGAACATATCCAATTATGTAAATAAAGTACATTGGCTAAAGCAAAGGGCTTGGCAAATTTTTAAATATAAAAAACACAATGCGCACGCGCAAAGACGACCAATTACAGATCAAGAAGAAACGCCCTTTACCTGTCCTTATATTCTCCTGTGTGGAATATGTGGACGGGAACCAGTCTAAGGGCTGGCCAGTTAGTGCTGCAAGAGGGCCCACTACTGGGAATGGCCAACGCGTATACACAAACCAATATCGACTAAGAGTAGTCTTGGGCCAAGACTATGGAGATACCGGTCTGTGTGAGTGGGCTTGCGGTAGACGGCATGCCCAAGGGTACCGTCTAGACGTCGAGAAATCTTGACATCCAGAAAGGAGATAGAATTATCTAGTTCTTGTTCCATCGTGAACTTAATGATAGGGTGCATGTTGTTCAAATGGTCTAAGAACCCCTTGAGTTATTTCTTCAAAATATTACCTTTTTAGATTATAGATGGGTTTTATATACAAAAGTACATACATTTGAGATCAGGCAGTGCATGGTTACAACTTAAAGCATTTTCAAGTAAAATTTACGAGGAAAATTATCTCCGCGCGATCTGCGCAAAATGGAAGACTTAATTTAACTAATTTTAAAAAGATGAATCAACAAAGGGAAATGGTTGCATTAACAAATGTCAACTGTTGAAACAACACTTTTCAACATTTATCAAGTTGCATTGTCCCAACAACAGAATATTGTTAAAATTCAACACTTTATTTGAGTGTATGTATAGTTTCCTTCGTTTGGATAATCGTATATAAAGGCTTTATACGGTCCTTTGTATTGTGTATCGGTATGTGTTCACATTGTGCTACGCATGACTGGTCATTCTTGGCTTTCTAGGTACAGCGTATATACACCAATCCGGTAATAAGGTATTCTTCCCTGTACATCCGCCATAGCTGGGGGGCTTCCACTGAATGAACTGTATGTTTTTGTTGTTGCTGAAGCTGCATTTGTTTAATACTTCGAACAAGTTGCGCGTCTTTGTAGCGTTGTGTGCTCGCGAAGGCGGGCGCGTCGCGTGTACGC
This sequence comes from Henricia sp. BOLD:AAB3569, assembly GCA_037783545.1. NCBI lineage: Eukaryota > Metazoa > Echinodermata > Asteroidea > Spinulosida > Echinasteridae > Henricia > Henricia sp. BOLD:AAB3569. The sequence goes on along the minus strand of JBBELK010000263.1, from coordinate 80,179 downwards.
AAAGGCGGGCGCGTCGCGTATACGCGAAGGAGGCTCGTTCGTGCATGTAATGGATGAGCTCTTTTCGTTCTAACAGCAACACAAAACGCACAGCCCATGCACTGGACGCCCCCAGCTATGGCGGATATGCAGGGAGGAGATCTTAGTTACCGGATTGGTGTATAAAGGTATAGTTGAGGTCAGTTTCTTTATTCATCAACTCTCCGCCGAGCACGTTAATTTGTACACTCCCGTATCAAAACTTATCGCAAGGACATTAGCTATAGAAATCCCGATAGTATTTCGCCCCTAAGCTGAACTATTGTAGCAATTCTTGGCTGTCTTCTAATCCACACGAGCTGGCACCGCCAAATTTTACCAAATTTCAGTCTGCAATTTTCTGCCATACTGCGACATAATCTCAATGATCGTGGCAAACACTCGCATCCTTACTGGGCAACGCAACACAAACTACATGTATATGTAATTTGATTGCAGGGAAGACGGCGGCAATCGACACTCGGCAGACGTCGCGAGTCCGCCGTTCATGTGCCGTTACCAGTATCGAAGGCGTGGAACAACGGCTTGGAACAACCGGCTGGAAGCGAGCTCGTTTACTGCAGCAGAGCTCTGTCTTTTCATAGTCTTCTCTCTCAAGGTGAAGGTGAAATATTTCCCTAATCCCTCATACTTTGTCAGTATTCAGAGTTCCCGGCCGCCATCCCATGCTGTACCAATAAAACATTTAAATCCAATGTTCTTTGTTATTCGACTCATTCATCCCTTACAAAAAAAGTTCTTTAGAATTCTATAGAACTCTATAGAATTGCCGCTTTTCTATAGAACTTTTTATGATCGTCTATAGAAAATCATTATATCTATATGTGACGGTATAAAAAAGTACTCCGTTATTTTTTTCATTTTCGCGTATCGCAAACAGTGAATACGTCTGTTGCTAAGGTGATGAGTCAATGGCAAACCCATTGAACCATTTCCTTTGTTGCAGTTGGTAGTTTGGTTGACTATACCATGTTTAGATCCATCACTATGGCAAAGACGCATAGTCCGTACACGTATTATAAGCTCATCTTTATTAAACCAGTAAATCATTATTATTCAAATCCGTAATTGTTATTATATGCAAATACCGTTCAGCGCACGCATTCGATTTTGTTAGTTGTAATTCAGACTGCTCACAGCTGAACATCCGTTAAGACGTGTTTCGTCGTTTTCTTCATTTTTCAGAAAATAACAAAATTTTCTCTATTTTCTATCTTACTAAAAATACATTTCTAGACGAATTTCCATGTCGAAAATCCCGATTATAGCAAACCGAGTTAGCTATTTTGTGGAAAACTGTATTCAATTATTGGATAAAAGGAATATGTAAATAGCCCTTTAATCAGGCTCTACCCAGCAAACAATTAGACGTTTCTAAAACGTTTTTTAACGTTGTTTGAAAGTGTCGCGTACGTTTTGTGTACGTTCACCAAAATGTTTTTTGGACGTTATTTTGTGGACACTTTAAACCGTTTTGAAGACGTTTAATTGCGACGTTCTCAATACGTTTTTGAACGTAGGAAACGTTTTAAAAACCTTTCTCCAGTTTCTGCGGACGTATTAATAACGTGCATAAAACGTTTTTTGAAAGTGTCTTGTACGTTTAACAAAATGTTTTTTCGACGTTATTTTGTGGACACTTTTGGACGTTTTAAAGACGTTAGTTTGCGACGTTTTTACAACCGACTTTTTAGAACTAACGTCCCTAGAACGTTATTGTCATTTGTACTTACAACACCTTTATTTTGACGCAACTGTGATGTAAACATGACGTAATCGGAATATTCTCACTGTGTAATTACATATAACTAATCGCTTACCTGAAGTTCCGGCTCTTGATACCATCAGTCACTTCTTCCTACTAGGTAATATTACGACGCTTGATATATATGCTCCTTGAATTTCCTTCGTATGTAGTCACGGTTGGTGGGCATTGGAAACAATTTTTTCCCCTAATATTTCTTGAAAATATTACCTTTTTAGACTATAGATGGGCTTTATATACAAAAGTACATACATTTTAAATCAGGCAGTGCGTGGTTACGACGTAAACCTTGAAACAATGCATTTTCCCGTGAAAAATTATCCCCACGCGATCTGTTTTGTTAACAACGTTCTCGGAACGTTCCCAGAACGTTACACTGCAACGTTAAATCTTAATGTCCGCAGAACGTCCCCTCGATGTTCAAAACGAACGTGACAAAAAACGAACATTCTCCAAACGTTATTAAAAACGTTCTTAGAACGTTATAGTGCAACGTTAGATTCAAACGTCGGCAGAACGTCCCCTCGAAGTTCAAAACGAACGTAACTTCCACGAACGTTCGGTGCAAAGGCTCTATACGTGTAATTTCCAGGAAAAAGGCGTTTTGGAAACGTCCAAGCAAAACGTTTTATTTCAGTACCCTCTCCTGCGTTCTTAAAACGTGTTTCGGACGTCACAGGAAAATAAACGTACCGTCTGAAACATTTTATATACGTTTAAAAACATTTCTGAAGACGAAAACGTAAGAGACCAACATAAAACGTACGTGTATTTGTTTATGTTTGAAGAATTCCACGACAAAACGTTTTACAAACGTCCGAACAAAACGTTTTATGTCAGTACTCCCTCTAACGTCCTTAAAACGTGATCTGGACGTCATAGAAAAAACGTACCATCGTGGAACGTTGCATACACGTTCATAAAACGTTGCTGAAGATAAAAACGTAAGTAACCTATATAAAACCTTCACGTAAAATCATTTATTTTTGTAAGTTTCAGGAGTCCTCGGAAAAACGTTTTACAAACGTCAAAATAAAACGTTTTTGTCGGTACCTTTTCTAACGTCCTAAAAACGTGCCTGGAACATCACGGAAGAAAACGTACCATTTTGGAACGTTTGATACACGTTTAAAAAACGTTTTATTTGACAAAAACCTAAGTCACCTTTATAAAACTTATCCAAAACGTTTTGTGAACGTTTTGTGTTTGCTGGGTAAGGTCTGAAATTGTTGCCATTTTTCTAACAATTTTGCCAAACTTCAAGATGGCGGAGTTAGCCTCTGTTTTGGCGGGAAACATTTAAATCGCTTATTTTGCACTAATTGTAGTTAATTTATAAGTTACAATTTCAGTTTGTTTCTGATAATTATACAATTTCTTAATCTCGGGAATTACTTGTGATATATTATTTGTGCAAAGACTGCAAAAATAATTGGACATAACGCATTCCGATATTTACATTTTTTTAAATTTCAAATACATTATGTAAAGTTTATAATTTAATCTGAACATGAGAACAAACAGACTGCTCACAGCTGAACATCCGTTAAGACGTGTTTCGTCTTTTTCTTCATTTTTCAGCTGTTTAACCTCAAACGACTGTTATATAACTTCTATAGCAAACTTTGATACTCCTCTATAGAACCTTTTTGAGATTGTCTATAGTCTATAGAGATCGATTTTTTTCTATAGAATTTTATCGAACACTTTGACACTCCTCTATAGAATATTCTTGAGAAAGTCTATAGACGATACATAATGATTTTTTCTTATAGAAATTTACAGAACACTTCGACACTCCTCTATAGAATCTTTTTGGGATTGTCTATAGACTATCGAGAATGATTTTGTCTATATAATTATATAGAACGTCTATAGCAAACTTTGATACTCCTCTATAGAACCTTTTTGAGATTGTCTATAGACTATAGAGAACGATTTTTGTCTATATAATTCTATAGAACACTTCTACAGCAGATTTTTGTACAGAATGTCTAGAGCAGATTTTTCTATAAAACACTTCTATATAATTTATTTATATGTTAATTTTGAAGATTTTTCCAGCAATTAATTCACTGAGATGTTTTTAGGAAAATCTGCTTGTCAGAGTCATTCTTTTGAGCTGTATTTTTTTTCTGAAAAAAAGAGTAGTTGATCATGGCTTCATCAGATGACCATGTGTACAAAATAAATGAAACGGGCTGAAAAAAAATCAAGTGTTTCAGTTACAAAATCTTAAAATTCTCTCTCTCCTAATTTTGAGGTTTTTCTACCAAAACTGCACTTACCCAAAAAAATCTGCATGATCAACATATCAACTCTTCCCCAAAACACATCTCAATAAAAACAAAATTATGCCAGATTGAAGTATAACATTTCCAAATTCCTATATGAGCTACATGCACCTTGTTACTGGTCAAGTTTTGTATACACTGGGAACCAGTCTATACTCTTTCGTCTGGTGCCTAACACCAACATTTAACAAATTAGTATGTGTATGTATACAGCACCAGACTACTTATATTATTCTGTCAAAGTGTGTACGTGTGAGTTTAGAAGTGGGTCATTCAAAATTTGCCGAAGCCTCTCACCTGAATCATCTCCATCAGCCATTATTCTTACAATATGTCGGTATTATGTGTAATAATTGCATAAAACTGAAATGATTTATACATTATTTTGTGGATATTTGCTCAAATGGCAGCAGCAGAATCCTTTGTTTCTTGTGTAGCAAAGCGTGCATTCTGCACGTAGGCCTACGTATATACCTATGTTTACGGCTTTTACAGTCAACTCGACCGTTTGCCAACTCGACCGTTTGCCAACTCGATTCGGACCAACTCGACCGTTGAACCAACTCGACTTCAGCGTACAGTTAACTCGACCGTTTGCCAACTCGACTTGAACCAACTCGACCGCTGTGCTCACTACTCTTTCCACGTTTGTGAGTTGTGACTTTCTCGCAGTGATTTACCAAACACGGATATTTACCTTTTGTACAAAAATGAATAATCAGCTGTAAAACCTGATACGGGTTTTACTTGCATGTACGATGGCCGATTTGCCATGCGGATGATGGGCTGAATCACCCGCGTTGCGCCGACACGTGCACAAACCGATGTCACGGTGCGTGCAAAGATGTTTACACGTTGCAGCAAAACGCGAAAGCGAAATTCTTCGCGCCGTGAAATTGCAGAAAGTTCAATTAGTTTCAGCAAATTCAGCTTGCGCAAAGGTTTACAGGGAAATATTTGACGTTATTTTTATGTCACTTTCGCTGATGATTCGACATCGCTTTCACCAACCGCGTGCCGCAAACCTTTTCTGTTGAACATTGGACAACGGTCGAGTTAGACAACAGTCGAGTTAGTACAACGGTCGTGTTGACTTCTCCGGTTAAACGCACAACGGTCGAGTTGGTTCGAGTCCAGTTAGAAAACAGTCGAGTTGGTTCGAGTCCAGTTAGAAAACAGTCGAGTTGGTTCGAGTCCAGTTGGAAAACAGTCGAGTTGACCTGCACCCTATATACGTACATGCACACGTACACTATAACCAAGGTCCATCTCAGTGGACCTAGCCACTGTAAATTGTGGCACTTAAAGGAGTGTGACCAGATCACTTTTTTTTACCCATAACTCCCCGGGACTTACCTTATGGGTCATGAGATTTTTATATCATAACATCCGTTATATTTTTCTGATTACGAAACTGAAACTCCCGCGCTTCTAGGCCGCATATTTCCGAGGATATCGTCGAAAATCCACCGATTATTTGTAAACTATAATTTTCCAGTATCAACGTTTATCCGCTGAAAGCATACTCGATAGTTTTGTTCAATTTTTTACTGGAAATTGCGAATGTTTTCGGGTTTTTGGGACATGGGAGGTGTGTATGGGAGTTACTCGATAATATTGGTAAGTTACATCGAAAACTATTTTCCAGAAACTCTGGTCACGCTCCTTTAACTGTTAATTCTAGTAAATCTAAAATTGTTATTTTTGCGAGAGGAAAAGTAAGGACATTTCCAGATTTTTTATTTGGAGAAGAGAAACTATCTGTTGTTCAAGACTACAATTATTTAGGAGTTAAGTTGAACTACAACAAGCTCGAAGAGCCTTATTTAGTCTAAATAGACTAAAGCTACTAAACTTGACCTTCCTATTGATATTCAGTGCCAAATCTTTGATCAGGTAGTTACTCCAGTACTTCTGTATGGCTGTGAAATTTGGGGTTTCTCAAACATTGCCCAGATTGAAAGTTTTTGAAAAATTTACTAAGAGTAAATTATCGTACAGCTAATTGTATTGCTTATGGTGAATTAGGTAGATTAGAACTTAAATACACTGTACAACTTTGAATGTTTAACTTTTGGCTTCATATTGTTACTAACCCAAATCCTCTTTCAAATGTCATGTATCGTCTCATGAGAACTTTATACGATAATAATATTGTGCGCTCTAAATGGATTGATTGTATGAAAACGTTATTAGATGACACTGGGTACTCTATGTTATGGAATAGTGCTCATATTAATGCGAGTCATAAAAGTAGACTTTCTAAATGCTTAGAGCGTAGGCTGAAGGATGTTGGAAACCAGAAATGGGAAAGTGATTTATCAAGTAACAGACTTTGCCCGTTTTCGAACGGCAACCATAATCTCCCGTATACTGAGACTCGTTATGTAGCTAATTCTTCAGTAGTCAACATTTGCCTATTATGTAATAGCCACGTTAACTGTGTTGAATTTCATTATGTTCTTGTTTGTCCGTCTCTCACTCACGAAAGATCCACCCTTATCAAGAGATTTTATTGGACAAGACCAAATCCTGACAAACTCGGACTTTTGTTCAATGTACGCAGCTCAAATCAACTATGTAACTTAGCTAAATTTATTAAGATGATTATGTCAAAATTCAATTAAATAACTGTTTATTTGTATAATGCCTGTAACTCACTTTAGTTTATTTTTCTTATCTGTCTGTAATTTATTGGCTCTCATACCCTCTTTTTGTGGGGTCGAAGAGATGAATAAACCATTCAACCATTCATCACACCTAGAAACTTGCGAATACCTAGTTCGTCTGAAAATGCGTACTACTCACTCTATTTATCGTCCTGCTGGATTCCCTACTGGTCTGTCGGCAACGAAGTCCGCCAGTTCGGGTCGGTAAAAGTTCGACAATTTCTTCCCGGCGAACATTTGTTCGGTTCGGGTTCGGCAAGTGTATTTTTTTCGTATACATTGAACAAAGATTTTAAGGAAATTACCTCCTGGAATCAAACACTTTCACTTTTGTCGCAAATGTTGCTTTTCTGTATAAAAATCACGTTTTCTTCTTCAAACATTGCCTTCAGTTAGGCCAATGAAATTAGATTACTAGTTTCTCGTCAACCAATTTTCAAATTTTGATGAGGTTTTTTTTTCATTATTCATTATTTTTTATCAATGAAAAATGCAACCCGTTATACATACACTAAATGCTATTTTGAAACTAATTTAGGCTCTAAAAGTACTGTCGCCCAGAAAGTTAGTGCCAGTATCAGTTCCATGGAGTTATACATGTATACAGCTAATTGTGTTTGAAGGAAGAACTTGAGATGGCAAAAGTCATGGGAAATGACAAAGGAGTTTTGGAAGAGCAATACGTTTTAATATGGCAGGCCTTTACGGCCCCCAAAAAGGGTGTGCATTCCATAAGATCGGTACAGTTCCTACCCACAAAAACCTTCTCTAGATGCACGTGTTCCAAAATCCGTGGACGCTGCTGTCACTGTCCCTTTATAGTGTCAATCAATGCACAGTTCCGATTGCGAAACCACTCCGTTGCTTCGTCAATGCCATCGACCAAACCGGCCTTCAGTTCGTCGAAAAGTTGAATAAAAACATATGAATCGCTCACATCCCCGATGTCCACAATTTTCTATTTAACCACACACCTGTCTTCATGATAAATCGCCCGGGAAAAATCCACACAAAACTGCAAAAGACACAAAAATCTGCATGCGAATGCGCGCAAGAACAAATGGTATAATAATAAGCAAACAATCGATCGGTCCAACCTCGTGACCACGGCAAAAATATACAACCCGAGTTCCGTGTACAAAGGCCGTGCAGATAACGCGATCTGGAAACGAGGTCACAAATACCGTATGTCGAATTCGGGCGGTCGATCTGTTCTTGACACGCAAACAGTGTTCTCGCGCCCGAACGGCGGGAACGCGACCCGAGAACACTGCACTCGGAACAGGATCACACATCATCTATCCGTCGAGAACGAGTTACCCGTGTTAAGAACAGACTGCCCGAACTCGACCTGCAACGAACGGTTTTCGCAGGTACCCACCGCCCATACTGGGTGCAGGGGTAGCGCTGATATGCTGTACGGTTGGTATACTGCATTATGTGATACATTGACCGCGCAACCGAAACAGAAACTTCGCTTGGGAGTAGTTCGAGTCGGATTTCCCCCGTTTTTTTGCAAAATAATGAATAATGACATTTTTTGGTGAGGGGTCAAAATCACATGCGGGCGCTGACGAGAAACTAGTAATCTAATTTCATTGGCCTTAGTGCACAAGATAACGATTCACGCGCGCGCAGCGCCATCTGTTGTCGTGCTTGCGCACAGGCCGCTTGCACGTCATTTTGTGCATTACTTTATGCAGTAATTTTATCATTTATTTATCTCAGAAATGCAACATTTGCGACGGAAGTGTCAGTGGGAAGTATATCTTAGAATTGAATAAGCTATCGATTTCAATATATCAATTTTTTTTAAACTTCAAACTTTCACTCTTAACACGATTTATTTGTCGTATTGAACAAGGTAACGGCTTTGGTGGGATGAAATTGACCCGGGAAACTGAATGGAATCCGCGGTGCTACTGTCGGAACTTGCGGTGTGCATGCATTTGATTTGTACCGTATACATGTACCACGTGCAAACCATCGTGAGATTGCTCGAGATGGTATTTTGTTCCTAGCCAATGGGGTTCATTTTCCGACGATTGTTTGAGGTACCCGCCAGTATCGCTGTCTTTCTGTAAGAGGGCTTATTGATTTCTGTCAAAATGCTTTTTCACAATGTTGTGCGAATAATGTCCATGAAAATACAGTATTAAAGGGGAAGTGTCGTCAGCTTCACCGCGTTTTGAAATTCGGACCGAATTTGAGCCTTAGCGCATGCGCACTGCGACTTTGCCTGCGTGTTAAACTTTACCTCAGTGTACGACTGTTGGGCTTATACGTATATATACTAGTGCTGCGACCGTGTAAACGTTTAAACGACCGAAATGTAACTATCCGTTTAGAAAAATGCTAAACGGATATCCGAAACCAACTTGTGAAAAAACGATCCTCCCTTTTTCAAAGATCTATTGGCCGTTTTGCACCGCCGAAAATTTCTAAAGAGGCAGTTTTGTTCTGAAAGAATCAGGCAGCGTACCTTGTTGTTTCAAGCCGAAGATGTACAATTCTAGTTGCGTTCGTGGGCGGATTTAACTGATTGTTTTAATTCGTTTTCATCTTACAAGTTGAATTCAAATAGCAGGGCGGTAAACACTGTGGAGCAGACGATCGTAGTTGTGTTGGAACTGTTATTGATTCCATTCTCTCATTGGTTGCTGACTTTGGGTTTGAGTGACTACTTCTCGAAAGTATCCAATTACAGCAAAGCCTAGCTGAACTTTCGTGGCCTGCATCATGTATGCTCCAATTCAATAAAGTGTCAGTGGTGCCGCGCGAACGCACATGATACCAGGTCAAAAAACTTTATATTGCGAGCGCGGTAGGCCTAATAAGTTTTACTTTTTGTTATGTTTACTATTCGTTTAAACGTTTAAACGAACGTTAAATTGACGTTTAAACGTTTAAAAAAATAAACGGAAACTCCCAGCGCTAATATATACGGACTCTATGAAAACCTGTTGTGCGTGCAAATGTTGCGCTGCTGATTATGACACGTGAGACTAGAACAAGTCTATGTGGGCGGTGCGCGTTATTTTGTCCGTACTACATATTCGCTATGGGGCTTCATAGTGGTGTCATTGTAAATGAATATTTATATTTTCTATTTAAGGGTTTGTCGAGTCGTTTGGTAGTTTAGTGGTTAAGACGTATAATCAATCGAGAGATTGCAGGTTCGAATCTCCTTTGAGTCGTATTAATTTTTTTCACTATTAATTGAGGAAAGAGTGTGGTATGGTATGGGGTTATGTTGAGGTAGTTATCGACAAAACACATCAGTATGCAACATATGCATAGGGGTTAAACCAATCAGAAGCAATGTTCGCTAAACAGCAGGACGGAAAAAAATATCGCGGGCGGTGCGGATTATTTATTTTCGGATATAGCCAGACAAAAATGGCGGATGACGGGGGTTGGGGCTGGCAGTTGACAGTGTAAAACGTTCGTCGTTGGACCGTATAGGTTTGCTTCTATAGATTTCTGAGTGACAATGACCGACAGAAGCAGGGGTTCATCAAAGTTAGGAGAGACGAAGGACAGATCTTCGAAGGACATTTTTTAAAAATTATTTCAAACCGTGTCCGGAAATTGGGCCATGCAGCGACGATGAATCTTTTTTCCTTCCTCTTGATTTAACGGGTAAGAATTTACAAGTCGGACATCACTATTCCTTGAAAAATTACTAATTAGGCCATCGGAATGAAAGTCATAGAATACCGTCCTCCGACCGCATGACCAAATGGCCGCCGCCGAAATTTTTCATTAAATTCAAAAAATTGTCATTATTTCAAAAAATTTGGAACTTCTGTAACGGGCTAAGCGTTACTAAGAATACTGGAACAAAGTGGTGATCGACCAGATGTTTATCGATTCATTAACAACAATTTAATGTAACACACAATCACATGTCAGGCTGATCAGGAAACATGGCATCATAATGACCCTTGACCTTTTACCTATCCCATCATGCAGGCGCTTGATAGTTCGCAAGGTATGGAGCGCCTGTCTACAATAATATGCAACGTTAGTCTGCTACACTCCCCCCTCATAAGGCGATTCATACTTAGAGAGAAAAATGCAAAACATTATACATGTGGATGTAAATGTTACTGTAGCAGACCTTTATAAATGTTTAAAGTAACAATGTAGGAACTTCTCATCCTAAAAAAAAAATAACATGGCCAGGAAAATGTTCTAGCAAGTTCGTACACAGAATATCACAAACTATGAATGTTCACTTGGTTCTTGCGCATAAATTACCAAGTCTGTGCATACACAAGTGATGATGAAATCTAGTATTTTCCTTGCCAATTTCAAAAGTATGCATGTTTTTTGCACTGTTTTTTTATGGTGAGTAAAATTTTGTTGTCACACGCATAGTTGCCTTTTTTAAAGCAACTAACACTTTTTCTCAAGTAAGTGCCAATCTCAATTTCACACAGTTTTCTGCATGGGTTTAGTTAAGTTTACATACATGTAACGTTTGTAACACAACAATTTCCAGCACAGCTAGAAAACATATATACATATGCAAAAATACAACACATGTGGCTCGAGGTACAAAAGCTCAGTACAACACCAAATGTCGAGGTTCCTTAAGAAACATGGCAGTTCTTAAAGTCATTTGCAAAGTTTGACTTGATCGACGTGAGTTATTATCTCCTTGGTTGGCATGGCAACGTTCGCGAGTTTCAAGTTCACAGGCGTCGGGCGATCTTTGACCTCGTACGGGCCTGACCAACGCGGAGCTAATTTCGCACAGTAGTTTTTTTGTGCGTTGGAGAGGGGGTGGGTTTTGACCATGACGTAGTCACCGATGTCAATCCCAGGTTGACGACGTTTCTTGTTATAGTGCTGCTCGCGTTTTTGTTTGGCTGTTTTCATACGCGCAGTCACCTGTTTGTTTAGTTCATCTGAGTCGCGGATCAGCAGCCGATTTCACGAAACTTTACGCAATTGCGTAAGTCCACTTATGCCATAAGTTATTGCGTAACTTGCGCAATAAGTTAATAAGCGTTTCACGAAACTCGCCGACTTACGCCATAAAATGTGGCGTAACTTGCGCAATGGTTTTTGGTGGCGTAAGTTGGAAAAATGTGTCGTAGGACAGTGGAAAATGGCGATAATGCAGCTAGCTACACGTGCTTATTTACCGCATCGTCAACGAACTAAACCCCAGCCTTCCGTTTGTAGAAAATGGCCTTTATCGGTTAAATCTGCGACTCGACGCATTATGACTCGCGACGGCAGCCATGATGACCGTGCAAAATTTGTGAAAAACAACGACGTATGTTTTATGTACGACTATTTTATCAAGCGCAAGCATCAAATAGTCGTTGATAAACTAGAAATTAGCCTCGTCCTAGAAGTTACAAGTGCTAAAGTGAAAAAATAAACGTTGCGCAGCTAAGAAGAGTTTCGTGAAATCGATTTTAAGTAATTGCGCAGCTACGGCATAACTTTATGGCGTAAGTTTTGCGCCATAACCGTTTATGGCGCAAGTTACGCACTGTTTCGTGAAATCGGCTGCTGGGGGTTAGATCGTGCGTGTTCCATTTATTGGACAAGGGGGATCTCATGTCTCGACTAAGCATGATACGACATGGCGGAACTCCTGTGGATTCGTGCTCGGCTGAATTTAGCGCGAAAGCGAGTTCCGCTACGTGTACGTCCCAAGTACGGTGGTCTTCAGTCGTGAATGCTTGAAGCATCGTTTTGATGTTCCTGTTGACCCTTTCCACCCAGTTAGTCTGAGGATGGTAAGGAGTCGTAAAAACTTGGTGAACTCCCCATTCAGAACAGACTGAAGCAAGTGCATGACTGATAAACTGTGGGCCATTGTCGGAGAGAAGGCAACGAGGAGCGCCATAGCGACTGAACAATTGTCGAACGAGGATGCAAGCGATATTCTTGCCGGTAGCCTTTTTTCACTGGTATGATTTCTGTCCACTTACTAAAGTGATCGACTGCCACGAGCAGATATTTGTGGCCCGCGTAGCTCTTTGGCAAAGGACCCATGAGATCTACTCCCACAACTTCCCAGGGGCCGCTAGACTCAGTGGATAACATCATCCCTGCTGCCTTGCGGAAGAGATGCTTGGTCTCTTGGCATTTTTTGCAGCCGCGTATGAAGCTACGAACACCAGTGGACATGCCTTTCCACCAGAGATTGATATTCTTAACGCGCTGTAGGGTTTTGGTTCGCCCAAGGTGTCCAGCTGAGGGTTTCGCGTGGCATTCGACGAGTATATCGCGTTGGAGTGATTTTGGGACTACCACACACCATCGCGAGTTTGAGTAGTGCAATAAGACACCATCTCGTAGGCGGTACTCTACTGATCGTTTCTTAACAGTAATCGACTGACGGGGGTCAGAGGGAAATTCTGCGTCCTTGATATACTGCAGATAAACAGCACACTCTGGATCTCGCGTTTGCGCGTCGCGGAGATCTTGTTCCGTGAAGTTGGTATTTGCGGTCACGTTCGGTATCGCGTTTACTTGTCCCCAAAGGAGGTTTTTTTTGTGTTTGTCTCTGCTTTTGGCGACAGCGGGGGCATGAATATCTCAGTAGCTGCTCAGCTTTTTTTGCTTTTTTATGTACACGCACTTTTGGTGGTACCACTCAGAGCAGTCGTCGCATTGAATCCAGTTAATGATGTCATCGCGAGGATGAATGCAGATCGAAGCGCGACAGGCTGAATCCGCGTCTGTATCTGGATTTGCGTGAATTTGGTTCGAGGTCGAGGACGCAATAAGTGAAGACGGAGTGTTCATTGTGCGAGGTGGAGGTGCAGGAGACCGGGAAACGTTGTGTTTCGCGCGCGGTTTCCTCCCTACAACACCGACTATTTTGACAGTCTCACCGATTCGGGAGAGAGCATCTGGGATATAATGCTCTGAACCAGGCCGATAAACAACGTCAAATACGTAGTCTTGGAGTCTCAGTACCCAACGGGCGAGTCGTCCGGTCAGTTTCGTCTTACGAAACAACCAACAGAGGGCCTGATGATCAGTGACGACTCTAAATCTCTGTCCTTCTAGATGAGGGCGCCATTTTTCTAACGCCCAGACCACGGCCAGGCACTCCTTTTCCGTGGCACTGTAGTTTCTCTCGGCCGCGTTCAGGGTTCGACTCGCGTATGCGATGACGCGTTTAACAGGACCATTTGCCTAAAGTAGAACGGCGCCGAGTCCTACGTCGCTGGCGTCAGTGTGAACGACGAAAGGTTCAGACGAAGTCGGATAAGCGAGAATTGGCTGTGAAGTCAGAATTTGTTTCAAGGTGTCGAATGACGTCTGGCAGGCATCGGACCACTGCCAATTCACCTTCTTGCGGCGAAGTTGATGGAGCGGTTCCGCGACACTGGCATAGTTCGGAACAAACTTATGGAACCACGATACCATGCCCAGAAATCGTTCGAGCTGTTTGACCGTTGTAGGTGTGGGGTAGGCTAAGATGGATGACACTTTATCCGGATCTGGCTGAACTCCATTCTGTCCAACAATGTGCCTTAGGTAGCGCATCTCTTGGTGAATGAAACTGCACTTTTCCCGGTTAATAGTCAATCCGGCCTCGCGTAGTTTCTAGAAGACTTCGCGTAAGTAGATGAGGTGTTGGTCTAAGTCAGCTGAATAGACAACAATATCGTCGAGATATACTAGGCAAGTGCGACCCAGTAAATCGCCAAGGACTGATGTCATTAGGCGTTGAAAGCTTGCCGGTCCATTCACCACACCGAAAGGAAGGACACAAAACTGGAACAGCCCTTCATCGCAGATAAAAGCTGTTTTTTCGCGGTCTTGAGGTGCAACGACCATCTGCCAATATCCGGAGCGGAGATCGAGAGAGGTAAAAACTGTGGAACCGTGCAGCGACTCAAGGATGGTGTCAATGGTTGGCATGGGGAATGCATCCAACTTGGTGACCGCGTTTAGGCCCCGATAGTCAATACACATCCTGTATTTACCTGACGTCTTTGGGACCATGACAACAGGTGCCGCCCAAGGGGATGACGAGGGTTCAATCTTGCCAGAGGCCATAAGCTTCCGAAGCTCTTGATTCAGCGCTTCTTTGCGATCACCGGACAACCTGTTAGGGCGCCGACGCACAGGAGTGGCATCACTCACTTCGATGTGATGCTCTGCGATCTCAGTATGGCCTGGTTCCTGTGATAGAACGTCAGGAAAGTCGGCGAGCAAATTTTACAAATGCCCACATGCGTCTTCTATAGGTGCACACAAAGTGGGGTGCGGTGTGCACTCTTGGTCTTGAGCAGGTTTTTGCTCAGCGGGCGCGAATGCTTGTGAGGCGACTCCAAGGATAGTGAACTGGATTCTAGGCCCTAACTCATTTTCTGTCCAGTAACAGTTACGACCGAAGTCGAGAACGAGGTTTGTCTTCTGGATGAAGTCAATGCTCAAAAGGACAGCAGTCGGCAATTGGTGAACACGATGAAACTCAACGTTCGTTTTCTGTCCACCGACTTCAACCGACAACGACATTGTACCCAGCGTGGAGACAGATGTGCCGTCAAACATGGTGAGTGTTTCTGTAAGCGGTATCTCAGGCAATGGTGCGGAGAGCTGGTCACACAGTACATTAGACAACAATGACAGCGTCGATCCGGTATCAACTAAAGCTTTGACTTTCAGTTGGTCATTGAGGGTGATCTCAATTATTAAAAGGGACCTTTATCCATGACTGGGCTGGTGTCACAGATTTCTTCAGCCTTGGGGGTGCGATTGGCTGAATGAAGTTCACACGATTAACTGTCACTGCACTCGATTTATTCGTCGTAGTTGGGGGCTTGGCCATTTGTTGGTTACCCTCAGGCTTTCACGATGAAGGCGGCATTCGGCAATCTGACTCTTTGTGCCCAAGCTGCTTGCAACGGTAACACACGACGTTATACGTATTTCGACGGGGTTGATCGGGTTTCTTGACGAAAGTCTGTGTCGGTCCCATGTCGGAACGACTAGCGTTTGTCGGCGGGGGCGATACTTGGGTTTGGCGGTCTGTTTCGCGGGGGTTGACAGCGAATTTGAGCGACACTGGAGGATGAACTCATCCGCGGCTTTAGCGACACTGTGCAGCGATGCGAACTTTTTCTCGCGTAGCTTGAGACGAAGGTGTTCGTCACCGAGAACGGACAGAAACTGATCGATTAAGACCAGGTTGAAAGCTCGTCGCGTCTCGTTATCCTGCAGCCTGTCTGCGGGAAGCTGGACCCATTTAAAGAAGTTATGCTCTAAACGTTGCGCAAACTCTTCAAATGTCTCATCAGACTTCTTGGAGTCTGAGCTGTACTTGAGTCGGTACGCCTCTGGTGTAAGGAAGTAACGGCGATGGATTACCTCCACAATCTTATTGTAATCAGACTTGTCTGCATCACTAAGCGAGTGAAAGGCTTTCTGGGCCTTTCCTGTTAGGTAGGGTTCTAACAACCTCGGCCACTCAAGGTTGGGTTTGTTGGCGGCTGTGGCTAGGCGTTAAAATGTGCTTAAATAACACGCAATGTCATCATCTGCTCCTAATTTATGGAAATCAGGGAGCTTGGGTCCCACGTTGACGATTGGCGGGGTTTTGACAGACTCACTGACTGCACCTGCAAGGGTGTGGCACAGCATTTCTGTGTCTTGATGTGGGGTGGGGGTTTTTAGTTGCGTAGTGGGTTAGTATAGCTTGGTTGCTAGGCTACACAAACCACACGGTGGGTTCTGATTGGCTGTTGAGTTGGTTTAGAGCGACATGTCCAACCACACGAGGCAGGCAGACAGCGTTTTTATTTACGACAACAAACGTACAAGTAAATAAAAGAGAAACAAGATACTCATAATTAGTTATGGTTAAGAGGAAATTCCACAAAATCAAAGTTACACAGCTTTCCTAACACATTATACTCCACCTAAAAGGACAGTGATGTCACAATTTAGGCTGCACCGCCATTACACTTAAGTTGCATATTAATCTTACTGTATGCGATAAACTCTGGCAAGACTAGGATCAAGTCTACTATGTGTAAGGCACATGACAAGTTCGTTCACACATGTTTACACTAAGCTTACAATAAAAATGACACTTGTGTAATATCAGTGTTAAAATAATATAATGCACGACCAAAAGATTATAAGTTCACACCATGGTTACAATAAAATCCCAAAGTGTATCTCTCGAAATTTGCTAAAGGCATAAAACAAAGGATCAAGGCTTATTTGACATACCATGCAATACCAAAATAAACACGGTACTGTCGCCTAGAAACGAATGAGGGCGCCCTCTCGAGTATCCGAATGCTTGTCAGAAAGGGCCCCCTAGAAACGGCATTAAATTGACCTGGACCGTACATAGAGGCATCCTAGACATAAATATACACAGTGGTATGTTATAGGCACTCTGTGGAGGTATTTATTTCTATACGAATATGCCCTACGAACGTACCGGACCTCAAAGTGGCTCAAAAACACAACATTTTACGAGCGTTTTACGGGCGGCGCCATCTTGGATAAAATACGATTACCAAAAACTTATAATAATGACCTTCCACCCAAGTTATTCTTACAGTTTGTCACACCTAGGGAATCAATAAAGTATTTATTTCAAAGGTATGAACTGTGGGTGGCAAACATGCTGTTTAAAATAAAGAAAATCCATACCTGTTGAGTTGGTTTAGAGCGACATGTCCAACCACACGAGGCAGGCAGACAGCGTTTGCCTGCCGTCGCGTGGTGGCGCTATGTCGCTCTAACGGTGGACTCACCGGCCGCTGTGCTACACACCCCACATCTTCTCCCAAAGTAAGACGTCGTCGCCCCGACGACGAAGTGGCCCGTGGCTGCATCTCTGCTCTAAGACCTATTAAGATTATCTAACAGCAAAACTTTGTAACAAGTAGAACATTAAAGCACTACCACTTTAGTAAAAACACCCGGGTTAAGTGTAAACAAGGGGCACCTGGCCCATAAACAACAATAACACTCCAACGATAAATGGAAAAGTCAAGACTGGTTGCTCTCATTGTAAGAGGGCCTTATTACTAATACTAATGTTCAAATGTTCAAGCTGCAGCTCTGAGTTCAAGACTATATGCATAGAGTAATTAGTCTGAGTCAGTTTCGGTATAAGAGTCACAATCGGTTCCAGACTGGGTGGCTAGCTTTCTCACCTGGTCAAGTAAGCGGATGACGCTGCTGAACTGGTACCGGCTGGGTGGGTGCCCTTTAGTCACTCGCTTGGATCGTCGAGGCTTTGCATCCTGCCTGGCTCCACGATCCCCAGTATCAGCGCTGCCGGACGGCAAGTTCTCTGGATCCCGTCTCGTGCCTGCTGGTTGAGGTGTACCCGTCCCAGTTTCCTCCGTCCCCCTGATCATAACGGACTCTCCTGGTTCTTCAACATCGACATTTGGTTCTGGGCTCGTGGAGGCCAATCTCGTCTGTTCCACCTTGTTGACTGGTGGGGTATCTGCCAAGCCAAGTGTCTTGCCCCAATTTGAGCTGCTCTCGGTGCTGGACGTTAGGTCAGTGGGGGTGGTATTAGGTGTCTTAATATTCTCATCACTGGTGTCTGCTACTCGAGGTTCAATGCTCCAGGGACAGTGTTTTAGCTCACTCCGATGGAGAACCTTCTTACGCCCTGCTGGATTGCGCACTTCATAGACAGGTTGTCCTTCAAAAGGCCGACCAACCACCAAGTACGGAGTCTCCTCCCAGAAATCCTGTATCTTGGACCTCCCGCGGCGTGTACGGTCTCTGACCAAGACATACTCCCCAATCGCCAGCGGTCGCTCGTATACATCCTTCTCTTGAGCTGCGGTTCTGTGCTCTGCTGCCTTAGACAGATTAGCAGCAGCCAGTTTCCGTGCTGACTCCAGCTGTGCCCAGTGCTTCTTCACATAGTGCTGCGGTGACACCTCATCAAGCTGAGGGTGGTCTACTCCTAAGGCGAGGTGCTGGGGCAGGCGTGCGGACCTTCCAAAGAGCAGAAAGAATGGTTCGTAACCGGTGCTGCTGTGTACTGTATTGTTGTAGGTGGCAACTAGTTGTGGCAGGTAGTCAGCCCATCTCTTTTTCTTCTCCGGAGGCAATACCTTCAGCAAGTTGTGCAGAGTGCGATTAAAGCGCTCACACTGCCCGTTACCCTGCGGGTGGTAAGGGGTGGTGTGTGAGCGCCCAATGCCATACAACTTACAGAGCTCTTGGATGACTCTTGCCTCGAAGCACTTCCCATTATCAGAGTGAAGCCTGAGTGGTGCCCCAAAGGGAGTAATCAGATGTTTGACAAGAGCACGAGCCACCGTCTCAGCCCGCTGGTCCCTCGCGGGGATAGCCCAAGCAAACTTGGTGAAAACATCTGTGAGAACTAACACATTCTCGTGACCAGTAGATGATGGTTCAAGCACAGTAAAATCCATCGCTATGACTTCTAATGGGGCTGTGGCTTGCAGCGTTCCTAGCGGAGGTTTCGTGTGACGGTTAGGCTGTTTGCTGATGGCGCATTTCCTACATTGCTGACACCACGCTTTAACCGATTCCTCCATCTTAGGCCAGAAAAAGAGAGGCTTGATCGACTGGAGTGTCCGTTTTGCGCCAAAGTGGCCCAGGTCATCATGGAATGACCTCAGTACAACCTCCTGCAAACGGGCTGGAATCATGAGGCGTTCAGATCCCCTTCCCTGGATGGTTGACGACCGGTACAACACCCCGTCCCTTAACCGAAGCTGCGCCCAGTGCTTGAGCACTGTCGACACTGCACGTGGGTCAGCCTGCCTTTCTTGAGGGGTAGGCTTGCGGCCTCTCCCAAAGTAAGTCCGGACCCTACGGAGAACAACATCTTCATCTTGGAGGGATCTGAGCTCTTCTGCAGTGTACCCCGGTAGACAGCGGCTTCCCTTCTGTTGTTCTAGCTTAACCTGGTGATGCAAGGTAGGTGGTATCGTGGAACTTGAGTGGGCTGGGCCAGACGTTGCGCGGACAGCGCTAGATGAAACCACCACCTCAGGACCTTGTTTCACAGGGTTGGATACACAGGCCTCCTTTGGGGAAAGTCTGGACAGGGCATCAGGTGCTTGGTTACGTGTCCCCGGTCGAAATTCTAGCTGGTAGTTGAAGGAAGACAATTGTTGGACCCATCTAAGCTCTGTGGCACTGAGATTGGCTGTGTCTAAGTACTTCAGCGGATTGTGGTCTGTGTATATCGTACAAGAGTTACCCATCAGGTAATCCTTGAAGGCCTGGCAGACCGCCCATCGTACAGCCAATAGCTCTAGCTTAAAGGAAGAATAGTTCCTGTCATTGCGCTCTGCTGGGCGTAGAGTCCTGGAGGCATATGCTAGCACTGCCTTCGCCCCATCCTCCTGTACCTGGGAGAGTATCGCACCCAATCCAGTTGCACTGGCGTCGGTCTCGACAACAAACGGGCGACTGAAGTCGGCAAACTGCAAAACTGGCGCCTCACTTAGCTTAGTCTTAAGTGTACAGAAGGCAGAGACTGCTGCGTCGTCTAGATTAATCTTCCCACTCCCAGCCTTTGTTTTGATATTGCCCTTGCCGCCGGTTCCCTTCAAGTAAGCAAACAGAGGAGACGCAACACTGGAATACTGCCAGACAAACTTCCTAAAGAACCCAGCAAAGCCCAAGAAGGACCGAAGCCCTGTCACAGTTGTGGGTTGTGGCCAGTCACGAACTACAGATATCTTGTCTGGGTCCGGTCTCACTCCCTCACCGGCTACCACCAAGTGGCCCAAGTACTTGATCTGGGTCTGGAGGAAATAACACTTTGCGGGTTTGATTTTCAGCCCATGTTGTTGTAACCGAGAGAAAACCAGTTCTAGGCGCTCAATGTGCTCATCAAAGGTCGTCGAGAATATAATGACGTCGTCTAAGTAGATCAAAATGCTTTGCAGGGCCTGGTCTCCGAGGCAACGTTGCATTACACGCTGAAACGTCGCTGGGCTATTGCAGAGGCCGAACGGCATGCGTGTGTATTCCCATAGTCCAAATGGGGTCACAAACGCTGTCTTTTCTTTATCTCTCTCTTCCATGGCCACCTGGTAGTATCCTGACGTCAGGTCGATGGTACTGAAGTATCTTGCTCCACCCAGTGCCTGTAAAGACTCGTCAATGCGTGGCAAAGGAAAGGAATTTTTTGTCGTTACCAAGTTTAGCCTCCTATAGTCAACACACAGACGTATTGACTGGTCCTTTTTTCGAACCACCACTATAGGCGATGCCCAAGGGCTCACGCTCTCCCGGATGACTCCAGCTTCAACCAGTTCCTGCATATGTTTTCTAACTTCCTGGTATTGTGATGGGGGTAGGGACCTATACCGCTGTCGGATGGGAGCCGCATCGCCTGTCTCAATCGTGTGTTTTACCGTGTCACAGAACCCCAGATCTCGGTCGTGTTTTGAGAAAACACCGTCATACTTCTTCAGAAGCATCCTGAATTTAGCTTGATCATCAGCTGAGAGTTCAATCCCAACCTCGAACTCATTGGGCTGTGGATCTTTGGGGATCAGGGTCGAGGTTGATGAGCAGGAAGCAGTGGCAGTACTCGATGAATTGGGGTAATTTGCTCCGTCTTTATCTGTTCTACTGACTACATCTGCATGATATAGTTCTCCTAAACATGTATGACCCGGGACGATGATGTCTCCACCACTATCATTGGTCAGCGCCACTATGAATGCACCGTTGGACACCGATACCAAACACCGCCCAATCTGCAGGGAGGAATGCAAGTTGGAGGGTCTGCTTGGTTCAAGAACTGCCTCGTATGTCATACCATCAGGTCCTGGGCGAGCGGTTGCCTGAAATGTGATGGTCTCACCCTGGGGAACAACTACAGCACACCCTCTTGGTAGGTATGCGCGACTTATCATCCCATCTGCCTCAGAGAACTTGACCCTTTTTTCTGTGGCCACCATAGCTTTCTCCCATGCTGCTCCTGGTTTAGTGGTGCGCAACTGTTCTAGATATTCCTGGCCGCTGTCTCTAATTAGGAGACTCCAACATTCTTTCAGAACATTCATGCCCAAGATACAGGGTGGATTGTCAGTGACCGTCACTCTATCATTCTCCTTGATTACTAATATTAGCCTCGCAGGTATCGTGATGCCTAGGGCTGTCACATCTACTTCAAAACAGCCAATATATGGTATATCTGCTCCGTTGGCCGACACTAATTGAAAGTACTCGGGAACTGGCTTCATCTCGAATCCTCTCGGCTTCAGAAACTGGTCATAATAAGGTTCGGAAACGGTAGTGACCATCGAGCCGGTGTCAAGAAGACAGTGCACGAGATGTAAACAATCGCCTAGCGAAACAGTAACACCATAACAGTTCGATGTGGCTTTATTAAGAAAATGACAATTTAATGAGCCTTTCTGTCCCCCTCCAGCTGTCTGGCTCCCGACAACTGGGGGCGCTGGTTTTCCTGTTGGGGAGGAACGTCAGGTCGTTGTTGGTACCTGTAGGGCCGGTCCTGAACCGTGGGCTGCTTGGAGTGGGGAAATGGACAGTTGCGAGCAAAATGACCTGGCCCACCACAGTTATAGCACAGGAGAGAACGCAGTGGATGGGGCGGGGTGCACTGCCCAAAATTACCATCACCCTGCCAAGTGGGCCGATATTCCATGGGGGGTCCACTGCTCCAACTTGGATGACCTTGCCCTTGACTATAGGGCGGTAGCACGGGAGTTTGCCTCAAGGTTAGGGCCTCAACTGCCTTCTCCAGTTTGTCCACCACCAGCTCCAGTTGTGTCATGGAACTACCTTCAGTGTGGACAGCAGTGACTGCGCTTTGTTTAACCGATTTACATTCACGAGCTCCCTCCCTCTCTTCTCTTTTAATAGCCCAATTCTTTAGCTCGGTGAATGTCATTCCTGGGCAACGATCGAGCAGGTCTCGGCAGGAGTGACGTAGGCTTTCCCTCTCTAGCCCGTCAACAAACTGCTCTTTTAACATTCGGTCGGGGTGCTGGTAAATAGTCTCCTTCTTTTGGAGGCGCAAAAACAAACGCTGTAGTGCCACCGAAAACTCCCTCACACTCTCTCCTTGCTGTTGTCGCCGGTCCAGGAGTCGTCTCTGCAACTCGCCGCTTGTCAAGCCCTCTGCATACGAGTCTTTCAAGTAGGCTAATACCTCCTCGGCTGTCTGGTCGTCATTGAGCAGCGCTTTGGCTTCAACTCTCGGGCTCCCTCTCAGGGAATCAAGAAGAAATTGACCTCTCTGGTGGGGTAGAATTGCATAACGATCAAATGCGTGGTTGATGGCAGTTACAAACTCATCAATTGGGATGGAGCGGCCAGATGTGTCCTCCCTCCCCTCAAATACAGGAACTTTCCGTTCAGGGGCCAGAACTACTGAGGCTTGGGTTGTAGGATTAGGCTTCTTGGCCACCACCGGCTTCTTGACTACCACGTTGAACACTTTTGTACTGTCCCATCCTTCGGCTGGGGCCATCACTGTTCCATTCTCCACTGTGAGAATAACCTCCCCATCATCGTCAGTGTAGGATAGGCCTCGAGCATCCTCGAACTTGACTTGCAATGTGGACAGGGAAATGCGGTTCTTGTGAAGTGTCAGTTGTATTGGCTTATCGTCTGGGTTTAGTCTCACTTTCACAGTCGTTGGATCGGGTGCCATATCTGTAGCACACTCGGACTATACGTTTAACATTAACAGCACTGCTGCCTGCTTCGTCGTAAACATTTGCCAGCCAATCCCACTTCTGACACTTGTGGGGTGGGGGTTTTTAGTTGCGTAGTGGGTTAGTATAGCTTGGTTGCTAGGCTACACAAACCACACGGTGGGTTCTGATTGGCTGTTGAGTTGGTTTAGAGCGACATGTCCAACCACACGAGGCAGGCAGACAGCGTTTTTATTTACGACAACAAACGTACAAGTAAATAAAAGAGAAACAAGATACTCAGAATTAGTTATGGTTAAGAGGAAATTCCACAAAATCAAAGTTACACAGCTTTCCTAACACATTATACTCCACCTAAAAGGACAGTGATGTCACAATTTAGGCTGCACCGCCATTACACTTAAGTTGCATATTAATCTTACTGTATGCGATAAACTCTGGCAAGACTAGGATCAAGTCTACTATGTGTAAGGCACATGACAAGTTCGTTCACACATGTTTACACTAAGCTTACAATAAAAATGACACTTGTGTAATATCAGTGTTAAAATAATATAATGCACGACCAAAAGATTATAAGTTCACACCATGGTTACAATAAAATCCCAAAGTGTATCTCTCGAAATTTGCTAAAGGCATAAAACAAAGGATCAAGGCTTATTTGACATACCATGCAATACCAAAATAAACACGGTACTGTCGCCTAGAAACGAATGAGGGCGCCCTCTCGAGTATCCGAATGCTTGTCAGAAAGGGCCCCCTAGAAACGGCATTAAATTGACCTGGACCGTACATAGAGGCATCCTAGACATAAATATACACAGTGGTATGTAATAGGCACTCTGTGGAGGTATTTATTTCTATACGAATATGCCCTACGAACGTACCGGACCTCAAAGTGGCTCAAAAACACAACATTTTACGAGCGTTTTACGGGCGGCGCCATCTTGGATAAAATACGATTACCAAAAACTTATAATAATGACCTTCCACCCAAGTTATTCTTACAGTTTGTCACACCTAGGGAATCAATAAAGTATTTATTTCAAAGGTATGAACTGTGGGTGGCAAACATGCTGTTTAAAATAAAGAAAATCCATACCTGTTGAGTTGGTTTAGAGCGACATGTCCAACCACACGAGGCAGGCAGACAGCGTTTGCCTGCCGTCGCGTGGTGGCGCTATGTCGCTCTAACGGTGGACTCACCGGCCGCTGTGCTACACACCCCACATTGACGTCGGCTTATTTCAAGTTAATGGATAATTTTCAAGAAATCAAGAGTTTCGACACTCTTCTGAACTGGTGATTCCTCCTCCATGAGGTGTGGAAGGTCGCAAAGGCAAGCAACTCTTTTCTGTTTTGTCTTTACAAAGTTTATGTCGATGTGATTTCACAAAGTCTGTTTATGTGATCAGCTGTAAAGCGGTTTAAATACGTAGATCTATCCATGATGAAGGATAATTATCGCTCAAATGTTCGTTATTTACAGTTCACTTACGTCGATAGGTGAATTTCGGCACAACGGCTTAACACAGTCTCAATACTGGGACGAGTTGACAGCACAATACAGTCATGTAAAATCGCACGAAAATCCAATCACAACACGTTGCAACACTGAGATCAAACCACTGTCCTTATCGCGAAAATCCTGCCGACTACGCCAGAATGTAACGGGCTAAGCGTTACTAAGAATACTGGAACAAAGTGGTGATCGACCAGATGTTTATCGATTCATTAACAACAATTTAATGTAACACACAATTACATGTCGGGCTGATCAGGAAACATGGCATCAGAATGACCCTTGACCTTTTACCTATCCCATCATGCAGGCGCTTGATAGTTCGCAAGGTATTGAGCGCCTGTCTACAATAATATGCAACGTTAGTCTGCTACACTTCAACGTACTTTCAATACTTGTTCATGAAAGAAATCGATATATATGGCGCCAAACCGAGAAATTCCGACCAATCAACCAGATTTTTCGAAATCAGACGGCAGACTATAGTCTTGAGCGCGAGATCCAAGTGCTGACACACAATTCCACTGTTCGTGTTTCGGTGTAGCCGCGCGAGACTGCAAATCTGACTGAAGTCCCGGGGCGCGTTCAATAGCGCAATACGTATGCATACCGACAATACCTTCAACGGTGAAGGTATAGGAAAATACCCATACCGGCGTACGTATGTATTGTGCTGTTGAACGCGCCCCCGATCTCACTTCGGCAATCTTCGGACGTTCTGTACACGTATGTATTCCGTCACCTGATTGGCTGTTGCCATTGCGACATCGAAATTTGGCCAATGAAAAATTACGTCTTATCGGTGTCTGCCTGTCATGCAATGATGGCAGACGTGAAAACGATCTGAAGACGAAAACGTAAGAAAAGTCCCGATTTCCCAAATTTTGTCCACTTTATGATCAATTTGAAAGAAAAATAATGAAACCAAATCGTAAATAGAATACTAAAGAAACCGTAAGAGGTTTTCATATGAATTGATGGTGAGAATAAAACGTGGTATTTGGCGATTGATCTGATTAATCCGAGTCGTGTCTCACTCGCACAATGTGCTTATAGCCTATGGGCGCAGCACCTCTATCATTGTCTATGTACCCCTCGGGCACCTGTTTTACAAAATAATGATAATGAACAAAATCCTCATGTGTTTTTGAAATCTTCCGGACGGTATTCTATGACTTTCATTCCGATGGGCTTAACCAATGTTAGCCGTCAGTAAGTGCAAATCTGATAGAAAAACAAAAATTTGGCAGGAAGAAATGACGATTATATATTTGAAAAAAACTTGGACATTTTTCTGCCGATCCCGTATTCGTATAAAAATCTTATTTATGAGGCAGAAGAAGAAGTCCAAATTGTAAATTCTTTCCTTTTTCATATGGTAGGACCATCGGTAAGGGTTGAGAAGTTGATCAGAATTTGTTTTAAATGACTCATCTAGAATTGGAATGTGCAGATTTGATCATGGAATAACACAAAATATCAAGTGAAAACAAATTCAAGATTTTAGTTACAAACACTTATTTGTTCAGCCTGCTGTCTCATATGTTTTGCACACAAGGTCTGAAGCCATTATCAACTTCTCAATTCTTTCCGGTACCCTTCTGCGAGAAACTGCCATGCCAACTACATTTTTTTGGGGACAATTTGGAAATAATAATTTACCATTTATTCAACACAAAAACCATGCATGGATTTTTTAAGGTCTTTGGATATGGCTGAGTGAAATTTTAGAAGGCATCCTTTAGTTATGTAATAATGCTGTTGGTACCATTTTAAAAAGTTTACCAATCATGTCTTTAAAACCTAAGGAATGATTGAAAGATGGGGCCTAAACATTTTCTTGTGATAAGTATATATTATTTTACTATAGTACTAATAATTATTACAGCTTGCTGTGTTGCTACATTAATCAAGGGAGAAACTAGCCTTGTCCAAGGCTGTCTGCAGGTTTGTTTGGTGTACGAGGGAATATTTAGTCTAGCGCATGCAAACTGCACACGGCATTAAAACGAGCCACTTTGAGATAACGACTTCCGTAGTAAACCCGTACGGCAATACATACTGCGTACTAGCTGCGTACGGCCTGGCCTAGCTCGATAGACAGCCTTGTCGAGTCTGTCACTTCCGGGTTTAATGTTTTTCTTTATATTTTCGGCCGGTTTTGGCCGAAAATGGGCGGGCTTTGAATATGCGGGTATGCAAGGTATGAATATTTAACATTTGTCTTCAGCCAATCAAGAGCTTCATGAGTAGCACGTAATGCCGCGAAGCGTGCATTATGCATGTAATGGCGTCCTCATGTTACGAGAACCGTGGCATGATCGATGGACGAAAACAACAAATATTCTCGGGTTCGTACCATTTATTGCGCTTGTCTGTTTACGTATTTGATTACACTTCTGGGGGACAACGGTCGTAATATGACAGCTTTCCTGAATGATTTGTGGGAGCTTCTTAATACTGCCTCGGATAGCTCCATGGATGAACAAACTGGGGATCGCAGATCTTAGCGTTTTTCAAACATAGCCTGGTCTGCGTCGACCAATGAAATCTCAGCTCACGCTGGGTGGTTTCCCTATTACTGTAATGAGTTTCGCTGGCTGAATGCAGAACCATCAAGACGTTGGGTTTAGGACCGTACCGATACATGTACGTGCATGTGTGCATAGTCGTAGCGCGGCGCGTTGTGAGCCTACACGTGCAACATATTCCGTAGCTCGTAAGCGCTTTGTTCAGTTTTATCTTCAGCGGGCCGTCTAGAAGACAAGCCCAACGCCTTGGTCAAGGCTAGGGAGAAACCTGTTCCGCATTTCTGCGGAAATCTTTGTCACAAACCACTGATAAGTGATAAGTCTCATCCCTGATCAATGCAGGAACGTCCATGAATTTACTTGTCTTTCCACAAATCTAATTTTTCAAAAGAAAGTAATTGTCCCAAGCACTGATGACTGTATGTAAAGAATAAACAAAAGCATGGAGGTCAGAGTTTAATTGTAATGTAGCATTTATTTCGTGTAGTCGGAGGCATGCTTCCCAGTGGACTTAATCTGTCAATTTGTTTTCACATGTACGCTTTTCTATACAAGAGCAGGGGTCGATTTCACAAAGAATTGTGACGCGTCGCAAAAGTATCCAAATCTATCGCAACTCGCTGAACCCGTTGCAAGATGCGATGGATTTGTGACGTGTCGCAAGTCCTTTGTGAAATCGACCCCATGGCTTAAATTCATTCTGCTGTTTAAAGGAACACGTTGCCTTCAGATTTCACGAAATCTCACGTTTGAGGGTGTTCCTTATACTTATTAAGAGTTGTTCTTGCAATAAAACACATTTAATGTGTTATAATTAGTGAATGGTAATTTTAAAAAACAAACACTGACCTCTGACCCCCACTACATGTCCCGCGAAATGTATACGTATTTCAAGCCGTCAATACGATCGTTCGGGTAGTGGGCAAAATGCAGCGACGAACAGGAGTTAGGCTGGCGCCGTAGCCAGTGGTCAGGTAAACCTATCAGATGAACGCAAGGTACCATACCATTCTCCGCCTCCCGAGACATAAATGTAAACACACACACACACACACCCCGACTGGCTGTCAAAAAATGGATCGTCAAGAGAACACAGCAGACGCGTCAAAAAAGAAAAAACGAAAACCTCGCCAATCAGGGTAAGAATATTGTCATGGGACAAACCGATAGAAAGGACTTGGATGATTTATACCCAATGGTTATTGTAGACACGAATTAAAACAAACAGGCACATCACACGCAACGGAGGAAGGAAAAATAATTTCTTTCTCCAGGCTGGAAATAAGACTAATATAATTTCTCCGCCATTTATGGGAGTCAAGATTTTGACTCCCATAAATGGCGGAGCGTGCTGCTTCGAGAAATTACGCAAAATTGAAGCATTTCTAAGGCACGTTTGTGTGGATCATTATATTCTACTTTTTAAACATCTTTCAGATCGTGCTCATTATACTTCAAACGCTTGTAATAGCCCAAAAACGCCCAATAAAGCGCAACCCGAAGGCAACGTGTTCCTTTAATCTGAAGCAGAAATATACATGTACCTTCATAGCTCATAAAAATGAACTGTCAAAATCCACTAGCTAATCTCATAACATCAGTAAACCATGAAATTGGGCACTTTTACAGTGGAGCTTTCATAAGGGCACACAGTGGGTCTATTCCCTTCTTGGACAGTTTGCTCAACATTTTAACAAAGATGTTTATGTTCATTCATGATTATCAAAGAACTGTTGTAGTTACATGTACATCTGCATGTACTTACATGTGGCTGATCACATGCTCAAAAAAGAATTTGTCAAGCAAGGCTTTAACACAGTCCAATCATTCTGATTAGAGACTACTGTTTTGTGTGTGGCTGTCTTTGCAATTGACATTTCACAAAGTCCATATGCTAGCTGCAGGGCATTTGAAAAAAGTCTTGTGTAGCTGTAATTTTCCATAATTCATCAAATATGGAAGCCCCAGACACGAGTCAGCAACAGGACATTTTACTTAAAGAAGACCAAAGCATGGAGACAAAGGATTGCACACTCTTCTGTCGGGAGAAGCCCAAGTAGTCGGAAAGTATACAGACGGATGAGAATCCCGTGTAGATGGAGGTCAATCTTATTCCTCATTTTCTGAACAAAAAAGCATAACAAAAATCGCATATAATAGTGAATCATGTGAATTTGGTAGGAATCTGCCTAAAACGACATTTAATTGTAAATTCATTTTTCTCATGGCTTATCAAATGCCTTGTCCACCTGGTCTCTACTACACTGTATCGAGCCGGTACGAGTTGTACATGCATACATCTGAACTGGACACTTGTGTAGGCAATGCAAAAGTGCCCGGTTTTAACAGGATTGTTGTAATATCAGCATGAAAAGGTGGATCTTGTATTAATAATAACGTTATTATTGTCACTGTTCCCCTATATAAAGACTGCCAATTAAAAAGTAAATACCAGTAAATGCTCAACATGGCTGGGTTTGTGCCCGCCAGCATGGGTGGATTGACTGCTATCCTGTGGCATTGGAATTTTGGGTGAAAACAAACTTTACCTCGCAGAAATACTTTGCCCAAAGAAATTCCGTTACCTTGTTACCTTGTACCGTCGAGTCGTGTCCGACCCCTGGTGATGACAATGACTTTCATCCTCCAATCCTTCCGGCTCCTGGTTGCCCCCCGCAGTCCATCCAGAGTCAGCTGAGTCGCATGTTTGACACCATCCATCCATCGTGCTCGTGGCCTGCCCCTCTTTCGTGATCCATCACCCATTCCCACCATTATTGATTTTTCCAATACGTCCGCTCGCATGATATGTCCGAAATA
This sequence comes from Henricia sp. BOLD:AAB3569, assembly GCA_037783545.1. Classification (NCBI taxonomy): domain Eukaryota; kingdom Metazoa; phylum Echinodermata; class Asteroidea; order Spinulosida; family Echinasteridae; genus Henricia; species Henricia sp. BOLD:AAB3569. The sequence goes on along the minus strand of JBBELK010000263.1, from coordinate 49,887 downwards.
ATTTAGTTGCTGCCTCAGGATCTGTGCTTCCAGTGGAAGTGATGGTTTTATTTGCTCGATAATCGAGATGTTCGTTCTGTGTGCAGTCCAAGGGATTCTCAATAGCCTGCGCCAGCACCACAATTCAAAACTGTCTATTCTTTCCCTCATTCCTTTTGTTATTGTCCATGATTCACTCCCATAAAGCACAACTGGGAAAACTAGTACTCTCATCAGTTGACTCTTCGTTTTAATTGAAATTGCTTTGTCCTTCCAAATCTTGTTTAGCCCTGTCATAGCAGCTCTTCCAAGAGCTAGCCGTCTCACAATCTCTCCCTTACAGGAACCATTGTTATCGATTCTAGAACCGAGAAAGTTAAAGTCGTGTATTATTTCAACTTTGTTTCCATCCAGCTGTTTACATGGCTGGGTTTGTGCCCGCCAGCATGAGTGGATTGACTGCTATCCTGTGGCATTGGAATTTTGGGTGAAAACAAACTTTACCTCGCAGAAATACTTTGCCCAAAGAAATTCCGTACGTATTGCAATTTGTGGGTCTGAGGAGGAGAACAAAGGAAAACGAAAGAGAAAGAAATTGTTACATTTAGTTTGTAGATTGTGTACATGTAGGCTACAAATAGCATGTGCTATCCTAGCCTTTGTTAAGGCCTCACAGCTGGGGGAGTCGCGCACCAGAACGAGAGCGCCACCATGCGACGAGGACGGGACGAACAGCTGTGAGGCCTTTGTTGTCCCGGAATTTTGCTACCTGGAAGTAGCAAAATGCTAATGATCGTATGACACAGTGGGCGTGTTGCGTTGAATAGCTAACAACGCGCGCGCCAACACAAACATAAATTCGCAGCACAACAACGCAGGGATGAATAATGTAACAGGGGCTGTAATACATTAATAAATAATTAGTCCGGGACAGCAAAGGCCTCACAGCTGGCGCTGCTCGTCCCGTCCTCGTCGCATGGTGGCGCCCTCGTTCTGGCGCGCAACTCCAGCTGCGAGGCCTTAACAAAGGCTACACGTGTACAAACATGAGCCCGACACGTGGCGCGTCATGAAATCGTTTTCGTGACCATAAGTTGAAACGATGTTATTTATTCAACCAATGAACGGCTTCGGTTGCCGACGACCAACACTGATCATTGCGTGAGAAACGTATTTTTGACTGTGGTCGCGAAAACGGGCCGCAGATAACAAGCGAAGGAAAGAAACGAAAAAATGAAATCTCGCGCTCAAAAACGTCTAATAAACAATACTAGCTGGGCGCCCCACACTACAAAATACACATCAAATGAAAGCTCATCATCTCACCTGTACAAATATAGCAATATATTTTGTCGTCCGATTTTAGTTCAGTCAGGGCACAGAAACGAAAAACACACTAAATCAAGTGATTTTGGCACCGTAGTTAAGAGCAAAATAAAATAATCAAAACCTGCTCAATCTAGGCATATTTTATATCATTTGATTCAGAAACATCTCCTCTTTCTATTTATCACACTATCTTGGGAGTATATTGCTTCCTTTGGAATTGTCACAAACTATCTTGTCTTGGCATTAGTCTTGGTATGTCTTGGACTGCAGGTTTTGATCTTGGTCTCAGGTCACTTCTACTTGGTCTTTACTACAATCCTCATCCAAACCCACCTGGAGCAGAGCAAATCTCATCCCGATGCAATTGCGTGGTCCGCTGCCAAACGGGATCCAAGCACACGGATGGTGCTTCTCGCGTTATCCGGGTAAAAACGATTTTTACACTTTGTCCTCACTTAAACTTACCGTCAACTTTTAAAGTACCCAATGTTTATTTATTCCATTTATTTACCCAGGGTGTGCCCAAACAGTTTACAAAAACTGGTTTCCATTGGGCCCTGCAAACACACATAGAACAAATATACTAAATTGAACAACTTCATAATTACTAACAAACTGGAATAAGATACATTTGTACAACAACTACAACATCAAAAAACTAATGGTTACAGAAGAACAACATCACAAGTAATTATTATACATGCATGTGGCACTAAAATTTACGCTAATTACGGGAAGGGCGAAAAACCCGCAAAAACTCTTTTCAAGAGAAAAACAAATTATAAAAAATGGGAAAATTCCCCTCCGGCTCCAAAATTAAAGTTTGATTTTATGCAACCAAGTCATACGACTCCGTAAATTAGCATTTCTCACTTGAAGTTGATCATGTGAATATTATGTGTATGTTTGGCGAAGTGCCGATTTGAATGAGCTCAAAGAAGACATAGTTCTAAGGTGTGCACTAAGGCTGTTCCAAATTGCGGCGCCAGTTACAGCAAAACTCGAGGCGTAAGACCCCTTTCGTGCAAAGTAAATTTTCAGTGTCTTTTCGGCAGATTGACGAGTTTCTCGAGTTTGTACATAAGGTGTAAATAGACTTGCCATATACTGCGGGGCCAAGGAATTGATGCTTTTAAAGACAAATATAGCTTTCTTGTATTTAACTCTCTCTGGATACTAGGCAAGCCAGTCGAGCTTTTTAAACATGTCAGCTGATGGCGTTAGGAAATCGCATTTCAGTATTATTCTGGCTGCACGTTTGAGGCATTTGTTCAAGACATTGTTATGAGATGCGGAACGGTCACCCCATACTGTGCAACAATAATCTAGACTAGGCATGACTAAGCTTAACATAAGGGTGTTCATGTGCTTTTGAGTTACACAGTCGCGAATTCTTTTTAACATAGCTAATTTCGAGAAAACTGTCTTCTTTACATATTCGACATGTTGGTTCCAACTTAAGGTTTCGTCAATAATAACACCCAAGCATTTAAACGATTTAACGTTATGCACTTGATCATTATTAAGGCATAAAAAAAAAAAATGTTATGTTGGCGTAACGGGCCCCCAAAAATAGGGTAGGTAGGTAGGGATTTTTATTTTTTTTGTATGGACCCGCTTCTTCCTTTGACGATTGTATTTTCAGCACCGTGTACCCCACCTTGACATCGTCGGCGCAGCTCTGGGCGATTAACCTTAGCTGTTGACTCAAATTTATCCGTTTTAAGCGATCAAAAATGACCGCAGATCCACATTTTCCCTTGATGGAAACACTGTAGGGCTACGCTTCGGAACCGGGCGCCATGTTTATGCGACTGTGAAAAACACGGGGCCGGGGTCACAAAATAGTTTACAATTTTTAGAATGTATATATATCAGTTTTTATTGTGTAAAATGCTGAAAAAAATAATTAAAATAATTTATATTGTAACAAACTATTTTTTAAACACAAAATAAATAGCCAAATATTTTAAATATTGTATGTAGCTGTCCGCGCCGTGCAACAGTCTAGGACGAGGCTACCATATTTTTCATGTAGAGCTAGCTCCTTCGGTTCAGCGAGCGTGAGGCTGCTCTCTGAGTGGGAGTCGGGGACGCGACTATACCTGTACAATGTATACTTGGTGCATCTATCTCCGTATCGATATCACACCTGTACATGTACATGTACATTGTTGTAGAGCCTGCGCAATCTTCTGCTGCATGTTCGATCGTTGGTGCAACAATGTGCACTCCAAAGTTCCACAATGAGAAACGGTCAGAAATGGTTTCAAACGTATTTATAACTCATTTGTATAGATTTTAATCATTAAATTTCTTCCCTTGAAAAAAATAAAAATATCCAGGGTCGGCCGTATTTTTAGGGTCGGTCGGGTAACGCCAACATAACATTTTTTTTTATGCCTAATGTGTACTCTGAGCTCATGCGCGCTTATCTTTTTCTTTGAGCCAATTAGCATACGTTTAGTTTTACTGGCATTAATTTTGATTTTATTTTTAACGGACCACAGATGAATCATGTCTAATGACTTGTTAAGGCTAGTTTCAATTTCGACAATGCTTTCGGAACTGCAAGTTAGTGTAGAGTCATCGGCATACATATATAGCTTATTGGATACATAAAGAGGCAGGTCATATGTATATACAAGAAACAATAATGGGCCCAGAATTGATCCTTGTGGTACACCGACACTTATAGGCAAGGGTTTTGATATATGTTTACTAATATTAACGGTTTGACTGCGATCACTGAGATAAGACTTAAACCAGTTTATTACCGAAATCGACATGTTCAGCTTTTCTAATTTTTCTAAAAGAATTTTATGGTCAACGCAGTCAAATGCCTTACTGAAATCTAGGAAAACTGTTCCGGTCATTCTCCCGTGATCCATAGCTTGAAGACACTCGTTTGTTAAATCGTTTAGTGTATACTTTCTGTCGAGTGCAAAGGCCGAAATCCAGATTGACAAACAGGAATGAAATTATTTTCATCAAGGTACGAGTACATGTTCGAGTGTATCCATCTTTCTAGGATTTTAGAGATAATCGGCAAGATTGATATAGGTCGGTAATTACATGCGTTGCACTTATCGCCTCCTTTATGAATAGGTGTAACTGAAGCATGTTTCCATGCCTTGGGATACTGTTCATTTATTATGGAGGGGTTAAATATATGCGTTAAAGACTTAGTAATAAAAGGTGCAGCCATTTTAATCATATTAACGCTAATACCATCTGGGCCTGTTGCTTTCCCAACCGACAAAGATGCAATTTGCTTTTTGACAAACTCTTCTGGGATACTAGGGAGAGAACATGTTCGCAATCTGGTGAAGAAACAAGAGAATGGTCGTGAGAATCATCGGCCTCATTTGAACTTGTGTGATTCTCAGCGGCCATACGTACACCAATTGTTGAAAAATAGGTAGGGTTATCAACATATTCTCCATATTCTCCGTTTGAGGAGATGATTGAACTCGGGACACATTTTTGTTTATTGGGAAGGACTTCTTTAAGTTCCTTCCACAAGAGTGATGAGTTATCCTTATTTTCTTCAATTGCCGAAGTGAAATATTCGCTTTTCTTTTGTCTAACTTTGTTAGTAACATAATTTCTTAACTTTTTGTACATATCCCAATGTTTCGATGAGCGCGACTTTTTAGCTACACTATGTGCACGATCTCGTTGGCGCATTAGTTGGAGCAATTCTCCATCAAGCCATGGTATGGTGCCGCTTCGAGCACGCTTGAACTTGATTGGAGCATGGTGGTTAATAACAGCCATAAAAATCGAGTGCCAGATAAACCACGCTTCGTCAACATGTTGACAGTTTATAACATACTCCCATGGAGCATTGCGGAGGTCATTGTGAAACGTTTCGGTATCAATATCCTTCAGGCGTCGACAATTAATTAAACGACACCCTTTGCGAGGCGTTTTCAAATTATGTATGCCATAAATAAGAAAATGATCACTTATGAGGGTTTGCAACACTCCGCATGCGCTAACAAGATCGGGATGCGTACTAAAAATCAGATCAATAGTTGTTTGGGTGAACTGCGTGACTCGAGTTGGTTCTTGTATCAACTGCTCCATTTGAAAGAGATTCATGCAAGAGAGTATAGGTAGGGTGCATTAACATCCGCTGCATCACTGTTAAAGTCACCGAGTACAATCATTTCTTTAAATTCACAGGACGCCTTTTCAGTAATATCGGTTAGGTTATCTAAAAACTCGACAGTATACTCGATGGTGGTCTATAAACAGAACTCATAAGTACTGGCTGTCTTTGCTTACACCTAATTTCGACCCAAATACATTCGACATCATCATGTTCAAGATCACATCGGCGAGTAAAATTTTGCGTGTCTCTCATATTCTGTTATGTAGTAAAGTGGAAGAAAACACGGACACGGAAATCCACGTAACAAACGTTTAATAACTACCAAACTGGGACCACTCGTCCTGCCTCTTGAGGGCGCTATGCAGACACAACATCTCCCCTCTCTTAAGAAAATCCTTTAAAAAAATAGTCAATGGCTTTTGACCTGAGGAACAAAAAAAGTCAATTCACTGAAGTGTTTTCTCTTTTGGAAAATATTTAGGCTTACACTTGTTTGCCTTGCAACCTTATCAAAAGTTAACTGCTCATCAATTTAAAAATTAGGTTTTCTGTGCATAAACTGGGGAGATCAACTGTTCTGAGATCTGCAAAAAAAATTAAATCAGTGAAACACTTAAATGCAACCGTTCCTTATTTAAATAACACTGTTTATGTTTGGTAATCCTTCATCCAAACGGGAGGTTGTTTAGCCCTAGTTGAACGTCGGAGTGAATGTCCTGAGTTCTTAGGGGGTTGGCTGTTTGGATTTGCAGCAGCCACTGGAGTCACAGGCGGACATGCGGAAAGTTTTGATGCATTCCAAATTCTACCGTCTTGCAGTTTGTACGTGTAACGACCCTTAGACTGCACGATCTTCAAAGGTCGCGAAAATTTGGGCGCTTTCGCTTTTTTGGTTGGTAGGCGAACGCGAACAAGGTCACCCACTTTGAAGGAGGGTGTAAGTGCACCCCGTTTAGAGTCAGAGTACACGCGAGCTTTTTCTTGTTTGTACGCTGCACGAGCTCGTACGTCAGAGTCATCACCCATGGATACTGCGGTATCGCGAAGTGATAGCCTCGTGTTCATTTTCCTGCAATGAAGCAGCTCTGCAGGTGACTTTCCTGTGGTTTGGTGGGGCGTAGAGCGATAAGCTGTCAAAAGTTCCAATGTCGCTGTTTTCCATGGTTTTTGTTCCAGAGTAGCGAGTTGTAGCGTTTGTTTCAGTACGCGATTCCAGCACTCTACCTCACCGTAGGCTCGCGGGTAATACGAGGAGGACTTAAGATGTCGAATGCCGAGATTATGCAAATAGTTTTCGAATTCGGCCGCAACAAACTGTGAGCCATTGTCCGAAACCAACTCCTGAGGGAGTCCTTCCCTAGCAAAGATAGAGGAGAGGAAGTCAATGATTGTACGAGCAGTAACTTGTGTCGCAAATGCCACCTCTGGCCACTTGCTGTAATAGTCAATGACCACTATGGCGTAACGGTATTCCCTCGCAGCATCTTCAAAGGGACCGGTGATATCAATGGCGAGTTTTTGCCATGGCCCCTGAGGTAAGGGAACCGGTTGCATGGGAGCATTCCTGGTACGTGCTACTGGGCCACCAGTAGCAGTCTCTGAGGCGTTCCTTGCAACGGACGATACCCTGGTGAGCCTCGTGAGCCAATGTAATGAGGCGTTGGCGTAAAGTAGTGGGAATAACGAATCTATCCCCGCGCATTAGGCAGTCATCCAATATGGAAAGTTCATCACGTACCATGAAGTACGAGCGCAGTGACGCGTCTACGTATTGTTTGCGTGGCCAACCATTCACCGTATAGGTCTTGACTTGCTGGAGCGTATCGTCTGCGCGTGTCGCGTCCTGAAGGTCGGACTTGCTGACTGTACCATGCGTAAGTATCGCGTTAATGGACTGTATAAACACTTCGTCGTCCCTGTCCTCGAAGGAATCAGTTGAATCAAGGGGGAGGCGTGACATGGCATCAGCCACAGTGTTGAGTACTCCTGCGCGATACTCTACTGTGTAATGGAAGCGCATAAGGCGTGACGCCCAACGTACGAGTCGCATGGATTGACGACCCGAGCCTCTGGATGAGAGTAGAGTCGTGAGAGACTGGTGATCCGTCCTTAACACGAAGTGTCGACCCCAAAGGTAGTGAAACCATTTTTCACAAGCCCAAATGCAGGCCAGGGCTTCTTTTTCTCCCACATAGTAGTTATGTTTTGCTGGAGAAAGAGTCCGCGATGCGAATGCAATAGGCAACTCGCCATCATCCAGCACCTGCAGCAATACAGCACCTATGCCATATGCCGATGCATCCGTAGATACAACAACAGGTCTGGAGGGGTCAAACAACCGAAGTGTCACACTTTTGGCAATGAGTTCTTTCACCAGGTCAAAGCTACGGCATGCACTTTCTGACCAGGTGAATTCTGCACCCTTGCGAATCATCGCGCGTAGAGGTTCAATGACTGTCGAAAAGTCTGAAACAAACCGTGCATAGTACGATGCCAAACCAAGGAACGAACGCATCATAGCTGGATCGGATGGACGTGGTGCATTCTTTATTGCGTCAACGTGGGCCGGGTCAGGCTGCAAACCCTCCGCCGATACGATATGTCCCAAGTAGCGTAGTGACGCAAGATTGAATTGGCATTCAGTGTCAATCCAGCATCTTGTATGCGCTTGAGCACCATGCGAAGGTAGCGATCATGTTCGGCCTGGTCACGACGGTACACTACCACATCATCCAGGTAGCATTGTACACCTGGCAATCCCTGAAGCAAAGACGACGGGAGCTGATGCCAGTCCGAAGCATACCCGCTTAAACCGAAATAGTCCCTCATGCGTTATGAACGCTGTCAGGTCTCGTGACTCTTCCGCCAACTCGTGGTACGCAGAGTTCAAATCGAGTGTACTGAACACCTTGGCGTGACGCAGTTCCGCGAAAAGCTCCTGAATATCTGGCAGCGGAAAGCGATCAATAACAATAGCACGATTGACCTGGCGTAAGTCTATGCATAAGCGAATGTCTCCTGACTTCTTGTATGAGCCAATGATTGGGGAAACTCACTCACTTGCGTTCACGCGTTCAATGATGTCTGCAGCTTCCAAGCGTAGTAATTCTGTTGTAACCATGTCACGTACCGCAAAGGGCAGGCGGCGTAATCGCTGCTGAACCGGAGTAGCATCGGGTTTAACCTTTATGCGGTGAGCGAAGCCATGAGCCGTTCCGATTTGAGGCTGAAACAGCTTAGGAAATTCAGCCCGCACCGATGCTGCGTAATCGGTGGTGGAAGTATTGCATGGCTTTTGAGGGGAGCTTGGAGCAGGAGCAGACTGGGGCGTGGCCACGTGATGCATTACAGTGACCTTGTCGCCAGAGACAGTAAGGTCCAGTGACCGGATGAGGTCCAAACCCAGTATGGGGTCTCCCTTCTCAACGATGTAGAAGTCAGCTGACACGCTACGTGACTGTGAGTCCGCGAGACGAACCATGGTAGACATACAGCCCAACACCTTAATAGGGTCATGCAAGTAAGTCGTAAGCCTGACTGAAGTAGGGCGTATAGCCTCGCGCACAAAATTAGCGTCGAACACGGTAACGGGCATGATGGAAACCGGTGAGCCTGTGTCGAAAATGAAAGACATGCGTGAATCATTGCCAAGTATTAAGTCACATGTCAAGTTGCGATTCTGTGGCGATCCAATCGTGAGGATTTGCAGTTCCTCACCTGAAGCAATTCCATCATCAACCCCCACAGTACGGCATGCAACGCGAGATGAAGCTTTGCAGACGCGACCGTAATGTCCCTTTTTCGAACAGCTCGAACATACAGCGTTAATTGCTGGGCAAGTAGGCGAATTAGCCTTGTGGTCAGGAGCACCACAACGATAACAGTAAATCTTGGTAGTACTAGTCTGCGAAGGTGCCCTTTTATTTTTACTTTGAGCAAAGTTCTTGGGCTGGCGTGACTTAGTAGGGAACTTGCCTGACTTGCAGACATTAGTTGCATTCACCGTAGTACCTGTATGTGGAGATCCAGCAACCGCCTGAGATAGCGAAAGCGATTCTTTCATTGCAGATTCCATCTGCCGACTCAAGGTCATTGCTGAAGCCAGAGTCAATGTCGGCTCCAGAAGCAACCGCTCTCGAATTTTCTCTGAATTTGTCTTCTCGACAAGTTGGTCGCGAACCATTTCGTCGGTCAGATCACCAAAATCACATGTAATTGTCAATGCACGCAACGCACTGATGTACTCATCCACAGACTCATCATGAAATTGAGCCCTTTGGCGAAAACGCTACCGCTCTGCTACAATGTTTATAGCCGGCAAGAAGTGTAAATCCAGACGTGTAACTACCTCTGCGTAAGTGAGACAGGCCCCCGGCGTCGCTGCAAACGAGTCCGAAGGAGGCAATGTGCCGAACATCCGTTGTCCTTCTGGGCCTAAACAGTGCAGGAGTATTGCACGGCGGCGGTCATTAGTGTAAGTTTCGGTCCCCGAAGCGACAATATAAGTCTCAAAAAGACTCTTCCACTGCTTCCAAAGTATCGGTGGACTACCCGGAGTCTGCAGAAACGAAGGTGGAGGTGGAAGGTGTGCCATATTTTAATCCTCGTCGCCAATGTTATGTAGTAAAATGGAAGAAAACACGGACACGGAAATCCACGTAACAAACGTTTAATAACTACCGAACTGGGACCACTCGTCCTGCCTCTTGAGGGCGCTATGCAGACACAACATATACATGGCTACCCCGCCACCGTGGCGATTTCTGTCTTTTCTAACAATAGAATACCCAGGCAGTGCGATCTCGCCGTCAGAAATCGTGCCGTCACAGAAAGTTTCATTTAGACACATAACATCAAATGGTTTTCTTGAGATCAGTATCTCAAATTGGTCAAATTTGTTGATGATACTTCTTACGTTAAGGTGAGCATAAGAAAAGTCAAGTCGCTATGACTATGTATGATACCATCTTTTAGGCTTACATTTGACCCCTGCTTTGTGGATTTAGAAGTTGTCTGACCTCCTGGAGATACTGTATCCATTCCTGGTTCGGAGTGCGGGGGTGAGGGACTCTCATCCCGTGATGTGGGATGTATGGGTGGTGTGGGATGTATGGGTGGTTCCGGGTGGGTTGACGTTGTGTCTGCGGACGGTACTGGTTTGCCTTCCGAAAATCCATTTGTGTATTTTCCGTAGCCGGTTTCTTGAGGGCGTCGGAATACAACCCCCCGTCGACAGCATGTGGCCGTTTCGGTGGTCCGTAGATGTGCCGAATGATGTTTTTCGCGAGAATACACACACCCTGGGAATTCAGATGTACGCCGTCTGTCACAAGATGATTCGGCGTTATCCCCCATTGTCGATGAACCCCCATTTGTTACACTCCGCGGTGCGTTTTAGCATGTTATTCGCGTCGTCGACGGCCTTACGCCTAGATTCTGACGCGACTCCACGGTGGATAATTGATGGAATCGTCACTTTCTTTGGCTGAAGCGCTTCCCCGAGAGACGTAATTTTGGCAGTCATGGTGTTGGCGTCGTCCGTTGTGTTGTTGGAACCGACGTGGAGTATTACCTCCGATACGCCGTATTTAGACGATAACTGCTGAGCCTCATGAGTAACAGTTTCAATCTTTGCGCCTCGCATTGTTTGGCAAACTACCGTTGATTTCTTGCTTAGTTTCCTAGGTTGCAGGTGTTTGATCATGGAGTCACCGATGATAAGAATGTCCGCAGACGCAGTGGGGGTCGGTGGCTCTGTCTTTTTGCGATGCTGTTCCTTGTGTCTCTCGCGGTACTTCTTCAGCTGTTCTTCATGGGACACCTTACTTTTCGCTGCGCCCGATTTCTCCTTGGATGCCGATGTGTTCGTTGTTTGTTTCAGACTGGAGTATTTTCCGGGACTTTTAGCGTTCAGGATGTCGAAATACGTGTCGATCAATTCCTCTGCTTCAACAATCGAATCACTTGCGTTTTTATTATCTTCAACCACGTCCTGTGTATCCAGTGCCGAAAAGCGGTTGCTTGTGGCCACTGGTGAAGAATTCGGGCCTTTGTGCGCGCGGGGCTTAGCAAGGTTCCGGCTCGGTGGGAAACGAATACACCTCACTCCGGGCATCGTCTCCAGTAGAATGGCTCATTAGCATATCAATAGTGCAATGGAGGTCTTCGCGTTCCTTCTCCAACATGTCGATCTTCTCCTTCACAAACTAAAAAGAATTAGAATTATGATTAGAAATTGCTAAAAATTGATCAGAAAATTTACCATCGAGCGCGTTGAGATCGTTGTGTAGCCTATTTACAGCCTCCAAAACGGCATCTAGGGTGGCCGGCTGTGACGGCTGGGCTGTCATGGCGTCCACGCGATCGGGCTGAGGGAGAGATTGTTTGGCCTTGGGTGCGCTGGTCGAACTAATAGAAAATGTTTCCTATGACCAAACACATAAAGGCATAGTTCCCTAATATCATCAGCTGCAGTATCCATAGATCTGCGAGCTTTAAGGTTACAAGATGAAAGGGTACTTATCTTTTCATTTGATGACTCCGTTGGTGTTTCGCCGCCATCTTGTAGCTTCTCCATATAGGCACACTCAAAAATCAATTTCCTGGCTTGTAAAAGTTCGTCCAGGGCAAATTTACTGGTCAGAATTGTCTTGATAGGAACGGATGGACGATCCTTTAGTTTTAGGATGATTTTCTTCAGCCTGGGGTCGACTTTTCGCAAAACAATTGGAGAGCCAGTGTCACACACGTCCGTCATGCTCGAAGCCATAGTATATATATGTTCCAGTTTGGTATACGACTTGTTAACCAACTTGTACGCCGGTGTTGGCTTGTTAAACTAGATGCCTCAGGTTTACTTTAAACATGTGCTGGCATGGCAATATAAGTGTCTTATGGTAGAATTCCACAGAGTTAATAATGCATGTACCTGTCTGGGTTAAAGGTGTTCGGGTTCTCCCAATACTCCGGGTTGTGATGAATGTGCCAGATAGAGAAGAAAACTTCCATCCCTTTTGGGATAGTCCGGCCTTGGTACGTGTACTCCTTGCCAGTCTCACGAGACGTACTGGTCACACCAAATGCAATGAAACAGAATTATCAGACTTGTAGAACTTGTATCAATGTTTAAATAATGGTGAAAACAAAGTATACATCTCTGTAATGTCATAAATGAAATGCGAGCTTACAAAACTGCAGCAGGGTACAGGCGCAGCGTTTCACAGATGATGCAATCGAGATTTTGGTGAAATTCTCATAGGTCACGTCGTCACGTTTAGGAGCCACTGCGTCGATTTCGGCGATTAGTTTGTCTTGTATTTCGGGATTGGTCGCCAGGAGATACGAGGCAAAACACATTGTGGTGCTCGAGGTCTCATACCCAACAAGAAAGAAAAATCAGTCCCTGTGAAAGCAACCAACAAAACAGGCTCATTCTCCTGTCCACCCATGCCCCAACCTTCCCCTTGTATTTCCATAAGAGGACCTATAGCCTTTCTCTCGTGTTTTATCAACAAAGTTTGCCATTATTGCCGCTGCCATGAGGGAATCATCAGAATCATCAGTTTCGCTTTATCTATGTGGCCGTGGCTACATGGTTGTTTGGCCATGACACAGTGTCTCAGTGCACCGCATTATTGTTTTTAAATTTTGGTTGAAACACTAAACTATTTTTCCCATGCTTAACCTGTGATTTGATCTCTTCCCTAGTCAAAGTTTTCTTGGACATTTTCTTGCGATGTTCGTCTTCCAGTTTCTCTTCTTCTGTTGCCTCTGATCTGTCTTCGTCCGTCCGTTTCTGAGCATCCAGCATCAACTGAAGAAGGTCCACTCTCTGAAATATGTTTTAAACCAAGACTCGTTCTGTTACACTTTAGTGATTTGACTGTAATGATCACAATAATTGGTCTGGAACATTATTGGTTTACCATTCTGCCACACGGTATGGTACATCGTACATGACATGCCAAACTACATTGTCATGTTGCAAAGTGCGCACCACCGTGCCACGTGTCATCCAAAACCATATGCCACGTCATACCATACTAAGTCACACTAGGGGCGTTCGAGATGCTTACACCGTGTAACACCAACTAACACAGGAGCGTTCTTTTAGCCATCACGTGATACACGAATCTGCCCCAGTGGCAGCCACCACTGTCCGAGCTCTCGGGCGGGTGTCTGCAGGTGTAAAGCTTTGTGTAATGACGTCATAGCACCTCCGCGAATAGTAAAACATGGCGGACAGTTTGGAATCGCGAAAGTATGAAGAAAAACAGACTTATGACACAAAATTTGAGGAAATATATGGATGTAAATACATGTTGCTTAATCAGTAGATGTCTGTGGGCATTGACAAAGTGTTTACGGTACTTTTAGGGCAACTAAATTCGCGCGGCGCCGGCTTCATTTTTCCTCGTGAGTCAAACGATAATAACAGCGTTTATAAAGCCCCACCTGGCAACAACCTTTGACCTGTGTTCCCAGAATTCAAAGCGAAACCCTATGTCGTTCGTTTTGCATCTTCTGGGGCTTCCCCTGGTGTAAAACCCCTGTTACATGGTGTATAAGCATCTCGAACGCCCCTACTAGTACACCCAACCACGTATCACGCCACACATCACATCATTCGACACGGCAACATCCTATCTCATCCAACAACTCCAGGGTATTAACTTTACACTCGAGGTTTTAAGAACCACACATCTCAGGAGAGATGCAAACTGTTTACACGATGCAAACTGTTTACACGATGATTTCCACTATGCATAGCTTCATGTCTTCGTAAGCACATTGCATGTGCCCAGATTGCAAACTGGACTGAATGCTCGTGATTCATAATTTACACTGACTTGGAGTTCACAAAGTGTATTCTGACTTTCTGAGCACCGCTTCTCCGAAAATGTATCGCTTGGTCCATCATGTTCTCAAAAAAGCTGAACGTTCGGCGATCGAACGTAGTCATGTTGAAGAAGTTGAGAATGGGTCCAAGGAACGGAGCAAAGACTGTGGGAAAAGTTTGGAAATCACTCTTTTCATCTAACAAATGCAAATATTTGGTACAGTCACAAACATGGGATGAAAGAAATGTCATATGGTCCTCATCAGGATTCAAACCTGCAACCTTTGACACACTGGGCTATGAGGCACAGCGGTATACTCCCTCAGGTTTTCCCCAAGACCTATGACACACCGGGCAGATGCTCTACCAGCTGAGCTATGAGGCACAGTAGTATACTCTCTCCGGTTTTTTCCAAGACTTCTGACACACCAGGCAGATGCTCTACCAGCTGAGCTATGAGGCACAGTGGTAGACTCCCTCGGGTTTCCCTATGAACCAAATTGGTTTCTCTTTGTGTCGGTGAAATACGCACCATGGGCAAAAACCCAACCTACTATACTGAACATGCTTACAGGGGCGATATTGACGTAATGTTGGCACTCGAGGTGTTATCGGCATCTTGTTTTTGCTTTCGTGGATTGACAACAAATCAAGCTTTTATGTTCGCATTCGCCCAAAGTCGTGATGTTGGCAGACAATCATCTACGACTAAGCAGGGATGTACTTGTGCTAAAATATAACACAAGTGGGACCTGCGTGATCCCTTTTTGTCGTAACTATGTCTACATCTTAAGCCATCTTGAACGAGTATATATGTCTATTTTGAGGAAAATAGGTACCACATCATTGCAAAAACTAGGTATCCAGGTTTCAAAAACAATCAGAATTATCTGAAACAAGAACGTCGATACAAATAATGTAGACAAATATCCCTGAGTTTGGAAAATATGGATGCAACTTGGCTCCACCGGGATTGGAACCACAGAACTTCTGCTTAACATGCAGACGCCCTACCAATAGACTGCCGAAGTGAATACGTCGTCTTTTGTTGGTTGCCTAGGCAATTGGCTCTAAACTAAAACATCACAGAACCGTGACCCTGTGCCTTGCAATGGTACTTTTCCGACGGCCATGATAGTTTAGAGCCAATTGCCATGGCAACGCACGTCACACTTCGGCTGTCTATTGAGCTCTAAAGCCAACTGGTGGTCCCGAATCACGGTATTGGAGTTGTTCCTCACCGATTGGCCATCATGTGAGCCTAGCAGGCCCTACAGAGGGATAAACCGTTCAATGAGATAACCACCCCTCCCAGGGATCACTTAGGATGCGCCCCGATCCCCAAACCCCTAATGCACCTATCAATTGTTTCCCCCGCCCCTCCCCCTGGGCTACCCCACCTAAGAGGTGGGATTGTAACTTTTTGCGTGACAAAATCCCTACCCCTGGGGTAACATTTAGGTGACAAAAATCCCGAACTACCATCGGGTGCAAAACATGCGCGTCTAACATACAAATGCACAGATAAAGGGTCAAAAAAGTTACCAAAACCCCTATCTAGGGGGTGGGGCAGCGCGGGGGGGGGGGGGGGGGGGGGGGGCGAAACAATTAATAGGTGCATAACAAGAACGTGTTAGACTCCTACGTAAGCAAAGGGTGGTCAAGTTGAATCTCACGACGAAGATGTCTTTACCATGCAAAAGGAATGGGTCATCGTCCTTTTCCTGGCAACTGATGCTCAGACCGAAGCTAGATGTTCCAATGGCGTCTATCAGATACCCGCCGTATATGCTTTGGAGTAAATATACAAAATGGGGGTTAAAGGAAATGTTAGCAAAATCTTATAAAATTTGGAACATACATGTTATTAAAGTAGGCACATACGTGTTATTAAAGTAGGAAGAATCAACTTTGCTTGTCGCAAACAACCATCCATGACCTTTTTCTTTACAATCCAACAACACCAAAAGGTCATCATTTTCAGGTTTTATATGTTATGACATCATGTATGTGCATGTAAATTAAACATTATTATAAAACAATAGTACATGTATAGTAACTCTTTTAACTGCAAGAATATGTAAGAACGTGTAGGTCCCAGACGATGAGACTGGTCATGCTGTTAAAAAACCCGAACTCACTATTTTCATTTTGGATCCACTGAAGGTTGGACTAAGTATTCCTCTAATTAACATCCTTCCAATGATCATCACGCAGTACGCCCAAAGCCTTGCCAAACGGTTTATTCTCAATTGGGCTGGGCTATTAAAACAAAGAACAAAATAGTCACAAGTATGAGACCATGGCCAAGCTTGAGTTAAACAATTACGGCAAATTTAGGAAGTTATTTTACTTATACAACGAGCTTCCAAACTCTTTTAACTGTTGATCACTAGCCTGGTGACCTAACCCTAACCCTAACTCAACGTCCAGTCAAAAACGTTTGGTGAAGACCTAACTAGCCTGATATCTTGCTACTGTCTGCCCTTAAGGTCTGTCCAAAAGGTCTGGTAAGGCCCTGCCAGTGAAAAGCCCTGCAGCCCGACCCAAGCCATCAGGCCTGATATCTTCCTATACTGCCCCAAGGTCGGTCGAAAAGGTCTGGTAAGCCAGTGAAATGCCCAGTCTGGCCAAGGCCATCGGGCCTGATATCCTGCTACTGTCTACCCTAAGGCCAGTCCGAAAGGTTTGATAAGGTCCTGTTAGTGAAAAACTCAGCCTGGCCCGGGTTAGGCCTGATATCTTGCTATTGTCTACCCTAAAGCCTAGCGTACATCGACCTTGCAACTGGAACAACTAGTGGCAACTGGTGTTTCCGGCAACTGGGAGCAACTGCTCGAGCAACTGATCAGTTGCTCAAACAGGTCGATGTACGCGCACTTGCAACTACCGGCAACTAAACAAAATCCCAGTTGCCGCGAGTTGCTCATGTTCTACTTTCTGGCAACTAGTTGTACCCAGTTGCGGTCAGTTGCGTCGATGTACGCGTACTTGCAACTAGCTAGTTGCTGCCTCTCTCACTCGACACCGATTTAAGCAGGCGCATCGGCAAGGCAGCTACCACCATGTCCAGATTGACAAAGAGAGTGTGGAACAACGGCAAGCTGACCAAGTACACTAAGATGCAGGTGTACAGGGCCTGTGTTTTGAGCACCCTCCTGTATGGCAGCGAGTCCTGGACCCTACACATGCGACAAGAACACAAGCTGAACGCTTTCCACTTGCGCTGTCTCCGTCGCATCTTGGGTATCACCTGGCAGGACAGAGTCACCAATAACACCGTCCTAGAGAGTGCAGGAATCCTCAGCATGTACACCCTGCTCAAACAAAGACGCATGCGCTGGCTCGGGCATGTCGTGCGAATGGATAGTGGCCGGATCCCCAAGGACCTTCTTTACGGAGAACTGGTGCAAGGAAAACGCCCCACTGGCAGACCTCACCTGCGCTACAAGGACGTCTGTAAGAGAGACCTGAAGGCCCTTGGCATCAACACAGACACTTGGGAATCCACAGCCTGTGAACGACCAGCATGGAGAGAGTGGGTGCGGAAGGGGCTCAGCAACTTTGAAGAGTCATTTGCCCAGCAGTCCGAGGTGAAGAGACGGAGGAGAAAGGTCAGGACCCAGACAGACAGACCAGCGTCAGCCTTCATCTGCACCAACTGCGAGAGGGACTGTCATTCACGGATTGGACTATACAGCCACACCCGACGCTGCCCAAGAACTACCAGCCAGAGCGCAACTCCATAGTCTCTCGAGACTGACGGATGCCTACTTCTACACATTAGTATACTTCCTCGGGTTTTCCATCAACTTAATCTTTCTTGCCGTGAATGTGCTGTATTTCTTCAAATGTACGTATAAGCAGCATTTCATTTTAAATTAATTTCATAAAATGTAAATAAGTGCAATAAAAATTGCAAGTGGTGCAATTGCAGTGAATACCCTTTTAAAAGTGTATGGAGATTCATGTTTAAATTCACCTGTATAAATTGCACTTGCTAACTTAATCATTACACTTGGACTCAACAAATGGCTCCTAGATTATACGACTGAGTAAACAAACTGACCCTACCACGTTATTCCAAGTCAACGGCATTACCTCATCAACAATTCTACTCATTAAACTTGTTGATAATTTAAATACATTGTACATATTGTACATTTTGTGTATATCGGCTATAAATCATGGAGAAATAGTCCCAACTGCAGCTTCATTAGTATTACAAATGAGCTGGTCAAAATATGAAGCACAATTTCCTTGTTCTGCTGCCCAAAGAGTCATCCTTTCACCAGTAGTTCATCAGTGAAGCCTTGGTTTTAGGAAAGCTGCAACAAATAATGTGTGACCAAAAAAACATGTTTGTCCCTCTCTTCTACTTTCTGAAACCAGCTTACTTAGGCAT
Organism: Henricia sp. BOLD:AAB3569; assembly: GCA_037783545.1. Lineage (NCBI taxonomy): Eukaryota > Metazoa > Echinodermata > Asteroidea > Spinulosida > Echinasteridae > Henricia > Henricia sp. BOLD:AAB3569. Next base: position 31,215 of record JBBELK010000263.1, on the reverse strand, counting down.
GCTAGTGCAATTATACAGCAGTCATTATGAACACTTATCGTTATACATGTAAGCATAGTAAATAAATACAGTTGAGCGGGCGGTCGGGTTGGCGTAGTGGTTCTTTCCTCGCCTTTCACCTCTGGCTTCTCGGGTTCGAATCCGGTGCGTGTATGTGGATTGGGTTTGCAGTCCCTACTTGACCGCGTGGGTTTTCCCCTGGGGCATTTCTCTGGGGGTTTTCCTCCCACTTCTAAAACTGCAACTCCTTCTTCGTCATCTCAAATTGATAATAGTATAGTTGAAGCTAAAACCGTGTAGTTGATGGCATAAAGGGCCTTTGTTGCCGAAGATGCCATCAAATCAACATCAACAACAACAACAACAAATACAGTTGAGTTGAACTTTGTTAATAAGAGGTACTTTGGACTTTGCACTTTAACTTGTTATGTTAACCTTGTATTATCAGAAATGAAAACAATGAGGAACAACTGGAAGGATTGGGAACCAAAATTGGGCAACAAAATATTTCCTTGTTATAAGTGGAATGCTCGTATTATCAAGGTTGAACTGTATCAACACAGGGGCGGATCTAGGAATTTTCCAGGGAGGAGTTTTGCGAGTGCAGACAAAGTCACTCAGCGTGTGGGGTGAGGGTGTCATTTTTACATCAGCTTGCTGCGAACAGGTGGACACACATAAAATGCATTACATTTGTTTTTTTAGTCTGAGCAGTGTTTTTTTTTTAAACGTGTGCACACAAATGCTGTACTATTTACTTAAAGGAGTGTGTCCAGGTCACATTTTTGACCAACCCATTTTTCCCATGGGTGTTGGGATTTTGATACCATATCAATTGTCATATTTTTCTTATCACTATTCTAAACTTTCGCGTTCTCAATCCGTTTCAAGGATATCGTCAAAAACACCAATGTTTTGTGAACTAATTTATATGGTTCCATAAAGCAGTGCAGAAATTACACCAACCTTTAAGCTTCCACATCTAAACTGGATAATTGCGAATTTCCTGTTTTCTTCCCATGGATAGTATTTTGGAGAGGTATTTTATATGATTGATAGGTTATAACGAACATTAATCCATTTTTTTGAACACGCTACTTTAAAGGTTTCCTCTTTTAAGAAGCCATAATGGTTTAAAGGCAGTATACATCATTGGTAATCTAGAAAATCAGAAATGTTCACAGATTTACATCTAACTTACACAATATAAACATGATGACCGTAGAAAACTTCCCCTGAAATGGTTTTGTCTGAAGTGCTATAGTCTTTGAGAAATGAGTAAAACAATTAGTTTTCGTCTCATTAGACGAAAATTAAATTCGCCCCAAAACCATTTTGCCCAAGTGCCACCTCGCCCCAAACCACTTCGCCCGAGTGCCATTTCTCCCCATATTACTTCGTCTAAACACTACCTCGCCCAAATGCCACTTCGCCCCAAAACTTCGTGCACAGACCGTGGTTCAGGGCGAAGTGGTTTTGGGGCGAAATGACTGCAACCCTTTTTTGACTGTTTTCTCAAAAGTTAGACGAAGTACGGAGCTGGTTTTTGCTCAGGTTGGTTTTAATCATGCATATCTTCAATCACACAGGGGGATAAAACTATTTGTAACAGTTTACCAATCATGTATATTATCTTTAAAATAAACTGGAAATGTCATGAAATTAAAGTGCATCCATGTATGTAAAAACAATATGGAGTTTTATTCGTTGGTAACGCCCCTCACTATAGACAAATTGCTATACCTTTGTAAACCTAATTTATGACTGGCATTGTTCGCATACTCTGTAGTCAGTATACAGGTCACTGCGCTTACTGAAGCGTGTTCACATAAAACCCAGTGCATTCCCCGAGCCTTCATTTCAGGTCTACCGTTCCACTGCTAACTACCCATTGAGATTTGCTTAACTTCACGTTAAGTGCACCGCGCACCACTGGCTAGAATTGCTTCTATTTTACCCACTATGTCCGTTCATCATGAAGGCTCTTTTAGCATTCAACAGTAATTCAATCAATTCGAAAACATATCTTCACCTAATGCTCCCGAAGATGAGTCGTCCGGGAAAGAGATTAACGTAAAGCTGGCTGGTTTACTGCTCAATACATGGAGTAAGGATATTAAGCCAAGAGCAGACAGCGGAGCAACGGAAAGAAAACAGATCGCTAAAAACGCCTAACTCAAGGAGCTGGAGGGAAGAAAGAAACGCAAGCGAGCATTCCCCCAATTTGGAAATTTACCATTTTCAAGAGACAGATTAACAATCTTGGTTATAGGGCTTACCAATACATCATTCATATTCTTGACCAGAGAAGTGGGTATAGGATCTAACGAGCAGGTTTTAGGAGGGGAATCCTTGATTATTTTAGCAATCTCTTTTTCCGAAGATGGAGCCAAGGTTTCAAGAGGAGGACATGATGGGCGTTGGGTGTCAAGAATATGCAAATCAGTATTGGAATGCCGGCAGTGTAACTCTCCTCTGATACGATCAATTTTGCTACAGAAATAATCTGAAAAACGGCATGCCAAATCCTTATCATTATTGAATGATGTTGGTAGCTTACAGTGTGATTTCATATGCATAAGATTATTTGTTATTTCAAAGTTTTCGTTGGTGTCCTTGACAGTGCAGGATTTTCGTTTGGTAGTACGCAGATTTGGCGTCCTCGAACAGTTCCTTGCAAAGTTTACGCTGTTGCTTGAAATTGTCATAGTCAACCTGAAGCTTGGATTTTCCCCATTTCCTTTCCAACTGACGCCGTTGACGCTTCTCATTGGCGAACTGCTCATTGTACCATGGGACAGCGGGTCGATTGCAAACATTTCGAGTTTTAAGTGGGGCATGTTTGTCCAAGAGATTCTGAAGTACATCGATGTACTGTTCTGCTAGGGCATGAATTATCGTTTCGGGGTTTTGGACTAGGGGGGATGCAGCAACATCATTAGCAAACGCATCTGTGTCAATAGAACTAAGCTTGCGGTATTGAAGCTGTTTTTTGACAGGTGTTGGTTTTTTAAGGTTCAATAAGCAGTTGACTGCACAGTGGTCCGATATGTACTCTGATGAACAAACTGAATGAACCAGATTATCACAGCGACGTGTAATGACGAGATCAATGGCATGTCCAGATTTATGCGTCTCAAAGTTCACCAATTGCTCTAGATCATATTGTAGAAGCAGATTTCTCAGAACTCGGCCCTCATTTAAATCAGTCTCCCAGTGAACATTGAAGTCGCCCACAATTATTAGGTTACTGGAGCAAAGTGAATGTTGATCAAAGAGTTCAGTGAGTTCCTCAACAAAAGTTGTGAATGGAACTCTACTCTTGCGTGACGGAGGCGGTCGATACAATACAATGACTCGCGTGTGGTCAATGAAGTCAACTTGAATGTGTTCAAAGGAAGTGTTAAGTGGCGTCTGGTTGTCAGGTGGCTGCTTGGAAACGGACGCGATCAGTCCTGATCTGTATAATAAAGCCACTCCACCGCCTCTTCTACCCTTCCTGGGGGCGTGGACCAGATTAAATCCTATTGGGGTAACTTCGGCCGGTGCATATGTGTCCCCTGTTTTAAACCATGTCTCGGTGAGAGCCAATATGTCAATATTGTGGTCCTTGATGTAGTCTTTAATGAGGTCTCCTTTATTGCAAGCCGACTGACAGTTGATTATACTCAAATTGGTCATTGATGCATTGTTAACGGGCTGTTCAAAGGTTCTCTCTGGTGTGACCCTTTGTCGTCTAGTGTGTACCCCACCCCTCCTCTGCAGCCCCTATGAACATGGTACCTTTTCCCAATTCCAATGTCAAGGACGAGATTATACACATCTGGAGGCAGTCTTTGTTTCTGGCGAGACACTTGTGTCCCAAAAGCTCTAAGTTCACTAGCACGATATTGTAATAACTGTCCCGATGAGTTTGACGGAAATAACACAACCATTGACAAAGCTATATGCAGCAAGCAATAATTGTTTTACACGCGTCGTTAGCCCACCCAATGTGAAAGACAGAATTAATATAGGCAATGGACAAACTGACTGAAATGAATGAAACACAGATATTTATTTATATGGAAATTAATAAAATAAGCAAATACTGTTATTAATGAGCAACAAATATGTACAAACAAAATTCAAAGCAACAACTTAAAAGCAAACGTAACTTGCAGGCAATATACAAGCAATCTAAACCAACGGGAATGCCTGTCACTGATGGGATGGTTGGTGCTATTAGGGTGAGTGTACTTCGTGATACAGGTTGCAGTGGGGTAGTAGTCCGACACGATTTGGTCCCTTCTGAGCAGATGACGGGTAACTACAAGCACTGTGTTATGATTGATAGCACGGTTCGCAGGTTTCCAACGGCCAAAATTATGATAGATACACCTTTTTATTCTGGTGAAGTAGAAGCCATTTGTATGAATAAGCCAGTTTATGGTTTGGTTTTAGGTAACATCCAGCATGCCAGAGCAGCAGATGATCCAAACCTTCAGTGGAAACCCCCAACTGACTTGGAGACAACAGATGTTGAAGTGATGGCTGTACAGACAAGGTCCCAGGCACAGAAGGAGAACAAGCCCACTCGTCCTATGAAAGTATCACCGACCCTACCAGACGTGACCTCGGAAGAGTTTCAGATGGCACAACGGGAGGATGTCACCCTGCAAAAGATCAGAGAATTAGCCAACACTGACCAAGTGAAAAGTGGGAGAGATGGTCGCACTTCGTACTTCATTCAAGAGGAAGGTAAGTTGTTTCGTATATTTCAACGGAATAAAGTAGAAAATGCCGAACAAGTCCAGCAGCTTGTAGTACCACTACCTTACCGCCAAATGGTTATAAAGTTGGCTCACGACAGTGTTACGGGAGGCCATCAGGGTATCAAACGTACCACCCACAAAGTGATGTCCAGTTTCTTTTGGCCGGGGGTACAAGCCGACATTGCCAGATTTTGTCGTTCATGCGATGTATGTCAGAAAACAGTGTCTAAAGGTCGGGTGAAACGAGTGCCCCTTGGAAGGATGCCGGTCATCGATGTTCCCTTCCAACGAGTGGCTGTCGATTTAGTAGGCCCTATACACCCGATGACGGCTAGGAAGAACCGCTATATTTTGACAGTTGTGGATTATGCCACTAGGTACCCCGAGGCAATAGCTCTACCTCATATAGAGACAACTGACGTTGCCGAAGCTTTGGTCAAGATATTTTCTAGAGTTGGAGTTCCCATGGAAATTCTCTCTGACCAAGGGACCCAATTTACATCTGATCTGATGAGGGAGGTAGGAAGGCTCCTTTCATTGCGACAGTTGCTAACGACTCCTTATCATCCGGCATGCAATGGTCTCGTTGAGAGATTCAACGGTACACTTAAGAAGATGCTCCGCAGAATGTGTGCAGACAGGCCAGATGATTGGGATCGGTATCTGGATCCACTTCTGTTCGCATATCGAGAAGTACCGCAGTCTTCATTGGGATTCTCTCCATTCGAGCTGCTGTATGGAAGATCTGTGCGGGGTCTAATGTTGATCTTAAAGGAGTTGTGGAGCGGGAAAAAGGATGTGGAGTCCGAGGTGAAGACAACATACCAGTATGTAGTCGACCTGAGGAATCGTCTGGACACCACACTCCAACTTGCTCATCAATAACTTCAGAAGGCCACTGAACACTACTCCTTCCATTACAACAAGAAGAGCAGGAAGAGAGAGTTGGAAATTGGTGATAAGGCACTTCTCTTGCTGCCAACGGATCACAATAAATTGTTGCTCCATTGGAAAGGTCCGTTTCCTGTTGTTCGGAAGGTAAGTATATGCGACTATCAAATTGACATAAATGGTAAGATCAAGACGTTTCATGTAAACCTTCTCAAGAAGTACATAGAGAGAGTAGAAAATAGCCAGGCTCTGATCAATGATGTTCAGTATTGTAGTTTTACAGGTATTCTGGAAGAAATCTGTGTGGCCACCATTGAGGATGAGATAGACGTGATGGACAGCGGAGAGCTTTCACAGTCTCGAATGGTGACCAAGCTGCATTTTCCTACTCTAGAGGCAACTGAAACTGTAGAGGACATCTACGTTGATCCAGGACTACCTCGAGAAAGATCGCAGCAGGTAAGTCGTATGTTAGCCAACTTCACTGATGTGTTAACTGACCTACCAGAAAGAACCATTGTTGGGGTCCACACCATAAAGGTCACTTCAGATATGCCAATTCATCAGAAACCATATCCCCTACCCTATGCTAAACGACATGTAGTGGAGGAAGAGTGTAAAAAGATGCTAAGCATGGGAGTTATAGAGCCGTCAAATTCACCCTACGCCTCCCCCATTGTTCTTGTAAAGAAGCCAGATGGAAGCTGTCGGTTCTGCATAGATTTTCGGAAGATCAATAGGATTACAGTCTTTGACGCAGAGCCAATACCTAACCCCGAAGAAATCTTTGCTAATTTGTCCACAGCTCGTTTCTTCAGCAAGTTAGACCTCAGCAAAGGGTATTGGCAAATCCCTCCAGAAGAAAGTGCAAAAGAGAAGACGGCATTCCTCACTCCGCAAGGGCTCTTTCAATTCAGGGTAATGCCTTTCGGGCTTATTAATGCCCCTGCAACATTCAGTCGAGTTATGAGATCTGTCCTTCGGGGAATTGATCAGGTCCATAACTACATCGACGACATCCTAGTCCACACCGAGACCTGGGAAGAGCACCTGAGGATTTTGAAACAACTGCTTGTTCGACTCCGCCAAGTTAATCTTACGGCAAAACCAAGTAAGTGTAGAATAGGGTGTTCTAAAGTTGAGTTCCTCGGCCATATTGTGGGTGAAGGGCAGTTGAAACCCGTACAAGACAAGCTAGAGAAGATTCATACAGCACCACACCCATTGACAAAGAAACAGATGCGGTCTTTTCTTGGTTTGTGCGGCTATTACCGCAAGTTCATTGATGGTTTTTCTACCATCTCTACACCTCTAACTGATTGCACGAAGGCCAAAGAACCAAATAAGATAGTCTGGACAGACAAGACGGAGAAGGCATATATTGTGCTGAAGGACGCCCTCACAAGCAGTCCAATTCTCCAACTGCCTAATTTCAGAAAAGGGTTCATCTTGAGAACTGACGCCTCCGATACAGGAATTGGTGCGGTTCTCCTGCAAGAAGAAGGTGATTACAAATTGCCAGTAGCGTATGCGAGTAGAAAGCTCTTACCTCGTGAACAGAAGTACTCGGTTATCGAACGAGAGTGTCTTGCCATTGTGTGGGGAATCAACAAATTTCAGATATATTTGGAAGGTAAGGAATTTGTTATGGAAACAGATCACCAGCCCCTGCTGTACCTACAGCGTGCCAAGTTAATTAACAGCCGAGTGATGCGATGGGCATTGTCCCTGCAGTCCCACCGCTTCCGCATTGAAGCGATACCAGGTAAGCTCAATGTAGGTGCCGACTTTCTTAGCAGAGTTTCTTAAAGATCCTTTTGATCACATTTGTTGTATCAACTATATAGCATATAGTTACCAATGAGCTGTAATTTTGAAAATTTTGGCTCAGCGAGTGTAGTAGGTTATTCTACAAGTCATTTTGAATGTATGTTGAAACTATATATTAAAATGACTAACACATAATTTTCTGTCTCCCACAGAATGCTGAAAGAGAAATGACAGTCTGAATAATTTCCAGGCTAATGTTTTTGTTTTTACTCTGACAGGTTGAGAAGATGTAGGCCATCTTCTTTGAAACGGGGGGCTGTTGTCAGAGTTACATGTATTCAAACCCCCATGGGACTGGTAAAGTCTAATTGGTGGTATGAGCCATGGTCAGCTTTTTATGAATGACGTGTGACCTCTGGTATGCATGAGTGGTTGTTTTATGGAGTGGGTATGGACTGGAGAGGGAAAGCGCGCGGTATTGAATCAGACGGCATTTTGTTTTGCCTTGCAACAGCAACATCAGCGCTGGGTGCAGTGAGTCACTCTGTTGTCACAGTGCCACCTTCGGTGTGTTGCGATTTGCCGTGCATTATGGCAGAAAGCCAGAGCCTGTCGTGCTGACCGTAAGTTTTCCCTAAATGTTTTGAATATAGTTTGGTGATATCTTTAACTCATTGATTTATTTAATTCATTGATTTTTTGGTGTAATTAATTTTACCCATTGAGTTTCAGCGTCGCCCTTTAAATTAGTAATTTGTGCATTACCTGAAATACTTATCAGGCTACGGGATATTTACCTTATATCCGTAGATGGCTTTTGTAGCGGGGTTTTGAACCGTACCCGCAGAGGTGTCGACCTTGGGCCAAGAGAGGGCGCTATGAAAGGTCACAGTAAAAGCACACACACGGACATGACGGATCCGGACGATGTGCACGTTTGACATGTGTTGTAGATGAGCGATCTAAGCCCTAGTACTCATCATGTACAGCTACCCTATTTTGACCAAGGATTCCTAAATCAGCCAAGGTTGGTGAATGATATAGTGAACATTTCTCCATGATTGTCTAGGACAGAGACGATCTCCGAGACTGAACTGTGAACTATAGGGTCAATAGCTGTGGACTGTCATCACCGTCGTGATAGTATAAAATACTAATCAAACTCAAAGCAAGTTTAAGGCTTTTGAGGTTTAAGCTATATCATTGTGATAAGCTCAAGAGTCGCCTGCAATAATTCAGGGTTAACAGTGGCCCCTCATATTTTGGAGTAGAATACACTCATGCAAGTTTCTGTATTATATTAATCATGTATCTGGTGTATTTAACATGTTTATTATGAATGTATTTTCCCAGGGGATAAGCCGTAGTGTAGAGACTGAAATACGAAAAGGTACGTACCTATGTGTGCAAGTTGCCAAGTGTGTGCATGCACATATTAGCTGTCATTACTGTTTACTGTTGGCTATAATTATTTTGAGTTTTTGCTTAAGCTATTTTTGCTTATTTGTTTTGCCCAACTTAAAGCTGCATTTGCCTGCAAGTTACGTTTGCTTTTAAGTTGTTGCTTTGAATTTTGTTTGTACATATTTGTTGCTCATTAATAACAGTATTTGCTTATTTTATTAATTTCCATATAAATAAATATCTGTGTTTCATTCATTTCAGTCAGTTTGTCCATTGCCTATATTAATTCTGTCTTTCACATTGGGTGGGCTAACGACGCGTGTAAAACAATTATTGCTTGCTGCATATAGCGCATGACACACATCTGGAGGCAGTCTTTGTTTCTGGCGAGACACTTGTGTCCCAAAAGCTCTAAGTTCACTAGCACGATATTGTAATAACTGTCCCGATGAGTTTGACGGAAATAACACAACCATTGACAAAGCAAATGCAATGATGCATATAGTTACCAGTATGTCTATGTAGCAGCAATGGCGTCCCATGGCGTAGTGACGGTCAGTGACACATCAGCAAAAACAAATCCAGGTTTTTCCATCGACAGGAAAGTGTTCACTTGATCAAAAGGTTTAGAATGTCAATCCAGAGCCAATACGTAGATTTGGTGCTACAACTGTTACAACATGAAAGCTCACAAACGCAGAAAAACGAGAATTAGCGGAGACCAAATCGCAAGGGGCTGCCATACCGGCGCACACCTCTCAAAGCAACATACGGGCCACTAAACCTTGCTTGCAAGGAACTGCCAGGCACTGGCAACAAAGCAAGAACCTGATCACCCGGTACAAAGCTACGCATTCTAGCACTTTTATCATACCAGGTTTTCATGTCAGATTGGACAGATTTTAGGTTAGCGTGGGCCAACTCATTGACAGATTTTAAGCGTTCTTTCAAACGAACAACATAGTTGAGAAGACTACTTGTCTCTTTTGTTTCGTCTTCCAACCATTTGTCTCTGACAACTGAAAGTGGACCCCTCACTGTACGGCCAAACACGAGTTCAAAAGGGCTGAAACCTAATGAGTCGCTCTCAACCTCTCGTATTGCAAAGAGCAACAGAGACAGACCTTCATTCCAGTCTCTGTCATGCTCCAAGCAATAACTTCTGAGCATAGACTTCAAGGTCTGGTGAAACCTCTCAAGCGCACCCTGACTTTGCGGGTAATAAGCACTAGAGGTCACGTGCTTCACACCAAATGCACTTAATTGTTCGTTGAACAACTTTGAGGTGAAGTTCGTACCCTGGTCAGTTTGCACTATTTTCGGCAAACCAAACCGAGTGAAAAATGTGATCAAAGCTTCAGTTACAGGTTTCGCTTTGATTGACCGTAACGGAACAGCTTCTACGTACCTAGTGGACGCACATGTGTGAAATGTAAACACACACACACACACACCCCGACTGGCTGTCAAAAAATGGATCGTCAAGAGAACACAGCAGACGCGTCAAAAAAGACAAAACGAAAACCTCGCCAATCAGGGTAAGAATATTGTCATGGGACAAACCGATAGCAAGGGCTTGGATGATTTATACCCAATGGTTATTGTAGACACGAATTTAAAAAAACAGGCACATCACACGCAACGGAGGAAGGAAAAATAATTTCTTTCTCCAGGCTGGAAATAAGACTAATATAATTTCTCCGCCATTGATGGGAGTCAAGATTTTGACTCCCATAAATGGCGTAGCGTGCTGCTTCGAGAAATTACGCAAAATTGAAGCATTTCTAAGGCACGTTTGTGTGGATCATTATATTCTACTTTTTAAACATCTTTCAGATCGTGCTCATTATACTTCAAACGCTTGTAATAGCCCAAAAACGCCCAATAAAGTGTTCCTTTAAAGTAATTATTTCCTCTTTCATAACTACTCTTATGTGTTAGCACATAGTCATCAGCCAATACAGCTGCTTTATGCAGTTCTCTAACCTGCTGCTCTTTCAAGTGAGCCTTAACAGAGTCCGGTAAGCAATTCTTGAACTCCTCTAGAAGCATAATTTGCCTCAGTTCACAGAAATTGTAATTTACATGACAGGAATTGCACCACCTATCGAACAGGCGTTCCTTATCATGAGCAAACTCAATATAAGTTTGATTTTCCTGGTTTTGTTTATGTCGGACTTTTTGCCTGTACGATTCTGGCACTTGCTCGTATGCCTTCAAAATTGCACTCTTGACTAGATCATAGTCTGAACTCTGTTCGATAGGCAAAGAGGAATAAACTTCCTGAGCTTTGCCAGTCAAAACACTCTGCAACAACAAAGTGCACAATTTAGGCGTTCAGCTACCTTTTCAAAATGTGAAAAGTACTTGTCTATCTCTTTATCTTGAAATGGAGGCACCAGTCTTATGTGCTTACTGGGGTCAAAGTGACTGAGCACGGGACTAGGACTGTTTGTATTAGCCCGTCCCAATTGAGCAAAAGCAAGCTCGGCCTCCACCTTCATTCTTTGTTCCCTTTGTATTTGTAAGTCCAATTCCTTAAGTCTAAAAGCCCTCTCTTGTGACATGTCGCCTAAAGGTTCAGTATCTACAGTGACTTGCCCTTTATGATCAAAAAAGTCTTCATCTGTAAAATATTCTAAGAGTACTTGTTTTATATCGGCTTTTTTCATTCCACTAGACACTGTAATCTTAAAATATTTGGCAACCTCGAACATTTCAGATCGTTTTAACCCATCGATACTACTTCTATTGGGTTTAAGTATAAACTCAATAACGAAACTTTCTACATCAAAACCCGACGCCATTTTGTCAACTGCTGGAAACAACTAGAGAATGTACTATCGCATAAAAATGGTGTACAGTATCACATGACCTGCGAGAGGTCCCGGGTTCGATTCCCGGACAAGCCCCCAATTATGTTACGTACGCGTGGTGAACCCAAAATAATTGTGTAACACGCAACCCACACGTACGACAGAAGAAATTAATTATATGCAAAACACACAGCAGTTGACAAAAGACGAATAAAACCCAGAATTTATATGCAACAATTACTTTACTTTAATTTCACCACAAACCATATTAAATCTACAAGCACAAATTATTACACTTAAACGAGCAAAGCAGTTAATTTTAGCATTAATGGCGGCATGCATTGATTGAAAGGCAACATGCAAATGGTTATCGAATTATGCAAAGATTAACGGCTTCAACAAAATATATAAGCAATTAACAACAAACCAAAAACAAAGATTAAATAAGCAAAATAAAGCGGGCAAGCAAAAATAGACTAAACATTACATACCGGTATGAATATTGTAGTACTGCCCTGGATCCCGACCAGCCCAAGCATAGGAGAAGGGGAGTGCGGCGTCAACCGCCGACCCGAGGCACATCACGACTTCCAGTAGTTACATCCCGTCAGGGTAAAAACATCAAGTGACCAGCACAACACAACACGGCCTCGGTAGACACACCACGGTAGCCACATCACGGTAGCATGGTCGGCGGAGACACCACTCAGCATCCCATATCCAGCTTGGACTAGTCGAAAAACCCAGAGCAGTAGACACAACGCCCTTATATAGAAAACCTCAAACCAAAACCAACCAAGCAAACAGTAAATACATCTGTCAAAAGAATGTATTAACAAAAGAACCCCGTTCGGGCATGCACGCATACAGTACCAGCATACCAGTGACAATGCACACAACTACGTGATAACATTTCTACTTAAAAAGGTCAGCCGTAACACAGTTTACTGAGTTTGTTTAGTATGTCAGTTGCAACAATCCCAACAAGTTTGTTTGGGTCAGAAATGGATCAGTATGCTACTGCTACTGTTTGAAATGTAATGTTCTTTCTTTGTTTTTTTTTTTAAACTGTGGTTTCCCTCCATGACTAGCAATAAGGAGCGCCCTCGTCTGTCAAGCAGATTTCGTCGAGTGCGTAGTCTTTATTATATAGGCGTGAATATGTGCTATTACACATATATAATATAGGTACTCTTCCATTTTAATTAGCGCAAAACAAGATAGCGTGTTGAACTACTTAGACTAATCAGACTTTAATAATTCTTTGCTGGCGCAATCTGTCACTGTGAGGGCGCTTCATAGTTAATCGCATCTTCGAGCTCTCTTGTATTCAGTCACATACATGTAAACGATTTCGCGGGAAACGGCAAATTTCTAAAATGCATATCTCGGCTACCGATTGTTCTGTTTATGCAATAAAAGTAGTTTTTGGAATTTACAGGCAATTATCTGTAATATGAAATGACGTATTCAACGACATTTTAATTTCCCCCAAGTCCTATTAGTCACAGGATATCCCGGTACAGTTTCGAGCAGAGTCCCACCCACTCTACCCTGCAGCTACACTTCATTCCATCCCAGGAACGCTGGCGAGTGGGTGTACAGCGCTAGCGACAGCTGAAAACAACACTCCCAGCATTTGCCGGCCCATCCTGATCTGGTGTAGTCCCAACAAAGATCAGCGAGCCTGATACAGCACGAGGGTGCTGCAACTCGGGCATCATTCAGGATGAACATAAGTGTGATGACGTCATAAAGGTGCGATGTAATTATGAAGAATGTACCAGTAGCCACTAGTGTGATACTGTGAAAGTGTAAGGAAGATTAATAGCCCATGTTCTGTTCTGGGAAGAATTGGTGCATATGGTTATCAGTTATCAAGGAAGGAAATCAAGTTCCTTTCGTTGCTTTCTCTCTCCCATCGTAATTGTAAACAAGTTTGCATTGTCAGAGAAATCCTTTGTTAGAATCTATACAAAAATTGTTCAATTCCAAAATACTATTCGCATATCGCATATACCAATCCTTGGGCAAAAGACGCCTTATACTAAATGTGAGTAATCTCGACCCTTCGTTTTCAACATGCATTTCAACTACAGAAATGGAAGAAACGTCTTCAGTTCTTTTCACAGAACGCACAATTATCGTTTATATATTTCTATACCAATCCTCGGGCAAAGATGCCTATAATACTAGATTTAAGTAATCTCGACCCTTCCTTTTTAACATGCATTTCAACTACAGACATGAAGAAACGTCTTCAGTTCTTTTCATAAAACGCACAATATATATCTAAAATAGGGTTATCATCGTATAAATGTCGCACTCGACTATCGAAGATACCTCGGATTCACATGGGTCATAAATGAACATTCTCCCTTATTTGGCTTCTCGTCTGCGCCCTTGGTCTTTACTAAAATAATGATGAAACGGCTCCTTCTCCACTGTCGATCGTGTGGCATTCTTATTGCCATATCTAGACGATGGGTTTGTGTGTTGTACCAGCTGTAGATTATTATTATTATTATTATTTATTCGGCCATCAATCAAAACCAATACAAGCACATGAGAGTAGAATAAAAACATACATGTAAAATACAAATTAGATTTAAATGTATGTGAAAAGAACAAAAACAGGGTGAACAAAGAGAGGGATGGGCTGATATTGGAGGGACGGGAATGGGGAAGGTGGGCACTGGGTTGTCAGGGCAAGCAAAAGGGGAGACGGGGACTATACAAAAGCATTATAAGCTGGCCTGGATAAACACAAGTATAATAAAACACTGTGGTCCAAGGACCTGTTTATCCGAACTTAACATGCCTACACAGAAAATATATTTGCTAAAATTATTGAAAAAATATACATATGTGCATATTGCCTGTGCCCTGGGCCAAGTCACGAAGCCACCGTCAACGCCCACCCCCCAATTGACATCCAACACAAAACCAAAACCCCCGTCAATTCTGTTCCACCCATTCCAAGTCCTAGTGAAACAAGCCCAGAGCACAGATAATATACATAAAATGAATCTATATAAAATATTAATTATAAATGTTCTTCAGAAAAATAAATTGAAAATAAAAATGTGTAGGTAAATATTAAGACCAAAACAAACAAACAAACAAAAACAAGCAAGCAAGCAAACGACCCAACAGAAAACAAACAAACAAAACAAACAAAAAAAACAAACAAAAAAAACAAACAAAAACAAAAACAAACAAAAACAAAAACAAAAACCATTAAATTTCTGAACAATTGTAAATGAAATCACTACAAGTCATAAAAATAAGCCACCAAATTACGAGTGAAACATTTAAAAGAGTCAACAGTCGCTGAGTCCTTAATATGAAGTGGGAGATTAGTCCAGATGCGTGGAAATGAGTGGGTTGGGGTGTACTTGAGGGCTAAAGGACTGATACAAAGATTCATTTGGTCTATAGAAGTACGAAAGATGCATAAAACCTTGAATGAACGGGATTTGGTAAGCACACTGATTGACCTTAGTTGATGGATGGATGAAATCTCGAGAATGGTTCTTTTATTGATAAATTATGGGAACTTTTACGTATAGACTGTTTTGCTAGTTTTATTAATACAAAATAATTGACTCTTGATTAACCCTAACACTATTCAACCCTCCAGAATAAATGATTTTACATACACCCTGGGGAGTTATAGACACGTTTGCTAACTTCAGATTGTGACATAAGTTTTAAGGGGCTGCCTGTTACGTTCCCTATTTTTTAGACATAGCGGGATGGCCCGGTTGAAAGCATGTCGCTTCAATGTATTACCTGATCAAACCGGTTTATCAAATTTTCTCCCAGGTCCAAAACAGACACTTTTCCGGACGGCTGTAATCTGGTAATTTAAAAGCAATTTTAGCCAAAAACAAATGACTACTGTCCAGTTCAAATCCCAAAGAAAGTAGCCTATATAGAACTATGCGTTTTTAGACTTTCATTTCAAGCTCTTGTCATATTATCCAAGCCAAAGGTGGCATAAGCCCATTATGAGCTACAAAATAGCCTTCGTGATTTGTTATTAGATAATAATAATAATAATAATAATAATAATAATAATAATCAGTAGATTTGTATAGCGCACATATCCACCCTGCAGGGTGCTGAAGGCGCGGTTACCATTATTACCGCTGCCATCAGGGAATCACCAGAACCATTTCGCTTCAACTAGGTGGCTGCTGGTCAGGCGCACAACCCTATCAGCAGTTAGATTGTGGTAATCCCCTCAACAGCTTCCCATATATCGCTTGGGTTGACGAGGCAACTGGGATTAAGTGCATTGCCCAGGGACACAGACACGTTGGTCGAAGTGAGGCTCGAACCTAGGTACATGTACTCCAAACGCTTACACGGTCTCCACAGTACGCGATCATGGGACTTGAAGCCTTCGCATTTGGCTAAGAGAGAAATAACCAGAGAACAGATAATGCCAAAAAAAAAGAAAAAGAAAAAGAAAACCATTGCTAGTTGGTCAGTATAATGAATTGAAGCTGGACAAAATAATCCGAGGAGCCTGGAGGGCTACAGTTTTTAAAACTAGACTGGATTGAAACCGGACAGATAATCCGAAGAGCCTGGAGGGCTACAGGGTTGTTTGTATGGTACTCTATCCTTAAGGTCCACTTCAAATTGTAACTTATTTATGCAGAACAAAGGTTTTATTGTTGTTATTCCTTTGTATTTTGATAATTATCAACAAATATTGGCCTTATTAGGCCTAATCCAAATAAACGTCTCCGTTTGTCCGTAATTTCCACAAATCTTAAGTTCCCTGCAGATTGTTGTTTTTTACAATTCCATTTAACGCTGTTTAAAGTCTAGATTAGTTCACTAAGGTTCATTTGCAGTGACATCAACATGTTGCAAATCGCCCTTCAAGACCACTCACTTGCTCTGTAATAATACTTGTGTACTTTAATAATAGTTAAATAAGCAAATATCAATAAGCAAATTTGATTTTAATACGCATGATCTTATTCTGCATTGAATATCGGTTTGTGTCTAGATATACTTCAATGTAGTTCTTTGCAAATATGCCAGTTGCAATAATTGCATTATGCTTTATAATACTTTAATTACGATTATTCTTTCAAACAATTTTAATCCCAATATGCATTCGCATAATTGTGCTAATACAATTGTCTCAATGTCCGAAGAGCCTGAAGGTTGTTTATACAGAAAAATTAATACATGTACATGAGTTCATACCACGTATAATTAACTATTATCAGAATAACTCATTCACTTTCTATATTTATATGACATGAATGTCTTGAGCTCACTCAGTTGATGACTAACTGTTTGGTTTTAGAGGGAAGTGAGTAACCTTTACTTTGATTATACTTATTGCAAGATGTATTTCTTTTTGTTTCATTTAAACTTAGATTTTCTCGCAAAGAAACCAATTCAGGCACCTCGGTAAGCAATCCAGGTGATGGGACAATGAACAAGGGAGTGCACTCTCTTTTGGTATCCTAGGATGCACCCATGTTTCCTCCTCAATCAGAAAAAAAGGGGTTTTTTCGTGGCCTCCGAGTGCCTGTAGCCTTGCTGCATGGACTGATACCGAAAGCCTTGCCACGTTCCTGGAGAGATTACCGTTCTAAATATTCGAACGTGATTTTGCCTAAATCTCATATATAGTTCATTGAAATTTTGCGATATGCGTTCTGATTATGGTGTGAATATAGTTAATTTTGTTATCAACAAAAAGTGTTGTAAAGGGTAGTTGGCATCCGAACACAGACACCATCCCATGCTGTATAATAAATTACTTAAAATCAAGTACTTATTGTTTTTGTCTTTATTGAGGTAGTTGGTTTAGAATGAAACTGCTTTTCGTTCGTATGAGCAAAGCGAAGAAGAACGAAAATTCAGTTTCCCAACATTCTTCTGTGCCTTGCAAATAACGTATGGGCCTCGGGTTTTCGAAAGGGAGAGGGGTAGGGGGAGGGGAAATGGGTTTGGGTTTTGGGTAGGGTGTCGAATTAATGTCATACGATACTTCACTCTTGTCTACACGTGATTTTTATTTGGTCTTTCAATTATTTTGATCAGTTTCTCCAAAGTGCAAGAAAGGCTGAAAGGAGTATGGGGAAATTGATGTTTCTTCCAAGAAAACGAAAGACGAAATGAGACAGGATCGACTGCATATAGCGGACAGAGCACATCATGTGTCGGCATTGATCACGCTGCTGAACTGCACTGAGCATCGTCACATCATAAAGGTAATAATTTATAAACTTTCTCTTTTCTTGTATTTTTCCCTGTCTTTAAGGGCCCATTATATCATTTGCAGATGAAACTTTATTTTAGTTTTTTTATACGAATTCCAGGAACAACAGCATTACATAACTAAAGAATAATGTTGATAAACTGCCTTGCAGAAATCTCAGCCACAAAGATGCAGTTAATACTTCAGAAAAGCTTACACATTTATGCATGGTTTTTGTGTTGAATGAATGAATGCTTCCACATGTAAAAACCTGTGATTATCAACCTACATGTACATGTACAGCTTTTCTGCAATTTTACTTTAACAATGAAAATATACCTTTTTTATAGAAGTATTTTTAAATTTATACATTTCTGGCTTTTTCTCTTACCTTAAAGCATGCCACTGCATGTGTAAAAATCATGTATTTTTTTATTTTTAGATATTCACAATTTTCCCGATTAAGATTATGTCGTATTAAAACTATTTTGATGACCTATCAAACGAGCAGTAATTTAAGAAAAAATTACTCCAGAAATTTAAGTAGGCTTGCACGCTGTTTCACCATGTGTGCATGCACGTACTTTACACAACAAAAGTAATTTTAAAAGCCTGTTACTTCTACATGTACTAACTCATTGAACTCTTGTAACAAAAGTTTACTTACATTTAGCGAATGAAAGCTTGAAAAAGTTCTCTCTCAAAACTTCATAAAAATTGAATTACCTTGTTAAAGTGTTAGGCGATTTTTTTTTGAGGCCATTTTTAGCTTCGAAATTTTGTGTAGACATTTTTGCATTAAATACACTGGGGCAAAGTATTATATCGATTGTTATATGTATGTGCAGGCACAGTAATGCACCTATCAATTGTTCCCCCAACCCCCGGGCTACCCCACCTAAGAGGTGGGAATTGTCACATTTTGTGTGACAAAATCCCCACCCTCGGGTGCAAAACTTGCGCGTCTCGTATACAAATGCACATAAAAAGGGGTTTGGGGGTGGGGAGGTGGGAGGTGGTTGGGGGGGGGGGGGGGGGGTGAAACAGTTGATATGTGCATAAGTAACTGTAGGCTTATAAGGGGATGTATACAGTTTCAATATAGCTGGTATAGCATGCTTGCATACAAACGATGTGCAGGCTTGGTCTGTCAATCTGGTGCCTACAAACGAGGATCAACCGCCAGTTTAACACCGTTAGGTGGAGACAGGAATCCATATTTGCCAAGAGCAGGGGGAATCTGTACATGAAAAGACAATTTGTTAATACTCATCATGCCCGATTTTATGACGTCATCAAAATTTCACAAAACCATCTTTCATGAAAAACCACGACCGTGCTTTGTTAAACAAAGCCAAGCTCCTATTAACCACACTAGCTCCATCAATTGGATGGGATGGAAAATAACACGTTGTGCACATATCCCGGAACACTTATTTACAAAAGAAGGGGCTTTCCTCTGTGTTCTGGGCAATGTGTCACCTTGGCACTAAAAATGTGTGGACTCGACCTCGGGAATAAACTGAAACCTACTCCCGAGTCTCGACACGTCTGAACATGCTTATGAATAATCAGTCGACGATATGGGAGGTAGTTTAGAGATGTCGGACTAATAAAGTCAAACAATCTTAAGGAGCCTTTAAGTTGGAACCTGTCAGTTTACGTACCTCAGTTTCATCGCATGTCTTCAGGCGGAAGTTTTGCAGCATTCTCACCAACCCCAGCTTTATCTACAGAAGTCAAATGGAAAATGACAATTTATTTTGCAAAATGGAATGGAAGAAACATTTATAAACTTGGCAATATTTTCACAATTTTTATGTTTAGTTATATTTTTCCTTGGAATGTTTTATTCTGATATTTACTCCCAATTGTTTGTAATGTTCTTGGCTGTCACCACTCTGTTTTCTTGTTCTTGATCTCGCGACTTGGACTGCAGGGGCCAATTTCATGGCGCTGCTAAGCAAATGTTTGTGCTTAGTAGCACCGTGAAATTGGCCCCTGGTCGTGGTTCCAGATTGCATTGTCTTAGTCTCTGTTAAAAGTTCGAAAAATGTAAAGAATGTATAGAATTCATTTTTTTCTGCTCTTTCCAGTTTCTCGGGCATTTAAACTCTGTGTATGATAAAGTAAAGGTTCACTGGGCGGTTATGCAAGGAATGTTGTTCGATCAAATCTTTAAAAGTTCCATTCTCGTGAAGTTTCGTCAGAGTTCAAGTTTAGGTTCCCGTGCACGTGTGTTCCTCTTTGCGGGCTTTACCATGCCATGTCGTGGGCGTTTGCGGTGCTGTGGTTCCGCTGGTCTTCACCCATGCCGTTAACACTGTGCCTGTGGTTAAGATCATCTAACCGTGGACAGATGAGGAGAGACGGCGTTTTGCGGACGGGACTTTCGCTCGGGTGCCGGGAACCAAGCTTGAAGTCTCACAGAGGTACCTCCCATAGGGTATTTATTTAATTTGGCAAGATTTTGATATAAGGTATTGTTGTGATCACCCGATTCTTTTCTGATTTATTGATTGGTTTTGATTGAATAAGTTGAACGTTGAATAATTCTTCTACAACACCACTGACTCCAATTTTTCGGTGTACATGTCTTAATCTGTTAAGTTGCGGGTTTATCCGACTTCGTAACAGTCTCGAACTGTGGTCTCGGATCTTGTCTTAATTGAACTGCCTGGTCTTGGTCTTGGACTTTAAGTCTTGGTCTTGATCCTGGTCTTGATCCTGGTCGCAGCTGCTCTTGTCTTGGTCGTGTTCTCCGTCTTGGACTGTATAGTTGAGGACTTGATCTTAATTGCCACAGACTCTCTTGTTTTGGCATTGGTATTGGCATGTCTTGAACTGCAGGTTTTGATCTTGGTCTCAGGTCAACTCTACTTGGTCTTGACTACAATGGTCCTGATCCAAACCCACCTGGAGCAGAGCAAATCTCATCCCGATGCAATTGCGTGGTCCGCTGCCAAATGGGATCCACGCACACGGATGGTGCTTCTCGCGTTGTCCGGGCAAAAACCTAAAAGAGGTAAAGAATATTCAGTCTTTCCGTTTACGATTTTTACACTTTGTCCTCACTTAAACTTACCGTCAACTTTTAAAGTACCACGATGTTCCAGTTGTTAATACGACTTGTTAACCAACTTGTACGCCGGTGTTGGCTTGTTAAACTAGATGCCTCAGGTTTACTTTAAACATGTGCTGGCATGGCAAAGTAAGTGTCTTATGGTATAATTCCACCGAGTTAATAATGCATGTACCTGTCTGGGTTGAAGGTGTTCGGGTTCTCCCAATACTCCGGGTTGTGATGAATGTGCCAGATAGAGAGGAAAACTTCCATCCCTTTTGGGATAGTCCGGCCTTGGTACATGTATTCCTTGCCAGTCTCACGAGTCGTACTGGTCACACCAAATGCAATGAAAAAGAATTATCAGACTTGTAGAACTTGTACCAATGTTTAAATAATGGTAAAAACAAAGTATAGGCCTACATCTCTGTAATGTCATAAATGAAATGCGAGCTTACAAAACTGCAACAGGGTATAGGCGTAGCGTTTCACAGATGATGCAATCGAGATAGGTCATTTTGGTGAGATTCTCATAGGTCACGTCGTCACGTTTAGGAGCCACTGCGTCGATTTCGGCGATTAGTTTGTCTTGTATTTCGGGATTGGTCGCCAGGAGATACGAGGCAAAACACATGGTGGTGCTCGAGGTCTCATACCCAGCAAGAAAGAAAAGCAGTCCCTGTGAAAGCAACCAACAAAACATGCTTATTCTCCTGTCCACCCATGCCCCAACCTTCCCCTTGTATTTCCATAAGAGGACCTACAGCCTTTCTCTCGTGTTTTATCAACAAAGTTTGCCATTATTGCCGCTGCCATGAGGGAATCATCAGAATCATCAGTTTCGCTTCATCTATGTGACTATACATGGTTGTTTGGCCATGACACAGTGTCTCACTGCACCGCATTATTTGTTTAACATTTTGGTTGAAACACTAAACTATTTTTCCCATGCTTAACCTGTGATTGGATCTCTTCCCTAGTCAAAGTTTTCTTGGACATTTTCTTGCGATGTTCGTCTTCCAGTTTCTCTTCTTCTGTTGCCTCTGATCTGTCTTCATCCGTCCGTTCCTGAGCATCCAGCATCAACTGAAGAAGGTCCACTCTCTGAAATAATTATTTTAAACCAAGACTCGTTCTGTTACACTTTAGTGATTTGACTGTAATGATCACAGTAATTGGTCTGGAACAGTATTGGTTTACCATTCTGCCACACACGTATGGTACATCGCACAGACATGGTACATCGCACATGACATGCCAAACCACATTATCATGTTGCAAAGTGCGCACCACGCCAAGCCACGTGTCATGCAAAACCATGCCACGTCATACCATAAGTCACACTAGGGGCGTTCGAGATGCTTACACCGTGTAACACCAACTTACACCGGAGCGTTCTTTTAGCCATCACGTGATACACGAATCTGCCCCAGTGGCAGCCACCACTGCCCGAGCTCGCGGGGGGGGGGGGGGGGGGGGGGGGGGGGGGGGGGGGGGTTGGGGGGGGGGGGGGGTGTCTGGTGTAAAGCTTTGTGTAATGACGTCATAGCACCTCCGCGAATAGTAAAACATTGCTGACAGTTTGGAATCGCGACGAAAGTACGACAAACACAGATTTATGACACAAAATTTGAGGGAATATATGGATGTAAATACATTTTGCTTAATCAGTAGATGTCTGTGGGCATTGACAAAGTTTTTACGGGGCTTTTAGGGCAACTAATTTCGCGTGGCGTCGGCTTCATTTTTCCTCGTGAGTCAAACGATAATGACAGCGTTTATAAAGCACCACCTGGCAACAACCTTTGACCTGTGTTCCCATAATTCAAAGCGAAACCCTGTGTCGTTCGTTTTGCATCTTCTGGGGGCTTCCCCTGGTGTAAAACCCCTGTTACATGGTGTATAAGCATCTCGAACGCCCCTACTAGCACATTACACCCAACCACGTGTCACGCCACACATCACATCGTTCGACACGGCAAAATCCTATCCCATCCAACAACTCCAGGATATTAACTTTACACTCAAGGTTTTTTTTAAGAACCACACATCTCTAGGAGAGATACATGTAGTTAACATGGTGCAACCGCAAACCGTTTACACGATTATTTCCACTATGCATTCCAGGTCTTCGTAAGCACATGCATGTTCCCAGATTGCAAACTGGACTGAATGCTCGTGATTCATAATTTACACTGACTTGGAGTTCACAAAGTGTATTCTGACCTTCTGAGCACCGCTTCTCCGAAAATGTATCGCCTGGTCCATCATGTTCTCAAAAAAGCTGAACGTTCGGCGATCGAACGTAGTCATGTTGAAGAAGTTGAGAATGGGTCCAAGGAACGGAGCAAAGACTGTGGGAAAGGTTTGGAAATCACTCTTTTCATCTAACAAATACAAATATTTGGTACAGTCACAAACATGGGATGAGAGAAATGTCATATGGTCCTCATCAGGATTCAAACCTGCAACCTTTGACACACCGGGCTATGAGGCACAGTGGTATACTTCCTCGGGTTTTCCCCAGGACGTATGACACACCGGGCAGATGCTCTACCAGCTGAGCTATGAGGCACAGTAGTATACTCTCTCCGGTTTTCCCCCAAGACCTCTGACACACCAGGCAGATGCTCTACCAGCTGAGCTATGAGGCACAGTGGCAGACTCCCTCGGATTTCCCTACGAACCAAATTGGTTTCTCTTTGTGTCGGTGAGATACGCACCTGGGCAAATTAAACGCAGTATGCATTCTAAAAACCCCAACCTACTATACTGAACATGCTTATAGGGGCGATATTGACGTAATGTTGGCACTCGAGAGGTGTCCTCGACATCTTGTTTTTGCTTTCGTAGATTGACAACAAATCAAGTTCATACCAGGTTCGCTTTTATGTTCGCATTCGCCCAAAGTCGTGATGTTGGCAGACAATCATCTAAGACTAAGCAGATATGTACTTGTGCTAAAATATAATACACATGTGGGACCTGCGTGATCCCTTTTTGACGTAACTATGTCTACATCTTAAGCCATCTTGAACGAGTATATGTGTCTATTTTGAGGAAAATAGGTACCACATTGCAAAAACTAGGTACACAGGTTTCAAAAATAATCATAATTATCTGAAACAAGAACGTCGATACAAATAATGTGGACAAATATCCCTGAGTTTGGAAAATCTGGATGCAACTTAGCTCCACCGGGATTCGAACCGCGGAACTTCTGCTTAACATGCAGACTAGACGCCCTACCAATTGAGCTCTAAAGCCAACTAGTGGAACCGAATCACGGTATTGGAGTTGTTCCTCACCGATTGGGATTGGCCATCACGTGAGCCTAGCAAGCCCTACAGAGGGATAAACCGTTCAATGAGATAACCACCCCTCCCAGGGATCACTGAAGATACTCCCCGATCCCCAAACCCCTAACAAGAACGTGTTAGACTCCTACATAAGCAAAGGGTGGTCAAGTTGAATCTCACGACGAAGATCTCTTTAGCATGCAGAAGGAATGGGTCATCGTCCTTTTCCTGGCAACTGATGCTCAGACCGAAGCTAGATGTTCCAATGGCGTCTATCAGATACCCGCCGTAGATGCTTTGGAGTAAATATAAAAAATGGGGATGGGAGGAAATTTGAGCAAAATCTTATAAAATTAGGCACATACATGTTATTAAAGTAGGCACATACCATTTTGTCTTCATGACCCTGGAGAGAAAAGGAAGAATCAACTTTTCTTGTCGCAAACAACCATTCTTGACCTTTTTCTTTACAATCCAACAACACCAAAAGGTCATCATTTTCAGGTTTTATATGTTATGACGTCATGTATGTGCATGTAAATTAAACATTATTATAAAACAACAGTACATGTATACTAACTCTTTTAACTGCGGGATCTTTCCTTCGTTGTGGTACTTTGTGACCTTTCTGATCATTGGGTCTAGACAGCCGTTGATCAGCGGCGTCATCTGTTGACAGAAACAGTCAAATAGATGCATATTGACTGGCATTGAGGTCAATAGTGCACATCTATGTAACCTGAAGACTATTGTGATCATAACGACAATCTATTTCACTGAAATAAAATTGAGTGACCAAATGATTTTAGTTTAGCAACAGAGCAGATCAAATATTGATGGAGACCTAGCCTTTGTTACACTCAATACAAACAGCAAAGGTGGATACAGATCTGAACTTTTAAATACGACAGTAAATCTGAAAACCTGCCACGTTTTACAGTGTATCGATTCCGGTTCAATACGTCTTTCTCACCGCAAAGGTTACCGCCGTTTATGACAAGAATATGTAAGAACGTGTAGGTCCCAGACGATGGGACTGGTCATGCTGTTAACAGAACCCAAACTCACTATTTTCATTTTGGATCCGCTAAAGGTTGGACTAAGTATTCCTCTAACATCCTTCCAATAATCATCACGCAGTCTGGTCAAAGCCTTGCCAAACGGCTTATTCTCAATTGGTCTGGGCTATTAAAACAAAGAACAAAATAGTCATAAGTATGAGACCATGGCCAAGCTTGAGTTAAAATGAACAAAATGGCAAAATGAACAAAATTTAGGAAGTTATTTTACTTATACAACGAGCTTCCAAACTCTTTTAACTGTTGATCACTAGCCTGGTGACCTGAAGTTCGCTACCCAACGTCCAGTCAAAAACGTTTGGTGAAGACTTAACTAGCCTGATATATTGCTACTGTCTGCCCTTAAGGTCTGTCCAAAAGGTCTGGTAAGGCCCTGCCAGTGAAAAGCCCAGCCCGACCCAAGCCATCAGGCCTAATATCTTCCTATACTGCCCCAAGGTCGGTCCAAAAGGTCTGGTAAGCCAGTGAAATGCCCAGTCTGGCCCAGGCCAGCGGGCCTGATATCCTGCTACTGTCTACCCTAAGGACAGTCCGAAAGGTTTGATGAGGTCCTGTTAGTGAAAACCCCAGCCTGGCCCGGGTCATCAGGCCTGATATATTGCTACTGTCTACCCTAAGGCCAGTCCAAAAGGTCAGATAAGGCCCTAAACGCCATGTCTGGCCCAGGCCATCAAATCCGTACCATGCGATTTGTGAAACTTGAGAAATCTTGGATGCAGATTTGTCTGACCAGATCTGCATCGGCGATCAGCAGAACGGGCCGAAATCCTGCGTAAAAACTGACAAGAAATCACTTGATTATTCCTGCGAATTCAAGACAATATTTTATAATTGATTTTAGACAATACAATGTAGATTGCTTTAAAGGTCTGTTCCCACTGAACTTGATTTTTATTCCCTCACGTCTTATTAGGGAACGTTCCTGACTTGAATATAT
Source organism: Henricia sp. BOLD:AAB3569 (assembly GCA_037783545.1). NCBI lineage: Eukaryota > Metazoa > Echinodermata > Asteroidea > Spinulosida > Echinasteridae > Henricia > Henricia sp. BOLD:AAB3569. Next base: position 4,963 of record JBBELK010000263.1, on the reverse strand, counting down.
TACAAGTTCAAAATAATTAAGGCTTGCATACCCAAAAACCTTTCCATACTTGGCAAAGTTGTCCTCGTGATATCCAGTTATTCCCTAAAAAGCAAAACATTCAAAAGCTGAATTAAGATAAGACACGCAGAATCTGTACATTTTAAGGATATCGTACAGTGCTTTTAGAGAAAGTTTGTCCGACAGTCTGAGTTTTCGCAAAGTCCCTATACCAATCTTTTTGTAGGCATATGTATTTCCAAAGAAGTATCGTATCATCTGCTATAGTGAGTGGGGTTTTCAACAGGCCTTAGTAACTTTGCTTGAGACGCAATTTACGGCGACTCGATGTTACTGTGGGAGTGCGCCAGTGGCGTACCGAGACATTACGCCAGAGGGGACGCAAGTCGCTCCCGGGGTGGGGGGAGTGCTCTCTTTCACCCCCGATTTATTTGTCAATTTAATTGGCATATATTACTTTCTTACTTCGTAAGAAAATACATTTTCTTTTCTCTATCTTCCTCATTAAAGGAACAAGACATAAATAAACTTCAAATAATGCAAAATAGGAAACCAAAACTTGGTTGAACAAGTTGGATTCGGTTGTGAGCACCAACTCGCTTTATTCTTATATTCTTTTCCAATCCTATCTTTTACATATTTACAACGCAAAATTATAAGTAACGAAATAGATGGTCTGCTCGCCCGTTTTAAACATTGGAAAGGTTAATGTATGCAATTAAATGAAACAATGGCTTCCAAGTTTACGTTTCAATGATTCAGCAATAATCTATATACATGTAGTTAGATTCCAAGTGATTTAGATGGAAGTAGTTCAGCTTCAATATTTGGCTTAACATAGGCACTTCTAGCCTTGTCAGTCTTCCATCTGCCGTGGCGTGCAACTAGCCACAATGGTACAAGAGCATTGTTTGCTGCAGATGCGCCACCTGCTCTTAGGCTGTGGAGGCCATATTTGCTAATATCTGGCACAAAGGGTTTTATGGCTTCAAGTACAATCTCACGAGTTCTGGTATAACTCAAGGCATGAGAAGTGGGAACTAGTCCTTTCTTGGAAGTAGTTAATCTACGAATAACTGGCAGCTCGCAATCTGGCGAGTCTCCGAGAGCCCTCAAATATCTTTCGGCAATGGAAACTGGACATGTACATTTGTGCGTTCTAGCAATTGTAACATAATTTCCTTGACGAAATTGATCGGTTTTGGATTTCCATAAATAAATTGACATGCGATCCGCGAAAAATGTACAATCCTTGCACCTAACGGTGGCAATATCATTAAATCTTAGAAATCCAGCATAACTCAGAAAGAAAATAAACAGAACTCTAAGGTCTGCTAAATCTGCGGAAGGCCGACCATGAGAGGCCAATATTTTTTCCCAAAATGTCCGTTGTGATTGGTTCCTTCCTCCGTGTCGGGGAAGCGTATATCCGGTTGTATCCCTGCAGAGTTGTCTTGAACAATGGGTCATCGGTAGGCGAAGACAATCCGGCTAGGGAATGCGTCCATTTTGCGGCTGCTGCAAAGGCGTTTGCAATTGTCTTCGCTCCTGATGACTGACCGAGATGGGCCAAGTAAAGGCATAAGTGGTAGGGTTCCGCCGGGAAAACTCGGACTCCGGATCTGGTTCGTGCCCACTTCTCCCATCTGCTCCAAGCAAGTGAATATTTGGTGATGGTAGATGAAGCTTTAGCCGATGTTAGGAGAACCGGGAGTTGCGTCTCCGCTAGCTCTTGTAAGTATGGGTCGTCCAAAGCCGACGCACGGGAGTCCCATATCCCTGGTAAAGGGAAAAGAAAACAGCCAACAGAAAAACTGTTCTTATCGAAAACGCGGGTCATAAAGCCGCTAGAAAAATGTACAAAGTTTTACCAAAATGTTCTAAATGGACACAAAATGCGTGAGACAAAACGTCACGTGGCATAAAATTGCCTTGCTGCACACTCTACAAATGTAAAGCAAAATCATTGGTCAAATTGATAGTCGGGATCTCTTGAATAAATGTTACGCATAATATCATTAGTATCATGGCGCCTGGCACCGCGGTCCAATAACGCGTGGTTAAATGGAACTCGGAGGCCACGAAAAACCCCTAACTTGTAGGGGAAACGTGGTTGCGTCCAAGGATGCCAGGCGGGGGCGCACTCCCCTGTTCCATGCTACCGTACAGTGAAGAGGTGGGTAAATGGTGGGTTTAAAGCAAGGTATTGAATTCTCAACCGAGAAGGAACAAGCATTGTGAAATGCACTCTTTATATACCCTGAAAGGAATGCGTAACGCTATGCGTTACCTAACGGCTCAATGAGCATGCATGTCGTACAATGCCGAAAAGAAATTCCACTTTCTTACTTCGTAAGAAAATACATTTATTTTCTCTATCTTCCTCATTAAAGGAACAAGACATAAATAAACTTCAAATAATGCAAAATAGGAAACCAAAACTTGGTTGAACAAGTTGGATTCGGTTGTGAGCACCAACTACACGAGAAACGCCAAAGGAAGGATATTGTTTAATGTGCGGCTAATGACTTCGGTATTTTCCGAAGCTAGTGAACAACAAGAGGCGTAAAGCATCGTGGCGACAAGAAAAATCGCTGGGCCGAAATTTCGATTGGAAAAACGTTGGTTTAAATGCAAAAATTGCAGTAGCCCAAATCGCTGCAGCAGAAACCTCTATTAGATACTCTGGGAGGTAAAGATAAATCGTACCTCAAAGCTAGCATCAAAAATGCTGGATTCGTAGAGAATACTGAAACTCCGCCCAAAGAGGGGGCTGTAAAAGAGGTGTGTAAAAGCCTCCAGTCACAAATGTGACGGTCAAAATGAAAACCATCTGGGCACAAAACAGGCCAAAAATATGCGGCCGGCCACTTCGGAACTACCAAAGTTCCAATAGATTTGGTCGACTTCAACCGTCGAACAACTTGTACAATAAGGGATACCGGTAGACAAAAATAATTGTTCTCACCTGACCAGTCTTGACAAAAGGCATCAACAGCCGAAGTACCCTGGCAAGAAGGGGATGCAAAACGATCTACTGTATGAGGGCCTCATAGCCCGTCAATCAAAGCGAATGAATGGGCATCAATGGCCCAGTCGTCGTAATCAATTGTCTTGCTGATTTTGTCAGCTATTTGGTTTTCGAGTCTAGGAAGCCATTCTGGAACTAAAACAATGTCGTGCTTATGACAGACATTAAAAATGTCCAGGGCGATGTCATGCAAATCAGATTAGCTACTGTCACACTTAATAATAGTGGGGACACTGGAATTGTCGGTGAAACACTTGATCTTTTCATGAGCAAGCGTACCGCCTGCTTGGGAAATAATACGGAGTATAGCCATGAGCTCGCGCCAAGTGGAGCTTTTTGTTCTTTCGAGCAGCGCCCATAAACCGTGAAAACACAATTCTGGTTTGCCTTGTACCGTAGCCACCGTAACCCGATTTACTGGCGTCTGTGTACAACTGCGTGGTAGGAACTAGGCGAAACTTAAAGGGAAAACCATTCAAATTTTGAATATTCCCTTTCCAAAAACCCATTTCATGGAGGACGTCTGAAGTAAGGATAATGGACTGGTACCAAGAGAGACGCGACTCAATTGCGCGATAACAATTCCTTGTCATTAGTCGGGTAACTGGCCCTAGCGCAGGGGTCATAGAAATCACCTGTCCTGCTACTGAAGCCAAACCTTTAACTGGCACCCGGTATGGGGGCTGCCCCCATGTGCAGCTGTCTATATAGAAGACAATAGCTTGACAATCTTCTGTTCTGGAATGAAAAATGACGCAGATAATGAATTAATAACAAAGCCGAGATAGAGAATCGACTGTGATGGGTTCCAAACGCATTTCCTGTCGTTTAGAACAAAACCGCTATTGGCAATGGTGGTTCTTACGACATTTCTGTTGGTCTCGGCCTGTTCTTTTGAATTGAAAACAATAAGACCGTCATCGATGTAAACAAAGGAAATAATTCCGTGGGCACGCCAGTGGTATACTAAAGGTCTAACAACCTTTGTGAAAATATGGCAAGCGCTGCTCAGGCCAAATGGCAGAACTGTAAAGACGTAATATTTGGGGTTATCTCTATAGGTCAGTCGGAATTTCCTCGTCCGTGTAGGACTTTAATACTTAACCAGACCTAAACAAGTTGAGTCCTTATTTATTGTTGAAAGTAGAAATCGATGTTAAAAAGAAATTTTGAGGGTCCTTTTCGCGTTTTTGTCGGTTTTTGACGCTGGAACTACTTTGTTTTTCCCGGATTCACAACGAGTGCGTCGCCATTAAACAGGAAACCGATTGTTACTTCGCGACAGACCATACCATTATTTGTGGGGTGTGTGGTTTATGAAAATTGAAGCACATTGTCAATGTATACATTATGCAACCATCAGAATTGTAGCTCATAACATTTAAAATGTTTTAACATTATGCTGTAGTAGAATAAATTCTTCTAGTTTCAAAATTTAAATCGTTGATGTGTTTATTTTTCTTGTGCATTTCCTGCTATAAAATCGACCACTCTGATGATTGGCCTTAAGTCTGGGATCCAGGCCTGTGAAATCTAAATATACGGCATTTTAACGTCATGTCAGAGAGCCAGACTGAAATGTCCTTTTCGTGTATGGCGCGGCGCCGGCCGGCCAGCAACAATCATGATTTTCATCGATGGATCGCGAAAGATTGCTGTGTATATGAGCAACAAATTACTCGTAAAAATAAAGTAAGTAATGAAGGTAATACAGTATAGTAAGCTTTATGTTGCTAGCGGTTCGTGTTTGCTAATTCGTGGTTTAAGTGGCATAAATTCACAACTGAAAAACACACTCCAGGCACCAGCGCAGTAGTACACGGTACAGTGAACAAGTGACAGCGACAGCGGTCCCGTTTTAAGACATCTCGACCGGTCACGGTCGAAAAATTCGGAGAGAATTTGGTGGTTGATCATGGAAAACTATCATGC